>CANTUQ010000146.1:24445000-25645000 GCA_947683425.1 Excoecaria cochinchinensis | reverse complement strand
ACTTGTGTTATGTCTCTTAAGATTTCACTATGCATAATCATGATCATAACTCATTCGTATTTGACATTGATTCAGTTGATGCTACTCTATTTAATCTCAAAACCTCGAAAAACCCGAAAGAAATCTTGATAGCATCAAATGTAACTCCTGAGGAAAGAGAAAAACTTGAGAGAATAGTAAAAAATATGAAAAAGTCTTTGCCTGGACCTACGAGGACATGCCAGGAATTGATCGGGATATCGCAGAACACGCTATTCCGACATATCTAGATCACAAACCTGTGAAATAGAAGCTGAGAAAGCTTAGACCAGAATGGGAAGATAAGGTAAAGGAAGAGATTCGGGAACAGATCGAAGCCAAGTTTTTGATTGAGGTGCAGTATCCCACGTGGTTAGCCAATGTTGTTCCTGTGGCCAAAAAGAATGGAAAAGTGAGGGTGTGCGTGGACTATCGGGATCTGAACAAGGCCTGTCCGAAGGATGATTTCCCGCTACCCCATATAGATGCACTGATAGACAGTGCAGCCACTTGCTCGATGTACAACTTTGTGGACGGTTATGTGGTTACAATCAGATCCTCAACAAGATAATTGATCGGATCAAAACGGCTTTCATCACAGAGTGGGGGACATATGCTTACAGGGTAATGCCTTTTGGTTTGAAGAATGCAGGGGCTACCTATCAAAGGATGGCAACGAAGATTTTAAGTGACTTGATCCATAAAGAAGTGGAGGTATACGTAGATGACATGATGATCAAGTCAGCCACCAGGGAGAGCCATTTTGAAGCATTGGAGAAGTTCTTCACCAGAATAGATAAATACAACTTGAGGTTAAATCCTAAGAAGTGTATTTTCAGGGTCACATCAGGAAAGCTGTTGGGTCACGTAGTCAGCCAGAGAGGGATTGAGATTAACCCAGACAAAATGAAAGCCATCAGAGAAATGCCAGTGCCTCAAAGGCAGAAAGACGTAAGGAGTTTCTTGGGCAAATTACAGTATGTCAGTAGATTCATTGCTAAATTGACTTCGATTTGTGAACCGATCTTCAAGCTCCTTAAGAAGAATCAGCCTGTGATATGGAATGAAGATTGTCAAAAGGCCTTTGATACCATCAGAGAATACCTGTTGAATCCACCCGTGCTAAGGCCACTGCAGCCAAACAAGCCTTTGATTTTGTATTTAGCCGGAGAAGATAGCTCTGTAGGTGCCATGATGGCTCAAGTGGATGAGTTAGGAGTGGAGTTCGCGATTTACTATCTCAGTAAAAAGTTATTCGCCTATGAGATCAAATATGTAGAAGTAGAAAAGACCTGTCTCGCTGTCATTTGGGCATCAAGGAAGTTGAGACATTACTTCCATTCCTATAAGGTTCAAGTACTGGCAAAGCAGAATCCCCTAAGGTATTTGCAGGAAGCACCGTCGTTGCTTGGGAAAATTGGAAGATGGTTGTTGTTGTTACAAGAATTTGATATGGAGTATGTCACTCGAAAAACCATGAAGGGGCATGCAGTGGCTGAATTTCTGGCAGAGCACCCGATTCAAGGAGACACATATGAGTTTAACTTCCCAGATGAGGATGTCAGGGCAATTGCAGTTCGGGGGTGGTAATTGCACTTTGATGGGGCTGTGAACAACAAGGGGGTAGGAGTAGGAATTATTCTGACAACCCCAGGAAATGAGAAACTCCCTCTAGCCAAGAAACTGAGGTTCAAGGCTACCAATAATGAGGCTGAATATGAAGCATGCGTTTGTGGATTGGAAGCATTATTAGCCTTGGGGGCAAAAAATGTTGAGGTGATTGGGGACTCTGCCCTAGTAATTAATCAAATTTGAGGCGAATGGGCTTTTAAAGAAGAAAGACTGATGCCTTATGTCAAGCACTTGAAAGATCTGAACGGTTAATTTGAAATATGCGCATTTCATTTCAACCCGAGCGACGAAAACTAATTGGCTGACGCGCTTGCTACTTTGGTATCAATATGGGACAATCCGGAAGGGGTAATTATGAGGCAAATTTTGATTTCTAGCTCGGATAGACCTAGTTTCGAGGCACAGTAAGTAATAGAAATAGATGTGACAGATGGAAAGCTGTGATATTATGATATCATGAACTATCTAGAAAATGTGGCCTTTCTAGAGGACGCTACAGAGAAAAACCAGAGATTGATTCGCAGGTTGTCTACTCAATTCATATGCATAAACGGAGTGTTCTATAAGCAACAAGCTGATGGGATACAATTGAGATGTCTGGACGGAAAAGAGGCTAAGAAGGTAATGGAGGAAACGTATGCTGGTGTTTGTGGAGCCCATATGAATGGCTTGATGTTGGCCAAGAAAATCATGAGGCAGGGATTTTACTGGCTCACCATGGATAATAATTGTTCAAAGTATGTGAAGAACTACCAGCTGTGCCAGCAGTATGCAGATTTCAGACACCTGCCTGTGTCAGAATTACACAGTTTAACATCACCATGGTCATTTGCAGCTTGGGGGATTGATATTATTGGGGAGATCCGACCTACAGCCTCCAATGGACACAGATACATTGTAATTGCAATTGATTACTTCACCAAGTGGGTAGAAGCAGAGTCCTTCAAAAAGGTGGATGCCCGGGATATGGCGAAGTTCATTGAGAAAAACTTGATTTGCAGATATGGCCTTCCGCATCACGTGGTTTCCGATAACAGGGTCCAATTCATGGGAGAAATAAGAAAGTTGCTTCAGAAGTACGGTATCGAGCATCACAAGTCATCTCCATACCGCCCGCAAGTTAACGGAGCAGTAGAGGCCGCTAATAAGAATGTCAAAAGATTCTGGCTAAGATGGTGCAGAGTTATAAAGACTGGGTAGAGAAATTGCCTTTTGCGCTTTGGGGTTACAGGACAACGGTTAGGGCGTCTACGGGTGCCACACCATATTCTCTGGTATATGGGACAGAAGCGGTGCTGCCAGTTGAGGTAGAGCTCAAGTCATTAAGGGTAGTCATGGAGGCCCGAATTCCTGAAGCTAAATGGGCACAACAAAGATTACAATATCTAAACCTGATGGATGAGAACAGATTGGGAGCCTATTACCATAATCAAGTTTATCAGAAGAGACTTGCCCGGTCCTTTGGAAAGAAGGTTAAGAAACACCCATTGAAGGAGGGCGACTTGGTGTTTAAGCAAATGAGACCAGGTGCGCCGGACATCCGTTGGAAATTCAGACCTACTTGGGAAGGGCCTTTCATCCTCAAGAAACTGCTGTCAAAGGGAGCTGCAATCCTGTCAGATAGCGATGGCAACAAATTCAGGGAACCGATCAACCTAGACCGACTCAAAAGGTTCCACGGCTAAAAACTATAAATAAAAAGAAGAGAATAAAATACCCCGCGGGTCAAAAACCTAAAAAAGGCGGCCTTGTTAAAATTGGGCGCCTCGACAGGGTGAAAATCGAAAAAAGGCATCCTGTGTAAAAATTAGAGGCTTGAGAGAAAATATCCAATCAAGAAAACCCGAGAGGGCTGATTGGAGACATGAGTTTGATGCTTATAAGATTACTCTGAGATTAGATATAGTTTTGCATTATAAATCGATGTTAGATAATGATTATGTGTAGAGAAATCATATTGAAATGTACACAATCTTTGCAAATACATGTGTTCATTATTTTCTAGTTCATTAGTAAAAAGAGAATTGCTGAATCCTTGAAATCTAAATGACTACACTCTGCTACCGTTCTCACCGTCCAGATGTCTAAGTTGATGGTTTATATTTTCAATCGCAAGACTAGTCACCTACCTCTTGAATGCATTAGTGGGAGTAAAAGAACAGTCTCCAACGGATGGTCTTTACCGGTAGTTTGCCATGATATATGGAGTTAACGGCTGAAGCCAAAGGTTCACCTTAGAAGGACAGGGATGTCTCACTGCGTTGTTAATCTCTCTAAACGACCAGGCACAATGGGTAGTAATGTAAAAGGCAGCCTCTTAAAGCCTTAAAGGACCCGATCCTCATCTGCTACTTCACCCAATACAGCAACACATTCATCAAGGGAGGCCATGGAATGCAATTGGTGCCTAAGGAGAAAATGCCTCAGAGAATAACTACTGATTACCCTAGAAAAGGGGCTTTGATAGTAATGTCAACCCTTCTTGCAACCGTACTAAAAAAAATAAAAAATAAAAGAAAAAAGAGAAAAAAGAAAAAGAAGAAAGAAGAAAGGCTGTTAGAGATGAAAACCGTAATTGGCTCTCTAAACAAAAGTTAGGCCAAAGGGTAGGGTGAAAACCTGGGAACAGGCAGTCTATCCTTCAAAAAAATGAATGAAAAAAAAGCCGCTGGAATGGGTTGGTTCCATTCCAGGCAAAAATTAGGCACAGGGTCTTGTGAAAATCCCTAAAGGGATGCGTTTCCCACTAAGAAAAGCTAGTGTTAAATCCACAAGGGACGCACTACCTTTAAAACAATGACTTTTGATGCCTGGAGCGATAAGGCGGCATTACTCTGAATGTCTTTCCTTTAAGCAGAACTTGATTCAGAGTCCTGGAGGTAAAATGCTCATTGACCGGGGGGGTGAAGATGCACACGGGTCGGTTCTATTTAAAAAGATTGTGGGTCAGAGTCCGTAAAGCCAAGGCAATGCTTTTCTACAACCTTGGGAGCATCAAATAATGTGGGCAGCCGAGCAGTACCCTCGACGAATCCTTTAACCACCTGGGATGTGGTCTATTCATTTTTGCATAACACATGCATGTCACATGCATTCAGTCTTTTACGCGTATAGATGTGCACACACAAATCTTGTACATTAATCATTTGCATAGGTTTTCTGTACATAGTTTTGTATGTATGTTTCACACATATGATTCCATACATACACACAATCTTTTGTATATATTGTTGTGCACATAACTCAGAAGGAAAGGTCCGAATAGACCTCTTGAGCAAGGATGATCCAAGGGATGGATTCAGCTCAATATTATCGACCATGGTATCCGACATAAAATCAAGTGCGAATATACAGAAGTGGAACGCCCACAAGGACAAGCCTATCCGGACACACCATGCTCAAGGCAATCCAAAATCACAAATTTATAGAAAATGAGATCCTTTGAGAAGCCGGACTACTCACGCATACTTTAATTGGAGGCAATCAAATGCAGGAATGGACCGAGGTACAATTTCAGCTCTACATTGGCCCTCATCTATGCCAAACAATCAGATCAAGAGGAAGTTCTCACGAGGGAAGAATCTCAAGGACCTGCTCCAAAGAGGGAAAAGAATAAGCCTTTCCATGTATGCTATGCCGGGGGCAATCAGGTAAGTTTCTCTATCAGAAGATGTACGCTCTCACACACATCGCACAGTAAGTGTACAAAATCCAAATGCAAATGTACAAAGAATACAAGCTCTCAAACCAAAATAACCAAAACAGCTTCTCAAACCAAAACAACACAAAAAATGCAAATTCTCAAGTGAAAATACGACAAACAAAAAGAAGAAGATATTTTCAAGGCCTCAAAAATCCAATATACCGTAAATACATTCAAAATGTAAAGATCGAAACAACAAAATACAAAACGATGACAAAAACAAAAACGAAATAGAAAAATCACCCGCCTGCAGGCAAACAACAAAATTTCCAATCTAATTTTTTCTTTGAGAAAGCTCAAATCTTTTTTCCACCCCGGAGACTCAACATCAAATTCTCTCACCCTCTTGAGAAGTATGCAGGTCTTTTCAACAAGGAGGTTGCATTGAAAATGATAGAGGAATCAATATCTAGGATGTCACAGTCAGTGCAATCAAGAAAATGGGGAACAACCAACTGTCCTTTGCGGGCACACTCTGATATCGGCCGCAACAGGTATGTACTACCACAGGTATGCGCCTTTTGTGTACCCTACACATTTGCTTTGCCTTTTTTGTAGTAAAAAAGAGGAGGTCCAGGATAAGCACCAGCAAAGAAAGCGATGAACGATTCACTATGCCGACCTAAGGATGATCGACAATCAGACATTATACTCGCCGAATGGGGGTTAGTAGATCAGACATTGTACTAGCTGAATTGGGGTTAGTAGATCAGACATTGCACTAGCCGGATGGGGGGTTAGCAGATCAGTAACACCCCCTACGTCCCCGTTGGAAGGACGCAGGTGCGCTACCGATGCTCTTTCACACACATGCGCACATGCACTAAGCAGAAGCATACATTCATACATAAAAACATGTGGAGATACAGCGGAAATTAAAACTTTACAGAAACAAACATACATTAACAAATATAAATACATATAATCATTCAGCGGAAGCATAAGTGTAGACACCGGGTCCCGAGTAGCCTTGATCAGGATTACCCGATGATGAAATTTAGCTACGCCGGCTTATAGGCAAAAAGATTGGAGCTCGGAAGTGATTTTCTTTGTCTTTTTTATAAGTAAAAAGTGTATTTTTAAAATATTTTTAAAATTATTGTGGAGAAGAAAAAGTGTGTTTTAGGTTGAGGGTATTTTATATAAAAAAAATAAAAATAAAAAATAATAATAATAATAATAAAAAAGTGGGAAAAGATAGCGACGAAAAGGCGACAGCCCTTTACGTGCGCAGAACGCTGCAGAGCGCGCGCTCCGCACGAGCGATGCCTTGGGCGTCGCTCGCTCCGTGCACGACGTAGGCACTCCGCGTGGAAACGCGCGGAGTGACGCCGATTTCGGCGATTTTCGCCCCACTTTTGCCCAATGTCGCCCATTTTCGACCCCCACTCGATTTTTAACGATTTTGGACGGGTTTTGGGTGGTTTTTGGGTAGTTTTTGAGTGTTAAAAGGGTAGAAAAAATCAGAAAACAAAAGGGAGGACGAAAGAAAAGTTTTTAGAGAGAAAAAACTGAATTTTTGAGCTTTTTAGTTGAGAGAAAAAATCAATCTTACACTTGCTTCCAAGGGTGATTTTCAAGTTTCCAAGTTATTTTTCAAGCATTTTTCACAAGGAAAAGACAAGGAATTCAACACTTCTACCTTCAATTCTTCAAGATTAAACTTGAGGGTAATTATTCATGGCTTAACTCCTTAATTCTCTTGTTGATTTTAATTTCTTTTGTTTCTAATTAACTTTTAAACATGTAAATTCTCTTATTCCCCATATTCTTCTTATTATTTTATTTTCAATTGTTCATATAACAAGTAAACTCTTTTAAATCCTATTATATTTTCATGTCAAATTGTTTTTTACACATATCAATATTTTAATTTTTACTCATAGTCGTTATTATAATTATTTATTTGATATGTTGAACATGGTTAATATTTTTTTTTATTCTTATGCATGTTAAATTGCATCATAATTATTTTATGCATGTTATAGTATCTTATGCATGTTATATTTTCATTATACATATTATCTTTTATGTCATATTATTTCTTTGGGTTAATTTCTAACATGAATTTCATTTTTATTTTTGGTTGCAAATTGTTATTTTATTCTTATTTGAGCATCTATGCACGTGAAGGAGGAGATGCGGGGTTCGGTATCTTCTTTATACATTTTAATTCTCATTTTGTTTATATTTTAATTTCCTTGTATATATTCATTAAGTAAAATGGTTTTTTTTTATGCACGCCCAAATAAAAATCACAAAAATAAGTCACCACATCCAAAATGTTTTCTTTAAATACACATGCGGGGACCAAAGTCCTCATAGTTAATAAATTCCCCGGTTTTATGTATGTTTGCACTTTTTTAAATGGGAGTTGTATTCCGCTCCTAGTATTGTTGTAATTTACTTTTAATATTTTACTACTTTCAATGTGAATATTTGTGCCTTTTAATTAAAATTGCATCGTGTGGAGAGAGAGCGAACTAATAAACTCAAAACCAAATTGTAAAATTAATCAAGGTAGAAATAGATGAGAAGTCTCGAACCCATCTCTGGTCTTTGGGCTCAAAGAGGCGAGAAGTCTATCCAATCACTCATTGGAGTAAGACTTCCAAGACCCTTCTTATGCTCTAAGACTTAAACAAATCCTAGGCTCCAAGGGAGAGAGGTTCATCCTCCAAGACCCTTTGGCTTGCCCAAAATGGATAAAAGCGTTGTCTTTGGGTTCAAAGAAGCAAGAGGTCTATCCGATCATTCATTGGAGTAAGACCTCCAAGACCCTTCTTATGCTCTAAGACTTAACAAATCCTAGGCTCCAAGGGAGAGAGGTTCTTACTCCAAGACCCCTTTGGCTTGCCCAAAATGGATCAAAGCGCTGTCTTAGTCTCTCCGAGGCGAGAGAAACTTTCCCAATGTTTTATTGGATGGCGACTCCATGAAACCTCCTTGTTGCCCAAAATAGATGCACTTGTAATTCGTTGCAATTTGTCAACGGACCTCAAATGCCCGATCGCCCTCGAGCGAGCGGTCAAAGGGGCGGCCGCGGGTCCGGCGCGGGTCACAGTAAGGCGAATAAATAAACCGAGGACTAACTTAATACATAAGCATTTTAACATTACATTCTCTGAAATATTACATATGCAAGAGACTACAGAATTACAAAATCCAAAATACAGAGGTTGAGCAAAATACAAAACTTCTAACTCCTATGAGGCCGACCTTGCATATATGCGACTCGAACAGAATCAAACCTGCCACCTGCACGGGAAAAGAACCCGTGCTAAGCAATAAACAGTTAGTGGGGAAAACACACAAGCAATATGAACGACCATTCACAATGGTCGTTAAGGCATAACACATTCACAATGGCAGATGTGGAAATTCATAACACATAAATGATTAGGCTTGCATAGAAAGGCATTCATTCGAAAACTCACACCCATATCCATATACTTATGTCGAAAATAAGCCGAAGCAGACATAACACCAAACACGATACAAGTATTATCATGCAAAACTACTTACAATCTCACATGCATATACTTACCAAGGTATCAAGTATTAGTACCTTACCACGTCCAGTCACGAGAGATATTACACATGCAACTATCATGCCAGAGTACCCATGCATTAACGGAAAATCCATTCACATGCAACACAATTTCCATATAATAACGTACCCAACTATCATTCTAAGAACACTAGCTAGCTAAACATACATTTGTCATGCCATAACGCACACCCTAGTCGAACCCAAGGAAAGACGTCAAACACCACACGTCCACTGTACAACTCTATCACATAACATAACATATCATGCCATAAACGTAGAAACATGACAACATGCCGAAGATACTACAATAGTTGAGACCAAAGGAACATATAGCCAAATATTACATTTAGAGCCTACACTAGTTCAAGATCAGATTCTTATACACTTTTAACTTGCCTCAACATCATCCATTACCGCATATACACTTACCGATGCCGATCCACATGCATTGTACCCCAAATAATACATATGTGATCATTCAATCGTTCAGATCGCCTTATTACGTATACTAATTCACATGCTACCATAATAGTTAACAGTACAAAATCTCATTTATATACACATTAATTAACTTTATCGATTCGTAACTTAAGCTCACATTCGTATACATAATATTTCATATGCTTATAACCTAACTAGTCAGATTCACATTCTCACACGCATAACATAATAAAATATGTTCATGGCATTGGAACGATTATGGTCATAGTCATACACATTTTAATTCCAGTACTTATATCTGCAACTGATGGCATACAAATACATTTACAATATGATATAAATATATATATATACACAGATAAATATGTCCAATTCACATGTTTAGGTCACACCCAACCCATTTAGAGATTCATAATCACATTCGGATACATAACCGATTCACATGTCCAAAATCATGCTCATACGAATATCACATTCTCTTGTTCATATTAGACAAAACAAACTGAATACCTGCCGACTCAAAATAGTGGATATCGAGTAATCTGACAGTGCCTTGTAGGCACGGATGGGCCGTACCTTACGGGTACGATGGGAGTAATCACATAAACTTTATCTGACAGTACCTTATAGGTACGGATGGGCGTACCTTACGTTTACTAATCGAATAGCAACGTCATTAATTCTCATTCGAAACACTTTTACATTAGGGGATCTTAAACAAGATCCATACACATTAAAGGGTTCGCGAGGAACCAAATAGGGACCTGATCAGGGTCCAAACGTCCAAAGGTGTTGAAGCTAAAGAGACTCTATTAGGCATGCCTAACTATCCACTTAGTTGACTCACAGGTTAAATTACACAGTTAACGTCCATAGTTCAATTATAGCAAGCAAAGAATTCACATACTATGTTAAATCAGGACATGCAAATATCATCCACCTTACTAGTATACAGCTCTATTAAGTGACAATGTGTGCAAAAATCGATAATTCAACATCCCTAAATCATATGAAATAAATAAGATTTTATTGCAAAAACAGAGTAGGTCACGGTGGTAACCAGATTGGTTGCCACCGTGACATACCAGGGATCTCGGCAGAATGCAAGTCTGGGGTACCTCACGGTGGTAACCCATTAGGTTGTCACTGTGACATACCCAGACCCCAAAACAGAATGCACTTTTAGGGTACCTCACGGTGGTAACCCATTAGGTTGTCACCGTGACATACCCACTGCCCACAACAGAATCAAAAGTCTGGACACCTCACGGTGGTAACCAGATTGGTTACCACCGTGACATATCCAAACTCACGGCAGAATGCATCTGGTGCGTGCCTCACGGTGGTAACCAGATTGGTTGCCACCGTGACCCATGCCCAGATGTAATACCCAAGAGCAGATTTCTAGATCATTCAAGCCAAAATCCCAAAAATTCTCATTTCAACCAAAACATCCTCATTCCAATAATAATATTAAACCAATCAAACATCAATAAATCATGCCATAAACAAATCCTACTCATGAATTCTAAGAACAACATCAATTTACATAATCAATCTCATCACTATTCATACCACAACTCCATCAATCGCACATTTGGTTCCATAACTCACAATCAAGGTTTTATGAACAATAAGATTCAAAACCCATCACATAATACCCAATAAAAACTTCAAGAACATCACTAATTTCTAGAATTCATTCAAATAATTACATGCCAACATTACATAAAACACAAATTCCCAAACAAATCATGCATAAACTCCTATAACGCTCAAATTCCTGGAAATCACACACACAAATACACATTCATGATCCAAGAAGAATTAGGGCAGACAACCCAAAACTGAAAATGTAGAAAACAAGTTCCCAAACCTGGAAATCAAAGATCCAAAAATCACTTTTCTAGCTTTAATCTTCAATCCTTTCCTTGCCCTTAAGTTTCTTCTTGCCAACCCGAACTTGCACAAACAAAAACCCAGAAAATTACTCATCCAAACCCAATTAACTCAAACAAAAACCAAGAAGAAGAGGAGGAAGAAACCCAAAACGCAGGAACCCTAAAACCCAAACACATACCTCTTAATCTTGCTCCAAAACTCAATCAAAATCACCTCTAAGCAAAGCACAAATCCCAGCCAAAAGAAAAGAAGAAAAGGAAGTAGAAAATGAAGAAGAGAAGAGGAAGAGGAGGTGTGAGAGGGAGGGAAGAACGGGAATGCCAATTCTGTGTTCTCTCCCTCTCTCTCTCTTTCTGTTTTCTTATTTTCTTCATTCAATGCTCACCAACCACAATCCACATGGCAAGCTCTCATTGGACCACAATTCCCCCTTTGACTTTCAAACACCAAGGCACCATACACTTACCTCATTAGATAATTCTTAGGTAGATATTTAATACCTTGGTACAATACACATAATCCACTAGATAAATGCCACAACAAAACACCCTACAACCATACACTACATGTACACCAAATAATTCCCCTACTTAAATTATTTAATAAATTACTTTGCAATTAGATCTTTATAATCCAAAATCCCTCATGCACAAATTACTGAAATACCCATCGCTTATCCGACTTAGCTTGCCAAGTCCGACTAGGCCCGATTTGGGGTGTGACAAGATCAGACATTGCACTAGCCGGATGGGGGGTTAGCAGATCAGACATTGCACTAGCCGGATGGGGTTAGCAGATCGGACATTACATTAACCGGATGGGGGTTAGCAGATCAGAATATTATACTGATCGGATGGTGATAGGTTATTACACAGATCAGTTGGAGGTTACCAAGGTTATGCAGTGCAAGCCCAGAAGCGGCTACCAAGACAAAATGTTCAATCACATGCGGTAGAACAGATCGCAGCTAGGATTGCAGTTAGAGAGTACTGCATCTCACAAAACTCCGTGCAGGCCGGGATGAGGCTAGCGGAACACCCATGGTAGAATAGACCACAAACTGAGGTTGTAGTAAGAGAGTATTGCATCTCACAAAACTCCGTGCAGGCCGGTACGAGGCTAGCGGAACACCCGTGGTAGAACAGACCACAAACGAGGTTATAGTCAGAGAGTACTGCATCTCATAGCCACCGTGCAGACCAAGATGAGGTTAGCGAGGTGCCAGCAATAAAACAGATCGCAAATAGAGGTTGGAGTCAGAGAGTACTACACCTCACACCGTGCAGGCCGAAACGAGGCTAGCGGTACAGATCAGCCACCGTGCAGACCGAGACGAGGTTAGCGGGGTGCCAGCAATAGAACAGATCGCAAACAGAGGTTGGAGTCAGAGAGTACTACACCTCACACCGTGCAGGCCGAAATGAGGCTAGCAGTACAGATCAGCCATCGTGCAGACCGAGACGAGGTTAGCGAGGCACCAGCGATAGTACAGATCGCAAATTGAGTTTGTAGTCAAAGAGTACTACATCTCCCAAAGCTGCATGAGCCGAGATGAGGCCAGCAGAAATAAATGAGGTCATAGCTAGAGAACGTTGCATCTCGCCAACACCTTGCAGGTCGAGATGAGACCAGTAAGAACACCTACATCAAATTCATTCATCAACGAGCAGATCAAGACGAGACCTACCAGATGAACACCCCGAAGGTAAGGATTGCTCCAGGTACACTTTTCTTCCCTTCTTTCTCTGCATTTTGGCTCACCTAGGCACTTGTGCACTAGCCTCCCCAAAATTGGGGGCAACTGTAAGCACCGTGTCCCGAAGCAGTCCAGATCAGAGATTACCCAATGAAGAAAATTAATGCCTAGTTCTAAATAGATGGATAAAATTCGAAGATTGTGGTCCTTTGAGTTCACGAGAATTAAAGGTTTTTATTTAAAGTAGAAAGAAGCGGAAAATCGAGAGAGTTTTGGCTTAAAATTTAAGTTTTCTTCTCCACCGGCGGCCAACCCGTCGGTCATGGGAAACCCGTCAGTCGTAGCGGCAGCCCGTCTCTCTCACCACGAGGGATGGGCTGTCTGTTAGTTGGCCGACGTACACGTGTCCAAGCAACCCACACGTGTCTGTTGGCATGTGCCCGTCGGTGGGTCAAACACCCGTCGCTTTTTCCCTTTTTCCTGGTGGAAATGGGACTTAATCGATGCCCGTCGGTTAACCTCCGACACTCGTCGGTCGTGTTTTTCTATAAAAAGGAAATCTCCCTTTATTTTGGGGTTGGAAAAATTTTTATTTACCCATATATAGAAAAATCCAGTTTTTACTCCAAAAATTCAATAAGTCTCTTTCTTTGGTTTTGTTTTCTCCTCGTGAAGCGCATGGGACCAAATCTAACCAAATTTTCATCCAAAAGGACAAAATCCGAGGGTAAATATTCTGGACATGCGTTTTGTTTAGTTTATTTTAGTTATTTTTTCTGTTTTCTTTATTTTTATTATTTTATTATTCTTATAACTCTATTTTGACTTTTGGTTAATTTTGGATTTTTGGTACTAACATGCTTCATCCATTTTTGTGGAATGCCATTTTCTTGTTTCTTGGTGAATCGAGCGTGAGATGAAGGTCATCGCTCACACCTCGGAGAACTCCTTTTTGGTTTAATCCTGTAACTTTATTCTTTCGCTTATGCATTTATTTATTTATTAATTCTTAGTCCTTATTTCATGTAAGTCATTGTACCATGCGTAGATCAAAATAGACAAGTGTTTTATAGTAATTAATTGGGATTTTTAACAAAATCAAGGACCAATGTCCTATTTTTCTTATCCAATGAATTTATCACCGAAAATTATTTTTATAATAATCAAAATCAAGGACCAATGTCCTCATAACCAATTCCCCGGTTTTATGTATGGTTTGCACTTTTAAAATGGGAGTTCTATTCCGCTCCTAGTATTATTGTATTTCATTTTAGATGTTTTTCTTTATTTTATTTATTTATCACTTTCAACATGAATAATTACGTCTTAATTAAATTGCATCGTGTGGAGAGGGAGTATAATGATAAATTCAAAACCTAATTGTAAAATTAATCAAGGTATAAATAAATGAGAAGTCCCGAACCTATCTCTGGTCTTTGGACTCAACGAGGCAAGAGACCCATTTCAATGGGATCTCTAAGACACCTCTTGTGTCCCGCCAAAAGACTTAATTAATAATCCTAGGCTCCATAGGGTTAGAGGGTCATTCCCAATGTTCTATTGGGGTGTTCGCCTCTAAGACCCCTTTGGCTTGCCCAAAATGGATATATGCTCCGAGGCGAGAGGAACTTTCCCAATGTTTTATTGGGTGGCGACTCCATAACACCTCCTTGTTGCCTAAAATAGACGCACTTGCAATTCGTTGCAAGATGTCAACGGACCTCATCTTACCCAATCGCCCTAAAGCGGGTGGTCAGAGGGGCGGCCTTCGGGGTCCGGCGCGCATCACAAATGCTTTCCACCCGCATTGACGTGAATAATGCCCGCTGGAGCCTTTGTGCTTGTGCTGGCTCTATTATCATGTCTCCGAGGTGAATGAAATTTATCTCTGCCCTTATCACCCATCTTGACAAATTGGGCAAGCTTGCCCTTTCGAACTAGAAATTCAATCTCACTTTTGAGCTAATTACAATCATTCATCTCGTGACCTTTATCTCTATGGAAAGAACAATAGAGGCTCTGATCTCTATTAGAGCTTTCCCTCATAGGTTTGGGCCAATTCACTCTATCGTTCTCCTTCATCCACTTCAAGATTTGAGACCTTGTGGCGTTCAAGGGTATCCACCTATCATCATTTTGATCTCCAGATCGCGGAGTTGAAACTACAAAAGCCTGGTTCGAGCCACCTGACCCCCGATTCCTTGAATCATTCCTCCCATTGCTTCTCTCATGGCCCAATTTGTATGTGTGTTTACTCGTATCTTTGCACTAAGAGCTATTGCGGAGGTGATGTGCCTTGCCCATCTTGATGTACTTATGAGCTCGAGACCTAAGCTCAGTAAAATCACTATGTGGCTTTTTACTCAGTAAGTCACTGAATTGCTGGCATCGGGGTGTTAAGTATGAAGGCATTGTTAGCCACCTCCAAGTTCAGGTTCTGGATATCCAGTGCTACAGTATTGAACCTTTCCACATAAGCTCGTAAGGGCACGCCCTTATCCTAACAAACTAAGTTGAGTTCAATTGAGACTTCCGTTGGTTGAATAGCTGCCACAAACTTTGCAATAAACATATCACTGAACTATTCAAAGCTTGCAACAGAGTGCTCGGGCAAATTTTGGAACCAAATTTGGGCAGACTCCGTAAGTGTTTAGGGAAATATTTTACACAAGGCAGCATCATCAGAGGTGTGGACAAGCATAGTATGATGAAATTAATCCAGGTGAGCTTGGGGATCAGTACTGCCATTATACTTTAGCAGATTTAGTAACCTAATCTTGGGGAATTGAGTAACGAAAATCTCCCTGGCTAGTGGAGATCTAAAATTGCTTTGATACTGCAATGTGTTTTGATTTTGATACTTCTATTTTCGTTCCTCAAAAAGCCTTTCAAACTGATCTGAGGTGAGGGTTATAGTGAAAATCGAGTCCAGTATGGTAGGAAAAGCTGGTGGGAAAGGTGTGAAGGCCGGTGGAGCTAGTGGAGAAAGCTATGTGGGAGCTGGAGGGAGAGGTGCTTGACGGATAGGTGCTTGTGCTGCCACAACGGCTAAAGTTGCTAATAAGGCTTGGGTTGTTTGTGGGGTAATACCAGGGATGGCTGGGATGGGGATAGCTTGAGGAGGAGCTGGATTTTGTGCTTAATGGAAAGGATGTTGAGCTAGTAACAGCGAAACTGGCTCATACTAAACCGGTGGAGGTTGTACTATTTGTCTAAATAGCTGAACTGAAGGTGATTGTATTAATGGAGTTTGGTTTGCTGAAGGGTGATATGAGCCTAAATAGCTCATATTTACTTAATGTTTTGTTATTAAAATTATGTTTAGTTATGGTTAATTGTGTTAGAATTAGGTGTGTTTTATGTTTTGTGAATATAGGAGGAAATGGAGAAAATATGGAAAAAGGAGCAAAGTTAAGCAAGAAAAGATGGTACTGTCGTGGGCCCAACAGGCATCGCGAGCGCGACCTAAGGTGCCTAAGAAAAAGGAACAAAAGAAGTTGAGCAAAAGGAGGTGCCTGCATACCTACACAGATAAAGCACCCGTGCTAAGCGATAACGCTTAGTGGGGATATACAGATACAAAAGACTACACATGAGTCACATTAATACATAAGAATTATACAATCATACACACTTGTAATAATTAGCCATAATCAGAGGCATCAACATAATATGAACATAATTATCAATAGCACAACTAAAACAACTACCTGTACCTTTCATGCCCATGATAATCATGTACACTCTCACAATACATAACACATGCTTTAGTCGTAACATTATCAAATACACTTGCTAAAGCATGGTCTTATCTCAAACATTAACATGAATTCTCAAAAACAAACATTCAATTAGTAAAGCAGTAGCTTAAAAGCAAAATAACCAACTAGGAAGCCTGAACTCTCATAAATTGTTGATACGGGTACTGAAGATACTGATTGGACACAGTATCTAAATACAGAAAAGATGTAAGTTTCAAATATACTTATACCCGAAGGTAACAGAAGAGATAGAAATCTCTAAACAAAAGACCCATACGAGTCTACAGAGCAACTGCACAAAACCCTTTATAAGCATGCTTATCTATCCACTACCATGACTCTTCAGGCTAAACAAACACTCTAATCACTATATCACAAATTCAACAATTACCCAAGTATTCAACCAAGAATGCATAAACATTTCTATTCATATAATAGTCAAGCAAACCATCACATGGTTCATGCATATACATATAAGCTTAATATGCATGTACATTCATAATCAATGCAATGCTATACCCAAATAAGAAGAAAAAGACTTAACTTACAACTCTGCACAGTGTTGCGCTCGTGACCCTTTTATCTCACGACATAATGCCAAACTAGCTTCTATCACGCCCGCGATAATACTCGCGCACCCAACCAAAGTAGAGGTCACGCACGCGGGCCTCTCGCGACAGAATGCCCAAGTGGCTAATGTCGCACTCGCGATGAAGCTCGGCCATGCCCGAGAAAGGCAATGCATGGTAGGCAGACCTCACTAAGGAGTGTTCTATCGCGCTCGTGACAGAATCGAACTAAATGTTCAATTCCAAGCAAAACAAACCATTCAAGCACATACTTCACATTCCAACACAAAACTCACATGCATAACCTTCAGAACCATACCAATAACACTCCTAAACACTACTTACAGATTAAACTCAATCAATTTCTCATATCAATCAAAATGGCAAACTAGATATAAAGATCATATCAAGTACTATACATGCCAAAATCTATACATTTACCACATGCAAAGCTAACTAAGACCCTTAATTGAAAAATAGCACTACTTCAAGCATACCTATTTAACAATAATTCAAACATGCATCAACAACATAACATATCACAACTCAAAACACACATTCAATTCATTATCAAAGCACACGATCCCAACCTCTAGGAAGCAGCTGAAACACTATTCTTTAATATCACACCTTCTCCTTGCCCTTCTCTTTCCTTCTATCAACAGCTTCTTGTACAACCCAATAACACATACACTCTTAGTCCATAACACAACCAACTCAAAACACAAAAGAGAATGGAGTAGAAGAAGACCTTAATAAACCAATTACACTTACTTCTTTAGTTCACACGGAAAACCTCTTCAAACCAACCAATTCAAATCACACTCAAAGCAAACCAAATGGAGAAGAAGCATCAAAGCTCAAAATAATGAAATGAAGAACAAATGAACCAAAAGAGAGGGAGAGGCGGCCGGTTGGATCACATGCAATGAATGGGGGTAGATTTGACTCCACTCACTCCTATTTATTGCATGTGTGATCCTATATGGCACTCTCTCCTCTTGCCACCTTAGTCTCTCTTGACAAGTGTCCTTCTCTAACAAAATCCCTCTTTAAGTCCACGGTAAAGCTCTCTTAAATCCTCCTTCAAAATTATGCTTTTCTAATACTTTATTTTCCTTTCAATTAAGTCCTTATTAACCCTAAATCCACTTACAAAGCAATTAATAACACAATTCCTACTAAGGTATAATCCGGGTTGTTACAACACCAACAAATACCATTCGGCCAAACCTTCATTTTTCTCCTCCAATTTATTTTCCATGCATTTATCACTTAATTAATTAGATTACATATTAATAAATCTAAATATACAATTATATGGCATTAAATAACAAAGTATACCTAGACATACCATTCGGCCCAGGCATCACTTATTCATTAAACTTATTTTTCACTCCTTTATTAATTAAATTAATTATATCACATGTCATTTATCATAAGTATACCATTTGTTTATAGTAATTAACAAAGTATACCATTGTATACCATACATATACATTTGGCCCTGTGTAGGTTTCACTCCACAAATTTATTATTTCTATTTTAAGCACATAAATCTTCATTTTTAACATCCCTTAACATTTCCATTAGCTTACTTTAAATTTTACATGCATACTTTACATACCCACATCATGCACATAACCTAAAATCATACAATATTAATGGAAAAATGAGGATATTGTATCCGCTAACCTTAGATTCATGATCTCAACACTTAGATCTTCATTTCCTTCATATTTCACCATTAAAGCACTTTCCTTTCCATTATTTCTCCATGTGGGTGAATCTAAACACCAAAGACACCATTAATTTGCTTCCTTTTTACAACATAATTTCATAAATATACTCTACACATCTACAATTACTTATTTGAACCTTTAAATCAAATTATAGAAGCCTAAATCACTTACCTCATTTTTATACCCTAACTTTCAATCCTTGATTTCCCTCACTTCCAACCCTTCAAATGAACTCCAATAACCACTAATAAATTATAGAGGAACTGAACTTCATTTAGGAGGCTAGGATTTAGGGAGAAATTGAGAAGAAAGGAAGAAAGTTTGGTAGAGAAAAGAGAGGAACCATTAGGCCTAGGGAGAAGGAAGAGAAGCTGCTAGATTTGGGCAGATTTATGCAGAGAAATCTAATATTTCAGCCTTTATATAGCCTCACCTAATGGGCCAAACCATGGGCCTACCAATTGGGCTAACCCAAAAGCCCGTTTAGGTTAATAAGCCCATTTTGCAATCCAAAAATATTTCTCTCACTTTCGAAGCTCAATTTCTCCCAAAATTAGTTCCATAATTCTTAAAATATATAAATTAGCCTCCATATAAAATTTTAGCTTAATTGGAGTCCGTTTGCTAGTCTGATAACTCAATTTTCTGTCTCACTATAAAATTTATTTTTCACTACTATATGATCCTCCATATAATTCATAGCAAATCCATACTTTGAAATAATTGTTTTGAGATCCACAACTCCTTTTTGAGTCCGATCAAACCTTGGTCAAACTAGTCAAACTAGTCCGATCAGTCTGATTCACTGGTTGAACCGATCTGGTTCACTTTTCATCATTAACTTCCTTTTTTCTCTTAATAGCTCATTTGACCCCAGTCCCATCTCAATCAGGGGCCATTTTTGGTCCGGTCCGATTCATTAATTTTTCAGTATCACCGTAAAATTAATTTTTCACTACCAAACTATTCTACACATCGTTCTGAGTCTATCTATACCTTCAGATAAATTTTTAGAAGTCATTTACTATTTTTAAAGTCTCGATCAATTTCAATCAAACTAGTTACTATTTGGATCGAACTAGTGGCTTTTCTTCTTTTAGACTTTCAGGGTCTTATTTGGCCTCATTTCCACTTCAACTTATACCACCAAACTTCTCATAATTTGTACTTTCCAATGGTACAATAAAATATTTTTCTTTTCCGGGTGCCAAGAGGGTCACCTATCCCAGGGCGTCCCTCCCCTAAGCACATTTAACCTTTTAACTACTTTGTAACATAAGGTATTAATACTATTATTTTCACACTCAAATCATACTATTCACTCCAAAATTCATACAACAGGCGATTGGCATGCGTATGCTAAAGGATATAAATTATTCCAAATAGTAAGTGAAAAATAAATTATCAATTTAAATAATACTAACGAAACAATAAAAATGCAAGATGTAATCCGAAATTTATGCAACAGGCGATTAGTATGCATATGATAAAGCATATAAATAAAAGAATACATAAATGAGTAAATAAATGATACTGGTAAATAAATAAATAAATATATATAATGATAAATACTAATAATAATAAAAATAATAAGAAAGTTACTATTAATGAATATAAAAAATAATATAAATTACATATACATAATATTGCAATTTGTTAAGTATTAAGCAATATAAATAATATGGAAATGATAACAAACAAATTAACAAAGGAATATGTAAATAATAAGGCAAAAATACAAAGTACAACTCATATGCATGTGATAACAAAAAAAAAGGGTGGCAAAAATAAGTGACTACACATACAAACCGTACAAACCATGCAAACCGTGCAAAGGAAAAGAAAAGAAAAAAAAAGAGGAAAGGTATGCAAGCACCAACTTCTGGAATAGTGTCATTGGCCATGACTCATACCTATTAGGCCTTGAGTCATTCCAGAACACATAATGCACCATGGATGCAAGAGGGAGAAACCATTTTTGACCCTTAGACCCCAAATCCACCATTTTTATGCATGATTTGTGTCAAATATCATAAAAATAATGCATATTTATTCAAAGTAAACTTGATTTAGAAGGAAAAGAGAGAAATCACAAAAAAAACATGAAGTTTAGAGAGAAACAAAGCATGAAAATGATGACGAATAGTAAATTATATTTTGTTGATTTTAGTTTATTTTATTTAAGGAGACTATAGATATTAGAAGATAAACCCAATATAGGATGAAATAAACACTAATCACATAATATTATTAACAAAAATTCAAAATCCAAGAAATCAAAGATTAAGCTAAAAAGTGAATATTTACATATTAAAACATAATCTTTTACACTAAATCTAGAGTTTACAATCTTTTGATATTACCTTCAGTTTTGTAAGCTCAAAGTCAGGAGAATCACGCACACTCAATCTTCCCTTTGTTTTTTTCTCTTTTCTTTTCCATCTGTTCTTCTTTCTTTTGTGTTTCTTTTTCTTTCTTTTTTCTCTTTTCTCTGTTTTTTTTTTTGTCTAAAAACCCTTTTTTCCATTTTTGTCCAACCCCTTTTTATAACCCCATTATGAGTAATAAATGCTCAGGGGAAAAGGGTTAAAATAAAAAGAAAAAAGTAATCACCTATTTCTCATGGTAAAATATTTAATAAAAAAGAGGAAAAAAACCAGTCATGGCCTTGACTCGATGAGTCACGAAAGTGACTGTACTTGGAAGAAAAACAAGTTAAAATGCCCCTCCAGGGCTTTACTGGGGTTAAGTCACGAGCTGACTCCTCGAGTCACCACCTTGACTCACTCCTAGTGAACGAGGGAGTGAGTGCATGCTAGGGCATGAAAGATGCCCTGGGCATGAATCGAAGCGAGTCACGGCCTCGACTCACCATGCAACACTCTTATACCTTACGTATAGTGATACGAATACCGGTACAGCAACCGAATAATCGAATGCTACAAGAGCCAGTTCAATAAAAAAATTTCGCATTCCAACATCAATTATAATGCGCTATGGATGCAAGAGGGAGAAACCGTTTTTGACCCTTAGACCCCAAATCCACCATTTTTGTGCATGATTTGTGTCAAATATCATAAAAATAATGTATATTTATTCAAAGTAAACTTGATTTAGAAGGAAAAGAGAGAAATCACAAAAAAAACATGAAGTTTAGAGAGAAACAAAGCATGAAAATGATGACAAATAGTTAATTATATTTTGTTGATTTTAGTTTATTTTATTCAAGGAGACTATAGATATTAGAAGATAAACCCAATATAGGATGAAATAAACACTAATGACATAATATTATTAACAAAAATTCAAAATCCAAGAAATCAAAGATTAAGCTAAAAAGTGAATATTTACATATTAAAACATAATCTTTTACACTAAGTCTAGAGTTTACAATCTTTTGATATTACCTTCAGTTTTGTCAGCTCAAAATCAGGAGAATCACGCACACTCAATCTTCCCTTTGTTTTTTTCTCTTTTCTTTTCCATCTATTCTTCTTTCTTTTGCGTTTCTTTTTCTTTCTTTTTTCTCTTTTCTCTGTTTTTTTTTTTGTCTAAAAAACCTTTTTTCCATTTTTGTCCAACCCCTTTTTATAATCCCATTATGAGTAATAAATGCTCAGGGGAAAAGGGTTGAAATAAAAAGAAAAAAGTAAGTAAAATGTCCTCTTATTTTTATCACCTATTTCTCATGGTAAAATATTTAAGAAAAAAGAGGAAAAAAAACCAGTCATGGCCTTGACTCGATGAGTCACGAAAGTGACTGTACTTGGAAGAAAAATGAGTTAAAATGCCCCTCCATGGCTTTACTGGGGGTAAGTCACAAGCTGACTCCTCGAGTCACGACCTTGACTCACTCCTAGTGAACGAGGGAGTGAGTGCATGCTAGGGCATGAAAGATGCCCTGGGCATGAATCGAAGCGAGTCACGGCCTTGACTCACCATGCAACACTCTTATACTTTACGTATAGTGATACGAATACCGGTACAGCAACCGAATAATCAGATGCTAAAAGAGCCAGTTCAATAAAAAAATTTCGCATTCCAACATCAATTATACTCATAAACAAAATAATAATAATAATAATAATAATAATAATAATAATAATAATAATAATAATAATAATAATAATAATAATAATAATAATAATAATAATAATAATAATAATAACAATAATAATAATAATAAAGTAGTCCACTGAAAATCGTATAATGCCATACCTATGCTTACATATCTGCATTTGATCCATAACTCCACTGCCATCGATATTCCAGCCACTTAAAAACTTCCTATCTTCGTAACCTGCGCGCAGCAACAACACTACATGCTGAGCATTTAAAATGCCCAGTGGTGAATACATATTCTAAATTTTTCATGACTAATATAATATGCATGAGCACACAAACCTTTCTATTTATTTAGACTATATGAACATTATAATCTTTAAATTTACTTAATTTATGTCTTACAATAATGACTTAATCAAACCCTAATTTCAGTTGATTATCGTTGTATCTTTTGTATCATTCTGTAATTATACCTTAACATTTCCATTTCAGTTATTAGTATTACTTTTGACTGCATTGTTATCCTTAACATTAATACTTTTATGTTCGGTCCACTATTAAATTTTCAGTCATATTTAGGTACCGTATCAGTTACTGAATTATTTGCTAGAACAGTTATCGTTCCTTGATAATGCCCCTTACTCTTTTCTATTAATACTAATCTTTTTACGCTTTATGTTAATGTGACTATTTTTCATTTGATTGTTTCTTTTACAGCACCATGATTAAAGTTGTAATCAAAATACATTTACATTGTTTCCTATTTAATTTCAGTCAGCTATATTTATAATACTCATAAATTACCAATACCATCTCTCATTACACTAACTTATCTATATACTTATTATTCCTATTAATATCTTTTTCATAATTTATATCAGTATTACTTTGATCAATGATACCGTTATTAACAGTAACATCTAAATTACCCATTTTAATAATATTATCATTGTAACAATTAACATTGTTTCTTTATTAGCTTTTAATATTTTACTGACAGTCCTAAATTTCTTCAGTTATAATGTTTTATGACTCAATACTGCCCTAACCTTCCAATAATCTTTCGATTATCTATTAATATTTTTACTTTCATGAGTACTGCATACTAAAAGCTTTAAATTCCATTTATCTTATTTCCACATAACTAGCTCATAATTATGCTACTTGTTAATTATCTTACACTATCTTTTATTTATTTCTGATAATTCACTTACCTTATATATATATTAACCTATTTCATCTTTTTACTAGCATTGCCATTACTCATTATTACAATTAATATTATTTTAACTATTGCCACTATTAATAACATTAACAGTTACATACTTATGTCTTTACCTTAATTTAAATATTGACATAAAATTTAATGTCATAATTAATACTATCATTATAATTATTCTTATTATAAATTTCTTCATTTATATTCAATAATACAATTATCATTCATAGTACTTATCAAATACATTTTAATCCTTAAATTTATATTACTATCGTCAGTTTGCAATTTAATCCCTAAAATTTTCACTAATTTACAGTATTACGTATCTGACCGGTGTCTAGCAAGTGTACTAGATCAGCTAGTAATATAGGAAAATATAGATTAAGCTAAATATCGAACCCAAGGGAAACTTGTGTTTGCATGGAAGAATTTTAAGTTTTAAAATGAATTTTGGGTGTAAAGAGAGAAAAGAAATTCCAGAGTTTAAAATGATAAAAACTTAATTAAATGGAGAACAGACAACTAAATAATTAATGAACAAAAATTAAACAATCCAACAAAAATGTAAATAAAAGCAGATAAACAGTATTTGAGAAAAAATGATATTTAAAACAACTTTCACTGAAGGACTATCCACCTTAACTTATTACTGTAATGACTTAAATTCTAAAGAAATACCAGTGATTATGGAAAAACCAGATAAAATTAACCCTCATATCTTGAAACAAGAATATCTTTCTTAAGTATTAAATTCCCTTATTAAGAACAATTTAACACTTAGCATATAATTCCAGTTAAACTCCTAAACATTCATCAAATCTCTATACAAGAACATTCAATTCCAGTCTATTCTCAGTTCTTCCCAATTAAGAGCAAGGTTCGACTCTTGACACCTTGCTAAGACTAATGCTAGATTATGCAAACATGATTTAAAATCGCGACCATATAGTGTAAAGTCATCCATGAAAACTTCCATGAATTTTTCAAGAAAATCATGAAATATGGCCATCATGCATCTCTGAAATGTGGCAGGGATGTTATAAAGACCAAAGGGCATCCTTTTATATGCAAATGTTCCGTAGGGACAAGTAAATGTGGTCTTTTCTTCGTCTTTTGGGGCTATAGGTATTTGCATGTACCCCGAATATCCATCTAAGAAACAGTAAAATCTAGTTCCTGCCAGTCTTTCTAACATTTGGTCAATAAAAGGTAATGGAAAGTGATCTTTTCTGGTGGCATTATTTAATCTCCTATAATCTATGCATACTCTCCATCCCGTAAACGTGCATGTAGGAATTAACTCATTTTTTTCATTGGTTATAACAATCATAGCCCCCTTTTTAGGCACACATTGAACTGGAGTCACCCATCTACTATCAGAAATGGGATAGATAATACATGCATCAAGGAGTTTAAGTACCTCCTTTTTCACCACTTCTTGCATTGTCAGAATTAGTCGCCTTTGGGGTTGTACCACTGGCTTGAACTCATTTTCTATAGGTATCCGATGTGTACAATAACTAGGGCCAATTCCTTTTAAATCGGATGTTGCCCAACCAATTGCTCCTTTATGCTTTTTGAGTACTTCAATAAGCATCTCTTCATCCAAACCTGTCAATAAAGATGAAATTATCACTGGTTTTGCATTGTCCTCTAAAAATACATACTTTAAATGAGATGGAAGAGTTTTGAGTTCAGAATTTTCTCCCTTAGGAGAGGACGGTTCATCCTCCATATGTAACACCCCTACCCATACGTAGGCGTACCCATCCTCCAGGAGTGAGAAGCCGTATCAGCCGGGTGTGTCACCAAGCATATACAGATACAAAGCATACATACATACATAATAACCATACATCAATACGGGGAAATTAAAACTTTCCTAAGCATCAGAAAGTTCCATCATTACAATAACAAAACTTGTTACAAAAATGTTTTGATCAAAAGTCAGAATAACATAATTACATAACCCAAAAGTATACAAATGCGGCAGCTTTGCAAAATAATGGTATAAAGAGAGTTCCGATACAAAATAATCAAGATGATATCAAAATTAAAGCCCTAACACTAATCCCTCTGTGTTGGCTTGACTGGCGACGACTATCCCAAAAGAACACCATCCTCCGCACCTGCAGGGATAAAACACCGTGCTAAACGATAAACGCTTAGTGGGGAACACACAACAAAGAGTGGGCGGCCATTCACAATGGTCGTCTATGCCATACACATACAATATGACCAATGTGGATAATGATATCAGCTGTATAATCATACATGTATAATAAAGACATGCATTCAAAAGTTCACATCCACATTCACTTACACTTTAGTTGATTTCTCATAGTTATCATTATACGCATCCGAATACCATATTCTTATAAACATATCAAAGCGGAACAAAACAAAAAGAGCACTTGCTAACTCACAATAGTGGATAACGAGTAAACGCATAGCGTACCTTACGGGCACGAATCGAACGCATAGCATACCTTATGGGTACGAATCAGAAACCATTTTATTTTTGTCGCATTCAAAACATTTTACAAAGGGGACCTTAAACAAGATCCAAAACGCATAAGGGGTTCGCGAGGAACCAAACGGGGACCTAATCGGGGTCCAAACAGAACTGAGGGCTGCAGCTAAGAGACTCTATTAGGCATGCCTAACTATCCACTAGATTGACTCTCGCAGGTCATGTATAATACAAATCATATTTCAAAGTACAACATACAATTCATCTGAAGAATCATGGTATTACTCATATAAAAGCATATAAAAGCATGACATGTATCATACAATAGTATAAGTCCATTCAGAAGAGTTACGAAATTCATTTTTAGTTAAAACTGGGCAATTTCAGAAAATAGGCCGAACAGAGGTGACCAATCGCACAATGGCCGGTCACGAGTCATGACTGGCAATCACGACTCGTGACTGGTCTCTTGGTGCCTCTTGGTTGGTCACGAGTCGTGACTGGCCATCACGAGTCGTGACTGGCCTCTTGGCTGGTCACGAGTCATGACTGGCCATCACCACTCGTGACTGGCCTCTTGGGTTGTCACGAGTCGTGACTGGCCATCACCACTCGTGACTGGTCTCTTGGCTGGTCACGAGTCATGACTGGCAATCATGACTCATGACTGGTCTCTCCCCACATAGCCGATCGGGGAGAAAAATAGGTCACGATTGCCGAGATCCACTCTCCCAATCGGAACTTCCCATCTTTTGATCGATAGCCGAGCGTGATGCACTCATGGCATTTCTGATCGGAAGATGGTAGGCCGATCAAGACTTGGAATGACTGATTTCTGCATTTTGCAACTACAGGAACTCTGCAGAAATCCCTAGTTCCTAAACTTGCCCAGAACGTTAAAACACATTTCTCAAAAAAAATGACTTACCTCAGATCGCTACTTTCCTCGCCACCAGCAATGCACAGACACAACTTTTAACACCCTTAACACAATTAGATCACAATTGAACAAAAGCAAATTCCAAATGCAGCAACCCAGAACGTCACAGTAAACCTAAAACACTAATCCATTCTTTTGATTTGAAACTTAAATCAACTAAAACACATTACATTACTTCCAGCATGCATCACAATGATCATCAAATTACCACAAATCATTCAACCACAATATAAACACAAAAATGCAGAAATTCCCAAACCTGTAATCCTAGCTTCAATCACTTAGTTCCACTACTTCCAGCTTTCTCTTTGCCTTTCGGGTTACGGGGAGGCTCAACTAACAGCCGACAAACTAAGAACACCCAAACCAAAAACCCTAAATCAAAACCCAATCTAGAAATACAAAGAAGAAAATGAACAGTGTGAAGAAAATGATAAAAATGTGGAAAACTTTACCTCGCGGAGGTTGAGGAGCGATCAAATTCCACCACAAATCACTTAAATCAAATACCAGGACACAAAGGGGAAGGGAAAAGAGGAAGGAGGAGTAATGAAGAAGAAAAAACGGGGCGAGAGGCAGTAGGAGTGGCTGCCCTTCTTTCTCTTTCTTTTTACACCATTTCCAAAAACCCTAGCCACATGTCATCCTAAGATTGGTGGAACTTGACCACTCACACTCAACAAGCATACACTACTCACACATAATGCACTTTCAACTTAAAACACCCTACTAATGTGTGAGTAAAGCATACAACCCTAAGTCCACTATTCACACCCTACAATTGTACACTCATGCACACCCAAACTTAACCCAACCAATTCACACCCTAATAACCTACATGCATCCACATGCTAATAAAATCATTAAAACATGCATTTTTACCGAAATACCCTTATGACATGCCCAAAACACACAATGCATGCACACACACAAATAGGTTCATACTACTAGGGGGCAATTGGGGTGTGACAAGTATCCCCTACTAACATGAATTTCGTCCTCGAAATTCTCACCTGAACTGAACAAATGCGGATACTGAGCTCTCATCGACTCTTATGGTTCCCAATTAGCTTCCTCGACTCCATGATGGTTCCATAACACTTTAACCAACGGAATCTACTTACTCCTTAGCTGTCTCACCTCTCGAGCTAGAATGGCTCTTGGTTCTTCATTATAAGAAAAATCTGGCTGCACTTGCACATCCTGAACCGAAAGAACATGTGACGGATCTGACCTGTACTGACGAAGCATCGAAACATGTAACACATCATGCAACTTTGCCAACTCCATTGGTAGAGCCAATCTATAGGCTACCGGACCAACCTTAGCCAAAATCTCATAAGGACCAATGAAGCGAGGACTAAGCTTGCCTTTCTTACCAAACCTAAGCACTTTCCTCCAAGGCGAAACCTTAAGGAAACCTTTCTCCCCGACCTCAAACTGCACATCTTTCCTCTTCAAGTTGGCATAAGACTTTTGTCGATCCTTAGCCGCTTTTAAATTCCGCTACACAACTCTGATCTTTTCCTCGGTATCCCTAACCAACTTTGGCCCAATAACTGAACGCTTGGATAGCTCGGTCCAACAAACCGGAGTCCTACACTGCCGACCATATAAAGCTTCATATGGTGCCATACCGATGCTCGACTGATAGCTATTATTGTAGGCAAACTCCATAAGCGACACATATCTTTCCCAACTACCCAGAAAATCCAAAGCACATGCCCTCAACATATCCTCCAAAATCTGAATGACTCGCTCTGACTGACCATCTGTCTGAGGATGGAATGCCGTACTGAAGTTTAACTTGGTACCCAAAGCTCTCTGCAACTCTTTCCAAAACTTCGAAGTGAACCTTGGGTCCCGATCTGATACTATGGATAACGGCAGTCCATGCAACCAAACTATCTCATCCACATAGATACTGGCTAACTTGTCCATCGAATAGTCCACTCTCACAGGCAAGAAGTGAGCTGACTTCGTAAGCCTATCTACAATCACCCATACAGAATCATGCTTCCTCTGTGTCAACGGCAAACCAGAAATGAAATCCATGGCAATGTCATCCCATTTCCACTCGGGAACGGACAAAGGCGTGAGCAATCCCGAAGGAACTTGATGCTCAGCTTTTACCTACTGACATGTTAAGCACTTGGACACAAAATCCACAATATCCCTCTTCATACCTGACCACCAATAAAATTGCTTCATGTCCCGATACATCTTTTCACTGCCAGGATGCATAGTAAAAATCGTACTATGCGCCTCACTCATAAGCTGTCTCCTCAACTCCTCATTTTTCGGTACACACAAGTGGTTCCTATACATCAACACTCCATCCAAAACTGAGCAATCAGGCTGCTTACCTGAACTAACCTCCTTCACAATCCGCTGTAGCCTCTCATCATCCCTGTGAGCATCCACAATCTTCTATCTCAAAGAAGGTTTCACTCTCAACTGAGCAACCAAAGCTCCGTCTGAATCAAACCTCCATCTAAACCGTCTCAAGAACAAGGCTGAAACCGACTTCTGACTCAATGCATCAGCGACTACATTAGACTTACCCAGATGGTAATCCACAATGCAGTCGTAGTCCTTAAACAACTCAAGCCAACGGCGCTGTCTCATGTTCAACTCCTTCTGCGTGAGGAAATAATTCAAACTCTTATGGTCCATAAAGATTCTACACTTTTCCCCATATAGATAATGGCGCCAAATCTTCAAAGCAAAAACCACAGCCGCTAACTCTAAATCATGCGTCGGATAATTCCTTTCATGTGGCTTCAACTGTTGAGAAGCATAAGCCACAACCTTGCCTTTCTGCATCAGTACACACCCAAGACCGACACCCGATGCATCACTATACATGACAAATTCTTTACCCGAGATGGGTTGAGTAAGTACAGGAGCCTCAACTAGCAACTGCTTCAGCCGCTCAAAACAAGCCTGACACTTATCCGACCACTTAAACCTGACGCCTTTTCTTAACAACCTTGTCATTGGAGCAGCAATCACTGAAAAACCCTTAACAAATCGACTGTAGTAACCCGCCAAACCCAGAAAACTCCTCACTTCCTGAACATTCCTAGGCGCTTTCCAATCAACTATCGCCTCAATCTTGGCCGGATCCACCTGAATACCTCTAGCCGAAACAATGTGACCCAGAAATGACACTTCCCGAAACCAAAAGTCGCACTTGCTAAGCTTAGCAAACAACCGATGCTCTCTCAATACTTGCAAAACCAACCGGAGATGTTCTTCATGCTCACTCTCATTCTTGGAATACACTAAGATGTCATCTATAAACACCACTACAAACCGATCTAAGTATGGCCTAAATACTCTGGTCATCAAATCCATGAATGCTGCTGGAGCATTGGTCAAACCAAATGGCATCACAAGGAACTCATAGTGGCCATACCGAGTCCGAAATGCAGTCGTAACCACATCCTCATCCTTAACCCGAAGCTGGTAATACCCTGACCGAAGATCAATCTTTGAGAAAACACCTGCACCTCTAAGATGATCAAACAAATCCTCAATCCTAGGCAAAGGATACTTATTCTTCACTGTGACCTTGTTAATTTGCCTATAATCAATACACATCCGCAAGGACCCATCCTTCTTCTTAACAAACAAAACGGATGCCCCCCATGGAGATATGCTGGGTCTAATAAATCCCTTATCCAATAGCTCTTGTAGCTGAGTTTTGAGTTCTCTCAACTCTACAGGAGCCATCCGATAAGGTGCTTTCGATATGGGAGTGGTACCCGGCATAATCTCTATGGATAACTCAACTTCTCTCTCAGGAGGCAAACCTAGCAATTCACTCGGAAACACATCTCTAAAGTCCCGCACAACCGGGATGTCCTCAATCTGAACTTGATCCCTCTTGGAATCCAACACAACCTCTAGGAAGGCCTCATAACCCTTCCTAATGAACCTCTTAGCTTGCATAGCTGAAATTACATTGTTCAAAGAACTAGCCCCCAGACCTTTAACAAACACAGAAGACCGATCCTTATCCCGAAGCACCACCGTCTTCCTATGGCAATCAACTACAGCTCGGTGCTTACCCAACCAGTCCATACCCAGAATCAGATCAAACTCTCTGAAAGGCAACTTAATCAAATCCACTAGAAACACAACTCCCTCAACTAACAAAGGACAATTCTTATAGACTTTACTCACACTGACACTATGCCCTAATGGACTGGTCACACATATCTCATAATCTAACTGATCAACCACATGCAACTTATCAACAATCTTATCTGTGCACAAGTATGAGTGTGTGGAACCAGGGTCAATTAGAGCATACAATTCAGTGTCATGGAGTAGGAACTTACCAGCAATAACATCAGGCTCATCCTGCTCCTCTCTGGCTCTCACAGCATAGGCTCTAGCTGCGACTGGTAACTAACGCTCAACAGACTCTGATGCAGCTCCCTCTCTAGGTCAACCGCCTCGACCTCTACCTCGGCCTCTACCACGAGTAGCCTGTGTGGCATTCGAACCAACTCTGCTGGCCTCCCTCCGATCACCTTAAGCTGCATACGATCTTGGACAGTTGGCCAAAAAGTGCTTTGTGCTCCCGCAATGAAAATACCCACCAGTGAGCCACCTACACTCACCCCTGTACGGCTTACCACAGTGTGCACACTCAGGTAATACTTCTGTCCTAGAACTCGAATCACCTCTACCAGAACCAGATACCCTGCCTGAACCCTGCCTTCTACCTCTAGTGGCTGGACCAGATGATGACTCATCTTGCGGGTTCCTCGATCTCTTACCCGAGGATGAAGAAGAAGATCCTCCGCGAGAAGGGTTCCTCCTCTGAGCCCTCTCTCTCAGCACAGATTCTGATCTCTCCGTCCTCATAGCAGCATCTACTATCTGGTAGTAATTCACCCCCGGTGTGCTCATCAGGGAAATCAGCATAACCCTCAAAGACTCATTCAACCCTGCCACAAAATTACGGCACCTAAACTCATCAATCATAATACCTACTGGAGCATACCTAGACAATCGGTTGAACTCTTTCTCAAACTCCGAAACTGACAAAGCCCTCTATTTCAAGCTCAGGAACTGTGCCCATCTAGCATCATTATAGGTCTGAGTTATGTACTACTTCATGAACTCTCCCTCAAAGAAATCCCAAGTAATCAGATCAGGTAGATGAGGATGCCTACAAACCAATTCCCACCATTCATAAGCGGACCCTTACAGTAAAGCCACTGCACACTCCGCCTGCTGATCAGGAGGAAACCGGACTTCTCTCAAAGCACGCTTCACTTTGTCTACCCATTTCTTAGCTAACTCTGACTCATCAAACCCTGTGCCAAAGAAGTCTTCAACACCAGCCCTTCTCAAGTTCTCTATCGGGGCTCTAGGAGCAGTCACTCTCTCCAAGACCCTAGCCATGTCCTGTGATAGCCTGAACATAGCTTCAAAAGGCATGGCAGCGGCCTCGGGTTGGACCCTAGCATGTTGAGCCGACATAGAAATTGAAAGATCTATGGCTTGAGGGTTCACAATCTCGGCAGACTCCTCAAGTGATCCACGGACAGAGTTAGAAGCCATCTAAAACAACGAGAAGAAAATCGTGTCAGCCAACACAAATCTAGACATATATACATCTATCCACCTCAACACAACAACAACACCCAGAAACGCCTAAACCTAGGCTCTGATACCAAAAAATGTAACACCCCCTACCCCATAGGCGTACCCATCCTCCAGGAGTGAGAAGCCGTATGAGCCGGGTGTGACACCAAGCATATATAGATACAAAGCATACATACATACATAATAACCATACATCAATACGGGAAAATTAAAACTTTCCTAAGCATCCGAAAGTTCCATCATTACAATAACAAAACTTGTTACAAAAATGTTCTGATCAAAAGTCAGAATAACATAATTAAATAACCCAAAAGTATACAAATGCGGAAGCTTTACAAAATAATGGTATAAAGAGAGTTCCAATACAAAAGAATCAACATGCTATCAAAATTAAAGCCCTAACACTAATCCCTCTGTGTTGGCTTGACTGGAGACGAATCTCCCAAAAGAACACCATCCTCCGCACATGCACGGATAAAACACCGTGCTAAGCGATAAACGCTTAGTGGAGAACACAAAACAAAGAGTGGACGGCCATTCACAATGGTTGTCTATGCCATACACATACAATATGACCAATACGGATAATGATACCAGCTGTATAATCATACATGCATAATAAAGACATGCAATCAGAAGTTCACATCCACATTCACTTACACTTTAGTTGATTTCTCATAGTTATCATTATACGCATCCGAATACCATATTCTTGTAAACATAACAAAGCGGAACAAAACAAAAAGAGCACCTGCTGACTCACAATAGTGGATAATGAGTAAACGCATAGCGTACCTTACGGGCACGAATCGAACGCATAGCGTACCTTACGGGTATGAATCAGAAATCATTTTATTTTTGTCGCATTCAAAACATTTTACAAAGGGGACCTTAAACAAGATCCAAAACGCATAAGAGGTTCGCGAGGAACCAAACGGGGACCTGATCGGGGTCCAGACAGAACTGAGGGCTGCAGCTAAGAGACTCTATTAGGCATGCCTAACTATCCACTAGATTGACTCTCGCAGGTCATGTATAATACAAATCATATTTCAAAGTACAGTATACCATTCATCTGAAGAATCATGGTATTACTCATATAAAAGCATATAAAAGCATGACATGTATCATACAGTAGTATAAGTCCATTCAGAAGTGTTACGAAATTCATTTTTAGTTAAAACTGGGCAATTTCAGAAAATAGGCCGAACAGAGGTGACCAATCGCACAATGGCCGGTCACGAGTCGTGACTGGCAATCACAACTCGTGACTGGTCTCTTGGTGCCTCTTAGCTGGTCACGAGTGGTGACTGGCCATCACCACTCGTGACTGGCCTCTTGGCTGGTCACGAGTCGTGACTGGCCATCACCACTCGTGACTGGCCTCACGACTCGTGACTGGTCTCTCCGCACACAGCCGATCGAGGAAAAAACTAGGGTCACGAGTGCCGAGATCCACTCTCCCGATCGGAACTTCCCATCTTTTGATCGATAGCCAAGCGTGATGCACTCAAGGCATTTTCGATCGGAAGATGGTAGGCCGATTGAGACTTGGAATGACTGATTTTCTGCATTTTGCAACTACAGGAACTCTACAGAAATCCCTAGTTCCTAAACTTGCCCAGAACGTTAAAACACATTTCTCAAAAAAAATCACTTACCTCAGATCGCTACTTTCCTCGCCACTAGCAATGCACAGACATAACTTTTAACATGCTTAACACAATTAGATCACATTTGAACAAAAGCAAATTCCAAACGCAGTAACCCAGAACGTCACAGTAAACCTAAAACACTAATCCATTCTTTTGATTTGAAACTTAAATCAACTAGAACACATTACATTACTTCCAACATGCATCACAACGATCATCAAATTACCACAAATCATTCAACCACAACATAAACACAAAAATGCTGAAATTCCCAAACCTGTAATCCTAGCTTCAATCACTTGGTTCCACTACTTCCAGCTTTCTCTTTGCCTTTTGGGTCACGGGGAAGCTCAACTAACAGCCGACACACCAAGAACACCCAAACCAAAAACCCTAAATCAAAACCCAATCTAGAAATGCAAAGTAGAAAATGAACAGTGTGAAGAAAATGATAAAAATGTGGAAAACTTTACCTCTCAGAGGTTGAGAAGCGATCAAATTCCACCACAAATCACTTGAATCAAATACCAGGACACAAAGGGGAAGGGAAAAGAGGAAGAAGGATTAATGAAGAAGAGAAAATGGGGCGAGAGGCAGTAGGAGTGGCTGCCCTTCTTTCTCTTTCTTTTTACACCCATTTCCAAAAACCCTAGCCACTGTCATCCTAAGATTGGTGGAACTTGACCACTCACACTCAACAAGCATACACTACTCACACACAATGCACTCTCAACTTAAAACACCCTACTAATGTGTGAGTAAAGCACACAACCCTAACTCCACTATTCACACCCTACAATGGTACACTCATGCCCACCAAAACTTAACCCAACCAATTCACACCTTAATAACCTATGCATCCACATGCTAACAAAATCATTAAAACATGCATTTTTACCGAAATACCCTTATGACATGCCCAAAACACACAATGCATGCACACACACAAATAGGCTCATACTACTAGGGGGCAATTGGGGTGTGACACCATATCTCCTTTACTGTGTTCTTTTTCTAAATCTTGTATCAACTGCTCTTCTTTGGCTTCCAATTCCTCCTTTTTCTTCGGATGCATTACACATTCTTGAAGGTCATCATCTAGAATAATTTCCTCTTATCAATAAAAAAAATCGATTCTTCAAAGTCATATGAGGGGTATTTCATCTACTTATTCATGTTGAAGACCATTTCCTCCTCAATAAACCTCAAAGTGACTGTTTGCCCATGAACATCGATTAAAGCTCTCGCCGTGTTTAAAAAGGTACTTTTCTATCCTCTTCCATATCCATAACCACAAAATCCACCGAAAATATAAAATTTCCTACTTTTACCAATAAATTCTCAATAATACACTTCGGCCTTTTCGCCGATCTATCCGCCAACTGTAGTGTCATTCAAGTCTCCTTAATATCTCCTAAGTTTAATTTCCTGTAAATTGAGTAAGGCATCAAATTAATACTAGAACCCAAATCACATAAAGCATGTCCAACAAATTTACCTCCTAATTCACAAGGTAATTTACAACTACCAGGATCTTCTAATTTTGCTGGAATTTTATTCAATAAAATAGCACTATAATTTTCAGACAGTTGGACCGTTCCTACACCCTCTAGCTTTTTCTTATTAGTACAAAGCTCTTTCATGAATTTAGCATACTTAGGTATGTGTAATAAGGCTTCAGTAAATGGCAGATTTACATGCAACTTTTTAAACATGTCTAAAAATTTAGTTAATTGCTCATTTTGCTTTTCTTCCTTGGCTAGAGTGGGAAAAGGTAACTGAGATTCATCAAGAACAGTAGAAACAAGTTTTTCCTTACCTTTACCTTTCTCAACAGTAGGAGATACTTTCTCAATATTTTCAGAATTAGAAGTACTTACCTCCGGTGATGGTTCCACCCTTTGAGACGAATGCTTACCAATTTTGGCTTGTCCTAGCTCTTTCCCGCTTCTGCCTTAGCTTCCTGATAACTTCAATTTAGTATTTAGATTTGGTAGTGTTTTCGTATGATTTATGGTGTTTAGTAGTGGTTATTATCGTGATATGCTCATTTTAGTTTAATTATGTCAATGTTAATGAAATTAGAGTTTTTTATGTAATTTTTGTTAGTTTTTTATTAAGTTTAATTTGTGTGCAGAATTTTTTGGTCACCACCGTGACATGCAAAGGAGTTAAAACATAATGCAGGAGTAACATAGGTCACGGTGGTAACCAAAGTACTCACCACCGTGACATGTGTATCTATTGGGCAGAATGCAGACCTGTTATGGGTCACGGTGGTAACCAAATATCATCACCACCGTGACATAGTTCGCAACAAGACAGAATCAAGTGAGAAGTTACCTCACGGTGGCAAGGTAATGTGGTTGCCACCGTGACATAGGAAATTCCTCGACAGAAGCAAAAAGTTGAGCATGTCACGGTGGCAACCTATCTTGGTTACCACCATGACCCCTATCCAACACGCAATCCAGATTCACTTCCTCAATATCTCACGGTGGCAACCAATCTGGTTACCACCGTGACCCCTCGCGATTTAAAAAGAGAAGTTTCTGATTTTGAGGGGCGGCTGCTAGTTTTGAATCTATTTTCAAGTTAGGGTTTCAGAGATAGACCTTTGTGATAGTTTTTCAGTTGTTCTTAATTAAAATTTCGGATTTTATCTTGAGATTGGATTTGCAATTCAAGAGTTTTTACATTAGAAATACCTAATTTTAGTTCAAGAGGAGTTTTTACATTCAGAGAATTTCCAGAATTTCTCCATTGAAGATTTGAAGAAGGAGATTGAGAAACTAAGGGTTCAACGGGATCTACACCTCAATGAATTTCTGGGTTTATTCTTTCCTCTTTCCTTTTGATTTTATGATGGGTTGTGAGTAGTTTTTTAGTTGTTTGGGGATCTCTAAATCCCCTACCCATGATGTGAATTCTGAACATCGTTGAATTTAAATATGATTGAGTGGTTTATTTCACTAGTATTTATTCTTGATTCATGGAATTGATTTTATCAAGTTAATTTCCAGTTTTGATGAATGATTTATTTCATTATTTTTGTTGGTTATTGAGTTGTATAGATTGAATACCATGGTTATCTATATTTAGTTTTTATCATTCTTGCTGTGTCTTTTGGACGACTCCGATTGGGAATCTAAAAGTGCAGGAATTTGTGATTTAAGACTAGAATGGTGAGTGAGATAATTAAGTTTTGGGTTATTTGACTCCGTATTGGGAAAATAAACTGAACTTAGGATTTTAGACCCGTGCATAGGCTGATGATGTGGCTGACTCCGGTTTGGGATTCATATCATTAGAGTGGCTGACTCCGTTTGGGAAGCCTGGGTTAAGAGGGTTATCCCGAATTCTTTCATAAATAATTCTTGGATTAATTTTATTCATATCTGGGTATGGGGTGGATGAGTGAACCTGAGCAACGTTTTTCTATTTTTGAATTCTTATATTGTTAATTTTTCAGTCATTTAGTTTATTGCAATTATTGCCGTCAATTTAATTGATTGTTTCTGTTACTTATTTTTGGTTATTTAAATTCTTTGTTTTTAATCAGTAGTTAATTCAATAAATTCAAACAAGTATGAATTCTTTAGCATACATTTGATTTTCATCACTTGCGCGTTCAGTCCCTTGGGTACGATAACTCGGAGTCTTAATTTTACTCCATTATATTACTTGTCGATTCAGTACACTTGCTGAGGTCGCGTCAAGTTTTTGGCGCCGTTGCCGGGGACTGGCATTGTTTTAAGTTTTGATTATTATTTGTGTGTGTTTTTATTTTTTTATTTTATTTTTATTTATTTTTTATTCTTTTCAGGTGGTTGTTGAAGGTGCATGAGCAGATTGAGATAGGAACAAATCGCACCATACGATCCTGAAATCGAGAGGACTTTACACCTACGAATAAGAGCCAACAGAAATAATAATATGGAAGAAAATCCTCTTCCTATTGGTGAAGTTCCTCCCGAGAACGAACAAGTGCCGAGGGCACAAAATGAAAATCTGGGAAATTATAGAGAAGAGGTCCCGAGACAGAGGACAATAAGGGACTATACAGTACCAAGATGGAATGAAGATAATAGGACAATTGTGTTGCCAAGGGGAGTGCAATTTGAACTTAAACCAGCCACCATCCGTATAGTACAGCGAAATCAGTTTTCGGGTTCAGATGTCGAAGATCCTGCACAACATTTGGACATTTTCTTAGAGGTCAGTGATACGGTTCAAATTCCTGGAGTGTCATCTGACGCGGTAAGATTAAAGCTATTCCCTTTTACATTGATTGGAAAAGCTCGTGAATGGTTGCAAATGCTACCTAGACAGTCAATTAGATCATGGGATCAGTTGCAAGAAAAATTTTTGATGAGATTCTTCCCTCCCACAAAGACTGTGAACATCAGAAATAGTATATTAGGCTTTAGTCAGATGAGTGAGGAGCCTTTTCATGAAGCATGGGAAAGGTTTAGAAGATTGTTGAGAAGCTGTCCACACCATGAGATAGCAATTTACCATTTGATGACCACCTTTTATTCTGGGGTTACACCACAGACAAGATCCTTATTAGATGCTTCATCAGGAGGGTCATTTATGAATAGGTTACCAGAGGAAGCTTTTCAATTACTGGATGAAATGGCAGCTAATGATGCTCAATGGTCTAAACCTAGGACAGTTTCGAGAAGACAGGGGATACATGCTGTGGATGAGGTATCGATGCTGAAGGCACAAATGGAGTCTATGAGGAAGGAGATGAGTAGTTTGAAAGTGCAGAATGTAGCTACTGTGGGCCAAGAGAGTGGATGGTATGAACAGGAGCAAGGTGGGCAAGAAAGTGGAGGAGCAATAGGTGATGTCAATGCTGTGGGAGATTTCAGAAGGAATGACCCTTACAGTAACACGTATAACCCGGGATGGAGAAATCATCCAAATTTCTCCTAGAAAGATGGAAATCCAAATGCTTCATCCTCTAATCCGCAAGTAAGAGCTCCCTTCAACCAAAACATCCATCAAAACCACGGGCAGCCATATCAACCACCATATCCACCTCCTCAGAACCAAGGGCAGCAGTATCACCCACAGGGTTATCAACCCAGGCCACCCGTTCAAGAGAGAAAGCCAAATCTAGAAGACATGTTGGCTACATTCATTAACAGTCAACAGCAGTTTATGAATAACCAACAGCAATTCATGGTAAATCAAGAGTCTAGATGGAAGTCTCAAGAGCAGTGGAACCAGAACCAGGATGCCTCCATAAGAAATTTGGAGACTCAAGTGGGACAGCTTGCAAATTCTATGTCCCAGAGGCAACCAGGAACATTTCCTTCAAATGTAGACCGGAATCCAAAAGAGGAGGCTAAGGCAATTACACTGAGGAGTGGTAAGGAAGTGGAACCGAGAGGGGATCAAGGTAAAAATCTTTTATCAGAAAAGGAGGAGCCGATACGGATGGTAAGTAACTCTAACTCTAAGTTAGAAGTTAATGAAAATGCTCCTAAAAGTGACAAGGGAAAGACTATAGTGAATCCTAAGATAGAGGATCTTGATATTAATAAACTGCCATTTCCTGCTATTGCTAGACAGGAAAAGAAAAATTAGCAAAAAGCTAGGTTTCTAGAGATGTTTAAGAAACTGCACATAAATTTACCATTTGCTGAACCTTTAGCTCATATGCCTAACTATGCTAAATTCATGAAAGAACTCTGTTCTAATAAAAAGAAATTAGAAGGGCATGAAACTGTACAGCTAACAGAAAATTGCAGTGCTATTATTATGAACAAGATTCCTGAGAAACTGGAAGATCCAGGTAGCTTTACTCTTCCTTGTGCTATTGGTGAAGATTTTTACAGTAATGCTTTATGTGATCTGGGTGCAAGCATAAACTTAATGCCTTATTCTATATGCAGGAAGTTGAATCTTGGAGAGCTTAGGGAGACAGGAATGCGACTCCAACTAGCAGACAGGTCCGTGAGGAGACCGAAGGGAGTGATTGAGGATCTGCTAGTGAAAGTGGGGAAATTTATTTTTCCAGTGGACTTTGTGGTAATGGAGATGGAAGAAGACCACAAGGTGCCATTAATTGTGGGGAGGCCATTTTTAAATACCGCCAAGGCGTTGATCGATGTTAATGGTCAAACGGTTACCCTAAGGTTTAATGGTGAGGAGTTGGTGGTAGATATGAATAAGGCTTAAAAATACCCATCTGGTGATGTGAAAGAGTCTATATATTTTATGGATGTAATAGATGATTGTGTGGAGGGAGAAGAATGTGAAGAAGAGATGAGGGGACAAGATATAGCAAGTGTGGAGATAGAAGACAGCAAGGAGAAAATTGATCCTAAAGAGGGGGATTCAAATTCTAAACTTAAACCTCTTCCCTCTCACTTGAAATATGTGTTTTTAGAAAATGAGAGTAAACCAGTAATAATTTCTTCTTTATTGTCAGGTGCAGAAGAGACGATACTGCTAGAGGTGCTGAAAAAGCACAAGGGAGCCATTGGCTGGAAGACCTCAGATTTGAAGGGGATTGACCCAAGCTACTGTACACATAGGATCCCAATGGAGGAGGAGTGCAAGCCGGTAGCTCAGCCTCAACGATGACTCAATCCAGTCATGCAAGAGGTAGTAAAGAAGGAGGTACTTAAACTCCTAGACTCAGGTATTATCTACCCTATCTCTGACAGTAAGTGGGTAAGCCCTGTGCAATGTGTGCCTAAAAAGGGGGGAATGACAGTGGTAAAGAATGAACTAGATGACTTAATTCCAACTCGTACAGTTACGGGTTGGAGAGTCTGCATTGATTTCAGGCGGTTAAATAATGCCACTAGGAAGGACCATTTCCCTTTGCCTTTTATTAACCAAATGTTAGAGAGGTTAGCGGGTAATGGGTTTTACTGTTTTTTAGATGGGTATTCGGGATATATGCAGATTCCAATAGACCCTGAGGATCAGGAGAAAATGACCTTTACCTGCCCATATGGCACATTTGCATATAGGAGAATGCCTTTTGGGTTATGTAATGCACCGGCTACATTTCAGCGGTGTATGATGGCCATTTTCCATGATTTTATAGAAAATTTTATGGAAGTATTCATGGATGATTTCACCATATATGGGGCTGATTTTGAGAGCTATTTACAGCATCTTGATCTAGTACTAGGGAGGTGTGAAAAGACTAACCTGGTATTGAATTGGGAAAAATGCCATTTTATGGTGAAAGAGGGCATAGTGTTAGGACATAAAATTTCAGAGAATGGGATAGAGGTAGATAAGGCCAAAGTTGAAGTAATTGAAAAATTACCACCTCCGATAAATGTTAAGGGCATAAGGAGTTTTTTAGGACATGCGGGGTTTTACAGGCGTTTTATTAAAGATTTTTCAAAAATTGCAAAACCCTTGTCTAATTTACTTATGAAAGATGCTCCTTTTGTTTTTGACAGTGCATGTATGTTAGCTTTTGAAACTTTAAAGAAACGACTTATTTCAGCTCCGGTGATTATATCTCCGGATTGGAATTTATCGTTCGAACTAATGTGTGATGCTAGTGACTTTGCAATAGGGGCAGTGCTTGGACAACGAAGAGATAAGATTTTTTATGCAATATATTATGCTAGTCACACTTTGACAGGAACACAGGTAAATTACACCACCACAGAGAAAGAACTTCTGGCGATAGTGTATGCGTTTGAAAAGTTCAGGTCGTATTTGCTGGGTGCAAAAGTGGTGGTGTGGTCGGATCATGCAGCCTTGAGGTATTTATTCGCAAAGAAGGAATCAAAACCGAGGCTGATTCGATGGGTGCTTTTATTGCAGGAATTCGATTTGCAAATTAAGGATAAGAAGGGCACTAAGAATTTTGTGGTAGATCATTTGTCCAGATTGGAAAATGATCGTATTGAAAAAGGGGAAATTTTAGATTTATTTCCAGATGAGCATATTTGTGCTGTATTTTCTTGTGACACTTCTGTTCCTTGGTTTGCCAACATAGCAAATTTTCTTGCAGGAGGTTTTATGCCTAAAGATTTTACTTGGCAGCAAAAGAAAAAACTGAAAGCTGATGCCAAATACTACATTTGGGATGACCCCTATTTGTTCCGTCTATGTGCTGATCAAGTGCTGAGGAGATGTATCTCGGATGAAGAGAAGGGAGCTATCGTCAAGGCATGTCATAGTAGGGAAGCTGGTGGGAACCATGCACCAAATCGAACGGTATTGAAAATATTATCCTCTGGTTTTTATTGGCCTACTATGTTTAAAGATGTGCAAGTCTTTGTGAAAACCTGTGATAGGTGTCAGAGAGTAGGTAACATTTCTAAGAGGGATGAGATGCCTTTAACCAACTTGCTAGAGGTAGAATTGTTTGATTTGTGGGGGATAGACTTTATGGGACCTTTTCCGGTTTCTTATGGTTATGATTATATTTTGGTAGCAGTGGACTATGTGAGTAAATGGGTAGAAGCAATAGCCACTAGAACTTGTGATGCCAAGGTTGTTCTGGAATTTTTGAGAAAGAATATATTCACCCGATTTGGAGCCCCTAGAGCAATTATTAGTGATGGTGGTAAACATTTTGTTAACCACCAATTTAAGGCTTTATTGCAAAAATTTGGAGTTATGCATAAGGTAACTACCCCTTATCATGCTCAAGCTAATGGGCAGGTTGAAGTGTCCAATCGGGAACTTAAGGCCATCCTAGAAAAGACTGTGAATTCATCTAGAAAGGATTGGTGTTTAAGGTTGGATGAAGCTTTGTGGGCTTACCGAACTGCTTTCAAAATATCTATAGGATTATCCCCATTTAGGCTTGTTTTTAGCAAATCCTATCATCTCCCTGTCGAATTAGAACATAAGGCTTATTGGGCAACCAAGTTTTTAAATTTTGATATTAAGAGTGCAGGTGAGAAGAGACTTCTCCAGATGAACGAATTGGAAGAGATACGTTATTGGTCGTACCAACAAGCAGAGAACTATAAAGCACACACGAAGAAATGGCATGACAAGAGATTAGTCCCAAAAGAATTCACTCCAGGTATGAAAGTACTTTTATATGATAGCAGGTTGCATTTGTTTCCTGGAAAGTTAAAATCTCGGTGGAAGGGGCCATATAAGGTTGTGAAAGCTGATCAGTTTGGAGTGATCACATTGAAGCACCCGAATGGTGAAAATGAGTTCAAGGTCAATGGACACCATGTGAAGCCTTATTTTGAATCAAAATATGATGAGGCTTTGGCGATCGTCCACCTTGCGGATCCTTAACGGTTTTATAAGTCCAGCTGCGGACTTGTTAAATGCAGAACTTCTTTTCCTTTTAGTATTTTTTGTTTTTATAGTTCTTCTATTTCGGTTGTTAATCCTGTTTATTTTTGTGGAGATTGGCTGGTTTGTCGTCATAAGAAAATTATGTCTTTAAAGGGAGACTGTTCAAAGTTTTAATATCTGAAGTTTTGAGTGGTTAATGACATATGTTTGCATGTTTGCAGGTGGTCACGGTGGCAATGGTATTTGGTCACCACCGTGACCAAGGGAGAATGAATTCTGGAATTGGGATGTACATATGTCACGGTGGTAATGGAATCTCATTACCACCGCGACCAAATGAGGAAGCCATTTTGGATTGGAATTTTTTGTATGTCACGGTGGCAATGGTATTTTGTCACCACCGTGACCAAAAGTGGCTCCTAAGCGCAAAAGTTCGGCTCTTGCCTCTAGTTCATCAGGACAAACGTCCAGCCAGCCTACGGTTGATATTTCACGTGCCCCTTCCTGGGTTCCTATCAGTCAAAAACCTGTATACGCTCTGTTTACCAAATGCTCGTACATTCCAACGAGCTATTTGGATTTTGATCTGTTGGAAAAGCTGGGAATTAAAGATGAAGTACAGCGGCTAATCTCTAATATTGGTTGGGAGCGGCTGTTTGCAATTAACGAGAAAGTCTATCCAGGGTTGACAAGGGATTTCGTGTCAACTGTGCAATGTCGGATCTGCCGTGATCCCTCTCAGGATCCTGGAAGGGTAACTTTTTTTCTGGAGGGTACTAAGTATGAGCGCACTTTTGTCGACTTTTCGGAAATGCTAGGTTTTCCTGCCCTCGCCCCAGACTGTTTTGCGGATTATAACAAGGATGCCGCCTGGGCAATCATTAGAGATTCTGTGACAGCCACGCAATATGTATCGGGCCGGACAAAGGCCCACCATCTTGATACTCATGCCATGCGGATCCTGCATCGATTTTTCTCACTATCTTTCCTGAGTCATGTGGACTCACCAGGTCAGGTTAATTTACCGGAAGCATTATTTCTCGCTTGTATGGTGCGGGGTGTGCAAATTAATGGGGCACCCCATCTGTGGCATAAGTTGGAAGAGATGCAATGGCACCCCAAGAAGGTGAAGAAGATTGCTTTGGGTGGGTTGGTCACAGTAATTGCTAAGGCTGTGCATCACCCCTTGAGGAAACCTAAGCCACTCTCTTCCACTTCGACTATTGACAAGAAGCTGTTGAAGAACATGAAAGTCGTAGTGGATGACGCGACGACTCGACATGGATACAGATTGACTACCCGCGCCGAGTATCTTCAGGGAGTCGAGCGGGGTCCAGGAGGCTTGCCCTATGAGCACGAGGATGATCCGGAGGCACCTCCAGCACCAGAGCCTGCGCATTTATCTTCACAACAGTATGACATTCTGATGGCTCGCATGGACATCATCGCTGCGTCAGTGGATACCCTTGCCACATCTGTGGGCACCATCTCAGCGTCTCAGGCAGACATGCAGTCCCAGATGGACCAGCTGATACAGGGATTTTCTGCCTGGTCTGCACGGGCTGACGCCCATTTCCCACCGCCACCGCCACCTCCAGAGATATGACCAGGGAGACCTATTATCTCTTTGTTTATTTTTCTTTGTATTTGCATATTAACTGTGTTTTTTAATTATTTTTAACTTGCTGGGGACAGCAAGGTATTAAGTGGGGGGTAGGACGACTAACTCCAACAGCTTAATATGTAAATAATTATTTCATTTTCTTCATGTTTTTGCATGTTTGATGTTTTATCTTAATTATATTTGCATATTTGATTGAGTTCAGGTGATTTGAATACTTAATTGTGGTTGTGAGAATTTTTCCTATCTTAGTTTAGCTTGCCTCTAGTTATTCCTGATGTGAATGTTTTGAACTTTAAGCTGTGAATGGAATTTCTTAAATATCATCTTAGCAAACGAGTAGTTGGAAGTTTTAGAAGCAAATTGAATCTCGATCGGTCATATATCTTGTGATTTCCAATCTTTTATGCACTACAGGCTTGTTTGCAAAAATTTGAAAAAAATCCAGTGCGTAAGAGTTTTTGAGTGAAGGAATGGTAGGATAATTAGAACCTTCCTCATCACCCTTCGAAACATGATAACAACTTAAACAAGTTTAGGACGTGATTAAGGCAATTTATTTCTTTGATAACCACTTTTAAATAGCTTTAGACCAACCTGTTTATATTATTTCCATTGCTAGCCCCGTTGAGCTGATTTAGTATGCTAAAAGCGTACTACGAAATTTTCTTGGTACACTACTATTTTACCATTTAGCCTAAATGCCTTTGCCTACCCGTTGTTAAGAATTGGCCACTCTAGGATTGGGTTGGAATATCATTGAAAGTTGAGTAAGGGTATCTATTGTTGAAATAGTGGAAGTGTGAGAAGAATGGTTGAATTTTGTGGGTATTAATTAGTATGGTGTTAAACTTTCCCTTATTAGAAAAAAAATGGGTATAAGAAATTTTAGACTTTGGGTACCCCAGAGAGAAAAAAAAGAATCATAAAAAGAAAAAAAAAAGAGAAAGAGAAAAATGATGAAAAAAAAGAGAAAAGAAGAAAATTTGAAAGTTCAATGATTTTTGTTGTTTCTATTAGTCAATTTTGATGTATTGAATATAGAAAAATTCAAGTGTGGGGTACCTTTGAGTAGAAAAAGATATACTCATATTTACGGAATTGGGTTTAAAAGTGAATTAAAAGGGAAGTTCATCACTTTGTTGTTGTTGAGTTCAATGCATATTATGTATGGAGAAGTTTAGACAACATTGGAAATTATGGGTAAATTGAAGGTAGGATTGCAACACCCCCTAACCACCTGTAGAGATTTACTACGGTGACTATGGAGTGTTACGACACCAACACATACGCATCAAATAGTTTTACAACAAAGTTCAGGATTAATAAAATTTCTTTAACATGCAATACTAGATTACATTTCGAAATTTCGTACATTACATTTCATAACATTAATAGTCTTACATCAGCTGTCACTTTACAAAATGCAACCTCTTTGTTACAAACACTTCAGTTCTTATGCACATATCAACTATATTTACACATCTTATACTATAACAAAATAACCCACTATTGCAGCGGTTCCTAATGTGTTGGCCGTTGACGATGCAGGGCTATCTTCCAAAATGTTATCTTCGGGAACCTACATGGATTAAACATCCATGCTAAGCGATAACGCTTAGTGGGGAACAGAATACAATATACAATAACATAATGTTCACGTATACTTATAAAGCATATTATAAGCACGACAAGGTTCATGATTTCTATCATACTTCACACTTACCATTTATAAGTCTACACGTTGGATAACCATCATAGAAATTCACATCTTCACTTATTCTTCACATGCACATCGCATTCTTATCCACATGTATATACACAAGATTATAATTTCTTAATTATTGACAGAAAGATATTTCATTGCAATAATAACATAATCATAACATTCCATATTTTAGAATCAGCAAATGCACATATTTCCTTTAACCTTGCCTGCAACTCAAAGACGCGGATAACGGGTATCGCATCGGTACCTCTCAGGTACCAGTAATCTCATCGAGACTACTTTTTCACATTAGCACCTTCTGGTGCTTCATATCACATTAGTACCTTCTGGTACCTTTCATCATTCCACATATAACACAATCCAGTAAGGATATTCGCATTGTGATTCCCATGGAATCAGACACATTTAACGCATGGGGCTGCAGCACTTGACCCTATAGGCATGCCTAACTATCCACTACTTGACTCGCAGGCTTAAGTTATTAACAAATTATTCAATTCACATTGATCAAACTTCGCATTGCATATAACATTCATAATCACAATCTCTTTTACACATGTACTTTAGTACATCACATATGTTGTTCACCATCATCGCATTCACTTTGCAAATGCTCTTAAGCACATAGCTATCCACTTCATTTGCATACACATTATGTTTCCCAAATTCATTCATTCGTGGTCTTTAAACCTATACTTGATTAAGTTCAAGAAACATCTTAATCATATGTATATACACACCATTGGGTTCTAAAATAATGCTCATACATAATGTCATCAATCGTGATTAACAGCATCATCATGGTTAGCATATTCGCATGGTACATTTCATTCAAATAATATTATATGTTCGCATAGTAAGTCACTCATGCACCTCATTAAAGTAACATCATGGTACAAGTCATCATTGTTTAATATGCAAAATAGAGGTACCTCACGGTGACAACCAATTTGGTTGTGACCGTGACATACTTCAAACTTACAAGTCAGAATGCAAACTTGTATACCTCACAGTGACAATCAATCTGGTTGTCACCGTGACCTATGCAAACTTGCCAAAACACAACTGTGTTTTACTAATGCACAGCTGTGCTTCAATCCACTCCTTATATCAATTTTCCAAGTTCTCTTAATGCAATTTCAAGTAACATTCTTAGCCCAATCATGCTTCTAACCATATGAAATCTTAAACTTGTTTAAGTTATTTGTGTTTCCATGCCAAGTTCAATAATTAAAAGCATACATACATTTAATTCCATATTTAAACTATTATGCCATAGTACCATTTACTTGCAATTGCAATTAACATCATTGCCATACTCATTTTATTAAGCAAACTCATTCTTTTGATATCCTTCATGTGTATATAACTTAATCTCAATTCATAATTATGTACTCTTATTCATATTATACATGCTCATATAGATTAAAGTCTTATAATCCTCTATAATGTCATTATACTTGATTTGATTCCATTTTATACAATTAAACATCATTACTTCATTGGTTCATTATTAATTTTAATCTTATTCATCTTTATTTCCAAGGGATAACTATTCTTATACTCATTTTAAGGTCCTAAATATGCATCGAATATATCCTAGAAAGTTTCGGTGCAATACGGGTTCAATTCGGGAAGAAAAACCCATAAAATGGCTAAAACAGAAGGGGTCACGGTGGCAATGAATTGGTTGTGACCGTGACATACTAAATTAAGCAAAACAGAAGCTAACTTTCGACACTGGTTTACATCACAATTTTGTACAGCCCAAACGGATGTCTTACACTCAATTTTAGGCAAATGTCCCTTCATAACATTTCTTCCTCTATGGCTTATCTGTCCAATGGGACAAGTTTCAAGTCAATTGGATTTGTAAAAAATTATTTATAAATTAAACAATACAGACTGTTCCAGTGAGCCTACCAAGGTAGAGACACATATGTTTTTGCCATTTTTAAGTGTCTTAAAGCTAGAATTAGATCATAGTCGTTTCTGTAACTTTTGTAGTTATGGGAGTCATGATTCAAACGGCGCAACAATTAATTAATTTAGATTTTCTAAACTCAAGTTATGACCAAAACACTGCACGGAGGTCTGATGACATATAAACAGAATTTTCCCTAAACTAGGGTTCTTACTTTGGTTAATCTCATAACAAACCAATCATCAATTTCAACACAAATAAATCATATGTTCAACTATATCATCAATCAACTAACACATAATAAACTAATTTACACACACATGACAATAGTTAGTTCCCAAACCTCTTCTCCTATGCTCCAAGTGTTCACTTAGTCTCTTGATCAATCGCCTTCCCTTTTCCTTTGGTTCCCTTCACTTCCTCAACTACAATTCCAAATCCAATTTCCAGAATTGGATACCAAATATCAATTCCAATTCAACCAAAAGAGAAAGGGTAGAAGTAGAAGAACAATCCAATAGTTAAGCACTTACCATGTTAAAGTAGAACCTTAGCAATCCAATTCAAATATCATCTATCTTCAGTAGAATCCTTATGATTATCACTTAAGTAATATCTTACGAATTGAAAAGAGGAAGATGAGTATTTGGAGAGGGTTAATTCAGAAATGCACATGCAAGAGTGAGCTTTCTCTTTCCACAATGAGGTGTAGATGCTGCATGCAAAGGCACAGCCAACACAATACACGTGGATTCCATTTAGAATCCTCCAAATCTGCTTGTAATTTCTGCATGTAATGGGTTAGGTTGGCAATGCCACAGCTAGACACATGGATTCCATTATAATCCCTTAATCTTCATTAATAGAAATCTGGATTCCATTAACACTAATTAATCTCACTTAGTCCTAAGCATGCACAATTCCACTTTAGCCACTTATAATTATTTTAGTTACTCAATTAAGTCCTTATCCCACTTACATTTGGATCCTGAATCACATACTCTTCGAATTCACTATACCCATTTACCACAATTAACCCGATATACTACTAGGGTGTAATTCGGGCTATTACAACTCTTCCCTCCTAAAAAGAATTTCGTCCGCGAAATTCATACTTAGGCAAAATAGCTGAGAGTTCAACTCTCACATATCCTCTTTTGCTCCCTCTCGCTGGCAGTTCAAACTCTTTGAAATATGTTTCCCTTTCAGATTATCCATAGAATTGTGTCAAATTCTCATACATCTTATTATTGCTTGTACACATAGTGTATTATACACTTTATGTATTAGTCTTCCTCTAGCTTCCATAACATTTGCAGAATATAACGGTTGTTAGGAGTACAGTATCCCATCTTAATTCACTAGGTAGTCAATTTTGTTCCTACTTCCAATTGACTATAAAATTTCATTACAGCTTAAAATCACTTCTCTACACATCTACCTACTCATATCTTATTGATTTGTCATCGCCTCATATGATGTAAGATAGCTAGCAATAAAGTGTTCTTTGCTGCCACATCTAAGGCATGCTCCGATCAACCTCCAACATTCACTTCTATGGCGCTTAACACAATGGGGACATTTTGGCACTTCACTCTTGTTACCTGATATACCCTTTCTAGTTCCAGATACATAAGAGGATTCTTACCTTCTACTCTTGATAACGTGGCTATTAGCTAATTCTACTGGGGAAGTCATATGAGAATCTCTGGATCTCTTACCTGAGTGTGAACCTCTTCAGTTAGGATTCTTCCTTTGGATGCTCTCTTCTTGAATCTCTAATGATCTCTCTGCTCTCATAGCTGCTTGACCTATCTGATAATAACTTACAGTTTGAAATGTAGTCATAAAGATTAATAGTGCTTTAATTTGCTCCCTCATCCATCTTCAAATTTCTGATATCTAAATTCCTCTGTTAGCACATCATGTGGCGTATACTTATTAAGTCTACAGAATTCTTTTTCATACTCAACCACAAATATACCTTTTTGCATCAAATCTACGGATTGGTTCCCATTTGCCTCACGATACGCCTTAGTTACATACTTATTCCGGAATTCCTTTTCAAAAAATTCCCAAGTAACCGAATCTGGTAGCATTAGATGCTGAAGGACTAATTTCCACTAATCATATGCTGCACCCTACAGCAGCGACACTACTCATTCAACTTGTTAATCCGAGGGACGTCTTATCTCCCAAAGGATCCTCTGAACTTTCTCAGTCCAATACTTTTTTTTTTCTTCTTTTTTTTTTTTTTTTTGACTCATCAAGTCTAGTCCCATGGAACTCCTCTGCTCCATGCTTTCTCATAGACTCCAGTTACTCTTTCACTCATTTTATTCTTTCTTCATCCAAAACCTTATTCACATTTGCTTGTGTAAACTTCGTTAATAACTTCATCTTTTTACTTTGATTACTCATACTTTATACTTTCCTTAACAAACACTTTACTCGTCTTCAATCATCCTCTTTCTAACACAAACATTATATATACATCCTGTCAGCTTTTCTCTTTAAATGAGTCACATACGCAATGTTTTGCACACGTGATCAAGGGATGCGAATGATTATATGATGCTATATGTATGCGAGATGATGCAATAATGCAGTTTATGCAGTATTAATGCACTTTTCCCATCCCCATGTTTTAACATGCTCATGTTCAGATGATTTCATTGAGTTAGCTGACAGGCGTATCAAATGTCACCACTTTTCCTTACATCCCACATCCTTCTAGATTCCAAAATTATCCATACCCAGAATTAATTCAAATTCATGGGATAGCACTTCGATCAAGTTATTAGATATCCTTTACTTTGAATCACTTAGAAACATTTCTCATACGCGTTATACACATTCACACTATGTCCTGAAGAACCAATCACATAAGCATCACAATTAAGATATCCAATACACACTTTAACACATTAATTGGTAGGACTACCGCTTCAAGAAAACTCTTCTATCGCTTCAGGAGAAAAATCCCTTGACATTCTAAAGAAAATGAAGACATCCGCATCAAGCCAACACAAACTATACGCATTTCTATACTACTCTAGCCCAGAAAAGACTAAACCTATGCTCTGATACCACTAACTGTAACACCCCCTAACCACCTGTAGAGATTTACTACGGTGACTATGGAGTGTTACGACACCAACACATACGCATCAAATAGTTTTACAACAAAGTTCAGGATTAATAAAATTTCTTTAACATGCAATACTAGATTACATTTCGAAATTCCGTACATTACATTTCATAACATTAATAGTCTTACATCAGCTGTCACTTTACAAAATGCAACCTCTTTGTTACAAACACTTCAGTTCTTATGCACATATCAACTATATTTACACATCTTATACTATAACAAAATAACCCACTATTGCAGCGGTTCCTAATGTGTTGGCCGTTGACGATGCAGGGCTATCTTCCAAAATGTTATCTTCGGGAACCTACATGGATTAAACATCCATGCTAAGCGATAACGCTTAGTGGGGAACATAATACAATATACAATAACATAATGTTCACGTATACTTATAAAGCATATTATAAGCACGACAAGGTTCATGATTTCTATCATACTTCACACTTACCATTTATAAGTCTACACGTTGGATAACCATCATAGAAATTCACATCTTCACTTATTCTTCACATGCACATCGCATTCTTATCCACATGTATATACACAAGATTATAATTTCTTAATTATTGACAGAAAGATATTTCATTGCAATAATAACATAATCATAACATTCCATATTTTAGAATCAGCAAATGCACATATTTCCTTTAACCTTGCCTGCAACTCAAAGACGCGGATAACGGGTATCGCATCGGTACCTCTCAGGTACCAGTAATCTCATCGAGACTACTTTTTCACATTAGCACCTTCTGGTGCTTCATATCACATTAGTACCTTCTGGTACCTTTCATCATTCCACATATAACACAATCCAGTAAGGATATTCGCATTGTGATTCCCATGGAATCAGACACATTTAACGCATGGGGCTGCAGCACTTGACCCTATAGGCATGCCTAACTATCCACTACTTGACTCGCAGGCTTAAGTTATTAACAAATTATTCAATTCACATTGATCAAACTTCGCATTGCATATAACATTCATAATCACAATCTCTTTTACACATGTACTTTAGTACATCACATATGTTGTTCACCATCATCGCATTCACTTTGCAAATGCACTTAAGCACATAGCTATCCACTTCATTTGCATACACATTATGTTTCCCAAATTCATTCATTCGTGGTCTTTAAACCTATACTTGATTAAGTTCACGAAACATCTTAATCATATGTATATACACACCATTGGGTTCTAAAATAATGCTCATACATAATGTCATCAATCGTGATTAACAACATCATCATGGTTAGCATATTCGCATGGTACATTTCATTCAAATAATATTATATGTTCGCATATTAAGTTACTCATGCACCTCATTAAAGTAACATCATGGTACAAGTCATCATTGTTTGATATGCAAAATAGAGGTACCTCACGGTGACAACCAATTTGGTTGTGACCGTGACATACTTCAAACTTACAAGTCAGAATGCAAACTTGTATACCTCACAGTGGCAATCAATCTGGTTGTCACCGTGACCTATGCAAACTTGCCAAAACACAACTGTGTTTTACTAATGCACAGCTGTGCTTCAATCCACTCCTTATATCAATTTTCCAAGTTCTCTTAATGCAATTTCAAGTAACATTCTTAGCCCAATCATGCTTCTAACCATATGAAATCTTAAACTTGTTTAAGTTATTTGTGTTTCCATGCCAAGTTCAATAATTAAAAGCATACATACATTTAATTCCATATTTAAACTATTATGCCATAGTACCATTTACTTGCAATTGCAATTAACATCATTGCCATACTCATTTTATTAAGCAAACTCATTCTTTTGATATCCTTCATGTGTATATAACTTAATCTCAATTCATAATTATGTACTCTTATTCATATTATACATGCTCATATAGATTAAAGTCTTATAATCCTCTATAATGTCATTATACTTGATTTGATTCCATTTTATACAATTAAACATCATTACTTCATTGGTTCATTATTAATTTTAATCTTATTCATCTTTATTTCCAAGGGATAACTATTCTTATACTCATTTTAAGGTCCTAAATATGCATCGAATATATCCTAGAAAGTTTCGGTGCAATACGGGTTCAATTCGGGAAGAAAAACCCATAAAATGGCTAAACCAGAAGGGGTCACGGTGGCAATGAATTGGTTGTGACCGTGACATACTAAATTAAGCAAAACAGAAGCTAACTTTCGACACTGGTTCACACCACAATTTTGTACAGCCCAAACGGATGTCTTACACTCAATTTTAGGCAAATGTCCCTTCATAACATTTCTTCCTCTATGGCTTATCTGTCCAATGGGACAAGTTTCAGGTCAATTGGATTTGTAAAACATTATTTATAAATTAAACAATACAGACTATTCCAGTGAGCCTACCAAGGTAGAGACACATCTGTTTTTGCCATTTTTAAGTGTCTTAAAGCTAGAATTAGATCATAGTCATTTCTGTGACTTTTGTAGTTATGGGCGTCATGATTCAAATGGCGCAACATTTAATTAATTTAGATTTTCTAAACTCAAGTTATGACCAAAACACTGCACGGAGGTCTGATGACATATAAACAGAATTTTCCCTAAACTAGGGTTCTTACTTTGGTTAATCTCATAACAAACCAATCATCAATTTCAACAAAAATAAATCATATGTTCAACTATATCATCAATCAAATAACACATAATAAACTAATTTACACACACATGACAATAGTTAGTTCCCAAACCTCTTCTCCTATGCTCCAAGTGTTCACTTAGTCTCTTGATCAATCGCCTTCCCTTTTCCTTTGGTTCCCTTCACTTCCTCAACTACAATTCCAAATCCAATTTCCAGAATTGGATACCAAATATCAATTCCAATTCAACCAAAAGAGAAAGGGTAGAAGTAGAAGAACAATCCAATAGTTAAGCACTTACCATGTTAAAGTAGAACCTTAGCAATCCAATTCAAATATCATCTATCTTCAGCAGAATCCTTATGATTATCACTTAAGTAATATCTTACGAATTGAAAAGAGGAAGATGAGTATTTGGAGAGGGTTAATTCAGAAATGTACATGCAAGAGTGAGCTTTCTCTTTCCACAATGAGGTGAAGATGCTGCATGCAAAGGCACAGCCAACACAATACACGTGGATTCCATTTAGAATCCTCCAAATCTGCTTGTAATTTCTGCATGTAATGGGTTAGGTTGGCAATGCCACAGCTAGACACATGGATTCCATTATAATCCCTTAATCTTCATTAATAGAAATCTGGATTCCATTAACACTAATTAATCTCACTTAGTCCTAAGCATGCACAATTCCACTTTAGCCACTTATAATTATTTTAGTTACTCAATTAAGTCCTTATCCCACTTACATTTGGATCCTGAATCACATACTCTTCGAATTCACTATACCCATTTACCACAATTAACCCGATATACTACTAGGGTGTAATTCGGGCTATTACAAGGATCTGGACAATTTTGTTCAGTTATGGGTAGTTGAAACTTAAGGAAGAGTGGCTAATTCTTTGTTTGAATTCTTTAACTTTTCTTGTTAGCCAATACCTTAACCTAACATTACAACCCTGGAATAAGTCCTTTTGATTCTGTTCTTGATTTGAGTTATTTAAGTGGAGATGACCCTTGTGGTTCCGGTGCTAAAGGAGAGGCATATGATTATCCTGAGTTTTAAGCGCGAAACCTGTATGCTAATTCATTTGCATATTTAATTTCTTTGCTCAATTACTGGAATGCATTGGTTGTTTTGTTTTGAAAGGAGAGAACTTGTTTTGAGCCTAGCACACACGCACGTGAAATTACTTGATATAAATTGAGTTGAGGATTTGTTACTAAGACCCTTCTTCTTGGTGCTATGATTGTTGTTAAGTTTTCATATTCTGAGTTAGAGTTCAAAATTTCAGGAGTGTGGATAATTCATTTACTCGAGGACGAGCAAAGTCTAAGTGTGGGGTATTTGATAACTTCAATTTAGTATTTAGATTTGGTAGTGTTTTCGTATGATTTATGCTGTTTAGTAGTGGTTATTATCGTGATATGCTCATTTTAGATTAATTATGTCAATGTTAATGAAATTAGAGTTTTTTATGTAATTTTTGTTAGTTTTTGATTAAGTTTAATTTGTGTGCAGAATTTTTTGGTCACCACCGTGACATGCAAAGGAGTTAAAACAGAATGCAGGAGTAACATAGGTCACGGTGGTAACCAAAGTACTCACCACCGTGACATGTGTATCCATTGGGCAGAATGCAGACCTGTTATGGGTCACGGTGGTAACCAAATATCATCACCACCGTGACATAGTTCGCAGCAAGACAGAATCAATTGAGAAGTTACCTCACGGTGGCAAGGTAATGTGGTTGCCACCGTGACATAGGAAATTCCTGGACAGAAGCAAAAAGTTTAGCATGTCACGGTGGCAACCTATCTTGGTTACCACCATGACCCCTATCCAACACGCAATCCAGATTCACTTCCTCAATATCTCACGGTGGCAACCAATCTGGTTACCACCGTGACCCCTCGCGATTTAAAAAGAGAAGTTTCTGATTTTGAGGGGCGGCTGCTAGTTTTGAATCTATTTTCAAGTTAGGGTTTTAGAGATAGACCTTTGTGATAGTTTTTCAGTTGTTCTTAATTAAAATTTCGGATTTTATCTTGAGATTGGATTTGCAATTCAAGAGTTTTTACATTAGAAATACCTAATTTTAGTTCAAGAGGAGTTTTTACATTCAGAGAATTTCCAGACTTTCTCCATTGAAGATTTGAAGAAGGAGATTGAGAAACTAAGGGTTCAACGGGATCTACACCTCAATGAATTTCTTGGTTTATTCTTTCCTCTTTCCTTTTGATTTTGTGATGGGTTGTGAGTAGTTTTTTAGTTGTTTGGGGGATCTCTAAATCCCCTACCCATGATGTGAATTCTGAACATCGTTGAATTTAAATATGATTGAGTGGTTTATTTTACTGGTATTTATTATTGATTCATGGAATTGATTTTATCAAGTTAATTTCCAGTTTTGATGAATGATTTATTTCATTATTTTTGTTGGTTATTGAGTTGTATAGATTGAATACCATGGTTATCTATATTTAGTTTTTATCATTCTTGCTGTGTCTTTTGGACGACTCCGATTGGGAATCTAAAAGTGCAGGAATTTGTGATTTAAGACTAGAATGGTGAGTGAGATAATTAAGTTTTGGGTTATTTGACTCCGTATTGGGAAAATAAACTGAACTTAGGATTTTAGACCCGTGCATAGGCTGATGATGTGGCTGACTCCGGTTTGGGATTCATATCATTAGAGTGGCTGACTCCGTTTGGGAAGCCTGGGTTAAGAGGGTTATCCCGAATTCTTTCATAAATAATTCTTGGATTAATTTTATTCATATCTGGGTATGGGGTGGATGAGTGAACCTGAGCAACGTTTTTCTATTTTTGAATTCTTATATTGTTAATTTTTCAGTCATTTAGTTTATTGCAATTATTGCCGTCAATTTAATTGATTGTTTCTGTTACTTATTTTTGGTTATTTAAATTCTTTGTTTTTAATCAGTAGTTAATTCAATAAATTCAAACAATTATGAATTCTTTAGCATACATTTGATTTTCATCACCTGCACGTTCAGTCCCTTGGGTACGATAACTCGGAGTCTTAATTTTACTCCATTATATTACTTGTTGATTCAGTACACTTGCTGAGGTCGCGTCGCTTCCTCCTTTGGATTGTGATCTACATTAGATTGAAAGGTTCCTTGAACTCTGTTGGTTAGCGAGTTAGCAAGTTGCCTCATTTGATTTTCTAGGTTCCTAATGGATGCCTCTTGGTTCCTCATCCAAATATCTTGGGATTTCTGCCTAGCATCTTGATTAGCTAAAATCGAATTTTGGGAAGCCATGAAATTTGCAATCATTTCCTCTATATTTGATTTCTTTTCTTGTGGGGGTGGGGGTTGAGGTTTTTGAAATCCAGGTGGTTGATAGGGTTGTGTGGGATATGTAGATGGGTAGTGTGGTTGGGCTTGATTTTGGAAATGAGAATGATTGTTACTTTGAGATGATTGGTTTTGGTTGAATAGAGCAATAGGTTGAAGGTTAGAAGTAGATGCTTGATTCCCTTCTCTCCATGCAAAATTAGGATGATTCCTCCATCCCGGGTTATAGGTATTACTATAAGGGTTCAAAGCATTTACTTCCTCTTTTGATCCGTCACCATTCTTAAATCCAGGTACTCCTTGTGTTCCTGCATAAGAATCGCACTCATTAGATAACATAGATACATTTTTAGCTTGAAGTTCATTAATTTCTCTTAAATGTTCTTTTCTCATTAATTCCATTTGAGCCTTAAGCATAGTTATTTCATCTACACTATATACCCCCTGTTTCTTTTATGCAGTTCTAGAAGTTTCCCAATAAGCGTCATTGGTAGCCATCTCATCAAGAAGCGAGAATGCTTCTTCAAGAACTTGGTTCATAAAACTACCATTTGATGCTGCATCTAATAAGGACCTCGTTACTTGGTTAGCACCCGCATAAAAAATATGCATTAGTTGATAAACAGGAAATTCATGATGCGGATAACTTTTCAAAAGTCTCCTGAATCTTTCCCAAGCTTCATGGAATGTCTCCTCATTGAACTGCTGAAAGTCATTGATTTGTTTCCTAATGATGGCTGTCTTAGTAGGTGGGAAAAATTTGCTCAAAAATGTTTCTTGCATTTGTTGCCAAGAGTGAATGGACTGATTGGGAAGCATTTGTAACCAGTCTCTAGCCTTTCCTATGAGGGTAAAAGGAAAAAGTTTGAGCCTAATAGCATCAGTTGATACATTCGGGATTTGCACGGTGTCACTAACTTCTAAGAATATATCTAGGTGTTGTGCGGGATCCTCTATATCTGAGCCTGAAAATTAGTTTATTTGTACCATCGTAATAGTAGCAGGTTTTATCTCAAATGGCTGGTGATGAGGTATCCTGACAGTTTTATGTTCTTCATTCCACCTAGGAATAGCATAATCTCTAATGGTTCTGGGTCTATACCCATTCCCTTGAGCTTGATATGGCACATTTTGCACTTCTATCCTAGGAGGCGGTGGATCAATTATGGGTGGATTTTCACGAGGTAGACCATTAATGTTAAGGGGTGGTTCTATTTCTTTGTTATTCATGGTTGCTTGTAACCTCCTAATCCTATGAAACGTCCTCTCAATTTCAGGGTCTATAGGTAATATTGGATCATTTCTCACCATAAACTAATCACACCTGTAAAATCAAGAAAAAATAAAATTATAAAATAAATAAAGAATAAAAGAAAAAGAATAACACACAAAATCCACTGTAAAAATTAAAAATCAGTAAACAAACGCCAATGTGTTCCCCGGCAACGGCGCCAAAAACTTGACCGGTGTCTAGCAAGTGTACTAGATTGGCTAGTAATATAGGAAAATATAGATTAAGACCCTAAATATCGAACCCAAGGGAAACTTGTGTTTGCATGGAAGAATTCTAAGTTTTAAAATGAATTTTGGGTGTAAAGAGAGAAAAGAAATTGCAGAGTTTAAAATGATGAAAACTTAATTAAATGGAGAATAGATAACTAAATAATTAATGAACAAAAATTAAACAATCCAACAAAAATGTAAATAAGAGCATATAAATAGTATTTGAGAAAAATTGATATTTAAAACAACTTTCACTAAAGGACTATCCACCTTAACTTATTACTGCAATGACTTAAATTCTAAAGAAATACCAATGATTATGGAAAAAACAGATAAAATTAACCCTAATATCTTGAAACAATAATATCTTTCTTAAGTATTAAATTCCCTTATTAAGAACAATTTAGCACTTAGCATATAATTCCAGTTAAACTCCTAAACAATCATCGAATCTTTATACAAGAACATTCAATTCCAGTCTATTCTCTGTTCTTCCTCTCTTAGTATTAACTAATAAAATCAACACATAATTACCTCAAATTCAGAAAATAATCATGTATAGACAATAAGAAATCAATCCAAGAACATGCAAATCTATGACAGTACCTAAATCAATTTTTAGTTATTGAATCAATAAACCAACAATTAATCCTAGCACGATCAAAGATAAGAATATGCTTAAAACCAAGAAATAATCAACTGATATTGAATCTAAAGCTCAATCAGATCATCACAGTAAAAGTCAAGGATTCAAGGATCCTCTAGCAAAAGTAAAGAAACTACTCACTATTCATATTGAAATTAAAAACTAAATTGAAGAGAAGAAACAAAAACATAGAGTTATAGAAGCTCCCTTAATAATCTTGTACATAAAAATCAAAACAAGCTTCCTGCTCCTTCAATTTATTCTTCACAGCAAAAACTAATCGTAAAAACAAACTAAACTAATTTGAAGTAATGAACACTGTTTTTTTGATTCGATTCTTTTTCTGGTGTTTTAAAAACTGACTTTTATATGCGAAATTGCATCAGTCTGTTTTCTGTCACTCTTTGAGTCGTAATAGGAAAATGACTCTTTAATTAGGAAGTTTGATTAATTTGGAACTCTTGAAATGCGGCCAGTTGATTAGAAAAATAAAGGAAATGCGCTGTCGTTTTGCTTTTCCCTTTGTGAATGCGCGGTCATGTGTTAATTTTCTTCTTCCAGTGCACTGTTGTGTATAAGGTTAAATAGTAATCACACGGCCGTGTCATGCTTTAGTCTTTGAGTTACGCGGCCGTGTCATGCTTTACTGCTCTTTGCTTTTTATTTATCTCAAGCATAATCTTCAAGCACGGCCGCTCCTAATTCATCCGCAGCAATGCAAATGTGTTCTGTTCTATTCTCTGGCTTTCAAAATTTGAAAATTACCAAATTGATCCAAAACTTAGCATTCTTTTCAATTAAGCCCTTTTTCCTTTATTTTAATCCTAAAAAACACCAAAATTAACAATTAAGCCCTAAAACATAAAATTAACTAATTCAACTATAATTTAACAAAATAAACACTAAATTTACCTAATGCAATACCTAAAAACACATTAAAACCATCATTAACTCCACAATTATCAGTATCATCCCACTCAATTACAATAATGCCATTAATTTACTTATCATCACCATTATTTTATTATCTATCATGCAATTGCCACTTAATCCTTATAAAATTATTACTCTTTTACTATTTTACACTTAGGTCCTTTAAACATTACTAAAATTATAATTTTGCCATTGAACAATTATTTACTTATTCAATTATTTACATGTAATAATCATTATAATATTTATTTAAAATCATTCATACACTTAGTATAATATTAACTATCCACATAACTAAATTCACCTGCATGCCTCATGAATATAAATAATACATTTAATATCAATTATCCCAATATTTAGTTAATTTAATTTCTATATATGCAAAAATATTCTTAATATTAATTAAATCACTCATTTGAGGAAATAAACATATATAGTGCAAATAAAATTACATATTTGCATTTAGGTCCTCATGTTATATCATATTTATGTCTAGCTCCTTTAGTTATGCCATATTTACACTTAGGTCCTCAACTTTTTCAATAATTCCATAGACGTCCCTACTTTTTCAATAATTCCATATATGTCCCTTCTTTTTCAATAATTCCATATATGTCCCTTCTTTTCACCTATTTACCAAATTATCCCTTTATTTACTCTTAATTACCAATTTACCCTTCTTTTTACCTAATTTTCATCTTTACCCTTAACTTTTTCATATTTACAAATATGTTGCCAAATTAATTTATCAATTTATTTATTTCATTAATTAACAAGCAAATTACCATTAAACCACTTTGTTAAGGACATTTACACATTTAACACTCATAAAAGTCCATAATCTCCATTTTATCCGTAAATATGGCAAAATTACAATTATGTCTTTAAACTTTACCAAAATTACCAAAATGCCGCTAGTTCATTTTATTTTACCATTTTATATTATTTAATATGCAAATTACGATTTTACCCTCCAATCACGAATTTCATGCCAAATTACATTTTAATCCTTATAAAGTGACCAGTTTTCATATTTAATCATTTAATTACATTTTTTACCCTTATTAACATACTTATGGTCATAATTACCATTATGCACTCAAACTTTTTACATAATTCCAATTATGTCCATTTTTCATGTTAATATCACTTAAATCACAATTTAAACATTTTAAACTTATTTTTTTACCAAATTGCCCTCTGTATAATACTGGTAGACATCTATGACCAGGATAACCGAGACGCAAACCCCTAAAGGCTCGAATAACCTGAAGGATCTTGAAAGATTATTTCAGTCTTTAATACATACCAGAGGAAATCCCGAGGGACCACCCATGTCTTTAATTACTTTTCAAAACATTTTTACTTTTAAATACAGTGAGGTAGGACCATCATTGGCCTACAAAAAAGTGAGACGTCATACTCACACTCGCGGTCTTATGTCTCTATGGCTGGCAAATATTCCTGAACTAGACTGGACTACCAGAATACTACAAAGGGCACAAATAATCCGTTTCTCACATCTTTAAGTTACCATTCATACATTTCATGGAATTTCATCATATTATTCCATTCCTTTTCATACAATTCAATCATTATACATATGATTATCATCCTCATACCATCACATGCCATAAAAGATCATCATTTCGTCATGGTACACTTGTATACATATATGCACATATTCGACCAATATACTAACTTTTCACCATTAATTCTTTTTATCAACTTTAACATTTATTTAGGCTATTCACATGTTGAATAACATAGCTATGCCATTATGTTTCATAAAAATCATACCTTTACACATCATAACCATTCGGCCACATACATACATCATGACATTTTCACACGCTCTAACACATACCATTAGATAGATCGCATGCCAAATACCATTTATACATCATAAACATGCCCTAAAAATCATCAAAACACATCAAAATCATGTGATATACCATTCGGCCTAAGTAAAGATTCATCATGCCAACCTTATTTTCTCATTTTAAACATTCATGTCATCATTTTAACCTTGCTAAACATGTCTATATGGTTTGATTCAATTAAACATGCATATTTCACATACTTTATGTTTAAATATAACTAAAAATCATAGTTTTAACATGGAAAAAGGAGGATATTGTATCCACTAACCTTATTTTCTTGTTCTTCACATCTAAACATCCTTTCCTTGCCTTATCTCCTTAAAATACCATCACTTTCCTTATATTCCTTAAGTGGCTGAATAGAAACATCAAAAAAACCACCATAAATTTAATTCCTTTTTGCAATATAATCACATCAATGTGCTCTAGACATCTCAAAATACCTATTTGAACCTTTAAATCGATTTAAAAATATTAACGTTACATACCTCAATTTGACACATAATCTTTTCTACTTATTTTCTTCCACTTCTAGCACTCCAAATGAACTCTAATAACCACCATTATATTTTAGAGAGGCTAAACTTTGCTTAGGAGGCTTGGATTTGGGGAGAGATGAAGAGAGAATTAAAAAAATTGAGGAAAAATCAAGATGAAAAATTATGCCTTATGGAGGAGGAGGAGAGCTGCTGGAATTCTAGGGATTTCTCTAGATAAATATGATATTCCAGCCTTTATATAGCCTCTCCTAATGGGCCAATCAATTAGGCCAAACCAAAAGCCCATTTAGGTAATTTAAGCACATTTTCCATCCAAAAATAATTTCTCTCATTTTTCAAGCTCAATTCTTCGCAAAATTAGTTCCATAATTCTTAAAATATAAAATTTGGCCTCCATGAAAAATTTTAGCTCAATCGGATACCGTTTCCCAGTCCGATAACTCAATTTTCTATCTCACTGTAAAATTTATTTTTCATTACCATTTGATTCTCCATAATATTTCAAGAAAATTCGTGCTTTTAGATAATTTTTTTGAGGTCTATAACTCCATTAAGAGTCCGGTCAAACAAGTCAAACCAAAGTCAACCGGTCCGATCCGGTTCACAGTTTGAACCGGTTCGGTTCACTTTTATCCTTAACTTCCATTTTACTCTTAATAGATCATTTTACCTTTGTTCCACCTAAATAAGTGTCCTTCTCCAGTCCGATTCAATTAAACCGGTCCGATTCACTCATTTTTCAGTGCCATTATAAAAATACTTTATTACTATCAAACTGTTCTACACACTATTCTGAGTCCATTTATACTTTCAGATAACTTTTCAGAGATCGTTTACTATCTTTAAAGTCTCAGTCAAATTTCGGTCAAACCTAATTACTATTTGAATCGAACCAGAGGCTTTTCTTCAATTTAACTTTCGGGAACCTATTTGACCTCATTTTCATTCCATATTATACCATCAGACTCCTTATACTTGTACTTTCCAATAGTCTAATAAAATATTTTTTGCCTCTGAGTGACACTATTCACCTAGGTGTCACAATTCACGGCCCGAAAATCACTATTCATGAAAGTAACTATTTTGGGTCATTACACACCAAGTCAAGCCGTAACTCAACTCAAAGTCACTTTTTTTTTACTCGCATCACTGCCTTACCAAGAAGGGAAAATGAGAAAGCCTCTTCTAAGGAGGGATTTTTAAACCTCAAAAATTTTAAAAGAATTACCATAAAAAACCCTTTGAAAACACATAGTCTAAAGAGAGCCATAGTGCTTCTATTCTCTGTCTATCATTGAGCAAACATTATCCTCATCAGGTAACCCTGACAAAAGTTGCCTTAAGTCTTTCATTTCAAAACTCTTAGAAAGAAATTCTTTAGTCTTATGCAATATACCCAAGTCATTAGCAGCAAGCAAAATGTTATCAACATATAAACTAGAAATATAAACTTACCCCCACTGATCTTCCAGTAAATACACCGATCAACAGTAATTTTTTCAAAATCGAAAGATGTAATAGTATTATTAAACTTAATATACCATAGCCTGGAAGCTTGTTTAAGTACATATATTGACTTTTTCAATTTACACAACATATTTTTGTTACCTTAAATAGAAATACCTTCAGGTTGATCCACATAAACTTCCTCCTCAACATCCGCATTCAAAAAGGTTATTTTCACATCCATCTAATATAGCTCTATATCAAAATAAGCCACCAATGCTAAAATCATTCTCAATGAATCTTTCTTTGAAACGGGTGAACAAATCTTCTTATAATCAATGCCATCTTTTTAGTGTAAGCTTTGGCAACAAGTATAGCTTTATGTCTTTCAACATTGCCATTCGAGTCACATTTGGTCTTAAAGACTCATTTACAGCCAAGTCTTTTAGAACCTTTTCGCAAATCTATAAGATCCTAGACATTGTTTTGAGCCATTAATTTTAACTCTTCTTTTATGGCATCAATCCATCATTCAGACTCATCACTACCTATGGCTTGTGAAAATGAAACAGGATCATTATCAATGCCACAATTAAAATCTGACTCTTGCAAATAAACCACATAATCATCAGAACTGACCTTCTCCCCTTATAGGTTTATTTAAAGCTATACTGGCTGGTTCATTTGTATGAGCTGGTGCTAAATTAGATTTTTCACGGGGTGCTTCTTCATTATCAAAATGTTATTCTTAATTATTTCGATCTTCTAAAACAGGAACAACATTTGTTGTGGTTGTCAGTTTAAACATTTATGGGCAATGGAATATCAACCTTTATTTCATTAATATCCACAACTTGATTTTTAGCACTCCCATTAACCTCATCATTCTCTAAAAATTTGGCATTAGTTATATCAACAATTTTAAAACTGTGTTTCAGACAGTAAAACCTGTACCCTTTGGATTTCTCTATGTAACCAATAAAGTAACCACTAATTGTTCGAGAATCCAGTTTTCTTTCATGTGAATTATAAATTCTTACTTCTGCTAGACAACCCCAAATATGCAGGTGTTTTAAATAGGTTTCTTTCCCGTTCATAACTCAAAAGGAGTTTTTGGAACTACCTTACTAGCAACCCTGTTTAACAGATAATAGTGATTCTATGTGCATACATCCATAAACTTTTGGGTAATGAGAAATTACTTATCATACTGCTAACTATATCCATAAATATTCTATTTTGCCTTTCTGCCACACCATTTTATTGCAGTGTGCCTAGCATAGTACTATACACTTATGCCATAACTTTCGAGGAACTTAGCAAATGGACCAGGATACTATCCAGATTCATCATACTTTCCATAATACTCATCACTTCTATTTGATCTTATAATTTTCACTTTTCTATCTAATTGCCTCTTAAACTCCTTTACAAACACCTAAAGGGCATTTACAGCTTAAAATTTTTCATGCAGCAAATAAATATATCTATAGAGTAAAAAATCATCTATAAAAGTGCTGAACTATTTTTCTCCATTAAAGGACAAAGGTCAAAAGGCCCACAAATATCGGTATGTATTATTTCAAGAAGCTTACTGCTTCTTGTGTCTCCTTTCTTGCTATGTTTGGTTTGCTTGCCCTTAATGCATTCCACATATAAGCTAAGATCAGTAAAATCTAAATTTGGTAGAATCTCATTTTTTACTAATCTTTCTAACATTTCTTTAGATTTATGACCCAAACATTTATGCCACAAGTAAGTAGAATGTTCATTCGCTAAACTACATTTTATTCCAACATTATGACTAACAATAAATAGGGATTCAGAAAAAATATCATTAAGTTTCAATTTATATAAACCATCCATAAGCATTCCATAACCAAGAAAGGAATTATTTTTATATAAATTGAAACAATCATGTCCAACCTCAAGCATCAAGTTTAGAAATAGAAACTAACTAGAAATTGAAGGTACATAGAGAGTGTTCATTAGATCCAAGTGATACCCAGTATCTAATGTCATCCTGTAAGTCCCTAAACCTTCGATTGGGGCCTTTATTCGGTTCCCCATAAATAGAAAGTTATTAATTGGGCTTATGGTTTAGATTGTAAGGAATCCCTGCATAATATTGAAAACATGAGTAGTGGCACCAGAATCAAACCACTAAGAATTAGAAAGAACTTCAGCTAAGTTTGATTCAAAGCACGTAAAAACATAATGTATACCTTTCTTTTCGAATCAAGCCTTACGTTTTAGGAAATCTTTCTAATAATGTTCTTGCTTCTTGCAGAAGTGACATTTATCGAACTTTTGTCCCTTCTTTTCATCATTAGCAACCTATAGAACTTTAGCAGGTTCCTTTTTCTTAAAATTATTAGCCTTTGGTTTGAGTTTCTTTCCAGCTCCTTAACTTATTAGGTTAATAGAATGAACTCCTTATTTCTTTAATCTTGCTTCCTCTTGAGTGATCATATTAGATAGTTAATCGATATTCCACTTATCCTTTAATACATTATAATTGATGTGGAATAGTCCATATTCAATAAGAAGTGAGTTCATTATCAACTGCACTAAGAAGGAGTCTTCCACAGTCATGCCTAGTGACTTAAGTCTTGCTGCGATATTAGTTATTTAAAGGACATGTTGTTGCATACTCTTCGACCCACCAAACTTCATGGTCTTGAGTTCAGCCATAAGTGTCCCTACAAATGCCTTATTAGCATAATAGAACTTATCTTCCATAAGCTTAAGAAAATTTTTAGCATTTTGATTTTCAATGTTAGGAAGAGTAGACTTAATGTTGTTGGCAATAGTCATTCTCATAAAATTCAAATATAACTTATTAGACCTTGTCCATGCCTTATAATGTGTTTTTTTAATCTCTGTACTAGTGTCATTAAGGTCAATAGAGTTATCCTCTAATAGCGAAAGATTAAGATCCACAACACCTAAATGGAAAGTGACTTGATCGCTCCATTCAGAGAAATTTACACTAGTGAACAAGGTAATAGAAGAAGCTTGAGAGTGAAGGCTAAGGTAAACACAACAATACATATCATCACTATTATTAGAATTCTAATAACCCAAAGTGTATCCTAGTAGGATTTATAGTGTTAATTGCATTATGAGGGTACAAGGGTCACTACAAGAAAAATGCTCTTTAACGAAGGGAAATCCGGTCGTTAAAAATTAAAATCCGGTCGTTAAAAACTTTTAACAACCGGAAAATCCGGTCGGTAAAAGCCCCTTCATTAAAGGTATAGACGACCGGATATTGCATCCGATCGTTATTGTCTTTAACGACCGGAATATTTTCGGTCGTTGAAAAGTGATTTTTAGCGACCGAATTTTCCCTTCGCTAATTGTATTCAATTTCAACGAAAGGATTTCCGGTCATTAAAGAAACCTTTTAGCGACCGGATTTTTCCTTCGCTAATTGTATTCAATTTCAACGAAGGGATTTCCAGTCGTTAAAGATACCTTTTAGAGACCGGATTTTCACTTCGCTAATTATATTTACTTTTAACGAAGGGATTTTTGGTCGTGAAAGATACCTTTTAGGTACTAAATTTTCCCTTCGTTAATTATATTCACTTTCAACGAAAAAATTTTTGATTGTTAAAGATATTTTATAGCGACTGAATTTTTTTTTTTTTAATTATATTCACTTTTCAACCTTTCCTATCGTTAAAAAATACTATTTTACCGATCGAATTTTCCCTTTGCTAATGTTATTCGCTTTTAACGAATGAATTTTTGGTAGTTGAAGATGCTTTTTATCACTATAAATAAAATATTTTATTTGACTATTACCAGTACACATCATTCACGCACATATACATATCCAAAATTATAATAAATAGTTTTTTCATAGATTACAAAATATCAGATACAAAATATATCGATATTTCAAAATTGGTTGACATTGTATCATATACAGGTATAAAATATAAAAAATGCCCTTATCTATATCATTCTCTATTCACCTAAAAAATTTTAAAAGAATACATAATGAACTTTGTACCTTCATTGTCCATTAATTTGTAAAACCTGTAGAATTTAAAACATAAATTTATAATTAAAATACATGCACAAAGCCAATAAATCAAAAGGCCAAATAATTTGAATGCTTTAATAGGACTAGAAAAGCCTCACCACCTGCCTTGAACTGCCATCAGATGGCAGGGTAAGTTACACATCATCCTAAAATTTGTCACATATTCATTGTTACCCTTAAAGTTCAATTTATAACTTAAATCACCATGCATGGCTCCTCGTATCGATGATACCCTAGTCAGAAAAGTAAAACCCAGTTATATCACCACTTCCTATATCTTCAATCTCTAACTCTTCGCTCTCCAACAATTCACCATCTATTTCTTTAACTTTGGTCTCCTATTAAAATTTAGCAACTCGTATCCCAACAAATGGCAAGGTATACACCTAATACTTGAATCCTAAAACATACCTGATATGCAAAATAAACATAATTGCTTTAAATTAATAGAATTGTACATTTGACACATCAGGCACTTATTCAAACGGAACAATTTAAGAAGAAGATAGAGCACATCAATGTTGTAAAATACAAACTTTCTTCCCTAGGCATGTTTTGGTCTAGCGCATCATGAAGAGCTGAAGCAACTAAAAATGGGTGGTTAACACATAAAAATAATCATAAAAAAGAAAATCATGTTAAGAGCATACAGCTGCAGAGATATATACTCACTGTATGAAGAAGTGCAAGAAACTTGCAAGATATGCTCAAATGAGGTAAAAATCCATTAATAATCTCTGCTTCGACATCAGAAAAGAGAAGCTTCAGAAGGGCCACATGAATTTTTCCAAGTAACAAAGAATCCTGAGAGCAACATTAAAAAAAAAAATTGAATTCACCAAAGCAAGAAACAAGTGCCACCAAAAGTAAACTAGCATTAAGAGAGGAAACTTGGAAATACAAGCTAAAAGAAAAATATGTTCTAAGAATTAACCTTATCATGGAATGCCTGAGCAAACTCATCAAGAGTGAAGTGACAAGCATCAATGATGACTGAATAAGTATATAGAAAATGGAAAACCTGCAAAATAAGGTGCCAGTCCAACTTCAGCAGGAATATTAGAACCCAGCAAACTTCAGCAAGAATTTTAAAAGCTTCAACATAATAAGACAAGGGAAGGGGTAAATTGAACGGAATAAAGGAAAAGTAAAAAACTGGAAACAGTTCCAAATTCCAATGAGAGATCCTACAGAAGTTAGCATCTTTTTTCTCATTCTTGGGCGGAGTAATTTTTTTTTAAAATCAAAAGATGGTTCTTTAGATAGCTCTGCATCAGGTAACACTGTCCTACAGCTGGAGTCATCAATTTTCAAGCTCTCATTCTTGATAGTTATGATATCCTTTGCCATTGAACATCTGAGGTCCTCTCTGATATTCTGCGCACCCCTATGATCAATAATGGCATCATCATCAATAGGAGGAAAGTAGCAATAATAAAAACACAAAAGCAATTCTTGAGACATCAATTTTCAAGCTCTCATTCTTGATAGTTATGATATCCTTTGCCATTGAACATCTGAGGTCCTCTCTGATATTCTGCGCACCCCTATGATCAATAATGGCATCATCATCAATAGGAGGAAAGTAGCAATAATAAAAACACAAAAGCAATTCCAAGGAAAATTGAAATCCTGTACTATGAATGCAGTAGGCAAAGCAACCAATAACAATCCAATATGAAAGCCTATTTTAATTATATTTACATCAGTATAAAATTTTTTATAATCCAATATGAAAATCCTAAACCAAAATCGAAAAGCTAGCAAATAACTAACAAATTAATAAATTAATAACATAAAATCCCTTACTTGCAATTAGTGGCAATGGCTGCAAGACCATCTGTGCTGGAGCCATCACAGCTTAAAAGCAAGTGATCTTTAAAATTGGGGAAATTGAGAGCCAAAAAGTCCAACCGACAAGAACTTTATCTCTTGGGCATGATGATTAATGGGCAACATTGCACCAACTCTCAAAGAGGTAAAGTGAGGTGAATGTTACATTTTAGTGATAAGTGAAATCATAATGACAGTATGTCAATAAAATTCTCTTCTTAAATCTAGCATATCCACATCTACATGCAGCACACAAATATAAAGATGGCATGAGGTTAATGTTTATCAAATCTAAAGACGTCAGACAACTCTTCTAACCGAGAAAGTTTAATATTTACATTGAAAATTCATCTAATGGAAATGGATGCTTTTATTCGTGGTAAAATTACTCCACAATGAAAAATCTGAAACATTGAGAAGAGCTGAGAAAAATTGGAGGAATGGAAAGCAAAACAGTTAATACATACTACATATATACCAGATATGCTGATTTCAAACTCATAAAAAGATTTTTCATTGAAAATTCTTGCTGTTCGGTACAGAGTTGTGCTTCTGTTGAGGAGCTGAAACTTGATATCAAAATTCAAAAGAGTATGCTTTCACCGACATTACTAACAGCTCATCCTTCAAAAGAATAAGTTGAAAACCATACCTGAAATTTGGTAAAGAAATTTTCGTATGCTTTAAATGTCTCAGCGGAATCTGTCAGCATTTTTTCCTTCATTTATATAATCAATCTCTTGATACAAAATCCTAAAACCAAGATGAAGACCAAAATGAATAGAGTAAAATGCAAGTTCAAATACCAAAATGAATAGAGTAAAAAATGCTGCTTCACCATAATGTATTGAATTAACTTAAAAACTTAGTATGTCATAGCACATATCTATATAAAATGCAGACCAACATAAATGTCAGGTTTTAACATAAACATGAAAAATATCAGGCACAACTGCAAGGGAGCATAGGTGGCTGCCACCAATTGCTTTATGGAAAATGTTCCATAATTATGATCCCCAAAATCTAATATAACAAAAAACAGCTGCTTGTGACTTACTTGGCACATTCTTCATATATGCCAATCAAAAAACATGCAATCAATAGCAGTTTAGGATAATACATAATGCTCCCTTATACCTGAGTAAACTATCTAGTGCTTTTAGAGGGGCAGAATTTGATCAAGATATTTGCATTACTCCCCTAAGAATATAGCCTCTCATTCATCAAAGATTTAAACTGCCGCCTCCCTTAAATTATTACTGAAAGCATCATGGAAAACAATTACAAATCTTGACCTTACACTACTACTTTCGTAGCCCTGTTTTTTAAAGGACTACAACAATTAATTAGCATCCTAAATAAAATTTAGTGGGACTACAATAATTAAGGTTGATATACGTACTAGTCTTAAATTGGGATTGATTTATGAGTATGAGGCAGTGAAACAGGTTCAATTATAAGTGACAAAACTCTTTTCTGGGCTGTGGAATCTGGAGATCCATAGCTATCTCCACGCTCGTAAGTGCATTGAGCAATTCTACCAAGATTTAATGCTATCTCAATGAATGATCTTGCAAAAGGACTCTCGCCAACTTTATATTCATTCAACTTTTTCCATGCTTTCTCTATCATATCGTTTATATCTCTATGTGCTTCCTCTTCAGAAACTCCATTATCTTGCATGTAGCACGCCACTGAATTTGCTGCTTCACCTCTGTTTATCTCATCCTGAAAAATCACAAATTGCTAATGAATAATATTAGATTTCAGTAATCAATGAAACATGATGAAATTAACCTATTAAATTATTATAACATTAATTAAGTAGCAAACTGTGAATACCGACGAAGTGGCCAAATCATTGTGAAGTCGAAAAATAATGGATGCCCATCGCAAGATTTCATGGTAATTTATCAAGGAATCAGCTGCTTGCTGGGAGTAGTTCTGATTCACCATAAAATAGGCATGGGTAAGCAATAAACATCCTGATACTGATACCCATCCGTTTTCGATATATCCATTAAATGAAGGTGTGCATTTGTTGTGGCTCCATTTTGCTTCTTGCAAGAATGATTTGCACATATCTGCCCACTGAAATAATTCATTTTCCAATCAGTAAATTTGCAATATATATCAAATATTGAAAAAAGGAGTTATGCGTTTTAAGCCCTTGTATTTAGCAAAAGAGAAAAAAACTTCGCACTTAAATTTACTTATTTTATTATTTTCAAACATGTTTAACAAACCGATAAACTCAACTATCATTATTTTAAAAATTTGAATTAAATTTTTAAGGAGAGCCAAATCGAATTAACCAAATTGTTTTCTGTCAGTTCAATTAAATTCAACTCAATCGGTTATATTGATAGGAATATATATATATATATATATATAAACATGTATAATACGTCCAAAGTTCGGTCATTTGATTATATTGGTTATAGGCTTTTGATGACTAAACCAAATTGATTAAATTGAATTTATATTGAGAACCAAATTGGATGGACTTAAATTTTTTTAAAAAAAGTTAACTAAAAATTGACAAAATTGTCTATGGTTCAATTTAATATTTAATACTTGTAGGTTAATACTTCTTACAATGCATACCTATCCAGAAGACATAGCATGTACACTGTACACATTAATCATTGACCTTCGTGTAATGGGAAAATATGAACTTTGCCCCAAATACAAAAACAATGAGCAAAGAAAGGAAAACCTCATGCCGACATGTAGAACAAAGCAGCAGAAGCACGTAATAGATAGCCAGCTAGGCATGAACTAATAAATGATTACTGATGATGATTGTCAGTCTAGATTAAAATTGCCATTCTAAATAACAGTAGTGCAATGTAATGGTGGTCTTAATGAAAGACGAACGTTAGAATCCAATCTACACAAGAATCTAATAGATGAAAGCAATACAGAGCAAATGGATTAAAACCTCATGACTGAGTATAGACCAGTAAAAGATAATAGTTCATTTCAAATAAAAAAGAACCATAAAAATTCTAATGAATCTCAATAGAGCCGCTAAATCAATCGCCACTACCATAAATTATCGAACTCCAAAATCCAAAGATTCACATCCCACAAAACAGAACCAAATAAATTATCGAAGAGGTGAAAAATTTTGCATCAGATTAGCAGAAATTAACAACAAAAGAAACATCAACAACAAAAGAGCAGAAAAGGGTACCTTAAACAAAGACCATCGCCATTGATTTGCTTACAGAGATAAGTTCCTGTGCAGGCAGAAACCGAAAGGCTTAGATCCTGAAGAAGAATAAGAAGCTTTAACGATGGAACTAAGTCCCCAATCCAAAGAAACAATCAAACAGAAAACCCAGGAGATTATCGATAGAAAGCGTGAGAGACCTTCGCGAAGGGGAATAAGACGCCGAGATCGGCGTTGCGAGGAGCAGGTTGCTCGCCGTCGACCGTCGCCAGCCTCCTCGCCCCTTTCGTCGTGCTCCGCCGTCTCTCTCTCTCCCTCTCTCTCTCTCTCTTTCTCTTCCTCGATCTCTTTCCCGTTCTGCCTCCCTTCCGTGACTTTCCCTCTCTTTTCTTTTTCTACTTCTCATAATTCCCACTAATTCACACCATTAACCACCTGATTTTTATTATTTTAACGATCGAATTTAATCTCTTTGTTATATAATAATAAAATTTAACAACTAACGGCCGGATTAATTTTCCTTCGTTACTTGTATATTTTAATGACCGAATTTTTATTATATTAACGACAGGATTTAATCCCCTCGTTATATAATAATAAAATTTAAAAATTAATGACCGGATTAATTTTCCTTCGTTATTTGTATATTTTAACGACCGGATTTTTATCCCTTCGTTAAATTTTGGTCATTAAAAGTCAATTTTCTTATAGTGGGTAATAGTATAAGTATGAGTTTATGGGAAATGAGGAGGTAATTGAAAAGAAATTAAAGTAATTGAAGGAAATAATTTATATAAGGGATTTAATGGGAGTTTGCCAAAGGACTAAGTGGAACTTTATTAAAGACTTGACATGTGGCATGAGGAGGTAGTGCCACCTCAGATTTTGCATGCAAATATAAGGTTGAGTGGAGGCAAGTTATCTCATTTTTTGCATGTTGTTCCGGTTACTTCTCCATTTTTGCCACTCTCTCTCTCTCTTTGTTCTTCATTTTGCTTTTCATTTCTTGATCCTTCTTCTTTCTCATTTGATTTCAAGAGCTTTAGACTAGTTTGAAGAGTTAAGTGATAAGTTGGAAAAGGTAAGTGTGGTTAGAAGTTAAAGTATCTCCTTCTTTTTCTTTGTTCTTGTGGTGATTATGAGTTATTTTGATTATTAGAATAAGCGTGTGCTCTTGATGGGTTTTAGTGCAAGAAGTTGTGGATAAGAGAAGGGATAAAGGCAAAGACAAGATTTGAGCTAGAAGGGGAGTTGATTAAGATTCATTTTGAAGTTAGGGATTGCTTAACTGATTACTAGATGCATGTTTGATTAAATTTGGGAAATTGTGGGTTTTTAAGAGTTTAATAACTCTTCTAGCTGTAAAATTGTACATGGGATAGTATTGATGAGTGGATGATGCTCTATTGACAACTTGAAGTTGTACTATGTTTTGATTGTTTGCATATTGATTATATGTTTGTTACAAGTTGTGTATGAGAAAGTTATTTGCATGTAATTACTTATTTTAATGGCCATTTTGTCTAGATTTGGTATTTGGTTGATGATTTAGAAGTCATGCATGTGATTATAGTAAAGTGTATAAAGAGTGATATGTGAAGTTAGAGTTTGAACATGAAGTTTAGGCTCTATCGCAAGGGGGACAAGGGTCGCGAGCACAACAGAGGGCTCCGTAGGGCAAAGTTTGCCGAATCGTGTTCTGTCGCGAGTGCGAGATTTATCGCGAGTGCGACAAAAGTGTTTGGTGTTCTGTCACGTGCATGAGCTCTCTCATGAGCGTGATAAAAGGATATCTATGGTCGGTCGGGAGCACGAAATAGCTAATAGTCATGATTGCAAGTTAATTAATTTGATTTGTGTGCAATGTTGCATTGGATTATGAATGATATGCTTAGTGAGTTTTGGTATGCTTAGTGTGTAATAAGAATTTTAGAGATTTGTATATATTATGTGAATATGTTAATTGAATATGACCATATCAAAGAGATATTTTTTGGCATAACGAATAAACAATTATATATATGTGTTCATGGATTGCATAGTTAATGTTTGGTTTGAGTTGGATGTGCAGTGGTTTGATAAGATAATCAAATAAATGTAAAGTACATGGCTTAGTGAATGAAGTTTATATGTTAAGCCTAAAGGATTCATTGTAGTGGATAGATAGGCAGGCTTATAAAGGGTTAGAGTTTTGTAGCTGCCAGAGTGGCACCGATTGGTGTCTAGAGTTTGGTACCTTTTAGTATCTAGAGATTTGAGACTTCAGTCTCTAGATGTTTAAGACCTCGGTCTCTAGATTTTTGATATTGCCTGTCAGTATCTAGAGTACCCATATCCACCATCGATGTGAATTCAGGCTATTGAAAGCTATTGTGTGCTTATGAATGTATAGGAGATGGAATGATGGTTGTTGTATGCTTATGTTTGTATAAGAAATGCAATGATTTGTTTACATGCATATGAATATGTATTAGACGTAGTGATATGTTATCACTTATCGTATATGATGTATGCTAAGTAGAGAGATTATGTGCATATTGAGGTGAATGTAAATGATATAGGCATGTTGACATTTTTCTTCACTTAAAGTGCTCTTTAGTGAATGCTATTGTGTGACTAGTGTAATGGGTATTGTTATACATGTTACTTGATGTTTGCGACTTTGTTAGAAGTCTATTTGCTTTTGTTATCCCCACTCAGCCTTTGCTCAGCACTGGTGTTTCCCGTGTAGGTCTACAGGTTTAGTTTAGAGAGCTGTACATCTACAGGCCACTAGGATGGAAGCTTGGAGTTTCTTTTTATTTAAGATATGATTCGTTTTGTAAAGATCAGTGTAGTGTTTATGTAAAGAATTTTGTATATTAAAAGAAAATGTTATAGAGGATGTTCATGTATTTTGGAGGATAATGAAATTATATAATAAATATCTAAAGTTTGTATTTGCATGCACGGTCTATTTTTATCAATAATATTTTGGTTAATTTTTATCTTAGCAATTTGATAGTAATTGTTTGAATTGAACTATATTGTTATGTGTGTGCATAGCAACCAGATATCCTCTAGGGGGTATTAGGGCGCTACAAGTTTATGGTATCAGAGCATAGGTTTAGGTAGTTCACTACTATAGGATGATAGATTATAGATTAGATATGAGTGAGTTTGTCTAGTGTCGTGGCCTAATGCAGATGTTGTCTTATGTAGAGTATAGATGGAATTGGATTCAAGTGAAGATGTAGGGGAGACAATAGGAAGTGGGAATCCGGTGTATGTTAACCCGCCTATACCTGAGCAAACTCCAGCTGAAGGTCTAGATCTTGCTCAAGGTAATCCAGTGTTAGTGCAAGGATTGATGCAATTAATAAACAGATTGACTACTCCTAAGGCTCCTATGAACCTTATTAGAAAGAGACGAGCAAAAATGTTTAGTGGAACTTTTATGGATCAGTCGGATGTGGCTGAGTTTTGGTTGGAAAGGATAGGAAGGATACTGAAAGAGATTAACTATCCCCAGAATCAGCGAGTGACTTGCGCAGTGTCATTGTTGCCAGGATCAGCTTACGACTTGTGGAAGCTTGTGCTTCAAAATCCTCAGCGATTAGTTGAGTTGACATGGGACTTCTTTGTCCAAGAATTTAAGAAGAAGTATATTACCATAGCTTATAGACAAGCTAAATGGAAAGAGTTTGTAAGTTTAAAGCAGAGGAACATGATAATGGGAGAGCATGAGAAGGAATTCAGTTGATTGAGCAAATATGTGCCAGATGTATTCCTAATGGAAGATCTTAAATGTCGACAGTTTGAGGATGGACTAAAGGAGGTTATAAGAGGGCCTTTATCGGTAATGAATGTCATGTAGACAGTAAGTTATTATCAATTTGTCTTGGCAGCCATGAAGTTGGAAGAATCTGAGTTAGTAAAGCAGAGGAATGATTAGAAAAGGAAAGTATCAGATAGTGGTGTGCTTAGTGGCAAGAAAGCTCAAGAAGCTGCAAGTGGACAAGTTACTTTAGGGTCAATTCAAGTGCCTACATCGATAGTAAGTGTTGTGCCACCCTCTAGTAGAGGTAGTACCATACCAAAGTGCAAGCATTGTCAGAAATATCATTAGGATACATATAGGAAGCTCATGGGAGCTTATTTCAAGTGTGGCACTATGGAACACATGCCTGCCGATTGCCCTGAGTTAAGAGAGAGTTTGGCCTTGCACGTGAGTAGAGGTAACGAGGATGTGTCAGGATCTGTTAAAAGTGGCAGAGGAAGAGGTAGAGCTGCTCAAGCACCATCAGAGACTGTGGAGAAGCCAGTTGCTTCTAGTGGTCCCGCTCGGGTAATTACTATGATCAGAGAAGAGAAGGATGACCCAGCAGGCTCATCTGGTAAGTTTTATGTTTGCTTAATTTTGTAATGTATGAAGTTGTGAGTAAGGAATGGTATGAACTTATGATTAGTAGCATGGGAAAATTTCGAGGACGAAGATTCTTAAGGAGGGGAGAATTGTAATGACCCAAAGTGTATCCTAGTTGGATTTGTAGTGTTAATTGCATTGTGAGGGTACAAGGGTAATAGTATAAGTATGAGTTTATAGGAAATGAGGAGGTAATTGAAAAGAAATTAAAGTAATTGAAGGAAAGACTTTATATGAAGGATTTAATGGGAGTTTGCCAAAGGACTAAGTGGAACTTTGTTAAAGACTTGACATGTGGCATGAGGAGGTAGTGCTACCTAAGATTCTGCATGCCAATATAAGGTTGAGTGGAGACAAGTTGTCTCATTTTCTGCATGTTGGTCCGGTCACTTCTCCATTTCTGCCTCTCTTTCTCTATCTCTCTCTCTCTCTCTCACTCTCTCTCTATTCTTCATTTTGCTTTTAATTTCTTGCTTCTTCTTCATCCTCGTTTGATTTTAAGAGCTTTGGATTGGTTTAAAGAGTTAAGTGATAAGTTGGAAAGGTAAGTGTGGTTGGAAGTTAAAGTATCTCCTGCTTTTTCTTTGTTCTTGTTGTGATTTTGAGTTATTTTGATTATCGGATTAAGTGTGTGTACTTGATGGGTAAGCTGTGGACAAGAGAAAAGATAAAGGTAAAGACAAGATTTGAGCTAGAAGATGAGTTTATCAAGCTTTATTTTGAGGTTAGGTGTCACGCCCATCCTCGATTGCACGTGTAGCTTCGCTAAGACAGCCGAAGACGGTGTTACACACAACATCACACGCATCACATCGCATAAACGAATACAATTGAATCTCATACAAAATACTGAACTAACAAATTTTATTCATATGCAGCGAAATTCATTACAAACCGCATATTGTCATCTTATATAACATATCATATTCAGTTTGTACAACATTCTCTTTACATGCCAAACTAAACATTTCATTTACATAATACAAAATACCAAAAACCTACACTAAGTAGCAGACCCTAGTGTTGACCTACAGAGATGTAGGACCGTCCTTTAGATACTCTTCACTTAAGAACGTACACAGATTAAAACCCGTGCTAAGTGCTAACGCTTAGTGGGGAAACAACATACAATAGACATATAACAATCTTTGAGCAATAATAGATACATGCTTTACTCATGTGTGACGCGCGCCGGAACCCAGCAAGGGCACTCACTTGAATTCGCTTTTAGGATTCGAGGGATTGGTTCGCGTCTTTTGATCATGGGCGCTATGAGACATTTTGGACACTTCCTTCCCAATAGAACATTGGAAAAGAAAGTCTAGCCCCATGGCGCCTTTGGGCACCTTTGAGGTATTTTGGAGTCGCCACCCAATTTATAAGAAATTGGGAAAGGTCTCTCACCTCTATCGGTCTAGACCAGAGATTTGGTGTTCGGAACTTCACTCTTATTTATGCTTTGGTTAATTATAAATGAGTTTTTAACTTTTTAAAATTATATCTCTTATCTCACACGATCAATGTATTTAAATTTAAAGGCGCATTATGAGCATCCAAAAGCAGTAAAAGGAAAGCGATAAAGGAAAGCGATAAACACGCAAGCACACTATTATAAGAGAAATAGGGGCGAAATACAACCCCTAATGAAAGGAGACTTGACAAACATAAATTAGGATGGAATACAATCCCAAATGAAAATTAAATCATGTTGCCCCAAAATTAATTACAAGGGCCCAAAGAGAAATGAACTTTAATTTAAACACTCAAATAAAATCAAACATAAGAAAAATATACATAAATCGGGATATTCATTTTGGGTTGGAACACTGGTTCCTTCGTACTTGTTCAAAGGTTCAGGAACATTGGTTCCTTCGCGTTTATTTAAAGAGGGTTCGAAGAGTTGTTTGATTGCTAGTTTGGAAAACCGGGATGAGTGGTCCCATTTTTGGAGAAAGTTGACTCTTCGTTTTATTGTTATATTTTACATTTCTTGGCTAAAATGAGGGACATTGGTCCCAATTTTATTAGTAGAAATTTCAATTTAATTATAAAAATATTTTTGTGACTTTTTATCTCACGTGTGCATGAGGGAAAAGTTAATTTTTACAAACAAGCACAACACCAAGGAAGGGAAAGGAAAGGTCTCACCAAAACCGATGTGATCCTCTACGCGTCGCGACTCACCCGGGAATCAAAGGGACACTCACACAGCGCGACTCAAATTAAATCTCAGACAGAAAAATAATGTTAAAATGTTAGTAACAATTCACAGAAAATTAATCAAGTAGAGGCAAGGTAAATATAGGATGTGTTAATTTAATAAACAATTCACATGCAAAAAAGGTTAAAAGTAAATCATGCCAAAGGTAAAGACAATAATAAAAATGATAGCGAAGTGAAATAATAATAATAATAATAATAATAATAATAACGAGCCTAAAATAAATAAGCACAGAATAATAATGAATAAAATGACAATAATAGTAATAACAACAACAACAACAACAACAACAACAACAACAATAATAATAATAATAATAATAATAATAATGTCAACAGTTAATGTAATAATAATAATAATAATAATAATAATTATTATTATTATTATTATTATTATTATTATTATTATTATAATAATAATAATAAGGAGGGGACATGGAGGCCAACGGCAACCACAAGGAAAAAAGATAAAACCACAAAAGTCACATTAAATCACCACAAAGAAATTAAGCAAAAAAACTAAAATGCCAACAATAGGAAAAATACTATGAAAGCTAGAAAATAAAAATGGCAAAGTAATAAAATCAACAGGAATAATAACCAGCAAACGAAAAATAAATGAGAAATTAAGGTAGTTCCAAAGTGTTTACCCTCATAATTTATAAATCGGAAAATAGGATGCCTTGATCCGTCCTCCTTGTCGATTTCTCGATAATAAAATACAAGAATATATGGAAAAAAAACAAGTTTTAAACAAATAAAACTATTATTGGAGTGGTACTACAAAACAAAGGAAATTGATTTTCCTTGCTAGAAATAAATCTCCCACTGAAAAATGCCTTGAAGAAAAAAGAAGAAGAGAAAAACTAGACTTTCAAAATCTAAATATTTTTCTTGGCTTTTTTGAAAACCCTCGGCTGCTCTAGAAAACTTCAGAGAAAAACTAATTTTTTTTCTTTTTTGAATGAAAATTGCAACCTCTCCCTTGAAATGAAGACAAATCTCCCTTTTAATTTATGTCTTGGCCAAAAATAGGAAAAGAACAAAAGTGTTTTTATTTTTAGTTATCTGAGAATTGCACAAAAAATGTGAAACAATGGAAAAAATTAGACTGGAAAAGTCAGAAAATCAGAAAACGCAGCGAAGAAGACCGCGGCCAAAAATGGCCGCGTGGGGGGCAGGTAAGGCGCATGGCCAAGGGACCCGTGCGTCGCCTGGCGAGCGCGCGCGCGGCCCCTACTACGCGCGGGCAAGGGTGCTCGCTGCCCCCTGCTGCACATGCGCAGGGGCGCGTGTTGCCCCCTACTGCGCGCGCGCAAGGGCACGCTCCCCCCTGCTGTGCGCGCAAGGATGCGCTGCTCCCTGCAGCGCGCACGCTCGTGCCTCTGCAACGAGCGCAGCCCGCAAGCGTGGCACATGAAAAAAATAAAATAAAATAAATAAAAATAAAAATACATAAATAAATAAATAAATAAAATGAGAGTAAAAATGTAAATTTTCGCATTGAAATTTTTGGAGGAGCAAATGGATTTTTTGACAAGGAGAACATCATTTTCGACACCTTTACTTGTGGCAAGTATCACTTTCATCATCGGGTAATTCTGATCTTGGACCGCCTCAGGACCCGGTATCTACAGTTGCCCCCCAATTTTGGGGAACTTAGAAATCAGGTGCCTAAGTGAGCCAAAATTAAGAAAAGAAGGAAAGAGACACGTACCTGAGGCGGTCGCTTTTTCGGACTGGATGGTGATCGTTGGAGTGGTTGTTATCATGTTATCAGCGTATTGTATTTTGTTGAAGCGGTAGTGCCATGATCGTGCTAACCCTCCGTGAAGCAGTAGTGCCGTCATCATGCTAACCATTGTGAAGTGGTAATGCCATGGTCGTGCTAACCTTCTATAGAAAGATAATGCCGCCATCGTGCTAACCTTGGTGTAGTGGTAGTGTCGTGGTCGTGCTAACCTTCTGCTGAAGGGTATTGCTGCCATCGTGCTAACCCTAGTGTAGTGGCAGTGTCGTCATCGTGCTAACCTTCTGCTAAATGGTATTGCCGCCATCATGCTAACCCTGCTGAGCTTTGAAGTGGTGCTCCCTAAGAGCCCTTTGGTTGATTGTTGGATTGGTATTTTGATTGATTTCATCATTCGCCTTTTGTCGGCGTGCGCATTGATTCTCTGTTTCTGTAAGACTTAGAAAGCCAAATATGCAGAAAAAATAGTGAGCGTGCACGTGAGATGCATATGCATGCAGTAATGTAGGATAAGAATTCATCTGAGTGGATTCAGAGGCGACAGCTGCTTTGGTCGCGATTTACAGTAGGATCGGTGCCCTCTGGAATTGCTTTTGAGTTTCATGCCTCTGGGGGATTATGAGGTTCTCCTCTGATACCTGTAGTCATTTTGTGAAGGTAGTGCGTCCTTTATGGATTTTCACACTAGCTTTTCTTAGCGAGAAATGCGTTCTTGTCGGATTTTCACATAACCCTATGCCTTTTTTTTTTTTTGCCTGGAATGGACCCAACCCAATCCAGCGGCTTTTATTCACTTCATTTTTTTATAGGACAGACTTCCTGTTCCCAGGTTTTTACCCTGCCCTTTGGCCAAATTTTTACTTAGAGCGCCAGTCACGGTTTTCATCTCTAACGGCCCCTTCTTTTTTTGAGAAGTTGAAGTTGTCGCAAAAGATCTTCCAGGTATGATCGGCATGTGCTTATGTCTCAGATTATGGTTGTATGAGCTTGGTTCTTATCATGAAGATGATGTAGAATTGGCTTTATAGTTGATAGCAGGGTGAATCGGCTGAAGCACTTGAGTGGACAAAGCGTCGGAGAGTAGATAGTACCAATGCACTGATTCTATGCCGGAACTAGACAACCTTGAGTATGTAAGATGAATTGCTCTTGTCACATTAATATATCATTGCATAAATTTATATATTTCAGCTTGATTTCATAACACATGATCACTATTTGACATTAACTAGAAAAAATATGAGACCTCATCTAATCTCGGAATAGATTTTGAGAGCATCAAACTCCTGTTATCAATCAGCCCTCGCGGGTTTTCATGATTGAATATTTTCTCTCCTTTTTTTTATTTATTTTTTTATTCTTTATTTAGCCTCTGCCATAGGCCCTCCTTCAGTTCGTCGATGTTGGTTGAATTTGCTTCCATCTTCGTTAGCCAGGAAAGCTACTCCTTCGGAGAGTAGTTCATTTTTGGTATCAAAGTCTTGTTCTTGGCCCTTGTGCAGACTGGTTGAGGTGATGGGTTCCTTATTTGAGGCGGGCTTGGATGTGAAATCTCACACTTTGCTTTTATCGGCTTTGGTGGTTCAAATTCTGGAATGGTTTTTCCACGGTTGAGATTGGGGACATGTTAGGCTCGAGTGATCTGGAACAAAGATTAGTTTTTTTTTTTGCGCTTTTTTTATTTATTTTTTTTTTGTTTTTTTTTTTTTTTTTTTTTTGCTTTTTTTGCTAAAAGGTTAAAAGCTATAAGGTGGTTGAATGTCAATTTTAATTGATTTTGGGGTACACATTTCAAATGGTTGGGAAGAATGGGATCATACGGTTTGGTTCCAATGAGTTGTATTTTCCTCATTAAGGTCTTGAGTTTTATTTGTCTACCTTCTGATGTAGCCCTTGAAGTTTGATTTTATTTTGCAGCACCATACGCATCCCAAATGTTGTGGATGCAAAGGAATGGCTTTCAAAATTCGGTTTATCATCATTTTGGCACGTGGAAGTAGCATGATCTTGATAATGTCCTTGTCAATCTTCAGCATGTCATACCAGGTCCAGGCGAAGGCTCTCTTTTTTTTATCTCTCAAAATTATCCTCTCTTCAAGAGTTATATCAGATGCTATCAAGATCTTGTTTGGACTCCCCAAAGTTTCGAGATTAGATGGAGTCGTATTAATTGGGTTAATGTCAAAATGAATGGATGCATTGTGAACATAAGAAATGAAATTATTAGAAACATCATACAAATAAGCAAAAATTGTCCATCATATTAAAATGACTAAACTGTCATAAGGAGTTCTTGAATTAAAAAGAAATAAAGCGTATAAAGAACATAACATTGTCTTCTTCTCCGCCCTCCTGATGAGTGACAACGACGTATTCATCTCCATGTTGCTCTTGCCAAACATGCTGCTCAGGCGGACCGAACCCGATCATATATTCGGTGGAGCGACTGAATTGTAGCCTGACTTCTTCTTCTCTCTCTTCTCAAGGTCGCTGATTCCCTTGGAGTAATGAGATCCTGGACCTTGTTCCTCAAAGTTCGGCAGTAATCTGTTAGGTGCCTAGTGTGCTAATGGTAACCGTAGTACTGATCATCTCTATGCCTCGGCTGTCCCTAATTCGCAGCTGGCCTAGGTAGTAGTGGTCTCAGCTTTCCTTCCTTCATTAGCCTCTCCAACACCCAAGATAGAGATCGACCCAAGTTAGATTAGTACCGCGGGCTTTGTCCCACTCTGGTGGCTGAAACCTCGGCTGTCTTACTATTTCTGTCATTACTGCTTCCAGCCCCTCCTGACTTGTACCCCGACTGGTTTCCAAAGTTCCTCCCAATAAAGTTATTTTGGCTGGCCTTCTTCGCTAGGTAAGCCACCTCAGTCTCTACAGCAATATCTTTAAGTGACTCCCAATTTCTGAGCCCCTTAAAGCCTAGCAAATACCTCAAGTAAGGGCAGGAGTTCCTGATGAATAATCTGATTTGGTCAGCAGTGTTAGGCTTCTGCTTCATCTCCATAACCCTATTCCTTCACCTGGTGAGGTATTCGTGAAATGACTCATCACTCCTTTGCTATATAAGCTTGAGGTCCTTCAGGGTGACCTCCATTCTAATACTGCAGTCGTACTGCTTCATGAATTCATCAGTTAGAAGGTCCCAATCCTCTTTGGATCTCCTATTTAGCCAATAATACCAGTCTACCACCGAACCCACTAGACTGAGACAGAAATAATCCACTTTCTGCCTCTTGGTCAGCCCTATGCCCTTCATCATCAGGGTGTATTACTTGATGTGTGCAGACGGGTCCGATGTTCCGTCAAACTTCGGCAGCTCAGGCATCCTAAACCTTTGGGGCAGTAGCTCCTCATCCCCCAAATCTCTGTCCTCGGGGTTGATTCCCTTACCAGCTGATAATAGGCGAGTGATTACCGCAATTTGCTATCTCATACCTCTCATGGCCTCATCTTCTACCCTGGGTGCTCTACCCCTCACGGCTTGGTGGGTTTCTATCTCCTCAACCTCCTCTTCCATTATAAAATCCTCGTTAAGATTAGGGATCCTTGCCCTTCTTGGCTCAGCGGGCACAGCAGCAGCTTTAGGCTCATCGATAGGTTGGTGAGCAGTATTACCTATGATTGGGGCCCCTTCTTTGACAGGAAGCTCAACTTGCCCCCGAGGAGGGATTACCGGTGGTTGTAGGGCAACTGGTGGTTGTACGGCAGGAGGGGGAGCAATCCTTTTAGCCATTGCGCCCATCATTTCCAATACCCTTCGCTCAAAATCCTCTAATCTCTTAGCAAGGTCTTGAGTGGTCGGAGCTCCAGTCTATTCTGCCATCAAAGATGATTCACTAGCTGTAGAGAGTAACACAGTATCCCAAACAGGCACTAGTTCCAGCAACCCAAAGTGCGAGTCTGTTCTCACTAGCCGACCGTCAGAACCCCTAGTCCACTTAGATGAATCTATGATGGCTAAAAGTTCAAGATTGTTAGAATAATGCTTGGATGACATATACAATGCATGATCGTGCCATGCAAATGTTCTTTGATGAGTGCAAGATCAATAGGTTACCACAATACGATGGGATGCATGAAAGAAATTACACGTAAGATGATATGTACACGTGAAAAAAAAATAATATCCAGATAAAAAGGTATATACGCACACAGCATGAGATTATACGCCGGATGATATGCACATGTGAAAAATAGCATGAAGACAGAAAGATACATACACCCATAGGATGGGATAAAATAAATTATTATTTATATATACATGTATTTATTTTATTGACTTGCATAGATGACATGCGATGCGCGAGCGTGCTGTGCAGTATCCACAACCACATGTAAGCAGATAGATCCTTCCAACCCTATCACTCCCACACACGAGGTCGTGCGGTCTCTTTCCTAAGTGGGCTTCATCCGAGGGTTAACAAGGAACCCATCGAACATGTGTGGTGCACGGTCAAAAACTAGCAGCATAACACTCTTATCTAATGTACATACGTATGGATGTTTGGCCATTACGTATTTAAACAATTGAATTAGATTAAGGTGGGCCCACCGGAGCATGGAAGCCTTTGATGAAGACCACTTAATTCAATTGATTTTGTTTAATACATGACGACCCAAATAGCAAGCATGGTATTATGGTACATTTTACCTAGTAGAAGTTTCTATTTGCCATTACATGAGCTTTGGTCAATAGTGATGTTACTTTAGGTCTACCCAAGCATGGTCCCTGCTAATGGGTCTAGCTCATCACGAGCACAGCGACCGATTGGATCTCTATTTGATATACCAAAAGGTACTAGGCTTGGGCTGGTGATTATCCTTAACACTTCCCTACAATGAGTGAAAGTAGGGTCGTGCTTTAGGAATGCACCGAGGTAGATAGGGGACCAACTAACATAGTTCTAAAGCTCTAAAATGATATAATGCAATTTCGAAAAGAGATAGAATTTTAAGTTTTAAAAGCCCAATTATATATTTTAACCAAAGCACTTTCAAAATGAAGTCACAAACAATCCCCAGCGGAGTTGCCACTGTAACGCGCGCCGGAACCCAGCAAGGGCCCTTGCTTGAATCCGCTTTTAGGATTCGAGGGACTGTTTCGCGTCTTTTGATCATGGGCGCTATGAGATATTTTGGACACTTCCTTCCCAATAGAACATTGAAAAAGAAAGTCTAGCCCCATAGCGCCTTTGGGCACCTTTGAGGTATTTGGAGTCGCACCCAATTTACAAGAAATTTTGAAAGGTCTCTCACCTCTATCGGTCTAGACCAGAGATTTGGTGTTCGAAACTTCACTCTTATTTATGTTTTGGTTAATTATAAATGAGTTTTTAACTTCTTAAAATTATATCTCTTATCTCACACGATCAATGTATTTAAATTTAAAGGCGCATCGCGAGCATCAAAAAGCAGTAAAAGGAAGGCGATAAATAAAGCGATAAATAAAAGGGATAAACACGCAAGCACACAATTACAAGAGAAATAGGGGCGGAATACATCCCCTAATGAAAGGAGACTTGACAAACATAAATTGGGATGGAATACAATCCCAAATGAAAATTAAATCATGTTGCCCCAAAATTAATTACAAGGGCCCAAAGAGAAATGAACTTTAATTTAAACACTCAAATAAAATCAAACATAAGAAAAACATACATAAATCGGGATATTCGTTTTAGGTTGGAACATTGGTTCCTTCGTACTTGTTCAAAGGTTCAGGAACATTGGTTCCTTCGCGTTTATTTAAAGAGGGTTCGAAGAGTTATTTGATTGCTAGTTTGGAAAACCGGAATGAGTGATCCCATTTTTGGAGAAAGTTGACTCTTCATTTTATTGTGATATTTTACATTTCTTGGCTAAAATGAGGGACATTGGTCCCAATTTTCTTATTAGAAATTCCAATTTAATTATAAAAATATTTTTGTGATTTTTTATCTCACGTGTGCATGAGTGAAAAGTTAATTTTTACAAACAAGCACAACACCAAGGAAGGGAAAGGAAAGGTCTCATCGAAACGGATGTGATCCTCTACGCATCGCGGCTCACCCAGGAATCAAAGGGACACTCACACAGTGCGACTCAAATTAAATCTCAGACAGAAAAATAATGTCAAAATGTTGGTAACAATTCACAGAAAATTAATCAAGTAGAGCAAGGTAAATAGAGGATGTGTTAATTTAATAAACAATTTACATGCAAAAAAGGTTAAAAGTAAATCATGCCAAAGGTAAAGACAATAATAAAAATAACAGCGAAGTGAAATAATAATAATAATAATAATAATAATAATAATAATAATAATAATAATAATAATAATGTCAACAGTGAATGTAATAATAATAATAATAATAATAATAATAATAATAATAATAATAATAATGTCAACAGTGAATGTAATAATAATAATAATAATAATAATAATAATAATAATAATAATAATAATAATAATAATAATAATAATAATAATAATCATAATAATAATAATAATAATAATAATAATAAGGAGGGGACATGGAGGCCAATGGCAACCACAAGGAAAAAAGATAAAACCACAAAAGTCACATTAAATCACCAAAAAAAAATTAAGCTAAAAACCTAAAATGCCAACAGTACCAAAAATACTATGAAAACTAGAAAATAAATATGGCAAAGTAATAAAATCAACAAGAATAATAACCAGCAAATGACAAATAAATGAGAAATTAAGGTAGTTCCAAAGTGTTTACCCTCATAATTTATAAATCGGAAAATAAGATGCCTTGATCCGTCCTCCTTGTCGATTTCTCGATAATAAAATACAAGAATATTTGGGAAAAAATGAGTTTTAAACAAATAAAACTTTTTTTGGAGAGGTACTACAAAACAAAGGAAATTGATTTTCCTTGCTTGAAATAAATCTCGCACTGAAAAATGGCTTGAAGAAAAAAGAAGAAGAGAAAAACTAGACTTTCAAAATCTAAATATTTTTCTTGGCTTTTTTGAAAACCCTCAGCTGCTCTAGAAAACTTGAGAGAAAAACTAATTTTTTTCTTTTTTGAATTAAAATTGCAGCCTCTCCCTTAAAATGAAGACAAATCTCCCTTTTAATTTTTGTCTTGGCCAAAAATAGGAAGAGAACAAAAGTGTTTTCATTTTTAGTTATCCGAGAATTGCACAGAAACGTGAAACAACAAAAAAAATCAGACTGGAAAAGTCAGAAAAATCAAAAAACGCAGCGAAGAAGACCGCGGCTAAAAATGGCCGTGCAGCAGGGGCGCGCCCCTAAAGGGGCGCGCGCGGGGCTGTGCACGTGCAGCAGGGGCGCGTGCTGCCTCCCTACTGTGCCTGTGCGCGCGCCCGTGCCTCCGCATCGGGCACGGGCCGCACGTGTAGCGCGCAAAAATAAAATAAAGTAAAAATAAAAATACATAAATAAATAAAATGAGAGTAAAAATGCAAATTTTTGCATGGAAATTTTTGGAGGAGCAAATGGATTTTTTGACAAGGAGAACATCATTTTTGACACCTTTATTTGTGGCAAGTATCACTTTCATAATCGGGTAATTCTGATCTTGGACCGCCTCTGGATCCGGTGTCTACATCATGCATCATCATATATATGCTTCTTACACATAGAATTGAGTAGATTTTACTGTACATATAGCATCATTAGAAAGTCATATTCCAATATCACAATATTACATGATAATCTTATAATGCATCATAATCACATTCTTATTTCACATAACATTCACTTTGCTCATTATTGTTTAACGATTCATTAATTACCTTACCTGCAATTCATAGACGAGTATAACGGGTATTGCATTTGTACTCGTAAGTACCACATTTCGCATTTGTATCCGAAGCTACACACTTTCGCATTAGTACTCATAAGTACCGAAATAATCAATAAGATATATAATAATTATGTGAACCCAAGAAGGATTCTATACGCATTGGGGATTCAAAATGGAATCAAACACTTCAGATACAGCACTTTGACCCTATAGGCATGCCTACCTATCCACTACTCGACTTGCAGGCTATATTGTTAATCCAATTATTGATTACTTATTCACAATATAATACATCCACTTATTCACATGAAACATTATAGTATCATTGACATCAACGACACATGGATGGTTTATCAGACAATTCATGCTTCATTATTCATATATCTATTCACATAGATCAATGCATTTATAGTTTCCATATGCATAATCATATATAGGCCAATATCATAATTCACACAAAATAGGACATGTAGAGAACATCCCAAACTAGAGACTCTATCGTACTCGCGACAGTCCTCGACAAGTCGCGCACGCGATAGAACCAACCAATGCTCGCGCTCGTGGCAATACCCATGCTCGCCATAGAACACAACCTAGCATCATTGCCCATCAAAGCACTCTGTCATGTCCGCGACCCCTATCGCGCTCGCAATAGAGCCTGAACTTCATGTTCAAAGCTCCACTCCACAAACCTCTATTTCATGCACTTTGCAATATGCACTTACATGATTTCTAAAGGCCAATATAATATCATTTTCAGTCATCATGCCTTCTAAAAATATGTTCACCTACATGTTAACTCTACAATGGCACAAACCTCATAATAATTGGACTTAAAATTAAGGAGTTACGGCTAATGGAACACCACTTGCTCCAAATGCCCTCCTATAAAATTTAGCTATACTTAAGTACACTTTGGAAGACTTTAAGGCCCTCAAATCAACATGAACATTTCTATAACAATTATGGGCACATACATTAGGAACCTAATCCCCTTATCCTCATTCATTTTAGTGTCATACAACTCAAGTTATAACACATACAATGTCAATTTACCCAACAAGACCAGTTTTACTCTAACAGGCTAGTCCAGCTTGAAATCAACTATCAACCAATTCTCCAAACTCACATAACACTACCCCTTTATATGCATAGACAACTTGGCACTCTTAATTCCACGTTAGCCATTCAAATATTCACAATTTACATGGCAATTTCTCAAATCTTCTAAAAATAGGGTTACATGCTCAAGTCATCAAACTCATGGTAATCCAATTAGCACAATAAACACATCTCTTCAATTCAGTTTATCACATCATATAATTACACATTTTTCACTCAATTGAACACACAATACAACATGCATTTTAGAGTTTCGATACAATCAATTTAACACACAAAAACAGACTTTCCCAAACCTCTTCTCCTTAGCTCCAAAGTACTCACTTGGCACTAGGTTCTCCCACTTTCTCCTTTCCTTTGTCCTTTCTTGTTTTAACCACTACATACACAGTCCAATTTCAAGAATTGGAATCAAAGATCGTTTATTACTCAAATCAAAAAGAAAAGGGAGAAGAAGAATAATAACTCAAACTTAGCCACTTACCGTGACTAGATGCAAACATAGCACAATACAAACACTGCTTGACCCAAATTAGCAGAAATTCAATAGATGGAAAATGAAGAACAAAGAGAACGGATAAAGAAGAAGAACAAGAGAGAGAGAGGCCAGTCAAGACATGCAAAAATTCTGTGCATTTCTCTCTCATCAATCTCTTATATTTCATGTATTTGGTGAGGTGGCAAAAGCAAATGGTGCCACCTAGATTCCACTTCCAATCCCTTAATCAATATTAGTTTAATTAATCGCCATTAACACTTAATTAATCCAACCTCTAATTAATCATGCACACTTACTCATTAGCCACTAAACTTATTTATTTTATGCTATTAGGTCCTCATTTCCAATTACACTTTAGTCCAAAATTAACAAACTTAAATCAACTTTACCCAATTACCCTAATTAAGCCAAATTACTACTAAGGTATAATTCGAGTCATTACAACTCTCCCCCTCTTAAAAAGAATATTGTCTGCAAAATTCATACCTAAATTAAACAGATGAGGATACTGAGCTCGCATCACTGCTTTCGGTTCCCATGTCGCTTCCTCTATCCCATGATGCTGCCAAAGCACTTTCACCAACGGAACTTGCTTATTTCAAAGTTGCTTCACTTCTTGTGCCAATATTGCTTTAGGCTTCTCATCATAAGAGAAATCCGATTACACTTGTACATCTTATACAGACAATACATGCGACTCATCTGAACGATATCTTTTAAGCATAGACACATGAATGACATCGTGCAGGTTAGCTAAAGCTGAAGGTAAGGCTAACCGATATGCCACCATTCCAACTCTTTCTAACACCTCATACAGTCCAATAAATCTCGGACTCAGTTTCCCTTTCTTTCCAAACCGAAGCACTTTTCTCTAGGGAGACACTTTCAAAAAGACTTTGTCACCCACTTCAAATTCTATATCCTTTCTCTTCAAATCCGCATAGGACTTTTATCTGTCACTTGCAGCTTTCAACCGTTGCTGAATAATCTTCGCTTTCTCTTTTGTATCTGTTTCCAAATCAGAACCAGTAACCTTATGTTCATTCAACTCTGTCTAACATACAGGAGTCCAACATTTTCTTCCATAAAGAACTTCATAAGGTTCCATGCCGATACTCATTGAATATCTGTTATTGTATGCAAATTCCATCAATGGAATGTACTTATCCCAACTCTTAGAAAAATCCAAAACACATGCTCGCAACAAACATTCTAACACTTGAATCACCCTTTCTAACTGTCCATCAGTCTGCGGATGAAAAACTATACTGAAATCCAATCTTGTACCGAGTGCATACTGTAAACCCTTCAAAACTTAGAAGTAAACCTCGGATCTCTATCAGATACATTAGACAAAGAAATACCATGAAATCGCACAATTTCATTCACATACAGTTCAGCCAACCGATCCATAGAGTAATCTAGTTGAATCGGCATAAAATGAGCTGACTTGGAAAATTGATCAACTATTACCCATATGGAATAGTGTTGTTTCGATGTCATTGGAAGATCAGTGACAAAATCCATGGTAATGTTATCCCATTTCCACTGTGGAATCGAAATAGAATTCAACAAACCCAATGGAACTTGATGTTCTGCTTTCACTTGCTGACAAGTCAAACACTTAGAAACATACTCCACCACATCTCTCTTCATACCAGGCCACCAATAGAACTGCTTCAAATCATGGTACATCTTATTGCCACCTTGATGCATAGTAAAGATTGTGTTATGCACTTCATGCAAAAGCTTCTTTCTCAATTCTTTATCACTGGCTACACATAATCGATCTCGGTATTACAGAACACCTTTTTTGTACTCTGAATAGTCAATCTTGTCACCATTCCTTACTGACTGCAGAATTTGTTGTAACTTAGGATCATCTTTCTGCGCATCTACTATCTCACACCTCAAATTAAGTCTTACTTTCAACTGAGCCACTAAAGCTCCATTTGAAGTAAATTTCCATTTGACTCGCTACAATGTCAAAGCCGAGACTGACTTTCTACTCAATGCATCAGCCACTATATTAGCTTTACCCGGGTGATAATCCACAATGCAGTCATAATCCTTAAACAACTCAAGCCACCTTCTCTACCTCAAATTCAACTCTTTCTGCATGAGTAGATACTTAAGACTCTTGTGATCAGTGAAAATCTTACTTCGTTCACCATACAAGTAATGGCACCAAATCTTCAAAGAAAACACTACTGCAGCTAATTCTAGATCATGAGTCGGATAATTCTGCTAATCCGGTTTCAACTGTCTCAAAGCATAAGCTATCACTTTCCCATCTTGCAGCAATACACATCCCAATCCAATTCCAGAAGCATCACTATACATAGTATACTCCTTACCTGGAATGGGTTGAGTCAGAATTGGTGCTTAAACTAACATCTTTTTCAACTGTTCAAAGCTAGCTTGGCACTTATCTGACCACACAAACTTAACTCCCTTATAAAGCAACTTGGTAAGCGGAGAAGCAATAACTGAAAATTCTTTCACAAAACGCCGATAGTAACCAACTAATCACAAGAAACTCCTAATCTCAGGCACATTTCTAGGCAGTTTCCAATCCACAACTGCTTCTATCTTAGCTAGATCAACTTTAATAGCCTCAGAAGAGACAATGTGACCCAAAAAAGATACTTCCTTAAGCCAAAACTCACACTTACTGAGCTTAGCATACAACTGATGCTCCCTCAAAGTCTGAAGAACAATTCTCAAATGCTGCTCATGCTCTTTCTCATTCCCCGAATACAACAATATGTCATCAATAAACACCACAACAAATTAATCCAAATACGGCCTGAACACCCTATTCATTAAGTCCATGAATGCTGCAGGCACATTGGTCAACTCGAATGCCATTACTAGAAATTCATAATGACCATATCGAGTCCTAAATGCAGTCTTTGGTATGTCCTCCTTCTTAACTTGTAGCTGATAGTACCTTGATCTCAGATTTCAATTGATCAAACAAATCCTCAATCCCCAGTAGCGGATATCTGTTTTTCACTGTCACTTTATTAAGCTGTCGGTAATCAATACACATTCTCATAGTGCCATCCTTCTTCTTAACAAACAAAATTAGAGCTCTCTAAGGGGTACACTCGGTCGTATAAAACCCTTATCTAACAATTCTTGCAACTGGGTCTTCAATTCTTTCAACTCAGTAGGAGCCATTCGATAAGGTATCTTAGACATAGGTGTTGTACCTGGCACAATCTCAATCGACAACTCCACTTCTCTTACAAGTGGTATATTAGCCAACTCTTTTGGAAACACATCAGGAAATTCCCTCACTAATTATATATCCTGTATTCTAACTTGTTCTCTCTTCGAATCTAGCACAAGAGCTAGGAAAGCTTCACATCCTTTTCTCAAACACCTATACGCTTACATAGCAAAAATTACATCCACTAACGGATTAGAATGCACACCCCTTACAATCACTTTAAACTGTCCTAAACTACCAAGCACAACTATTTTCTTTCTACAGTTAACAACAACTCGGTGCTTACTTAACCAATCCATGCCCAATATCAAATCAAACTCATCAAAAGGCAATTCAATCAAATCTACAGGAAACACTTGACCTTGCACCACTAAAGGGGAATCTCTATACACCTTATTCATATTAATGTTATTCCCCAATGGACTAGTCACACATATATTATAGTGTAAATGATCAACAACAGACATCTTATCACATAACTTCTTAGAACACACATATGAATGCGTAGATCCAGGGTCAATTAATGTAAACATTTCTATATCAAAGAGTAGAAATGTACCAGCTATAACCTCTAGCGCTTCTTGCTCCTCATGAACCTTCATCGCATAAGCCTATACTGGTGCTGTTGGAGGTCGATCAAATAATTCTGACACTGCACCACCTCTGGACTGGCTACCTTTACGATGTCCTCTACCTCTTTCACGGTTTAATGGAGGAAAATTAGATCCACCTGTACTACCTTCCTACTGATTTCCTATCACTTCATAGGCTTTAGGACAGTTAGCTAAAAAGTGCTTCGTGCTCCCACATCAAAAACACGCGCCAGTCAACTTCCAATAATCACCTCTATGATGCTTACAACAATAAGGACACTCAGGCACATCACTTTTGTTACCAGACACACCCCTGCCAGTACCAGATGCATAAGAAGATACTTGCTTTTTGCCTCTGGTAGCTAGATTACTAGCTGACTCAGTTGGAGGTGCCACTTGAGAATCTCTTGATCCCTTTCCCAAATGTGCCCCACCTCTATTAGAATTCCTCCTGTGCATTCTTTCCCTCTGAATCTCTTGTGACCTTTCAACCCTCATGGTTGCTTGAACTATCTGATAGTAGATCAACATCTAAGAAGTAATCATAGAGATCAACAATGCCTTAATTGGTTCATTCAATCCTTCCTCAAACTATTGGCAACGAAACTCTTCTGTAAGCACACCTTCAGGTGCATACTTACTGAGCCTACAGAACTCTTTCTCATACTCTATTACTAACATAGCTCTCTGCCTCAATTTTAGAAATTGCTTCCAATTAGCTTCCCGATACGCCTTAGTAATGTACTTATTATTGAATTATTGAATAAAGAACTCCCAAGTAATCAAATTTAGAAGCAATGCATGCCTTAGAACCAACTTCCACCATTCATATGCATATCCTTGCAGAAGCAACACCACACACTCAACTTTCTGCTCAAAAGGGCATCTAATCTCATCAAGTACCCTTTGAACTTTCTCAATCCAAAATTAAGCCTTATAAGACTCATCCAAACTAATGCCATAGAATTCCTCCACACCATACTTTCTCAATGATTCTAATGGAGCTTTTGGTGCTGTCATACAATCCAACACCCTTGCCATATCTTGCGTCATCTTAAGCAGAGCTTCCATTGGTACTATACGAACATCTCGTCCCACACCCACTGGTACAGACGGACCAGACACTGACACTTTCGGTTCTCTCGAATTTACGCTTTCTACAGTCTCTTCTCTAGTATCATGAGAAGGATCCATCAATCTGATACATACACAAGGACATTCGCATTAGGTCAACACAACTATACGCATCCTATTCTACACTATGTCCAAAAACGACTAAACCTATGCACCGATACTACAACCTATAATGCCCATCCCCGACTGCACGTGTAGCTACACTACGACAGTCGAAGATAGTCGTTACACACAACATCACATGCATCACATCACATAAATGCATACAATTGAATCTCATATAAAATCCTGAGCTAATAAATTTCATTCATACGCAGTGAAATTCATTACAAAATGCATACTGACATCTTATATTACATATCATATTCAGTTTGTACGACATTCTCTTTACATGCCAAACTAAACATTTCATTTACATAAAACAAAATACCAAAAACCTACACTAAGCAGCGGACCCTAGTGTTGACCAACAAAGATGCGAGACCGTCCTTCAGATACGCTTCACTTCAAAACTTACACGGATGAAAACCTGTGCTAAGTGATAAAGCTTAGTGGGGAAACAACATACAATATACATATAACAATCTTTGAGCAATAATAGATACATGCTTTACTCATTCCTCATCATATACATGCTTTATAAATATAGCATTGAGTAGATTTAAGTGTACATATAGCATCATTAGAAAGTCATATTCCAATATCACAATATTACATGATAATCTTATAATACATCTCATTCACATTCTTATATCACATAACATTCACTTTGCTCATTATTGTTTAATCATTCATTAATTACCTTGCCTAAAATTCCTAGATTCAGATAATAGGTGTCGTATTTGTACTCGTAAGTACCACATTTCACATTTGTATCTAAAGATACACACTTTTGCATTAGTACCCATAGGTACCAAAATAATCAATAAGATATATAATAATTATTTGAACCCAAGAAGGATCTATACACATTGGGGATTCCAAATGGAATCAAATGCTTCGGCTGCAGCACTTTGACCCTATAGGCATGCCTATCTATCCACTACTCGACTTGCAGGCTATATTGTTAATCCAATTATTGATTACTTATTTATAATATAATACATCCACTTATTCGGAGGAAATATTATAATATCATTGACATCATCCACATATAAATGGTTTATCAGATAATTCATGCTTCATTATACATATATATATTCACATAGATCAATTCATTTATAGTTTCCATATGCATAATCATACATAGGTCAATATCATAATTCACATAAAATAGGACAATTAGAGAACGTCCCAAACTAAAGACTCTGTCGAGCTCATGACACATGTCGCACTTGCGATGGTCCTAGACAATCCCTTCCGCTGCGCTCGCTGCACAAATCGCGCACGCGATAGAACCAACCATCGAGTTTTGTCACTCTCGCGGCAATGCCTGCACTTACAACAGAACACAACCTAGCATCATTGCCCGTCAGAGCGCTCTATCATGCCCGCGACCCCTGTCGCGCTCGCAATAGAGCCTGAACTTCATGTTCAAAGCTCCACTCCATAAACCTCTATTTCATGCACTTTGCAATATCCACGCACATGACTTCTAAAGGCCAATATAATATCATTCTCAGCCATCATGGCCTGCCAAACATATGTTCGCCTATATGTTAACTCTACAATGGCACAAACCTCATAATAATTGGACTTAAAATTGAGTTATGGCTAATGGAATACCACTTGCTCCAAAAGCCCTCTTATAGAATTTAGCTATACATAAGTACACTTTTGAAGACTTTAAGGCCCACAAATCAACATGACCATTTCTATAAAAATTATGGGCACATATCTTAGAAACCTAATCCCTTTAACCTTATTCATTTTTTGTGTCATAAAACTCAAGTTATAACACATACAATTCCAGTAGGTCAATTTACCCTATAGGACTAGTTTTACTCTAACAAGCTAGTCCAGCTTGAAGTCAACTAAATTGGATTAACCAATTCTCCAAGCTCGCATAGCACTATCCTGTTAAACGCATAGACACCTCAGCATTCTCAATTCCACGTTAGGCATTCAAATATTCACAATTTACATGGCAATTTCTCAAATCTCCTAAACATAGGGTTATATGCTCAAGTCATCAAACTCAAGGTAATCCAATTAGCACAATAAACACATCTCTTTAATTCAGTTCATCACATCATATAATTACACATTTTTCACTCAATTGAACACACAATACAACAAGCATTTCAGAGTTTCGATACAATCAATTTAACACACAAAAATAGAGTTTCCCAAACCTCTTCTCCTTAGCTCCAAAGTACTGTCTTGGCACTAGGTTCTCCCACTTTCTCCTTTCCTTTATCCTTTCTTGTTTCAACCACTACATACACAGTCCAATTTCAAGAATTGGAACCAAAGATCATTTCCAACTCAAATCAGAAAGAAAAGGGAGAAGAAGAAGAAGAATAACTCAAACTTAACCACTTACCTTGACTAAATGCAAACACAGCACAATACAAACACTACTTGACACAAATCAGCCGAAATTCAATAGATGGAAAATGATGAACAAAGAGAACAGATGAAGAAGAAGAATAAAAGAGAGAGAGGTCGGTCAAGACATGCAAAAATTCTATGCATTTCTCTCTCATCAATCCCTTATATTGCATGCATTTTCTGAGGTGGCAAAAGCAAATGGTGCCACCCGGATTCCACTTCTAATCCCTTAATCAAGATTAGTTTAATTAATCCCCATTAACACTTAATTAATCCAACCTCTAATAAATCATGCACACTTACTCATTGGCCACTAAACTTATTTATTTTATGCAATTAGGTCCTCACTTCAAATTACACTTTGGTCCAAAATTAACAAACTCAAATCAACTTTACCCAATTACCTAATTAAGCCAAATTACTACTAGGATATAATTCGGGTCATTACATTAGGGATTATTTTGCTTAACTGATTACTAGATGCATGTTTGATTAAATTGGGGAAATTATGGGTTTTGAAGAGTTTAATAACTCTTCTAGCTATAAAATTGTACATAAGATGGTATTGATGAGTTGATGATATTCTATTGACAACTTGAAGTTGTACTATGTTTTGATTGTTTACATATTGATTATATGTTTGTTATAAGTTGTCTATGAGAAAGTTACTTGCATGTGATTACTCATTTTAAAGGCCATTTTGGTAGGATTTGGTGTTTAGTTGATGATTTAGAAGTCATGCATGTGAGCAACCTCCAGCTGAAGGTCTAGTTCCTGCTCAGGTAATCCGGTGTTAGTGTAAGGATTGATGCAATTAATAGACAGATTGACTGCTCCTAAGGCTTCTACAAACCTTATTAGAAAGAGAGGAGCAGAAGAGTTTAGTGGAACTTCTATAGATCAGTCGAATGTGGCTGAGTTTTGGTTGAAAAGGATAGGAAGGATACTGCAAGAGATCAACTGTCCCCAGAATCAATGAGTGACTTACGCAGTGTCATTATTGCAAGGATCAGCTTATGACTGATGGAAGCTGGTGCTTCGAAATCCTCAACGACCGATTGAGTAGACATGGGACTTCTTTGTCCAAGAGTTTAAGAATAAGTATATTACTAAAGCTTATAGAGAAGCTAAGTGGAAAGAGTTTGCAAGTTTAAAGTAAAGGAATATGACAATGGGAGAGTATTAGAAGGAATTCAGTCAACTAAGCAAATATGCACCAGATGTATTGCTAACGAAAGATTTTAAATGTCGACAATTTGAGGATGGATTAAAAGAGGTTATAAGAGGGCCTTTATCGGCAATGACTACCATATAGACAGTAAGTTATTATCAATTGGTCTCGGTGGCCATGAAGTTAGAAGAATCTAAGTTAGTAAAGTAAAGGAAAGAGCAGAAAAGGAAAGTATCAGATAGTGGTGTGGTTAGTGGCAAGAAAGCTCGGGAACCTGCAAGTGGACAAGTTACTTGAGGGTCGATTCAAGTGCCTACATCGATAGGAACTGTTGTGCAGCCCTCTAGTAGAGATAGTACTATACCAAAGTGCGAGCATTGTCGGATACATCATTGGGGTACATGTAGGAAGCTCAAGGGAGCTTGTTTCAAGTGTGGCAGTATGAAACACATGCTTGCCAATTGCTTTTAGTTAAGAGAGAGTTTGGTCTCACAAGTTAGTAGAGGTAATGCAAATGTGTCAGGATCTATTAAAACTGGAAGAGGAAGAGGTAGAGCTGCTCAAACACCATCAGAGACTGTGGAGAAGCCAGTTGCTTCTAGTGGTCCCGCTCAAGTATTTGCTATGATCAGAGAAGAGAAGGATGACCCAGCAGGCTCATCTAGTAAGTTTTATGTTTGCTTAGATTTGTATTGCATGAAGTTGTGAGTAAGGAATGGTATGAACTTATGATTTATAGCATGGGAAAATTTTGAGGACGAAATTTCTTAAGGAGGAGAGAATTGTAATGATCCAAAGTGTACCCAAGTAGGATTTATACTGTTAATTGCATTATGAGGGTACAAGGGTAATAGTATAAGTATGAGTTTATGGGAAATGAGAAGCAAATTGAAAAGAAATTAAAGTAATTAAAGGAAAGAATTTATATGAGGGATTTAATGGGAGTTTGCCAAAGGACTAAGTGGAACTTTGTTAAAGACTTGACATATTGCATGAGGAGGTAATGCCACTTAAGATTCTGCATGCAAATATAAGGTTGAGTGGAGGCAAGTTGTCTCATTTTTTGCATGTTGGTCGGTCACTTCTCCATTTCTGCCTCTCTCTCTCTCTCTCCCTCTCTCTTTGTTCTTCATTTTACTTTTCATTTCTTGCTCCTTCTGCTTCCTCATTTGATTTCAAGAGCTTTGGACTAGTTTGAAGAGTTAAGTGATAAGTTAGAAAGGTAAGTGTGGTTGGAAGTTAAAGTATCTCCTACTTCTTCTTCGTTCTTGTTGTGATTTTAAGTTATTTTGATTTATCGGATTAAGTGTGTGTGCTTGATGGGTTTTGGTGCTAGAAGTTGTGGATAAGAGAAGAGATAAAGGCAAAGATAAGATTTGAGCTAGAAAATGAGTTGATCAAGCTTCATTTTGAGGTTAGGGATTATTTTGCTTAACTGATTACTAGATGCATGTTTGATTAAATTAGGGAAATTGTGGGTTTTTAAGAGTTTAATAACTCTTCTAGCTATAAAATTATACATGGGATAGTATTGATGAGTTGATGATGCTCTATTAACAACTTGAAGTTGTACTATGTTTTGATTGTTTGCATATTGATTATATGTTTGTTACAAGTTGCGTATAAGAAAGTTACTTGCATGTGATTACTTGTTTTGAAGGCCATTTTGGCTGGATTTTGTGTTTGGTTGATGATTTAGAAGTCATGCATGTGATTATAGTAAAATGTATAAAGAGTGATATGTGAAGGTGGGAGTTTAAACATAAAGTTCAGGCTCTATCGCGAGCACGATAGAGGGCTCCGTAGGGCAAAGTTTTCCATATCATGTTCTATCGCGAGCGCGACAGAAGGATATCTGTGGTCTGTCGCGAGCGCAACATAGCTAATTGTCATGAATGCAAGTTAATTAATTTTATTTGTGTGCAATATTGTATTAGATTATGATTGATATTCTTAATGAGTTTTCGTATGCTTAGTGTGTAATAAGAATTTAAGAGATTTGTATATATTATGTGAATATGTTAATTGAATATGACCATATGAAATAGACATTGTTTTGGCATGACGAATAAACAAATATGTATGTGTGTTCATGGATTGCATAGTTAATATATGGTTTGAGTTGGATGTGCAGTGGTTTGATAAGATAATCAAATAAATGTAAAGTACATGGTTTAGTGAATGAAGTTTATATGTCAAGCCTAAAGGATTCATAGTAGTGGATAGATAGGCATGTCTATAAAGGGTTAGAGTTTTGCAGCTGCCATAGTGGCATCGATTGGTGTCTAGAGTTTAATACCTTTTGGTATCTAGAGATTTGAGACTTCGGTCTCCAGATATTTGAGACCTCGGTCTCCAGATATTTTATACTGCCCGTCAGTATCCAGAGTATCCGTATCCACCATCGATGTGAATTCAGGCTATTGAAAACTATTGTGTGCTTATGAATGTATAGGAGATGGAATGATGGCTGTTGTATGCTTATGTTTGTATAAGAAATGAAATGATTTATTTACATGCATATGAATACATATTAGACGTAGTGATATGTTATCACTTATTGTATATGATGTATGCTAACTAGAGAGATTATATGCATATTGAGGTGAATGTAAATGATATAGGCATGTTGATATTTTTGTTCACTTAAAGTGCTCTTTAATGAATGCTATTGTGTGACTAGTGTGATGGGTATTGTTATACATGTTGCTTGATGTTTGGGACTTCGTTGGAAGTTTATTTGCTTTTATTATCCCCACTGAGCCTTCGCTCAGCACGGGTGTTTCCCGTGTAGGTATGCAGGTTCAGTTTAGAGAGTTGCGCATTTGCAGGCCACTAGGATGGAAGCTTGGAGTTTCTTTTTGTTTAAGATATGATTCTTTTTGTAATGATCAGTGTAGTTTTTATGTAAAGAATTTTGTATATTAAATGAAAATGTTATAGAGAATGTTCATGTATTTTGCAGGATAATGAAATTATGTAATAAATATCTAAAGTTTGTATTTGCATGTACGATCTATTTTTATCAATAATATTTCGAAAAAATTTTATCTTAGCAATTTGATAGTAATTGTTTGAATTGAACTGTATTGTTATGTGTGTGCATAGCAACCCGATATCCTCTAAGGGGTATTGGGGCGCTACAAGAATGCCACTTAAAATTTATAAAAAATTAAATAAACTTCACCAAATACATATAGCATTTTTGGATAATTATATCTATGTAACAAGAGTATATCAATTTTTCCTTTATATTTATTAGTTATAAAACATTGATTTACCTTTGGATAAATTTTTTAATTTCTATCAGCTAATAAATTCTTTATAATAACATTTGATAAAAATATATAAATTATATGACCACACATTCAAAATTAATTTGGCCACTTTAGTGTCTAACAAATCAATTTTAATCATAGTGTCATATAACTAAACAACTATATATATATATATATATAGTAACACATCATAATATCCTAAAGGATGAAACTAGATTAAATTTATTTATTTATTTAGTCAAAATATCATTAATATGACTAAAATGTAAGAAATTAAAAATTTAAAAATTAATTCATCCACTATCAAAACTTCATGGATCAAATGGTAATTTTCATAAATGACAATTTCAATCAAAAGAAATAACATCACAATCATGATAAGTACATGCGTTTCATACTGCAGCAACTTTTTTTTTTTAAATGTTGCCCTAAATACAACCTAGCTAAACCCATATTGCCTTAAATTCATTAGGCTGCAATTTCACTAGTTTCATTACTGTGGCAACATCACTCCTTTTTTTTTATAAAAAATTATGATTTGTTTCATACACGACGAAAATTTTCATAATTGAAACAAATATCATAATTTTTATAATTATTAAATCAATAATCTAAAAATTATTATCTATTCAAAATATATGGCTCTGATACTACATGTAAGTATTAACTTTAAATTTATTCAAACATCAACATTATAAACCATTTATGTCCATTTAATAATAATCTCATAGAATAAGTGAATAAATTACTTACCTTGAGTGAAATTCAACATAATGTAGAAAGTTTTAACAATCACGTACTTTATAAATTGGTTTCTCTCCCTTAACTCTCTTTCTGTAGCAGATTACTTGATGAATAACCAAAATACCACTACAAGAAAACAAAAAATTAGCGATGGAAATTTAACAACGGAATTGAAATAGCGACGAAATTTATATTTCGTCGATAAATAGCGACGGAAAAACAATTTCGTCGCTAGCTAAAGACGAAAAATAAATTCCGTCTATAAATAGCGACGGAAAATAAATTCCGTCGCTAAAAATGGAGCCAAAAATTCCCTCCACAAATGCCGACCAAAATTAGCGACGGTTTGTTAAATCCGTCGCTGAAAGTAGAGACGAAAAATTTATTCCGTCGGTAAAAAAAATTAATTTAATTTAGCGACGGAATTTAAATCTATTGCTAAAAATATCGACGAAAATTTAAGGCCATCGCTACATATAGCGATGGATTAAAATTTTCGTCACCAAAATACAGTCTCTAAAAATAGCAACGGTATTTTTTAAACCGTTGCAAAAAAAAATTAATTTTTTAAATTTAGCGATGGAATATTTTTTCGTCGCTAAAAAGAGCGTCGGATTGAATATTCTGTCGATATTTTTAGCGACGGAAAACAATTTCGTCGCTAAAAGCTATTTAAATTATCCATTTTTTCTCTCTCCTTCCTCTCCTCTCTCTCCTCCCTCTCCCCTCCCTCCCGTTTCTCGCATATTTCTTGCTCTGCCCACCGCCGCCCAATCGCCGGCGAGCCTCCACCGTCCAGATCCAGCCTGTACCCTCCTCCTCCTCCCTCACCTCCCTACTTCTCTTTCCCTCCTCCACGCGGTGCCTCCTCTCTTCCGGCGTGGGCTGCTACTGCTGCTCCAGCATGGTGGACGGCTCCTCCTCCTCCTCCGGCATGGAGTCTCCTGCTTTCCCTCCTCCTCCGGCAGCGTCAGGTAAGCGAGTTTTTTTTTATTTTATTATTAATTTGTATATATTAATATTTATTATTATTATTATTATTATTATTATTATTATTATTATTATTTATGTTAATTAAACATTGTTAAATATTGTTAAATAAAAATATGAATTATTTATTAGTGTTAATTGTTATTGTTGTTAAGATTATTGTTAGTTATTTATTTTAATGAAACATTTTATTATTGTTAAATAATACTAAGAATCATTTTTTTCAGATATATTATTATTAGTGTTATTAGTATTAGTTAGATTATTGTTAAATAATGAAATGAAAAATTAATTATTGTTAGTATTATTAGAAAATAATAAACTTAATAATTTATTTGAGGATATTAGTAGTATTAATGTTGTTGGTGAATAATAAAATATGAATATTTGAAAAATTAAGTTGTTTATGAATATTATTATTTGTAATGTGGAATGTTATTGTTGTTAGAATAATTGTTATTTATTTATGTTAATTAAACATTTTTTCAAATAGATTATTATTAGTGTTATTAGTATTAGTAAGATTATTGTTAAATACTGAAATGACAAATTTATTATTGTTAGTATTATTAGAAAATAATAAATTTAACACTTTATTTGAGGATTTTGTTTTATTATTGTATTTTATATATTTATTTCTTTATTTATGAGTTTATTAATTTAAATGTCATTATTAATTTTATTATTAGTATTCAACATGTTATTATTATTAAAATAAAATCAGTACAATTTGTACCTTAATTATTATTATTATTATTATTATTATTATTATTATTATTATTATTATTATTATTATTATTATTATTATTATTATTATTATTTATGTTAATTTGTATTGTTATTATTATTATTATTATTATTTATTTATGGTAATTTGTATTGTTGTTATTATTATTTTTTTGTTAAAGAATAATATGAATAATTAACGTAAATAATATGACTAATATTATTATTATGTACATTATTGTTAAATAATAATCTGATTAACTTATTTTTGTTATTATTATTGTTGTTTTTGTTATTATTATTGTAATGAAAATGAATATAATATGATAATTTGCATTTTTCTTTTTATTTAGGATATTCATCAGTATTATTATTGTTAAAATGACTAGCAATTGTCTTAAATAATTTTGTAATAATAGTTGGGTTTTGAATTTCTAGTATTATTAACTATTATGTTTAATTTCTTTTTTGTGAATTAGATATATATAATTTAAACTAAGATGTCACTCTATTTATGTAACAGTTTTGGAATTAATTATGAGTAACGTAGATAGATCTTGGATGTATAGAAGAAAAACAAACGATGGTTACATTAATCCTGAATTTGTGGAAGGGGTTCAGTCGTTTATTAAATATGCAAGTTCTCAACTTGCACATATGGACGGGGCAAAAATAAGATGTCCAGGTAAAAAGTGCTAACACCTTAGTTATCTTCTAGTTGATGAAGTGTATTTTCACTTGTTAAGAAAATGATTTGTTCAAAATTATTTTGAGTGGACACGATATGGGGAACCATCAATATGTAGCACCTCGATGGGTAACGTGGATAACATGTCGGCAAATGAGGGTCAATTTAAAGGAGAAGGGGAATATATTACATATGATGTAGGGGTTACTGATAATCCGTACGTCTAAATGGTTTACGATGCAATTGGCCGTGATTTTAGTGGAAATATACCCATGATAGAAGAACCCAACACAAATGCCCTAAAATTTTATGATTTACTAAATTTAACATATCAAGAATTATGGCCAGGCTGTGATAACATGACTCAGTTATCTTCGGTAGCTCGAATATTGAATATAAAATCTGAAGGCCATATTTCGGATCAAAGTTTTGATAAAATTCTTGCTTGGTACAATGAATCATTGCCTCCTGCCCATAAAATGGTTGATAATTTGTACAATGTGAATAAACTGATCAGTGGTTTAGGTTTGCCTATTGAGAAAATTGATTGTTGCGGGTTGGGATGTATGTTGTTTTGGAGGGATGACGTTGATTTACAAGAGTGCAAATTTTGTAGTCAACCTAGGTACAAATCCAGAAATTGCAGTAATAAGCAGAAATTTGTTGCTTGGAAACGTATGTATTTTTTTCGTTAACTCCTAGGCTTCAAAGACTATATGCATCCAAAGTTATTGCACCTCACATGAGATGGCATGATGAGCACAAAAGCACCGATGGAATAATGAGCCATCCATCAGATGCAGTTGCATGGAAACATTTTAATAACATCCATCCTGATTTTGCTGCTGAATCTCAGAATGGTCGGCTATGTTTGAGCACTGATGGGTTGTAACAACCCGTTTTGGCCCTAGTAGAATTTTGGAATCTTTGTTCGGGAATTCAAGAGTTTGTATGTATAAGAGAGTGTAATTGAAGGAGTTTCAGAGTTGATTAAGGTTATAAGTTTTACTAGAAGAAAATTGTTTTGAGAAGATGAATGAGTGGCTTGTGTATGGGTTCTGTCATGAGCGCGATAGTGTCGCGGGCGCGACAGAATGCTTCCCGTGAAGCCTATTGGAGTTGGATTATTTGATGTGTATCGGACACGTGGTGATGTAGGAGTAACAAGTGGCATTGTAGGAGAGTGACACTTGGCTTGTGACTTTTTGGATTGAGATGGATTAATGGAGGTAGGTGGCATTAATTGGATTGGTTGGCTTTTAATGTGGTTAGTGGGTAATTGATTTGTTGTTTTTCCTTGGGTTGACCGGCCACTATCTTCATTATTCCTTTTCAATTTTTTGCTTTTGGCCATTTGGTTCTTCTTTCTTCCGTGTTCCTTTGCTTTGCTATTCCTTTTCTTTTTCTTCTTCATTTGCTTTGCTCTTTAATTGAGCCTCTTGGGTTAGTTGAAGAGAGAGTTGTGAAAGGTAGAGTTGATCCTTGAGAAGGTAAGTTTGGTTAGTTATCTGATCTAACCTCCTTTTTCTTTCCATATTTCTGTTTTTGATTTAAAGTTAGAAGTATGGATTAAGTGTTATATTGGTTGATTTGTGTATGAAAGTTATGGACAAGAAGTTGGACAAAGGCAAAGCGAAGATTGGAATCGAGTAGAGAGCTAAGTTCAAGCTTCCTAGAGGTAGGGATCGAGTGCGATCTTATTGTTTTTGCATGTGTTTACATGAAATATGTTTGAATAGAGACATGTTTGAATAGAGAGATGCTTGATGAGCTTTAATTAGCTCAACTGCTCTTTTAGAGTATATTTGTTAGATGTTCAATTTAATTCCTTGTAGTGCTTATGATATGTGTATATATGTTTACAAGTATGTAACTTGATCATTTGAGTGTGTGTTGATGTTGTTAGACGGGTTACCATGTAGTTGTGATGATAAAGTTTGGTTTTGGCAAATTCTGTTCATTTTGCATCTAACCTCTGTTAAGTGTTTTTATCATAAGTAGAGTTCTAGACCTCTAAATTGCTTTATTATGGAGCCATTAGAACCATGACTTCTATACTTATAAAAGTCTCAGAAATGACCTTGAGCACATTCTTGCTCTAAGACCCTGAAAATTGGCCAAAATAGAGGTGGCTCTACTTTGGCCAGTTCATTTGAGCAGTTCAGATTGTTTAGATCATATCTTAAGTTTTAGATGTCTGTATTACCTGAAATTTGCCCCATTTGAAAGTAACTTCCTGGGGAACAATTGTTAAGAAGGATGTTTTGCCTAAAAATGATGTTTGGAGGTCGGTTTAGATGATACAAGTTTGAGGTGAGAAGCTGTCTCGTGAAGGTTCCTGACGGAGCCTTCTATCGCGAGCGCGATAGTGGTCACGAGCGCGACAGAGAAGGTCATAAGTGTGATTTTCCTCTTGATTTAGAGCCCATGGTTGACATGAATCAATTCCCCACCTTTCCCCTCAACTAATTTGTATATTTTGAGTGTTTTTTCTTTCCGAATTGCACCCGAACTTCATGGTAAGTTCCTATATCCAACTCATTTCTAACCTTATGAAGTGAGTGTGTAAGTGGTTGTCAATTGAAATTATAGGTGATTAAAGCTATGGCATAAGAGCTTAATAATGAAATTAAATGTATATATATGCTTTTTAATTATTGAACATGATATGCATGTGATATTGATCATGTATGATTGAATCATAATGTGTGAAGTCTATGAACATGTAAAATGAATTGTGTATTTGATTAATTAGTAATGTATAGTGCAAAGATTCGTTGATATGGTATTGTTACATGTGAGTATATGCATGGTTTGCTCAGTTAATATGTAAATAGTGTATAGTGTTTTTGAATGAACAGTAGAGTACATGCAATGTATATGATTTAGTTGTAGAGTTCTTGTTCGAGCCTGAATGGTCATAGTAGTGGATAGATAAGCATGCTTATAACGGGATAGAGTGCAGCTGCTACAGTGACCTTAATTGGTCTACCGACGAATACCCAGAGTATTCATTTTGAGTTAAGTCTCTAGAGTTTGATATTGTTTATCATTATCCACAGTAAAGTACTCGTATCCACAATTGTTGAAAGTTCAGGCTAAAGTATATTCTATAGTGTACAAGAGATGAAGTGTTTTGTAGTGTTTTTCAGGCTACTGTGTGGTCTGTAGTGTACAAGAAGTGTAGTAGAGATATGCATATGTATAGAGATTCATATAGATATACATGAATATAGCATGACATGATATCAATATTATTTTGCCATATTGCTTGGATATTTGCATGTGGAACTTATTAGAGTGAATGTTCTTCTGCATATGAATGAGTTAAAGCCTGATGGTATCTGCTTACAAGAACGTGTATATGATTATGTGTATATGACATGATTAGTGATATGCATGTGATATAATTGTGACTTCGTTCGAAGTCTATTATGTCTGTTTATCCCCCACTAAGCGTCATCGCTTAGCACAGATGTTTATTTCCGTGTAGGTTTACAGGTTCGGACCAGTGAGAGCGTGCATCTACGAGTCAAGGCCACTAGGAGTTTTGTTTTGATCTCTTTTTATATAAGATAGAAATAGAGTTTATGATGTTTTGAGTAACATCATTATGTAAATGTATTTGTACAAGAATGAGTATGGTAATCACATGTAGATGTATATGTAAAGCTAATTGAAAACAGGTTGTAATATGAACATGTATAAAGATAAATATGTATATATATATGTGTAGTTAATATGAAATACATGTTGTGTAACACCCCCACCGTCGCCTCCGTTGGAAGGGCGCCGGCGGGCACGCTACCCGACGCTCATCACACACATACACTAAGCGGAAGCATACATTCATACATGACATGCATATGGAAATACAGAGGAAATTAAAACATTAAAGGAACAATAGCTGAACATACATTAACTCACATACATACATATAATCATTCAGCGGAAGCATAAGGCGAAAGATAAAACGAAGGAATAACTTAATATATGAATATAATAACGTTTACATAACCCAAAATAATATCCAAAACCTTATAGATACATAAGACTACAGGAATAAAAAAAATCCAAAATACAGAAGCTGATCACAAAACAAACTTCTAACTTCTACGTGGCCGACCTTGCAGATGCCCGACTCGAACAGAACCAAACCTGCCACTTGCACGGGAAGGAATCCGTGCTAAGCGATAAACGCTTAGTGGGGAGAACACACAAGAGTATGAACAGCCATTCACAATAGTCGCCAAGGCATAACACACTCACAATGGCTAATGCGAACATTCATAAGACATATATAATTAGGCTTGCATAGTAAAGGCATTAATTCGAAAACTCACAACCAAAACCATATACTTACGTCGAGAACATAATTCAATACACGATACAAGTATCATCATGCAGTACTACATACAATATCACATGCATATACCTACCATGGTATCAAATATCGGTACCTTACCGTGCGAAGTCACATGAAATTTACACATGCAATTGTCATATCCAAGTACCCATGCATTAACTGAAAACCCATTCAAATGTGACACAATTACCATATAATAACGTACCCAACTATCATGCTAAGAATACTAGCTATCTAACATACTTTGACATGCCATACACACGCACTAGCCAAAATCCAAGGGACAACATCCAAAGCACCACACTTCCGCTGCGCAACTCTAATACATAAAATATCATGCCGAAAACACTCCAATAGCAGAGACCAAAAACATAATCACATAACATCACATTCATAACATCACCATGCGGGAAGTACAGTTAAATCTTACATACTTATAGCCACAACTGATCCGATTCACATGCTTATATATAATAAAACCATGCTTATATATAATACATTAGTCGAATCACATTCAAAGCATTCAGAAACTTATAACACATCATATGACAAGTGCGGATAATCGTGTTAGATATAAAATCATGCTTACATAATACAGACATACATTCTAAAGCCCATAGTCACGTTCGTATACATATAAACTGATTCCTCAAATCATTATCGAGCTCATTCGGATATCACATTCTTATAGTTATTTCAAAGCAAAACAAAACATCAAAACACCTGCTGACTCACAATAGTGGATAACGAGTATACGAATAGTACTCTACGGGTACCAACCGGACAAAGGGTACCTTACGGGTACGAATCGAAAAACAACATCATTTTCCACATTCAAAAACATTTTAACGAAAGGGGATCTTAAACAAGATCCATTCACACAAAAGGGTTCGCGAGGAACCAAACAGGGACCTGATCAGGGTCCAAACGTTCAAAGGGCTGCAGCTAAAGAGACTCTATTAGGCATGCCTAACTATCCACTAAATTGACTCTCGCAGGTCATGCGTAATACAAATCATGCCTCACATCATGGCACATAATTTAACATATTACATTCATATAATTCATAACATTGTCCATGCATAATACATCTAATTATATTAATATACTTCATAAAGTAGTCCAAGTATAAACCTCAAGGCATCACAAGTTTGGAATTCAAGCATTGGAATCACAAAAGAAAACTCAATTTTGGAAACCAGGGAGTGTCGCGGTCGCGACGGACGTCGCGCTCGCGACAGAGGTGACTTGGCCCAGGTCGCGATCATAGCAACCTTCGCGATCTTGCGAGGGAACTATACACATCTCACTGTCGCGCTCGCGATAGTGAGCTGCTAGCCCGATCTGTCGCGCTTGCGATAGAGGATCGCCCAATTCAAAACTGCAGTCAAGTGCCCTCTCGCGCTCGTGACAGATGCTCTGCTGGACGGCTCGGCAGCGAGCTCGGACGCGTGCGAGGGCTGCTTTCACCGGGCTCTATCGCGACCTCGCGACAGAGTCATGAATTCCAACCCTTACATAAGAAATCTGCAGAAAACCAAACTTCACAATACCCAAATCTCAAACCAAACATCAAAACATCCACTTACCTCATCTCTAACAAGCCACACATCATTGACAACATAAAACACAACATCCATACCAAGAATTCCAAATAAATCATGCCACTAACAATATCCATTTACACAATCTATAATAATAGCACTATTCATCATTCATCTCAATTGCACCCATGTTAATATGCATTCATACATATAGTACATCATGCTTAGGTTACTCATGAGCTCAACACATATTAATACTCATCCAAATGCCATCCTTCACAGAGTTATATCTATTATTATTTACTAGTTAGATCACCAATCTTAATCATACTCAGAAGTTTTCCCAAAGACAACTACTTATATAGTCATTTAATTACCCTAAACATGCATAATAAGCTAAGGGAAAGGGTAGGGGATTGATCCGGGTCAACCATGGGCTCAAAAATCAAGAAGAAAAGGCTTAAACAAGTTTTTCTGTCGTGAGGTCGCGACCCTATCGTGCTCGCGACAGAGGCTCACCTCAGATACCTTAAAAGACTATTTTACGCCCCTGACTTGTGTTACCTAAACCAGCCTCTAAACCTCATTTTTAGCCAAAACTTCCTTCTTAACAAATGTTCCCTAGGATGTTAAAGTTCAAATTCAACAAATTTCAGATCAAAAGGACATCTATAACTCCAGATATGACCTAAACAACCTATACTGCTCAAACAACCCGACACAAAAAGAGACACTACGGTTTTATCCAAATGTCAGGGTCTTAGATCAAGAATTAGTGTAACACCCCAAAATGGCCCTAGAAGAATTACAGAGTTTTGTTCGAAAAAAAGGTAAGTTTATGTGCGAGAGTTCTGTCGCGAGCGCGACAAGTGTCGCGGGCGCGACAGAGCCCTCCAGCGGTTTTCGAACTTCAGCTGGTTGGTGCGGGCGTGAGCGTTCTGTCGCGAGCGCGACAGAACCCCCTCGCGAGTTGTGTGCATAAGTGGGACTAAGAGACTTGGAATTGTAGGGAGTTAACACATGGTATCATAGAAGAGTGACAAGTGGCGGCATATGAGAGTGACAAGTGGCATTGTAGGAGTTTGCCAAGTGTCATTGTAGGGAAGAGACACTTGGTTTGGCTTGGCTTGGCATGGCTTGGTTTGGCTTGGCTTGGCTTGGCTTGGCTTGGCTTAGGATATGGATGGATTAAATGAGATAGTTGGCATTTATTTGGTTTGGTGAGCATTATGTGAGAAGGTTTGGCCTTATTTGGATTTAGTTGACCGGCCACTTTCCTACTCTCATTTCAATTCCTTCATTTGGCCTTTTTAATTCCCCTTTTTGTTTTCTTTGCTCTTAGTTGCCGTGCTCCACTTTCCTTTCTTTTCTTCTCTTTTTCATTTGCTCCTAAAGAGAATCATTTAGGTTGGGATGAAGAGAGTAGATTTTTGAGAAGAGGTAAGTAGTACTATTATTTAGTCTTCTTCTACTACTTGGTTTCTGTTTTGATTTAAAGTAAAAAGAAGAGTAACCCCAAGTGTTTTTGTGTGTGGTTTTGGTACAAGCTGGAGGCAAGAGAGTCGATAAAGGAAAAGAGAAGATCGGAACGAGTAGAGAGCTATGATCGAGTTCCTAGAGGTAGGGATCGAGTGCGATTTTGTTTTCCGGCATGTGATTGAATGATATGTGTTTAAAAGGAACCATGACTGGATGTAGATGTATATGACGAGCTTTAACTAGATCAATTGCTCTTTTAGTGTATACTGGTCTATTGTTCATTTTGATTGCTTTCAGTGCTCATGACATGTGTATATATGTTTATAAGTATGTAACTTGATCATTTGAGTGTTTGTGTTGATGATAAAGTTTGATGTTGCGAAATTCTGCTTATTTGTCATTAGACCCCTGTGTATAGTATTTGTTATAAGTAGAGTTATAGGATCCCAATTGGGTTGATTCTAATTGCATATGAAAGATAAGATTCGTTTCTAAAAATGTCTACGAGGGTCCTTAATCTAATTCTGGCCCTAAGTATCCCAAAAAGTAATTAAAACGTAGGTGACCCTGTTCTAGCGGGTTCACTGGAACAGTATATGTTGTTTAGATCATATATTTTGTTATAGATGTCCAAACGACCTGAAACTTGTCCCATTTGAAAGTTAACATCCTAGAGAACAATTGTTAAAAAGAACGTTTTTCCAAAAAAAAAGACGTTTAGAGGTTCATTTAGACGATACAAGTTTAGGGTAAAAAGCAGTCTTGTGAGGCACCAAAGCGGAGCTTCTGCCGCGAGCGCGACACATGTCGCGACCTCGCGACACATGTCATTTTAGGCTTTTTCTTCTCCTTTTTGAGCTCCTAGTTGCCACGGGTCAACCCCTGACCCTTCCCCTTGACTAAATTGTATATTTTGTTGATGTTTTACTCCCCGGAATGAACCCGTATTACCTCGGAATGTTTCCGTGATTTATACTTTACATGTTTAGGATTAAACAATGATTATAGGATTAGTTATCTATGTAACCAATGCTACGGCATAAGAGTTAGCGTTGACCATGTGATGCCCTGTGATATGAATTGTTATATAATTCATTTGGTATAGAGTATAGAGCCTTTTTTGTAATCTGGCTTCTGTCGCGAGCGCGACATCTTATCGCGATCGCGACAGTGGACTTGGCTTCTGTTGCGAGTGCGACATCTTGTCGCGATCGCGACAATGAATTTGACTTCTGTCGCGAGCGCGACTTCCTGTCACGATCGCGACAGTGAACCTCTTCGCATCCTGTTTTATTTGTTTTGAAGAGAGTGCTTTCTTCTGTCTTGCTTTGCATAATTCATATGTTTATGTAATGAGTTGAACACATGTATATGATGATTATTAAAGATTGTACATCAATTAAATGTCTTTGAATTTGATAAATGCATTTGAATTTTAGTTGATGAGTTGATGTCCGTGTATAGTGTGTGAGTCGGTATTGAGCCTGATTACCGTTATAGTGGATAGATAAGCATGCTTATAAAGGGATTAGAGAGTGCAGCTGCCAACGTTCCGCCCCGTTTGGGTGAAGCGGGTCGACCTCCGAGAATGGTCATTAATAGAGATAGATGAAAATGTTTTGTGACTTCGGTCTATCAAAAATGTTTTTTTATAGAGCGTCCCGTATCCACCGTGAGAGGAACTCAGGCTTGTTTTGTTAAATGTTGTGCAGTGAACTTGAGATGATTATAGTGTTGCTTCGAATGAAGCCATAGTACATGAAAGTAATGTTTAAGTACATTACAGTTATGTATACAAGTACATGATTACATGAGTGTATTGACATGAATGTGGTCACATGAAAATGTATATTTGAATAAATGAGATGTACAAGATGTAGTGTGCATGAATTAGTGAAAGAGTAGATGTTACTTATATGTGAATTCAGAGTAGTTGATATTTGAGCATGCAACCTATATACGTATAAGAGCTATATGCATGAGATATATGATTGTGTGATTTATTTGTGACTTCGTAAAGAAGTCCTTTGCATTATTTTATCCCCACTAAGCGTTATCGCTTAGCACGGATGTTTATTTCCGTGTAGGTTACAGGTTCGGATCAGTGAGTGGACATCTGCAGGTCAAGGCCACTAGGAGTTTTGTTTTGATCCCTTTTGTACAAGATAGAGACAGAGTCTGTGATGTTTTGAGTAACATCATTATGTAGATAGAAAGTACAGTGTTTATATGTAAATGCATATGTAAAGTGAAATGAAAACAATTGTAATATGATCATGTATAAAGAGAAAGAAGTACATATGTATAGTTGATATGAAATGCATGTTGGGCCCTATTGTAGTATTTAATTACTTTTAAATGGATGTGTTTATGCTATCGCTTCCGCTAATGCATGTACATGTATACGTAAGTGTCCGCGTAGCGCCCTGATATTCCTTACCGGGGGTATGGGGGTGTTACATTTAGTGGTATCAGAGCTCTAGGTTAATTGGTTCGGGACTAGAAGGTGATAGAGTATAGGTTAATGTCAGAGTTTGTCTAGAGTTGTGGCCTAATGCGGATGTCGTTTGTGTAAAGTATAGATGGAGTCCGACTCGCGTGAGAGCATAGAAGAGGCAGCAGCAAATGTGAATTGGTAAGAGTTTGAGGTGATACTCTGTATTCCTGTCAGCTATCTTCTTGAAATCATTTGACATGAGCATAGTGAAACATGGGGATGGGAAAAGTGCATTACAGTAGCTTACATTGCATTTTCGCATCATTTTGCATACATAAATCATTACATGACCATTCCATCCGCATCCCTCATTTGTATGTGAAAAAGTATCATTGCATGCGTTTCATTGAGAAAAGCTGACAGGATATACATTCAGTGCTAGATGCATAGAAGAAGTATATGGATTAGAGTGCAGTGTGTTAAGGAAAGTGTGGAGTGTACACGATTTGACAGTTGTGTGGTATAAGTGATAGCGATTCAGAGATCTGTTTAAGGGTGTACCGGTGTAAGTGATTAGTGGGGAAATTTCGAGGACGAAATTTCTTAAGGGGGAGAGATTTGTAACACCCCAAAATGGCCCTAGAAGAATTACAGAGTTTTGTTCGAAAAAAAAGGTAAGTTTATGTGTGAGAGTTCTGTCACGAGCGCGACAAGTATCGCGGGCGCGACAGAGCCCTCCAGCGGTTTTCGAACTTCAGCTAGTTGGTGCGGGCGTGAGCGTTCTGTCGCGAGCGCGACAGAACCCCCTCGCGAGTTGTGTGCATAAGTAGGACTAAGAGACTTGGAATTGTAGGGAGTTGACACATGGTATCATAGAAGAGTGACAAGTGGCGGCATATGAGAGTGACAAGTGGCATTGTAGGAGTTTGCCAAGTGTCATTGTAGGGAAGAGACACTTGGTTTGGCTTGGCTTGGTTTGGCTTGGCTTGGCTTGGCTTGGCTTGGCTTGGATTGGCTTAGGATATGGATGGATTAAATGAGATAGTTGGCATTTATTTGGTTTGGTGAGCATTATGTGAGAAGGTTTGGCCTTATTTGGATTTAGTTGACCGGCCACTTTCCTACTCCCATTTCAATTCCTTCATTTGGCCTTTTTAATTCCCCTTTTTGTTTTCTTTGCTCTTAGTTGCCGTGCTCCACTTTCCTTTCTTTTCTTCTCTTTTTCATTTGCTCCTAAAGAGAATCATTTAGGTTGGGATGAAGAGAGTAGATTTTTTAGAAGAGGTAAGTAGTACTATTATTTAGTCTTCTTCTACTACTTGGTTTCTGTTTTGATTTAAAGTAAAAAGAAGAGTAACCCCAAGTGTTTTTGTGTGTGGTTTTGGTGCAAGCTGGAGGCAAGAGAGTCGATAAAGGAAAAGAGAAGATCGGAACGAGTAGAGAGCTGTGATTGAGTTCCTAGAGGTAGGGATCGAGTGCGATTTTGTTTTTCGGCATGTGATTGAATTATATGTGTTTAAAAGGAACCATGACTGGATGTAGATGTATATGACGAGCTTTAACTAGCTCAATTGCTCAAGATGTTCATTTTGATTGCTTTCAGTGCTCATGACATGTGCATATATGTTTATAAGTATGTAACTTGATCATTTGAGTGTTTCTGTTGATTATAAAGTTTGATGTTGCGAAATTCTGCTTATTTGTCATTAGACTCCTGTGTATAGTATTTGTTATAAGTAGAGTTATAGGATCCCAATTGGGTTGATTCCAATTGCATATGAAAGATAAGATTCGTTTCTAAAAATGTCTAAGAGGGTCCTTGATCTAATTCTGGCCCTAAGTATCCTAAAAAGTAATTAAAACGTAGGTGACCCTGTTCTGGCGGGTTCACTGGAACAGTATATGTTGTTAAGATCATATATTTTGTTATAGATGTCCAAACGACCTGAAACTTGTCCCATTTGAAAGTTAACATCCTAGAGAACAATTATTAAGAAGAACATTTTTCCAAAAAAAAAGACGTTTAGAGGTTCATTTAGACGATACAAGTTTAGGGTAAAAAGCAGTCTTGTGAGGCACCAAAGCGGAGCATCTGTCGCGAGCGCGACACATGTCGCGACCTCGCAACAGAACACCCCATTTTAGGCTTTTTATTCTCCTTTTTGAGCTCCTAGTTGCCACGGGTCAACCCCTGACCCTTCCCCTTGACTAAATTGTATATTTTGTTGATGTTTTACTCCCCGGAATGAACCCGTATTACCCCATAATATTTCCGTGATTTATACTTTACATGTTTAGGATTAAACAATGATTATAGGATTAGTTATCTATGTAACCAATGCTACGGCATAAGAGTTAGCATTGACCATGTGATGCCCTGTGATATGAATTGTTATATAATGCATTTGGTATAGAGTATAGAGCCTTTTTTGTAATCTGGCTTCTGTCGCGAGCGTGACATCTTATCGCGATCGCGACAGTGGACTTGGCTTCTATTGCGAGCGCGACATCTTGTCGCGATCGCGAAAATGAATTTGACTTCTGTCGCGAGCGCTACTTCCTGTCACGATCGCGACAGTGAACCTCTTCGCATCCTGTTTTATTTGTTTTGAAGAGAGTGCTTTCTTCTGTCGTGCTTTGCATGATTCATATGTTTATGTAATGAGTTGAACACATGTATATGATGATTATTAAAGATTGTACATAAATTAAATGTCTTTGAATTTGATAAATGCATTTGAATTTTAGTTGATGAGTTGATGTTCGTGTATAGTGTGTGAGTCGGTATTGAGCCTGATTACCGTTATAGTGGATAGATAAGCATGCTTATAAAGGGATTAGAGAGTGCAGTTGCCAACGTTCCGCCCCGTTTGGGTGAAGCGGGTCGACCTCCGAGAATGGTCATTAATAGAGATAGATGAAAATGTTTTGTGACTTCGGTCTATCAAAAATGTTTTTTTATAGAGCGTCCCGTATCCACCGTGAGAGGAACTCAGGCTTGTTTTGTTAAATGTTGTGCAGTGAACTTGAGATGATTATAGTGTTGCTTCGAATGAAGCCATAGTACATGAAAGTAATGTTTAAGTACATTACAGTTCTGTATACAAGTACATGATTACATGAGTGTATTGACATGAATGTGGTCACATGAAAATGTATATTTGAATAAATGAGATGTACAAGATGTAGTGTGCATGAATTAGTGAAAGAGTAGATGTTACTTATATGTGAATTCAGAGTAGTTGATATTTGAGCATGCAACCTATATACGTATAAGAGCTATATGCATGAGATATATGATTGTGTGATTTATTTGTGACTTCGTAAAGAAGTCCTTTGCATTATTTTATCCCCACTAAGCGTTATCGCTTAGCACAGATGTTTATTTCCGTGTAGGTTACAGGTTCGGATTAGTGAGTGGACATCTACAGGTCAAGGCCACTAGGAGTTTTGTTTTGATCCCTTTTGTACAAGATAGAGACAGAGTCTGTGATGTTTTGAGTAACATCATTATGTAGATAGAAAGTACAGTGTTTATATGTAAATGCATATGTAAAGTGAAATGAAAACAATTGTAATATGAACATGTATAAAGAGAAAGAAGTACATATGTATAGTTGATATGAAATGCATGTTGGGCCCTATTGTAGTATTTAATTACTTTTAAATGGATGTGTTTATGCTATCGCTTCCGCTAATGCATGTACATGTATACGTAAGTGTCCGCGTAGCGCCCTGATATTCCTTACCGGGGGTATGGGGGTGTTACATTTAGCCCAAGATCATTTCTAAGAATTTTAAAGGAATGGAAGTCATGGTTCTAATGGATCAATAATCATACAATTTAGAGGTCTACAACTATACTTGTGACAAAAACAATACACGGAGGTCAGATGAGAACTTAACAGAGTTTACCCAATCATGCATTTTCACTTTCAATTCTCACATACCTTCAATTTAATCCTTATCATGCATTACTAGTACATTTAACCAAATAAATACATACATAAGACTCATATCAAAACACCTAATTTACTGAGAATCAAACATAAACACACACTCATGATCCAAGAAGAATTAGGGTAGAGACAAAACATCCAAACTGAAAACACAAACCACATAGCTCCCCAACACTTGCATGCACTCAAACACACTCCCAAACCTGGAATGAGGCTTCACTCTTCAACCTTCAAGAGCCCACTTTCTCTTTGCCTTTATTCTTCTTCTTGCCACCCAAAGCTTGCACAAACCCAACCAAGAACACATAAATCAAACCATAAGCTCACCTTCAAAACCAGAATTCTAAGAACAAAAAGAAGATGGAGAAACCCAATTCAAACTTAAGCACTTACCTTAACAACAGCCCCTTAAACTCACGAAAAACCCACTCAAATCTTAGCAAACCAACTCAAGAAAAGAGGCAAAGCATACAAAATGAGAAAGAAGGGAAGAGGGGAACGGGAAAGGCAAGGACGGGAAGCTTTTCCTCTTTTCCCATCTTCTCATCCCTCTTTCATCCTTTTTCATTTAATGCTCACCTACCCAAGCCATGTGTCATATTCTTATTGGTTCCTTAATCCATCTTTTGACTTACTCCTCCTTGCACCATACACAATACACACACTAACACCTCTTACAATAATATCTTTAAGGCACCAAACTTAAGTCACACCCTAACATTTCCTTATAAACCACTTATCTTCCAAGGCACCATACCTCCCAACCCACACTATAAAACCTCTTAACCCACTTATATCCTACTTCCATACACTACAAGCACACTCTAACATTTCTCTTCTTAACATACTTAATTAATTACTTTGCAATTAAATCCTTATTATCCAATTTTCCTCAAGTATAAATTACTGAAATACCCTTAAATTCCGGACTTAGCATACAAATTCCGACTAGGGCCATTTTGGGTTGTTACATGTTGGGCCCTAGTGTAGTATTATATTATTTTATTACTCTTAAATGGATGTGTTTAATGTTATCGCTTCCACTAGTGTATGTACATGTACATGTATACGTAAGTGTCCGCGTGGCGCCCTATATCCTTTCTAGGGATGTGGGGGTGTTACATGGGTTTCAACCTTTTGGTTAATCACGGCAATAATATTCATCATGGCCAATCATAATTACTCCTTATAATTTGTCTCCATGGATGTGTATGAATGAGGCATACATGTTCTTGACGGTTATTGTTCCAGGACCTAGAAATTCGAAGCATAAAATTGATGAATATTTGCAGCCCTTGATTTATGAATTCTAACACCTTTGGGAAATCGGTGTTGAAACATATGATGCATCACTTAAACAAAATTTTATGATGAGAGCAGCATTAATGTGGACGGTCAGTGACTTTCCCGCCTATGTTATGTTGTCCGGTTGGAGCACGGTTGGAAAATTAGCTTGTCCTTACTGTGGCGATGATTCAGATGCGTTTTATCTTTAACATGGGTGCAAAACTTCTTGGTTTGACAACCACAGGAAATTCCTTCCACCTGATCACCCATTCCGATGGAATAAGAATAAGTTTATTAAGAATAAAGTAGTACAAGCTAGCCCTCCTGTTATCAGAAGTAGTGAGGAAATTTTGCAGGACATTGATGAATTGGGCTTGCTTAAAGTAACAGAACTTGATGCTGATGAAGTTAATGGAAGAATTAACAAAAATTTTAGTTGGAGGAAAAGAAGCATTTTTTGGGATTTGCTGTATTGGAAGACTAATTTGTTAAGGCATAATCTAGATGTGATGCACATAGAAAAAAATATGTTTGATAATGTGTTCAACACAATTATGAATATAGAAGGGAAGACAAAGGATAATACAAAATCACGGGCAGATTTAAAGTTGTTATGTAGAAGGCCTGAGTTAGATAAGGATTACAAAACCGGAAAATATCCCAAAGCATGCTACACTTTGGACAAAAAACAAAAGAAAGTCTTGTTTGAGTGGTTAAAAGGACTAAAGTTTCCAGATGGTTTGGCAAGGTGCGTCAACATGAGAAAGTACAAATTATTCAGTATGAAAAGTCATGATTGTCACATGTTCATGCAAAGGCTACTCCCAATAGCATTTCGAGAGTTATTGCTGACTAAAGTGTGGGAAGCTATAACAAAGCTAAGTATGTTTTTCAGAACTTTAACATCATGTGAGATCAATGCGGCAGACATGGCAAGATTGGAAATAGAAATTCCAATAATCCTGTGCAAACTGGAATCAATTTTTCCTTCAAGCTTTTTTGACTGTATAGAGCATCTGCAAAACTTGCTAGTCCTGTTCAATATCGATGGATGTATCCATTTGAGGGGTAACTATCTATGATAAGCAATTGCAATTTTATTATAATTTGTTATGGTAATTAATGTCAATCTAAAATGTCATGTAGGTATTTGTTTCACTTGAAAAAAATGTAAAAAATAAAGCTAGAGTTGAAGGTTCAATATGTAATGCGTATTTGGTCGAGGAAGCAAGTACATTTTGTTCGCATTATTTTGAGCCACATGTACTCACAAGACAGCGAAAAATACCCCGTAATGATGATGGCGGTGAAACAAGTAATTAGGACAGAAACTTATCAATATTTACGTATCTTGGGCATTTACATGGCCGTTCAACAAGGAGAATGCTAATAGAGGAAGAATTAACAGCTGCCCATAGTTATATTTTATTGAATTACAAAGAAGTATAGCCTTTTGTGCGGTAAGTTTAATATATACAAAAAAAATGCTAATTTGATTTACTATGTCAGGATGTAATAAAATTTTGTATATGGTCATTATAGATTATTTTAGGAATGGGTACAGGAGCTAATGCCTGAAAAAAATCAAAATGAGGTGAACAAGGAAGTCAAAAAGTACTTTCATCATTGGTTCAAGACATATGTAAGTTATGATTTCCAATATACAAATTTATTTATACAATTATGAAATATTCATTTAAATGACGTTAGAATATTTGAATATGTAGGCATCAACAAATTCAATTGAGAACAAGCTCATCTTGGATCTTGCAAAAGGACCTTTGCGATATGTTAAATCGTATTCGGTATATTTCGTGAATGGATACAAATTTCATACACAAAGTCATGGTCATAACAAGGCAACGGTAAATAGTGGGGTTTGCATTCAAGGAGAGTTAATGGATTATTATGGGAAAATTATTGACATACTTGAATTGGAGTACCCCGCATTGCCAATTAAATGTTGTGTATTATTTAAGTGCGAATGGTTTAATCCAACTATTAACATTAGAACAAAAATGCATAGCAGATACAATTTAGTTGATGTCAACCAATGTAGAAGATTTAGTAACTTTGAACCTTTTGTGTTGGCAATGTGTAGACACCGGGTCCCGAGTCGGGTTTGATGTCAAAAAGTGATTTTGGGTCCTTAGTAATTCCCTCCGAAAAAATAAAAATATATAATATAGATTAGATAAAATTAGAAGTTAATTATTAATGTTGGGTTAATTTAATTTATTAATATTGTAAGTTTAATTAGACAATTAAAATGCATGAAATATTAAAGATTAATTAGTTAATATGTGAGTTATTTAATTAATTAGATAAATTATATGATATATTAAATAGATTAATTATATTAAGATGCAAAATATGTAATGTAATTGATATGTAATGTTTAATTAATGTTTAAATTAATTAATGTGTGTTATTTAATTAATTAAAGTATGAAAATGAAAAAAGAAAAGGAGGAAATTACCATGTGCACCCTTAGCCCTAATTTGAGGGTACAAATAGAAAATAATGAGCAAAATCAAGGGGGGCTCGGCAGATCAAAGAAAGAAGATCAAAAAAAAGAAAAGAAAAAAGAGAAAGAAAAGAAAGAGAGAGCATAGGGAAGCCGAGACCCAGAAAATCAAAGAAAAGAAAAGGAAAAGAGAGAGAATCAAAGGAATAGAAAGTGAGAGCAAAGAAACAAAAGCCAAAGGAAATAGAGGGAAGAAATAAGAAAAGAAGGAGAGGAGCAGACCCAGACCACGACGCCGGAAAAGGGAAAGAAAAGGGGGAAGGAGGCGAGGCCTCCGCCGGCCAGCCACGGCGTCGAACTGCCGCACGCGACACGCCGGAGGGAAGAGGAGACCCAGACGCACCGAACGGCAACCTCCGATCAGCCATCGGTGCCGGCGTGGAGGAGATCGGCGAGAGAAGAGAGGACGCTGCCGACGCGACTTCCGACCGAATCCGGCGACCTTCCGGCGCGTGACCACCGGCGTTCGACTCCCGGTGCTCCGATCTACCGTTCGGTGTTGGCGGTGTCTCCAACGGCCGCTCCGACGAACCTCCGGCGAGAGAAATCCGGTGAGCCCATTATTTATTTATTTATTTTAATATATTATTAATTAATATTATTATTTATTTATTTATTATTATTATTATTAATATTTATTCATACTTCTGTATTTATTATATTATTTAATATTTTTTATTCTATTATTATTATTATTATATATTTTCTATTATTATTATCATTAATATTATTATTGTCTAATTTGTTATTATTAGTGTTTATTATTAATATTTTATATTATTGTTATATTTATTTAGTATTATTTGTTCATTAATAATATTGAGATTATATTATTGTTATTATTATTATTATGATTATTATGATTATTGTTGTTATATTACATTATTACTATTATTATTATTGTTAATATTATAATTATTATATTTATTTATTCTTATTTAGTTTTATGTTTTTATATTATTTATTTTACCAATATTTATTTTATGCTATTGCTATTATTATTGTTATTATCATTATTTTATCCATTCATAATTACTATCATTATTTTATGTTTAATGCATTTCATAATTATTATTATTGTTAATATATTATTATAACTTGGTCCATATCTATTATTGTTTTATAATATTATTTTTATTGGCTTTTATCACCATAATTGTCATTTACATGCATTAATCTCATTTTCACCACATCAAATTAAATATCAATTACTTATTTATTCATTCATTTACTTATCATTAATTTAATTTAATCAATTATTAACTTTAATTATTTTCTTCAATTTATTCTATTCAATTACTTATCTACTTATATATTTGTTTATTTATTTATTCATTACTAACTGATATCGATTTTGCGTTATGATTGTAACCACGAGTGGCACATGGCTGGGGTACGGTCGAGGTAGGTAAATTAAGATTTATTTATCATTTATTATTTGAGAAATATGCAATTACTATTTTATTGTATTTTGTATATTTGTGGTCTGTAATAATAAAAATGATTTTCGACCGCTCTTAAAAAGAACCACCACACAAATGTTTTCTACTAAAAAGAATGTTTACTAGATAAAATTGGACCAATGTCCTATTTTATCCAATAAAATCATCATAAACAAAAATCTTCAATTTTAATAATGATGCATGCGAGGACCAAAGTCCTCAAAATAAGCAATGCCCCGATTTATGCATGATCTGCACATTTACAAAAGGGAGTTGTATTCCGCTCCTTGTATTATTGTAATCTATTGCTTTTATTGTCTATTTGATCATTTATCGCTTTCAAGATGTGAATAAATGCGCCTTTTAATCAAACTGCATAGTGTGGAGAGAGAGCGAATTAATGACATTAAAATTTGATCATAAGCTAATTGAGGTAGAAATAGATGAGAAATCCCGGACCCAGCTCTGGTCTTTGGGCTCAAGAGGTTAGAGGTTATCCTCCAAAATACTTCTTGGGTCACGAGGCTTTATCGCTAATCCTAGGCTCTTTAGGGTGAGGAGTTCACATTCCATGATCCCTCTAGCTGGCCCAAAATGGATACCAAGCGCAGTCTTAGGCTCTCCGAGGCGAGAGTAACTTTCCCAATGTTCTATTGGGTGGCGACTCCATGATACCTCCTTATTGCCCAACATAGACGCACTTGCGATTTTTATTGCAAGCTGCCAACGGACCCGCAAATGCCCCGATCGCCCACGTGCGGGTGGCCGAACGGGCGGCGCTCGGGATCCGGCGCGCGTCACACAATGCAAGTGATCCAGGTGTATTATCTCTCTTATCCAAGCTTAAAATGAAACAAATCGAAATGGTTGGCAGCATGCAAAGTAAAACCAAGAGGCATTTTTGAAAGGAAAGCCACAGGATAAAGTGAACGCTCTGAAAATAATGAGGCATTTCAAGAGGACCAACCGGAAGTTCATAAAATAAATAAAACTCTGAATTATGACGATAATAAAACGTTGAACTATGTACACAATGAATATGTTAACATTTTCTGTGAGGATGATGAGGAAACTTTGGTTGGCGATGGATCCGATGACGAGCCTGAATTTGATTCTTGTTCATCAAAAAATGAGGATGATTGTGATTACGATTTACAACTCAGTGATGATAGTGAATAATTTGTTTATGTAATTGTGACGCGCACCAAACCCCGTAGGACGCCCCGAAGTCCCGCTTTTAGGCTTTCGAGAGAGGTTCATGAAAACTTGTAAGGTATTTACAAGTGCATCTATTTTAGGCAACAAGAAGGTTTCATGGAGTTGCCACCCAATAGAGCATTAGGACAGGTCGTCTAGCCTCCGTGAGCCTAAGACGATGCATAATATCCATTTTGGGGAAGCCAAAGGGATGTTGGAGATATCATCCCAATAGAACACTGGAATGACCCTCTAACCCCATGGAATCTAGGATTGTAAATTTAAGTCTTTTGGTGGGACACGAGAGGTTTCTTGGAGATCCCATTCCAATGAAACATCGGAATGGCCCTCTCGCCTCATTGAGCCCAAAGACCAGAGATAGTTCGGGACTTCTCATTTATTCATACCTTGGTTATTTTATAATTAAGTTTTGAATTTAAGTTTTCATCCCTTTTCTCATACATTTCGATGCAATAATTAGAGCACAAGTTTGATCATTCAAGGCAAGCGATAAATAAAAGGGTAAATAAAATAAAGTACATGAAAATAAAATACAACAAAACTAGAGGCGGAATACAACTTCCATGTAAATAAAATAAAAATCATACATAGATCGGGGTATTCGTTATGGTGAGGACATTGGTCCTCGCATGTATACTTATTATGAAATAATTTTGAGGTGATGATTTTGGATAGAGAAAATTGAGACATTGATCCCATTTTTATTAGGAAAAATACCAATTTAATTAATAAAAAACGTTTGTGATTTTCTTTCTAGCGGGCCTAAATAAATAATTTTATAAGAAAATTATATGGCAAAAATAAATGAAAAAGCCAAATAAAAGTGATACAAATAATAAAAAGCAAAGAAAAAAACCCCGCCAAACGAGCCTCCTTGGAACTCCTCGGGGTACTCGTAAAATGTCCAAAAGGAAAAATAAGATGTGAAATAAAAATAAAACACAAATAAAATAATGCTAGTAATTGAATAAATCAAATATAATAAATAATAAAATAAGGTGATTAAAATAAAATAAAACATGTTAATAAATTAATACAAGAAAATATGAACATGATAATAATAATGATGAATATAAACAAATCAACGAATATATAAAATAATGAAGAAAAGAAAAATAAAAATGAATAAATGAAAGAATGATGAAAACGATTAAATGAGCCACATGGTTAATTAGTATAATCACAATTAATATTAAAACATTTATATGGTAAAAGTATCAATTAAAATGAATTTATTAATTATATTTAAAAATAATGAGAAATCAAAGTAAAGTAAATCGATTACATGTTAAAAATAAAAAACAATCATTATTTACATGAATAAGAATAATATAATATATAAACATATTAAATAAAACAAATATAACAATAATAAAATAAACAAATAAATGAAAACAATAAGTAAATTAATAAAAACAATAAAACATACATAAACAAATTAAATATAAACAAAATAAAAGAAAAGAAAAATCAAGCCCATAATATTTACCCTCAGAGTTTTGGATTCGATGAAGGTAAAGTGATGATCTCCTTGAAAAATTGCTTGAGAAAATAATTTAGCAATAAAATTAATCACTTTTGTTTATGGATGAAACAAAGAAATTAATTTGAATGCTCAAGAATAAAAAATTTGATTTGAAAGAGAGAATCAATTTCTTATGTTTATGGAGACAAACAAAGAAATTAATTGGAATAATTAAGAGTTGAAAATTAATTTTCCAATCTCAATTAAACCTTATTAATTAAAAGAAAAATCTAAAAATGTTTTTTGAAAAGAAAAGAAAGTAAATCCAAGAAGAAAGAATGCAGAAAATTCTGATGTGAAAAAAAATAATGGAGGCCCCCCTTAATTTTTCATCATAAAGTATTTATAGGATGTAAAAAATGATGCCCTAATTCAATTAGGGAAAAGAATTTTATTTTAACACAAATTCCTTTATTTTTAATGATAAAGTCAGGTTTTATTAATTAATTATCTAAGAAAATGTTTTAGAATTTAATTTGGACTCAAAAACCCTCATTTAGGGTGAAAAAAATCAGAAAAAAGGGTGAAAAATCGAAAAAGAGAAGATTCAGGTCTTTTAGTGATGGCCAGGAAGGGAGACGAACGCTTGTGCCTATTGAGCGAAGGCACGCGCGCGCTGCAGCGTGGCCGATGCACCTAAATTTTTTTTTTTAATTTTTATTTTTCCAAAAATATTGTAATTTCTAAGCCCCATTTTTCAAATCTAATTTTTTTTTAAAATATTTTTTATTATTTTTTAATTTTTCACTCTAAAATGCAAATTTAACGAGGAAATCATCACTTTTAACCTTTTCAGCATATGAAGGCAATTGTCATCATCGGGTAACTTCGATCTAGGCTGACTCAGGACCCGGTGTCTACAGTAGCCCCCAATTTAGGGGAATCTAGTACACTAGTGTCTAGGTGAGCCTAAACTCAAAGAGAAGTAAAGAGATGCGTACCTGAGGCAGCCCTTACCTTACCGAAGTGGGGAACCTGTGGTGGTAGTTGTGGCCATGTTGTAGGCGCATTATCGTTTGTTGAAGCAGTAGTGCCGTGGTCGTGCTAACCCTCCGTAGAGTGGTAGTGCCGCCATCGTGCTAACCCTTCGGATTTGATGAAGTGGTAATGCCGTGGTCGTGCCGCCATCGTGCTAACCCTTCGGATTTGATGAAGTGGTAGTGTCGTGGTCGAGCTAACCCTCAGTAGAGTGGTAGTGCCGCCATCGTGCTAACCCTTCGGATTTGATGAAGTGGTAGTGCCGTGGTCGTGCTAACCCTCCGTAGAGTGGTAGTGCCGCCATCGTGCTAACCCTTCGGATTTGATGAAGTGGTAGTGTCGTGGTCGTGCTAACCCTCCGTAGAGTGGTAGTGCCACCATCGTGCTAACCCTTCGATTTGATAAAGTGGTAGTGTCGTGGTCGTGCTAACCCTCCTTAGAGTAGTAGTGCGGCCATCGTGCTAACCCTTCTGTGATTTGAAGTGGTAGTACCGTGGTCGTGCTAACCCTCCTTAGAGTAGTAGTGCCGCTATCGTGCTAACCCTTCTGTGATTTAAAGTGGTAGTGTCGTGGTCGTGCTAACCCTCCGTAGAGTGATAGTGCCACCATCGTGCTAACCCTTCGATTTGCTGAAGTGGTAGTGTCGTGGTCGTGCTAACCCTCCGTAGAGTGGTAGTGCCGCTATCGTGCTAACCCTTCAATGATGGTGCCCCCTGAGAGGTCTTTGGCTGAGATCTTCCCCCGGAGAGGTCTTTGGTTGGGATCTGGATTAGTGTTTGAGATGATGTTTGGATTGTTGTTTTGGCTGGTTGTTTGGATTGATATTTTGATTGATTGGTTGCCCCCTGAGAGGTCTTTGGTTGAGATCTGCCCCCGGAGAGTTCTTTGGTTGATTGCTTGGACTGATGTCGTCACTCGGCTTTTGTCGGTATCCGCATCAAATCTCTCCTTCTGCAAAATAGGGAAACTAAAATATGCAGGAAAAATAGTGAGCATCCAAGTGAAATGCATGAGTCATGCAGGAATGTAGTATAAGAATTCATCTATGTGGACTTGGAGATGATAGCCAAGCTAGCTGCAATTTGCAATAGGATCGATGCCTTTTATGCTACTTTTGAATTTCATGCCCTTTGGGATTGCGAGATTCTCATTTGATACCTATAGTCATTATTTAAAGATCAGGTCGCTAGAGAAAATATGGCCGCAATATTTACTCGACTGATGGATGAACCATTCTCAGCTCAGTTGCATATACAAGGTATCCTTGAACTTGGGTTCGGTAACATTTTAGCTCATTAAGATCAGAATGACAGTTAAAAATGTAATCATCGAAACTCGTCAAGTGGTTACTATTTTGAGCTATATTTTATTTTATCTTTTTTTTTTTTAGAGCTCATGTCTTTGGCGCATAACTGAAACCCTCTTCCCAAAGTGTAAACTCATCCTTACCAAGGCAATTTTTGATAACCCAAAAAAAATTTGTTAAAACGTACATCCATCCCTTCTAGAGCAGCCACTCTTCTAAGGGGAGGCAAAAATCATTTTAGGCGAGGGGATAGTTTTAACATGTGTAACAACAAAATTGGCACGCATTTAGCATACCTCCATAAAGCTCAATGGGCTTGCAAGCGATTGCAGAATGAAGGTAGGAAATAGTCATTTAGAGAGCTATACAAAGAAAATGTTGCCTAAATTATTTTCTAGGTTCCGTCTTATCCAGGGATTGCTTTGATGGGTAATCAGAAAGGTTCTAGTGCTCTTAGTGAGTTTCCATCCAATCCACTAATTGCAACTAGTTTTTCTTTATTATTCTTTTTCTGAATTTCCCTCTCTACAGAAGTTATATCAGATACTATTAAGATTTTCTTTGGGTTCCCCAAAGTTCTGAGATTAAATGCAGTCATATTATTTGAATTAATGTCAAAGTAAATGCATTGTGATTATGTTAAATGAAATCATTAGAAACACCATACAAATAAGCAAAAATTGTTCTATTGAAATAACCAAACATTGTCATAAAAAATTATTCTCAAAATAATAACAAAGATTGAAAAAGAAAAAACATAATCTTCATTTCCACTCTCACTAGTGGATTAAGAGGACCCGATCATAATCATGGTGGAGGGACCGCATTGTAACCTGCCTTTTTCTTCTTTTCTCTCTTCTCAGGATCCGTGATCTGATTGGTGTCAATGAGGTCCTGGATCTTGTTTCTCAATGTTCGGCAGTAATCCATCAGGTGGCCGGTGTGCTGGTGGTAGGCGCAATACTGGTCTTCTCTGTGCCCTGGCTGCGCTTGATTTATAGCCGATCTAGGCGCTAAAGGTTGCAGCTTACCCTCTTTCATCAATCTCTCCAGCACCCAAGATAGAGATCGGCCTAAGTTGGAGTAGTACCTCTGGCGTTGTCCCACTCCAGTAGCTGACACTTCGGTTGTCTTGCCATTCCTATTGTTGCTGCTCCCAGCACCTCCCGGTCTAAGCCCAGACTGGTTCCCATAGCTTTTCCCAGCAAAGTTATTATGGCTTGCTTTCTTTGCTAGGTAGGCCGCCTCAGCCTCTACAGCGATATCCTTGAGCGACTCCCAGTCCCTGAGCCCCTTAAAGCTAAGCAAATCCCTCAAATAAGGGCAGGATTTTCTGATGAATAACCTGATCTAGTTAGCGGTGTCCGGCTTCCTCTTCATCTCGATGACCCTGTTCTTCCATCTGGTGAGGTACTCATGGAATGATTCGTCGCTCCGTTGCTATAAGAGCTCAAGGTCTTTTAGGGTGACCTCCATCCTGGTGCTGCAGTCGTACTACTTCATGAACTCTTCGGTCAAAAGCTCCCAGTCCTCCTTGGACCTCCTATCCAACCCGTGGTACCAGTCAACTGCCGGGCCCATTAGACTAAGGTAAAAATATTCCACCTTCTGCTTTTTACTCAACCCTATGCCTTTCATGACCAAGGTGTACTGCTTGACGTGGGCGGATGGGTCAGAGGTGCCATCAAATTTTGGCAGCTCGGGCATCTTGAATCTTTAGGGCAGCAGCTCTTCATCCCCCAAATCTCTTTCTTCTGGGTTGACCCCCTTTCTAGCTGACAGCATGCGCGTGATTGCCTCAATCTGTTGCCTCATCCCCCTTAAGGCTTTGTCTTCCCCCCTGGGTGTCCTGGGCCTCATAGCATGGTGGACTATTGGCTCTTCGTCTTCCTCCTCCATTAAGAAATCATCGTTGGGATTATGAATCCTTTCCCCTCTTGGCTCGATGGGTGCGGCAGCTCTGTGATCATTATTTGGTTGGCGAGCAGCAACTCCAACAAAGGGAGCCTCCCCACCAGCAGGTGGTTCGGTTTGCCCCCGAGGAGGGGCTGCCTATAGTTGTAGAGCAGCAGGTGGCTGTGGGGTAGCAGGTGGATGGGCAATCCTTTCAGCCATGGCGCCCATCATATCCATCATTCTATGCTCAAAATCTTCTAGCCTCCTAGCTAGGTCCTGAGTGGTCAAAGCTCCAGCTTCTTCTGTCATTGGTGGTTCTAGAGAGAGTGACTTAGAATCCCAGTTGGACACTAATCTCGGCAACTCAAAAAGCGGATTTGACCTTACTAGTCAACCGTCGAAACCTCTTGTCCACTTAGATGAATCTATGATGGCTAAAAAAATTAGATTGTTAGAATAATGCATGAATGACATATACAATGCATGATAGTGAGTTATGCAATATTTACAATCACATGTAAGCAAATAGATCCTTCCAACCTTATTACTCCCACACACGAGGTAATGTGGTCTCTTTCCTAGGTGGGCTTAATCCATAGGTTAGCTGGGAACCCAATGGATGCGTATGATGCTCGGTGGAAAACCGGCATCATAACATCTCTTATCTAATGCGCATACATATGGATTTTGGCCTTTATATTTTTAAACATTTCAACTAAATTAAGATGGGCCCATCGGGGCATGAAAGCCTTTGATAAAAGTCCATTTAATTTGGTTGAATTTGTTCAATATATAATGGCCCACATAGCAAGCATTGTATTAAGGTACATGTCACCTAGGGAAAATATCTATTGCCATTACATGAGCTTTGGTCATGGGTGATAATATTTTGGGGTTACCCAAGCATGGTTCCTACCGATAGGTCTAGCTCATCACGAGCGTAACGACCGATCGGGACACCATTTGATATACCTTGATGGTACGAGACTTAGGCTGGTGATTATCCTTAACACTTCCCTACATTGAGTGAATGTAGGGTCATACTTCGGGAACGCACCGGGGCTAATAAAGGGACCAAACTAGCATAGATCTAAGGCTCTAATGCTATGATATGCAACTTCGAAAAGGGATAAAAATTTTAAATTAAAACTCAATTATAAATTTTTAATCGAAGTCACTTAGAGGTCCCCAGTGGAGTCGCCACTGTGACATGCACTGAACCCCGTAGGATGCCCCGAAGGCCCGCTTTTAGGCTTTCAAGAGAGGTTTATGAAAACAAGTGCATCTATTTTGGGCAATAAGGAGGTTTCTTGGAGTCGCAACCCAATAGAATATTGGGATAGATCGTCTAGCCTCGGTGAGCCTAAGACAGCACATAATATCCATTTTGGGCAAGCCAAAGGGATCTTGGAGATATCATCCCAATAGAACACTAGAATGACCCTCTAACCCCGTAGAGCCTAGGATTGTAAATTTAAGTCTTTTTGTGGGACACAAGAGGTGTCTTGGAGATTCCATTCCATTGAAACATCGGAATGGCCCTCTCACCTCGTTGAGCCCAAAGACCAGAGATAGTTCGGGACTTCTCATTTATTCATACCTTGGTTATTTTAAAATTAAGTTTTGAATTTAAGTTTTCATCCCTTTTCTCATACATTTCGATGCAATAATTAGAGAGCAAGTTTGATCATTCAAGGCAAGCGATAAATAAAAGGGTAGATAAAATAAAGTACATGAAAATAAAATACAACAAAACTAAGGGCGGAATACAACCCCCATTGTAAATAAAATAAAAATTATACATAAATCGGGGTATTCGTTATGGTGAGGACATTGGTACTCGCATGTATACTTATTATGAAATAATTTTGAGGTAATGATTTTGGATGGAGAAAATTGAGACATTGATCCCATTTTTATTAGGAAAAATACCAATTTAATTAATAAAAAACGTTTGTGATTTTCTTTCTAGCGGGCCTAAATAAACAATTTTATAAGAAAATTATATGGCAAAAATAAATGAAAAAGCTAAATAAAAATGATACAAATAATAAAAATCAAAGAAAAAGATCCCGCCAAACGAGCCTCCTTGGAACTCCTCGGGTACTCGCAAAATGTCCAAAAGAAAAAATAAGATGTGAAATATAAATAAAACACAAATAAAATAATGTTAGTAATTGAATAAATCAAATATAATAAATAATAAAATAAGATGATTAAAATAAAATAAAACATGTTAATAAATTAATACAAGAAAATATGAACATGATAATAATAATGATGAATATAAACAAATCAACGAATATATAAAATAATGAAGAAAAGAATAATAAAAATGAATAAATGAAAGAATGAAAGAATGATAAAAACGATTAAATGAGCCACATGGTTAATTAGTATAATCACAATTAATATTAAAACTTTTATATGGTAAAAGTATCAATTAAAATGAATTTATTAATTATATTTAAAAATAATGAGAAATCAAAGTAAAGTAAATCGATTACATGTTAAAAATAATAAACAATCAATATTTACATGAATAAGAATAATATAATATATAAACATATTAAATAAAAAAAATATAACAATAATAAAATAAACAAATAAATGAAAACAATAAGTAAATTAATAAAAATAATAAAATATACATAAACAAATTAAATATAAATAAAATAAAAATCAAGCCCAGAATATTTACCCTCAGAGTTTTGGATTCGATGAAGGTAAAGTGATGATCTCCTTGAAAAATTGCTTGAGAAAATAATTTAGCAATAAAATTAATCACTTTTGTTTATGAATGAAACAAAGAAATTAATTTGAATGCTCAAGAATAAAAAATTTGATTTGAAAGACAAAATCAATTTCTTATGTTTATGGAGACAAACAAAGAAATTAATTGGAATAATTAAGAGTTAAAAATTAATTTTTCAATCTCAATTAAATCTTATTAATTAAAAGAGAAATCTGAATTTTTTTTTTGAAAAGAAAAGAAAGTAAATCCAAGAAGAAAGAATGCAGAAAATTCTGATGTGAAAAAAAATAAGGGAGGCCCCCCTTAAGTTTTCATCATAAAGTATTTATAGGATGTAAAAAACGATGCCCTAATTCAATTAGGGAAAAGAATTTTATTTTAATACAAATTCCTTTATTTTTATTGATAAAGTCAGGTTTTATTAATTAATTATCTAAAAAAATGTTTTAGAATTTAATTTGGATTCAAAAACCCTCATTTAGGGTGAAAAAAATTGGAAAAAAAGGTGAAAAATCGGAAAAGAGAAGATTCAGGTCTTTTAGCGACGGCCAGGAAGGGAGACGTACGCCCGTCGCTATTGAGCTACGGCGTCGTGCGCGACGCTGCCCGCGAATGCGCGCAGCGTACACGGACGTCGCGCGCCAGTATTGCCTCACACGCGACGCGTGACGCACTACCGCACGTCCGACGCTCCGAAATTTTTTTTTTTTCAAAAATATTGTAATTTCTAAGCCCCATTTTTCAAATCTAATTTTTTAAAAATATTTTTTATTATTTTTCAATTTTTCATTCTAAAATGCAAATTTGACAAGGAAATCATCACTTTTAACCTTTTTAGCCTATGAAGGCAATTGTCATCATCGGGTAATTTCGATCTAGGCTGACTCAGGACCCGGTGTCTACAGTAATTTTGTATAATATGAGAACAATTAATATTGCACTAACTTATTTTTTTATTTGATATGTTTATTATACTGTGATAATTTTCTATTATCTGACAATATGCAATTTTTTCATAATGTTAGGTTCAAAAAATATTTAAGCGAAAGAAGAGTAATATGATTCCCCCACGGCTCAGGGTGCATGATGGAGGTGACAATATTGGTGATGGATCAACCCCATCGCCTAGATTCAATGCTAGCACTCAGGCTGACGCATCGCCGACCATACCTACTGCTACCCCATCTACCACTCCTTCTATTGAATCTACTCCTATGGCCAACACTGAAGCTATGCTGTCTCAGGTATTAGGAATAGAAACAACGGAACTGTAACACCCCGATTACCCCCGTTGGAAGGATACCGGAGCGCCACGCGCACAAATACATTTACATACTCAAGCATGCTAGAAACAGTTACATATAATAATAAAGATATCAAATCCTTATATAAATAACCATATAGTTTTACAAAAGGGGATTTGTAAAAGAAAAACATTTACATATACAAAATGATTCTTATAAAAAAATTACATTTTCCAAAATCAGCCCCCATATACAAAAATACAGAATACAGCGGAAGACAAAATAACTACAACTAAAGATTTCTAGTGGCCGACCTGCAGATGTCCGACTCCAAGAAGAAACCACCACCTACACGGGAAAAGGGCTCGTGCTAAGCGATAACGCTTAGTGGGGAGAAACAACACATGCATGTACATATAATTGCAATAAACATATATACTACTCATGCTTATCACAAATATATCGCAAAAAAACTATTCATATGCGAATACAAGTATTTCATTTCATCATGTCATAACGCATATACATATACCTGTAACATATATTCATTTTATATAACTAATACCTTCATAAATCGATCTCATGTAATAAGCTCAAGCAATAACCACACTATATAGACACGTATAATAATTTCATCATACAAAACATAACCAATAGCCTGATATTCAATAACTAGTGGACACGGGAATTTGATACTAATAGGACATAGTACCCAACTTGTAGAGACATAAGTCTCAAATCATGTAATCATGTATACCCGAAGGTATCTCAAATCATGTGGGAACCCAAACGGGATCGTCATGTAGCAGCTGCACTCACACATATACGTATACCCTAAATAAGCGCTTATCCAATCCACTAACTATGACTGATCAGGCTCAAATTGCATTTATACTACAATAAATACATATATATAACTCCTTTCAATATAGAGGTATAAACTACCAAAGTATTCATGTAACTTAACCACACATGTATATAGATCATAAGTAAAGTCATGTAAATCATTTACAGGTATAATCAACATACAACTCTCAAATGAATAACTAATATACATATACCATTTATCATGCTATGAAAACTTATTTAGATATGTTAAACCTATTATGAAAGCCAATAATCCTCATAATTAACATTTGAGAATGCAAAAAGGAGAAAAATTACATGTTGAAGATACCTCACGGTGGCAACCAAGTGGTTGTGACCGTGACATGCATAACAAATAAAACAGAATGCAAGACTGAGGTACCTCACAGTGGCAATCAAAGTGGTTGTCACCGTGACATACCTCATAACTCAAAAACAGAAAGCAAAACTAGGTACCTCACGGTGGCAATCAAAGTGGTTGTCACCGTGATATACCAACTACACGCGAGCAGAATGCAATCCTAACATACCTCACGTTGGCAACAAAACTGGTTGTCACCGTGACCTATGTTAAATTCCAATTCCACAGCACCCAAACATATATTCAAGCCTTCCCAAACCATCACAACCCTAAATAATCATACATAATCATTCATTCCTTTAGTCATATCCTTAGCGTATACCATAATGAACTCATATCCATGCTACACTTATAATGCTTATAACAACATAACTCACTTACACAACAATTACACAAATCAAAACAACATATATTAAGGTTGCACAAACCCCAAAAATTCATCATATATTCCTGCATATACACTCTAAATCAACATGCAAACCACTATAACTATCTCATCACAAATCATGTACACAAATCAATTATACTCATGCATTTTCATATACCAAAACTCACAAACAACAACAATATTTGACTCAAAAACATGATCCAAAGTGATGATGTAAAACACTCCCAAACCTGGAATGGAGCTCAAACTTCACTTCCTTCAAGCCACAACCTTTCCTTTCCCTTTATCTTCCTCTTTTCTTAAGATTCTTGCAACCAATCAAAACAATAATTCTATTAATCCATGAACATAACCTTTAAAAAACCCAATTAATCCCGTAGTAGGAGAAGAAGAAGAATACCCAAAGCAACTACAGCTACTTACCTCTTAGAATCCTTCAAAACTCAAACCCTAGCTCAAAGATGGAAGAATACCCACATGCAAGACTTGAGAGAGTAGAAAATGGAGATGAGGAGAAGAGAGAGAGGATGTGAGAAGGGAGAGGGCACTTTAAAAATGGCTTCCACGAGAAGTTTCACTTCCTTACTCCCCTCTCTCTACTCCCTCAAATCACAATTAATGCTCCCAACAACTCTCACACATGTCACTCTACCATTGGCCCTTGATCTCATCTTTGACTAAAAATCCATGGCACCAAACTAGACTCACACCATATAATTTCCTTATAAAACACTTCTTACATCCAAGTTACCATGCACACATACTACTAGATTATTCCACAACAAAAGTACCCTACATCCATACATCACATGTATACCATATAATTCCTTCATTTAACTTAACTAAATTAATTCTTTGCAATAAAGTCCTTATTATCCAAATTTTCTTTTGCTAAAATTACTGATATTCTCTAAATATTCCGACATACCACACAGATTTCGACTAGGCCTATTTTGGGTTATTACAGGAACATCCTATGTAACACCCCGAAACTACCCTAGTAGAGTGGGCCTTAAGAGTGTATGTGTGTGTGTATGTGGTTAATGTTGAGTATGTGTTATGTTAATTGAATTAAGTTATTATGTCTGTATATTGGGCTATGTTCTAGTGTGAGTGTGTATATAGGAGTAGTGTATGTTAAGAGACTAGAATTGGGTAAGTTATGGAGGATGAGAGTTGGGTGTGTTTTCCCTCTTGAGAGAGTGACATGTGGTAAGTGAGAGGATAAGTATTGGGAAAAGAGAGAGAGAGACTTCAGATGGTTTCCTTTCTTCTTCACGCTTCTTCTTCTTCTTCTTCTTTTTCTTCTTCTTCTTTCTCTTTCCCGTTACTTTGCTCCTTCTCTTCCTTTCTTCTTTATTTCTTCTTGAATTCTTCCTTTTACTGCAAATTCTAGTGAGTTTTGGGTAGCCTAAGCTGGTGTGGTAAGTGATAAGTGATAATCTTCTTTCTTTTCTTTTGAGGAGTTTTTGTAATGGTGATTTGGGGTTTGAATCTTTGAAGGCAATGCTAGTTTCTTTGATGTCTGCCCCGAATGTTAGCTACTATCAGTTGGTTCAGGCGGCCTTGAGATCGGAGCAATCAGAGAATGTTTTGAGAGAGAAAGCTTTGAGGAGAAAGACCTCTAGAGGCAGTTCTTCTTCAGGGAAAAGGTCAAGAGAATCTCAAGGGAATCCTACTGGTGAGCCTCCTGCTACTAGAGGGAGGAGACAAGACTCTTCAAGAGGATCAGGCACTGGTAGAGGAGGTTCAGGTGGTAGAGGTGATGTTATGCCTCAATGCTCCCATTGTAGTAGGCATCATTGGGGCGAATGTCGATAGCTGACAGGAGGGTGCTTCCGGTGTGGTAGTACGGACCACTTCCTTGCTAATTGCCCTAATCTGCATGAGAATGCCCCAGGTCAACTAGAGGGTAGCCGAGCAGGGTCCAATGCTCCTCAAGGAAGCCGTGGTAGAGGTAGAGGACGGGGTCGTGGTGGACGGCCTCGGGAGAGAGAGTTATCTAAGTCTGTAGACCGCCCCGTTCTGACAGCTGGTAGAGCTTATGCCATGAAAGCCAGGGATGAGCAGAACGCACCGGAAGTAATTGTCGGTAAGTTTTTATTGTTTGATTCTGAACTGTATGCTTTGATAGATCCAGGTTCTACTCATTCTTACCTGTGTTCTAGTAGTCGGGTGATAGTTTGGGGAGTGAGGAAAGATTGGATTATGAGATTTGTGTGTCTAGCCCATTAGGTCAGAGTGTTATTGTGAACCGGGTTTGTTGGAATTGTCCCTTAAGAATTCAAGGCATGGAGTTTGCAGTTGATTTTATTCGGTTGCCTTTTCATGAGTTTGATGTTATTTTGGGGATGGATTGGTTAGCCAAGCATCGAGCTATAATAGATTGTCACAGGAAAGTTGTGGTTCTTAAAGATAAAGATCAATTACTCGTGATTGTGAAAGGTGAGGGAAGTAGTTCGTTGCATAATGTCATTTCAGCGATGAAGGCTAAGAGGTTTATAAGGAAAGGATGTGAAGCGTATTTGGCACTAGTTCTGGATTCACGGAGAGAGCAGGGTAAGATACAAGATATTTCGATCGTGAGGGAATTTAAGGATGTTTTTTCGGAAGAGTTACCGGGGTTACCTCCAGAGAGGGAGGTAAAGTTGTCAGTGGAGATTGTACCGGGGGCATCTCCGATTTCCAAGGCTCCGTATCGGATGGCTCCAGTGGAATTGAAAGAACTGAAAAGTCAATTGCAAGAACTTTTGGATAAAGGATTTATCCGGCCCAGTGTGTCTCCGTGGGGTGCTCCGGTCATATTTGTTAAAAAGAAAGACGGAACATTGCGGATGTGTATAGATTACAGGTAGCTTAATAAGGTTACGGTAAAGAATAAGTACCCGTTACCTCGGATTGAAGATCTTTCTGATCAGTTGAGAGGGGCAGGAGTGTTCTCTAAGATAGACCTGAGATCAAGTTACTACCAGTTGAGGGTAAGGGATACGGATGTGGTGAAGACGGCTTTTCAGACGCGCTATGGTCACTATGAATTCCCAGTAATGCCATTTGGTTTGACCAACATGCCCGCAGCCGTTATGGATCTAATGAACAGGGTCTTCAGACAGTATCTGGATCGGTTTGTGGTAGTGTTCATTAATAACATCCTTGTTTATTCGAGGAATGAGAAGGAACATGAAGAACATCTCCGTTTGGTATTACAAGTGTTGAGAGATCATCGACTTTATGCTAAACTCAGTAAGTGTGAGTTTTGGCTAAAAGAAGTAACTTTTCTTGGACATGTGGATTCAGTTGAAGGTATTTGGGTAGACCCATCCAAAGTGGAGGCGATTGTGAGTTGGTTACCACCTAAAAATGTGCTAGAAGTAAGAAGTTTTCTGGGTTTGGCTGGTTACTATAGGCATTTTGTCAAGGGATTCTAAGTGTTAGCTTCACCTTTGACTAGACTTATCCGGAAAGAGGTGAGGTTTGTTTGGTCTGATAAGTGTCAAACCAGTTTTGATCAGCTGAAAGAGATGTTGGTTAAGGCTCCTGTGCTTACGCAGCCTGTGTCGGGTAAGGAATTCACCATGTATAGCGATGCTTCAGGAGTGGGCTTAGGGTGTGTTTTGATGCAAGACGAAAAGGTAATTGCCTATGCTTCCAGGCAATTGAAACCTCATGAGCAACACTACCCGACGCATGATTTAGAGTTAGCGGCGGTAGTGTTTGCTCTTAAAGTGTGGTGACACTATTTGTATGGAGAAAAGTGTAGAATCTTCACTGATCATAAGAGTTTGAAATATCTGCTGACTCAGAAAGAGATGAATTTGAGACAGCGAAGGTGGTTAGAACTGTTCAAGGACTACGACTGCATTATTGATTATCAACCGGGTAAAGCGAATGTCGTAGCGGATGCCCTTAGTAGGAAATTAATTTCGGCTTTGTCTATTAGCAGAGGGAGGTGGAGATTTGATTCAGAAGGTGCGTTGATTGCTCAGTTAAAAGCTAGACCGAGTTTGAGGCAAGTGATTGTGAATGCACAGTTGAGTGACCCTGTTTTGCAGTGTGCTTGTCAAGCAGTAAAAGATGGTAAGCAAACTGAATTTTCAGTGGATAGTGAAGAAGTGCTTAAGTATGGGGATCGGATATGTGTACCGGATGTGAGTGATGTGAAGAAGAAGCTTTTGCAAAAGGCCCATTCATCGGTTTTCACTATGCATCCGTGTGGAGATAAGATGTACCGAGATCTTAAGCAGCATTATTGGTGGCCGGGTATGAAAAGGACATAGTGGATTTTGTCTAGAATTGTTTAGTGTGTCAATAAGTGAAAGCCGAACACCAAGTTCCATCGGGTTTGCTTAACCCCTTACCCATTCCTCGGTGGAAATGGGATGATGTTATGATGGATTTTGTATCTGGCTTGCCATCGACGCAGTGCAAGCATAATTCAGTGTGGATCATAGTTGATAGGTTGTCGAAGTCAACGCATTTCTTGCCAGTTCAGTTAGACTATTCTATGGAAAAGTTGGCAGAGATTTATGTGAAAGAAATAGTCCGGCTTCATGGGGTTCCGTTGTCCATTATGTCTGATCGAGATCCTCGGTTTACGTCCAAGTTTTGGAAAGAACTTTAGTCAGCTTTGGGTACTCGGCTAAACTTCAGTACAGTGTTTCATCCCTAGACCGATGGTCAGTCTGAGAGAGTTATCCAAATTCTTGAAGACATGCTTCGGGGTTGTGCTTTGGAATTTTTAGGAAATTGGGATCGATATGTGCCTTTAATGGAATTTGCATATAATAATAGTCATCAAGCAAGCATTGGAATGGCCCCTTATGAAGTGTTGTATGGGCGGAGATGTAGAACACCGGTGTGTTGGACTGAATTGTCAGAAAGAGCTATGATAGGTCCGAAGATAGTGAGAGACACTGAAGAGAAAGTTAGAGTTGTGCAACAGAATCTGAAAGCAGCCAAAGACAGACAGTGATCGTATACTAATCTGAAGCGTAGAGATATTCAGTATGAAGTTGGTGACAAGGTCTTTCTGAAAGTTTCGCCGTGGCAAAAAGTTCTTCGTTTTGGAAAGAAAGGAAAGTTGAGTCCCCGGTTTATTGGACCCTATGAGATCTTGGAAAAGATTGTTCCAATGGCTTATCGGTTAGCATTACCGACAGAGTTAGCCAAGTTACATGATGTCTTTCATGTGTCTATGATCCGTCGCTATCGATCAAATCCATCACATGTGCTCAAAGTGCAAGATACTCGGGTTCAGCAAGATTTCTCTTTTGATGAGGAACCGAAAATGATTTTGGGTAGAGAGGTCAGGCAGCTTCGGAACAAGCAGATACCGTTGGTTAAAGTGCTTTGGCAGCATCACGGTGTTGAGGAAGCGACCTGGGAACCGAAAAAGGCAATGATAACTCAGTATCCTCAACTATTTGGATCAGGTGAGAATTCGAACATGAAATTCTGTTAAGGAGGGGAGTATTGTAACACCCCGAAACCACCCTAGTAGAGTGGGCCTTAAGAGTGTATGTGTGTGTGTATGTGGTTAATGCTGAGTATGTGTTATATTAATTGAATTAAGTTATTATGTGTGTGTATTGGGTTATGTTCTAGTGTGAGTGTGTATATGGGAGTAGTGTATGTTAAGAGACTAGAATTGGGTAAGTTATGGAGGATGAGAGTTGGGTATGTTTTCCCTCTTGAGAGAGTGACATGTGGCAAGTGAGAGGATAAGTATTGGGAAAAGAGAGAGAGACTGTAAGCGCCGTGCCCTGAGGCAGTTCAGATCAAAGATTCCCGATGAAGAAATCAGTGTCCGTTTCTGATTCAACGGATGAAATTCAAGAATTTTGGTCCTTCAAATTCTCAGGGATTGGATATTTTCATTTGCAGCATAAAGAATTAGAAAAATTGGAAAGATTTAGCATAAAAATTTTTTTTTTCCACGGACGGCTTGCCCGTCGGTAGTCAGACGCCCGTCGATAGCTGAGATGATCCGTCCCTCGCCATGAGAGACGGGCCGTCGGTGAAGCGAACGACAGACAAGTGTCCATAAATCGACGCCCGTCTGTTACCCCCGTGCCTCGTTCCCTCCGTTGGCCAAATGACCGTGCATGCCCTTTTTAATAGACGCCCGTCGGTGGGATTTAAACGCCCGTCTGTCATTTGCCAAATCCTATTCAGAAAAGAATTTCTCTTTCCTATTCCAAATAGGATTCTTTTTTCTATAAAAGGGGGATTTTTAATGAATGTGGGGGTTGGACAATTTTTAATTAAGAGATTTTCTTTCTCTCAAAAAGAGATTCTCTAATATTTTCCTCTCAAAAATCATATTTTTACAAAATACACAAAAAACTCTTTTCATCCATTGTTTTCAATCTATTTTCAAAATCTTATTTTGAGGAATCAAATCAAATTGAGGTTACAAGATTAATTTATTTCCATCAATTTATCAATTCCAACACTTGAATCGCAGTAATCTTCAAGGAAGAAATATAAATTTTCTTGTCTTGATTTTTATCCGATCTTTGTAAACCGCACGGGACCGAAAATTATCCTACATTCATCCAAAAAGGTATAATCCGAGGGTAAATATTATAGATCTGACATTTGGTTGATTGAATTTAATTATTTGTGTTTCTTTTAAGTATTTTATCTAAAATAAATATTCTTTTTGTGAAAAATCTGTTTTTTGTCATTTTTTTTGAGGAACAGGTGTGACCGACAGGCTGTACGGTTGCCGATGCCCATCCCTCATTTGAGAGACGGGGCGTATATAGCGCAATTCACTGCCCGCTGGTCACATTTTCGACGCCCGTCAGTCACGTCTAAATGGCCGTCCCTGGGCTTTTCCTCAGTGTTTCAATATGTTTTCATTTGTATTCTTATTCATTCTCTTTCTTCAAAACTCCTTCATTAGTTTCTCTTTTATTCTATTCTAATTCTAGATTTTTAGTACCAATGTGTTTGTTTATTTTTGTGAGGTATTATTTAATTATTTTGGATGGGTTAAAAATTTGAGGATGATGATGGCCCCGCTAAATCTAAAGGTTTCTGTTTATTCCATTTAACCCTCATCTTTATCATTATTATCTATTTGATATTTATTGTAGGTTTATTATTATTTATTTTTCTGTTTATTATTTTTATTATTATTATTATTGCTAGTTTTATTATTAGTTTAGTATTTATTATATTAATTGCATGATTGTTGTTATTGTTATGATAATTTATTTATTTCCCCTTATAAAATTGTTCTTTGTCGCTTTAATAAAAATGGCTAAGAGTTTTATAATAATCTATTTGGGAATTTTCGCAAAATCAAGGACCTAAGTCCTATTTTATCCAATAAAATCATCGCATAAAAAATTATTTTGATAATAAATACATCTAGGACCAATGTCCTCAATTTTAATAAATATCCCCGTTTTATGCTTGTTTTGTACCTTATTTACAATGGGGGTTGTATTATGCCCCTAGTTTTATTGTAATTTACTTTCATATACTTTATTTTAATGTTATTTTATTTTCCGCTTTTATGTGAACGATTGCACCTTTTTAATTAATTGCATCATATGGAAAGATGGCGAAATGATAAATTCAAAACCTAATTGTAAAATTAATCAAGGTACGAATAAATGAGAAGTCCCGAACCTACTCTGGTCTTTGGGCTCAACGAGGCGAGAGGTCCATCCCGATGTTTCATTAGAATGGGGTCTCCAAGACACCTCTTGTGTCCCATCAAAAGACTCAATTTACAATCCTAGGCTCCTTAGGGTTAGAGGGTCATTCCAATGTTCTATTGGGGTGAATGCCTCCAAGACCCCTTTGGTTTGCCCAAAGTGGATAATATGCGTCGTCTTAGGCTCACTGAGGCGAGACGAACTTTCCCAATGTTTTATTGGGTGGCGACTCCATGAAACCTCCTTGTTGCCCAAAATAGACGAACTTGTAAATACCTTACAAGTTTCCAATGAACCTCATCCCAATAGCCCTAAAGCGGGCCTTTGGGGTGCCATGGGGTTCGGCGCACATCACAGTGGCCACTCCGCTGGGGACATATTTTAGACTTCGATTCGAAAGTACCTTGATTAAAATTTACAATTAAGTTTTAGTTTAAAAAATTTTGCTTTCTTTCAAAATTGCATTGCATCGCATTAGAGCCTTAGATCTATGCTAGCTTAGTCCCTTTATCAACCCTGGTACGTTCCCAAAATATGACCCTATGTTCACTCAATATAGGGAAGTGTTAAGGATAATTACCAGCCCAAGCCTCGTACCATCATGGTATATCAAATGGTGACCCGATCGGTCGTTACGCTCACGATGAGCTAGACCCATCGGCAGGGACCATGCTTGGGTAGCCCTAAAGCAACACCACCCATGACTAAAGCTCATGTAATGGCTATAGATACTTTCCCTAGGTGGTATGAACCTTAATACTGTGTTTGTTGTATGGGTCCTTACGTATTGGGTGAACCCAGATGTCTTGATCAGTTACCTAGCCAAAGGCTCTCATGCCTCGGGAGGACCATGTCGATTCAGTTGGATCACCTAAATACATAATGATCATGACTCATGCGCCTGTTGCATTAGTTAGGAGAGTTATGCTGCCAGTTTTTTTTGCGTCGTGCACCATACGCATCCATCGGGTCCCTATTGACCCACGGGCTAATCCTGCCTAGGAAAGAGACTATGGCCTCATGTGTGGGAGTGATAAGGGTGGAAGGACCTACGTGCTTACATGTGATTTGTGGGTGTTGCATAGCACGATCATGCATTCTATCGCATTCATGCATCATTCTAACTCTTTGTGTTTGCAGCTATTATAGATCTGCCTAGGTGGACAAGAGGTTCTCGAGGGCGGTTGATTCGGAATTCTATTTTTGAGCTACCAGAAAGGGCAGAATATTCGGATACTACTTCGGAAGCTAGTGACACTACTTCAGAAATGGCAAACTCACCGAGGGGGACTGATGCCACCAAGGCTATAGTTGTAGAGGAAGTGGGCCGTAGACTTGAGGACTTTGAGAATCATTTGATGAACATGTTAGCCACAATGGGCCGGCCAACTGCTCAAGAGAACCTACCACCTCCTCCTGTGAGAAGCAATAAAATGGAGGAGGTCCGAGCAAACCCACTGGAAGAGAATCATCCACCACCGGTGCATTTTAGAGCAACTACTTCAGGGGTTCAGAGGGGAAAGCGAGTCCTGGGGTTAGACGATGATTCAGATGAAGATCACGAAGAACGCATGTCCCAGAGAGGGAAGGCACCCCAGATTGAGGAGACTATTTGGAAGAAGATGGAAGAGAGGTTCGAAGCAATGGGTAGGACTTTGGCGAAGGGTCAAGGGATGAATCCAGAAGATAGGGAGTTAGATGGAGAGGACCCTATCCCGATGAACTTTAAGATGCCAGATGTTCCAAAGTTCGACGGTACTTCTGATCCTACCGCACATATCAAACAGTATTCGTTCATAATAAAGGGCACTACTCTGACGAGGAGACAGAAAATTGAATATTTTTGTTTGAGCTTGATCGGCCCAGCAATGGATTGGTATCATGGGTTGGATCACCGAACTAAAGAAGACTGGGATTTATTGACTGAGGAATTTCTGAGGCAGTACGACTATAGTACGAGGATAGAAGTGACCCTCAAAGACCTGGAGCTACTACAGCAGAATGGAGGCGAGTCCTTTCATGAGTATCTAACCCGATGGAGGTACCGGGTGATGGAAATGAGGAGAAAATCGGATACTCAAGATCAAATACGGCTGTTCATCAAAAATGCGAGCCCATATTTGAGAGAGGGTTTGAAGATAAAGGGATTGAGAGATTGGGAATCCCTAAAGGATATAGCCATAGAAGCTGAGGCGGAGTACCTGACTAAGAAAGCGAGTGCTGAGAATTATCCTAGGAAGGGTGCTAGTGGAGCCGGCAGATCGGCAGGCCCTAGAAAGACCGCGGAAGTATCAACTACCAACTTTACTCCGAGACATTTTTTGAACCTCAGAAGGTCTTTGTCGTGGGTATTAAGAAGACTAATGAAGGAGGGGAAACTGCAGCCTTTACCTCCCCAACCGGCTAGAACAGTGGGCCAACCAGGGCACAAGGATAATGAGTACTGTGCATATCATCAGCATACTGGGCACACCACTGATGATTGCAAAGCCTTACGATATGTGATTCAGGATCTCATCGATTCAAAGCAGATTATAGACCCAGAAAAGAGAGGAGGTCAAAAGAAGACAGGATACAATAATGTGCCCCCACCGGTGAATGCGATCGGGTCAGGTCTGTCTGAAGAATTTGTATTAAGGGAGCTGTATGGCAGTGATGCGCATGCTGTCAAGATAAGTAAAGAAGGGTTGCTCGTGTCTGTAATCGATTGCTGGTCCACCGATGAAAGTGGAGAAGAGGATGAGGACGTTGAGCGGTTTGCTGACCCGTGGGGTTCGAAAGAGGATGAACGCGAAGGGAAGAAGAAGAATAAAGTGGGAGCTGTGACCCGGAGCGAAAAAGTAGCCCCAGAAGTGGAGAAGCCTAAAGAACCAAAAGCAGGCCAAAAGGAGAAAGAGCCGGAAGAAGATTTGATTGTTAAGCAGATGAAAAAGACGCCGGCTCAAATCTCTATATGGGATCTCTTGAGGCAATCTCCATCGCATAGGCAAAAAGTAGTGGAGGCTTTATGTGAAGCAACTGTGGCAACAACTATCTCGCCTACCGAGCTTTCGGATGTTGTGAAAGGGGGAGCAGGGGAAAATGTTGTTTTTACCAATGCTAACTTGCCAACTGAAGGCCGCAACCATAATCGCTCTTTGTACATAAGGACACAAATTAACCATAAGCACACTACCTGTGTAATGGTGGATGATGGCTAGTCGATAAATGTGTGCCCCCAAGTGACAATGATAGCTTTTTGAGTTATAGAAGACATGTTGGCCAAGTCCGATCTCACTATCACTGCGTATGACAATTCGCGCAGACATGCTTCGGGGACATTTACAACAGTAGTAAAGATAGGGCCGGTCGAATCTGAAGTGGAGTTTGTGGTGCTACCTATACCTGCCAACTTTTCAGCTCTTTTGGGTAGGCCATGGTTTCACAAGTTGGGTGGAGTCCCTTCTACACTTCATCAAATGGTAAAGATACCCCACGAGGGTCAAGTCATAACCATAAGGGCTGCACGGGAAAATCATATTTCAATTCTGGAGATCACAAAGTAGCCGTTCAGTGGGTTTCATGTCGCTATGATAGGGGAGGAAGAATGGATGGAAGAAAATCCACAGGTGCTAAACATGATGAAGAAAATGTCGTTCCTTCCTGGAGCAGGATTAGGGAAAGATTCTCAGGGGAAACCAACAGCCATTACTACCAGAGGTCAGAAGGACGGAAGGGGTTTGGGTTACATTGGTGCTGTGAAAAAGGGGGAGAAGTCAGAGATGGAAATTCCCCACATTCAAAAAAGTTTTGTGCCGGCAACCGCAGTAAGTGCTTAAACAGGAGAGGCTGAACGGCAATGGGTAGACGAAAGAATAATGCCAGGGTTCGAGATCTTTAATGATGTCTATGACTGGGACATTGGATTGATCAAGCCAGTAGAGGGCTTTTGGGATGAAGAAATCATGACCAGCAAGACGATTTGGGACCGTGACATGCCCGAAGAGGTGATCACTAAGGCGATGGTAACCACCCAGCTGAAGGGAAAATCAAAGATTGAGAAAGCTGCATAAGAGATGACCGAAGAGCTTCCAAAGAACCAAAGCAATGCAGGACCGTCAACCGCAGCAGATGCACCAGCAGAGGAAAAAGAAGAAGCTAATTTAGATTGTCTTTTCATTCCTGAACTTTTCAATGATGTTAATGAAAATTTCAATTTTATTAATAAAGTGAACAATTTTGCTTATTTGTGCGATGTTTCTGATGATTTCCTCATGCATGATCATGATCATAATCCATCCATATTCGACATTGATTCAACTAATGCTATCTCGTTTAATCTTGGAACCACAGAAAACCCAAAAGAAATTCTGATAGCGTCAAATATAACTCTTAAAGAGCGAGAAAAAATTGAGAGAATATTAAAAAAATATGAAAAAGTTTTTGCCTAGACCTACGAAGACATGCCAGGAATTGATCGGGAAATCGCAGAGCACGCTATCCCGACGTATCCAGATCAAAAACCCATAAAACAAAAGCTGAGAAGACTCAGGCCGGAATGGGCAGATAAGGTAAAGGAGGAAATTCATCAACAAATCGAGGCCAAATTCCTAGTTGAGGTGCAGTATCCAACTTGGTTGGCCAATGTCGTCCCTGTGGCCAAAAAGAGCAGTAAGGTAAGGGTATGTGTGGATTACCGGGATCTGAATAAGGCCTATCCGAAAGATGATTTCCCGTTACCCCATATAGATGTATTGATAGACAGTGCAGCCGCTTGTGAGATGTATATCTTTGGAGATGGTTATGCGGGTTACAATCAGATTCTCAATAAAATAATTAACCGGATCAAGATAGCTTTTATCACAGAATGGGGAACGTATGCTTACAGGGTAATGCCCTTTGGCTTAAAAAATGCGGGAGCTACTTATCAAAGGATGGCGACAAAAATCCTAAGTGATTTGATACATAAGGAGGTGGAGGTATATGTCGATGATATGATGATCAAGTCCGCCACTAGAGAAAGCCATTTTGAAGCCTTGGAAAAGTTCTTCCAGAGGATAAATAAGTACAATCTGCGGTTAAACCCTAAGAAGTGTATCTTTAGGGTCATATCAGGAAAGTTGCTGGGACATGTGGTTAGCCAGAGGGGAATCGAGATTAACCCGGACAAGGTTGAGGCCATCAGAGAGATGCCGGTGCCTCAGAAGGAAAAGGATGTAAGGAGTTTCTTGGGCAAATTACAATATGTCAGTAGATTCATTGCCAAATTAACTTCAATTTGTGAGCCAATCTTTAAACTCCTCAAGAAAAATCAGCCTGTAGTATGGAATGAAGATTGTCAAAAGGCCTTCGATACTATCAGAAAGTACTTGCTGAATCCACCGGTGTTGAGACTGCCACAGCCAAGTAAGCCCCTGATTTTGTACCTAGCCATAGAGGATAGTTCCGTAGGCGCCATGATGGCCCAAGAGGATGAGTTCGGGGTGGAATTTGCTATTTATTACTTGAGTAAGAAGTTCCTGGAGTATGAGATTAAGTATGTTGAAGTAGAGAAGATCTGTCTCGCAGTAATCTGGGCCTCTAAGAAATTAAGACATTACTTCCACTCTTACAAGGTGCAAGTAGTAGCAAAGCAGAATCCCTTAAGATACTTGCAGGAAGCACCGTCTCTATTGGGGAAAATGGGCAGATGGTTGTTGCTGCTACAAGAGTTTGATGTAGAGTATGTCACTCGGAAAACTATCAAGGGGCATGCAGTGGCTGAATTCCTGGCAGAACATCCAATTCATGGAGACTCATACGAGTTCAATTTCCCAGACAAGGATATGGCAGCTATTGCAGTTCAAGGTTGGCAGTTACACTTTGACGGAGCTGTGAACCACAAAGGGGCAGGAGTAGGAGTTATTCTGACGACCCCGAAAAATGAGAAACTCCCTTTGGCAAAGAAACTAAGGTTCAAGGCTACCAATAATGAGGCTGAGTATGAAGCATGCGCTTTCGGGCTGGAAGCATTATTAGCCTTGGGGGCAAAGAGCGTTGAGGTATTCGGAGACTCATCGCTGGTGATCAATCAAATTCGAGGTGAATAGGCAGTTAAGGAAGAAAGGTTAATGCCATATGTTAAGTACTTGAAAGATTTGAGCGGTCAGTTTAAGGTGTGCACGTTCCATTTCATCCCAAGGGATGAGAACCAACTGGCCGACGCGCTTGCCACTTTGGTGTCAATGTGGGACAATCTAGAAGGGATAATCATGAAGCTAGTTTTAATTTCTAGCTCTGATAGACCTAGTTTCGAATCGCAGTCAGTAGCAGAGATAGATGTAGCAGATGGGAAGCCGTGGTATTACGACATTATGAACTATCTAGAGAATGCGACCTTTCCAGAGGAAGCTACAGAAAAAGATCAGAAAGTGATTCGCAAGCTATCTACTCAATTCATTTGTATAGATGGCACATTGTACAAGCGATAGGCTGATGGTATCCAGTTGAGGTATCTGGACAAGAAAGAGGCTAAAAGAGTAATGGAAGAAACTCATGCCGGTGTATGTGGGGCCCATATGAACGGTTTGACGTTGGCCAAAAAGATCATGAGGCAAGGGTTTTTCTGGTTTACCATGGATAATGATTGCTCGAAGTATGTAAAGCAGTGTCAGTTATGCCAGCAGTACGCAGATCTAAGGCATTTGTCCGTTTCAGAATTGCACAGTCTTACGTCACCTTGGCCGTTCGCAGCTTGGGGAATTGATATTATTGGCAAAATTCGGCCTACGGCCTCCAATGGTCACAGATACATCATTGTCGCCATCGACTACTTTACCAAGTGGGTAGAAGCTGAGTCCTTTAAAAAGATTGACGCTCGCGATATGGCTAAATTTATCAAGAAGAATCTGATTTGTAGGTATGGCCTTCCACACCACGTGGTATCTGACAACGGAGTCCAGTTCATGGCTAAAATGAAGAAACTGTTCCAGAAATACGGTATTGAGCATCACAAGTCATCTCCATATCGTCCTCAAGCCAACGGGGCAGTAGAAGCTGCTAACAAGATATCAAGAAGATTCTAGCTAAGATGGTGCAAAACTATAAAGATTGGGCGGAGAAGTTGCCTTTCGTACTATGGGGGTATAGAACAACCATCAGAACGTCTACAGGGGCCACGCCACACTCTTTGGTATATGGGACGGAGGCGGTGCTGCCGGTCGAAATTGAACTCAAGTCATTAAGAGTGGTTGAAGAAGCTCAGATTCCAGAAGCTGAATGGGCACAACAGAGGTTGCAACACCTAAACATGCTGGATAAAAATAGGTTGAGGGCCTATTACCATAACCAGACCTATCAGAAGAGACTCGCCCGATCCTTTGGAAAGAAGGTCAAGAAGCACCCGTTGAAGGAAGGGAACTTAGTGTTCAAGAAGATGAGACCAGGTGTGCCGGATATTAGAGGAAAGTTTAGACCAACCTGGGAAGGGCCATTTCTCCTCAAGAAGCTATTATCAAAAGGAGCTGCGATTCTGTCGGATAGCGATGGCAATGAGTTCAAAGAACCGATCAATATCAATAGACTCAAAAGGTTCCATGGCTAAAGTCTATAAAATAAAAAGAAGAGAATAAATGCCCCGCAGGTCGAAAATCGAAAAAAGGCGGCCTTGCTAAAATTGGGCGCCTCGTCAGGGTGAAAACAGAAAAAAGGCATCCTAGGCAAAACATAGAGGCTTGAGAGAAAATATCCAATTGAGAAAACCTGAGAGGGCTGATTAGTAACAGGAGTTTGATGCTATCAAAATTTGGCTAATTTTGGTTCCATGAGCGAATGCGGTTTGCATAATTGAATTTGTGGCAAATAGTGATCATGTATGTTGAAATCTTACAGAAATGTACACAACTTCGTGAAATGAAATAAAACTTGATTTGTTCATTTACATCATTTTCTAGTTCTGTTTTGAAAAGAAACATGATGCTCAAAAGGTGTACAAAACTAAGCTAAACTATGCGCTACTACTACCCTCGCTAGCCAAATGCCTGAGTCGTCGTGTCCTATTGTCAGACGCTGAACTAAGTACCCATCTCTTGTACTCGCTGGTAGAAGTGACAGAGTGAGTCCCGAATGGAGGTATGACGGTCTTCAGTGGAAGTTGGCCCCAAAGCTCGTGGTAATGAGAAGCAAAAGTTGCGAAAAGCACTCCGCCTCGGAAGGATAAGGGAGCCCTCACCACATCCTGAGTCATCCCAAGCTGACGAGCACACCGGGCAATAATGTAAAAGGTGGCTTGACGAAGCCCGCATAGGGGAACACACCCCGAAGATCCGTCAATGACTACACTAGGTAAGGGGAGCCAAGCGTGCATAAAGTTAATATCCTCGTCTGATACTTTGCCAAATCTGGCAATCCCATTGTTAGGAGTCGTGAGTGAGTACAGTCGCTGACGTGGAAGAAAATGCCTTGGAGAATATTGAGCAATGACTCGAGGAGGTGGTTCTGATAGCAACTTCAGTTTTTCTTGCAAAAAAAAAAAAGAGCCGTTGGGGTAAGTTGGGTTTACTTCAGGCAAAAATAAGGCATAGGGTTGTGTGAAAATCCAAAAGGACGCACTTCCCGCCAAGAGAAGCTAGTGTGAAAATCCACAAGGGATACACTACCTTTAAAATAATAACGTACCTGGAGTAATAAGGGGCTTCCAGTGAATGAGGTAGTGGACCCGGAATGGACAGAGTCCAAGCTCAGGATAGTCTCAGCCAGAATAAGTGGGAAAGGGGTCAGCCCGTGGTGAAAATCATCCAGAATCCCAAATAGGCGAGGATCGCCGGTCAACTCCTCTGGGGTTACAGCCAAGTATTTTATCATACAGAATAGAAATATGACACTTATGCGGTAAGAGGGAACATGAGAAAATCTGTCCAGTGCCTCAATCAGCGGATCCAAGGGGAAGGTGGGTCCCTGAGAAACTAAACGAGCAGCTTCAAAGGGGGGTATACCCAAGGATAGAGCAACATCCCGATTTTGAACCAGCCCACAATGGGGAACCCAAGGCAAAGCGTTAGAAGGATACCATGTTCCGGGGGCATAATTCTTGATAAGAGAATTTGAAAATGTGGAAGCGTGGATCCCAGAAGTGTGTTGCAGCTACTGTAGTCTATTTTGGTCCTTCGTAAAAATTTTAGCCTAGAAAGTGGAATAAGAGTGCTATTTTCCCAAGTATGAGTGTCATCTAAAATACGGTACATTTTCTGAAGAAGAGGAGAAGTCATTCTTTGAGTGTTAAGATTGAAGTCAGTAGAGGAAACAAAGAAGAAAATAAGGGAAACTGGAGAAAAGAAGCTGCTTGTGACGCGCGCCGGATCCCGATGCGCCGCCCTTTCGGACCGCCCGCACGTGGGCGATCGGGGCATTTGCGGGTCCGTGGGCATCTTGCAATAAATCGCAAGTGCGTCTATGTTGGGCAACAAGGAGGTATCATGGAGTCGCCACCCAACAGAACATTGGGAAAGTTACTCTCGCCTCGGAGAGCCTAAGACTTGCGCATTTTACCCATGTTGGGCCATGAGGCCTAGGATTAGCGCTAAAGTCTCGTGACCCAAGAAGTATGTTGGAGGATAACCTCTAACCTCTTGAGCCCAAAGACCAGAGCTGGGTCCGGGATTTCTCATCTATTTCTACCTCAATTAGTTTATGATCAAATTTTAATGTCATTAGTTCGCTCTCTCTCTCCACACTATGCAGTTTAATTGAAAAGCGCATCTATTCACATTCGGAAAGCAGTAAATGGGCAGAATAAATATCCAAGCGATAAATTACAATAATACAAGGAGCGGAATACAACTCCCTTTATAAATGTGCGATTCATACACAAATCGGGGCATTGTTTATTTTGAGGACTTTGGTCCTCGCATGCATCATTATCAAAAATGGGATATTTTATATGTGATGATCTTTATTGGATGAAAATAGGGCGTTGGACCCTTTTGCATTTTATACAAAACTCACTTTTATTTAAGTACAAATCGTGGGTCTATTTTTACATTTAACAGGATAAAAAGAGCTTATCCATATACATAAAATAATCAATGAATGAAAAAGCGAGAGAAATAAATCAAGAGGTTTAAGAAAACTAAACCGGACGAAATCCCCCACGCATAGTAGGCAGCCGCTCAAGCTCGGAATTATCCAAGAGGACCAATATACACTCACAGAAAGTTAAGAGATGTTAACATTCATAAAATTAACACATAAGAAATCGAAGAGACTGAATAGAGATGAAAGATGATCAAAAAAATGGAGGCAGAACCCACCGACGGCCTTTCCTGGTTGACCGACGGGCGTCGGTTTGGTTATTCGATATGCCCGTTTGTCACTCAAGAAGGGGCGTCTGTAGGTGGGTGACCGACGGGCGTCGGTCATAAAGATGACCCGTCGGTCACCTCTGTCTCCGGAAAACAGAAAGGAGAAAAGGGACTTTTGAGATCAAAAAAAACAAGTTTTATCCAAGAAGGAGATGAGGGAGTCAAAATGAAGAAAAGTAATGACAGGTATTCAAAAATTTCACAGAATGAATAAATAAATGATAAATAATTAAATAGAGATGAAAATGGAGAGAGAATCCGGAATATTTACCCTCAGATAGTCGCTTTGGGTAAGATTTTGGTGTCGGTTAGATCCCCGCGCGTTCCACGAGAAGTAAGAGAATGAAAGATTAGAGAGAGAAAATGAGCTATTTCACCTCCGATCCTTCAGAAAATCGATTTAGGAGTCAAAATCTAAAGAAAACTAATTAGCTTTTTAGTTCCTTTGATTGATCTGATCCTTGATTAAGTAAAGTTCTTTGGAAAATGTGTGTTTTTGGAAGAGAGAGAAAACGTGCTCGAATTTTGGCAGAGTTTCCTCTTCTGAAAAATTTTCCAACCCTTTTGAAGTGAAAATCCGGACCTTATATAGCCAGACACGACCGACGGGCGTCGGTGCGTAGGGGTGGGCGTCGGAAGAATCCTACTGACACAAGGACACTTCCGACGGCCCTGCCACATCCACCGACGGGCGTCGGAACGGTTGCGTGCTCCGGGAAACCAGGCGGCTCCTGACAGGGGCGGTGACTTTCCGACGGGCGTCGGAAAATACCCTGAGCCGTCGGTGACTCGAAGCGACGGGCTACCTCCACAGACGGGCTGGCCGTCTGTGGAGGACAAAAAAAACTTTTTGACTCAGAAAACTCCCGTTTTCTCCCCCTCTGCCCCTGAAGTGTAGAAAAACCTCATTTCTCATGGAACGCGGGACTAAAACCCCCAACTTCAGCCTCCCGTACAGGCCTTGAACATTGATTTCATCATAGGGTAACCTCCGATCCGGACCGCTCCAGGACACGGTGCTTACAGTTGCCCCCAGTTTTGGGGAAACTAGCGCACAAGCGCCTAGATAAGCCAAAACTCAGAGAAAGGTTGGAAAGAAAGCGTACCTTCGACGGCTTTTCACCTTCCGTGCCTTTTGCCGGTTAGACCTCATCTCGATCTGTAGGGCGTGGTGAGATGCAGCAAGCTTTGGCTTCAACCTCGATCTGGTGAAGAGCAGTGTTTCCCTAACCGCAACTTCAGGGTGAAGAGCAGTGTTTCCTCAACTGCAGCTTCGATCTGATGAAGAGCGGTGTTTCTTCAACCGCAGCTTCGGGGTGAAGAGCAGTGTTTCCTCAACTGCAGCTTCGATCTGATGAAGAGCGGTGTTTCTTCAACCGCAGCTTCGGGGTGAAGAGCAGTGTTTCCTCAACTGCAGCTTCGATCTGATGAAGAGCGGTGTTTCTTCAACCGCAGCTTCGGGGTGAAGAGCAGTGTTTCCTCAACTGCAGCTTCGATCTGATGAAGAGCGGTGTTTCTTCAACCGCAGCTTCGGGGTGAAGAGCAGTGTTTCCTCAACTGCAGCTTCGATCTGATGAAGAGCGGTGTTTCTTCAACCGCAGCTTCGGGGTGAAGAGCAGTGTTTCCTCAACTGCAGCTTCGATCTTGGAGTGTGAAAACTCCGCTGGTTTCCTTGTTTCGAAGGAGACCTCTTTAATCGATGTCCGTGCTCAGGTTGGTATTCCTTTGTACCTGTGAGATAAAAGATTTTGTTAATTCATGTTTGAAAGGTCATCTTTTGACCTGCTATTGATTATTATCCTTTTGTTGTTTGTCTTTGTTTCATGTTATTATTATTTTTTTATTGTCATTTTTATCGACACATGAGTAAAATAGGAGAATATACACTTCCTGTGGTGTTATTTAAGCAATTAATCGAAAAGAAAAGAAAAAACATGCAAATAATGAAGCACAAGTTTTTCCACTAAAAATGTCATTTTTGTACAATGCATATACAAAATACAAGAGATACAAAAACAACTCCCTGAAGCTCAGAGAGGTGTGTAGTCTGAAGGCTCATCGGGATCCTCATCATCCGAGATATGCACGGTCCCTGGCGGAGGTGGGCGGGCCTGAGGCGGTGGCAGAGCTGCAGAGGGTCCTGCCTCGTGATCATGGGCTCGCCTGAACTGAACCTGAGCATAGCCGTCTAAGAAGGGCTGGGTACAAGTGCCCAAAAACCCTAAGGTCTCAGAGATCTTGTCCCCCAACTTCTTGAAGGCTTGGCTCAGTTGAGTGGTCTGCTCAACGGCGGTCGTCCTCCTACGCTCCAAGCTCTGCTCCGTCTGCTCCCTGAACTCTCTCATGGTCTGGGAAAGAGGAGGGAGAATCCCCTCTATCGCCTGGACGCGGGATCTCAGAGAGTCCAGTGACTCATCAATCATCTGAAGGGTCATGTCAACCCTCTGAGACGCCTGGTCCTGCGACGTCCTCACATCATGAGCGAGCTGCTGCCTCAACTCCCTCTGCCCCTGAGCAATCTGCTCAACTAGCCTCATCTACTCTCCTCTGAAGGCCTCCAGAACCCGAGTATGCTCATCTCTAAGGGCATCCATGGCCCGAGTCTGCTCCCTCGCTGCATGCTCCATGTAGCCTGCCTGCTCTCGAGATAGGCGCTCCACCGTATGAGACTGCTCCTGGATAGCAGTCTGCTGGCGATCCAACCTCTCGTGAATGGCCCTATCCCTCTCATCCTGTCGCCGCTCAAAGGCCATAAACATGGAGGAGAGGAGCTGGGAAAAGTCCGGCTGAGCTGGCTGATGTGGCGCTGGCTCTGGTGGTGGTGCCGAGGAAGTGGATGCCCCAGGATCGCCTCGGGAGTACGGATGGTATCTCTCGGAGGGCTCGCGGGCAGGCCTCTGTACCCTGGTACCCGGCGACGGGGCTTGAGTCGGGGCCCTAGATGCCGGTGAAGAGGCGAAGAGCTCATCCATCGTGATCTCAAAATCAAAATCCAAGGGGGTCCTAGGAGGGTCCTGCTGCTGTGGCGGAGGCACTGCCTGTGACTGAGGAGGTGGAGGAGGCTGATGCTCCGGCTGAGGCTCAGTCTGTGGAGGCTGCGGCTGTACCTACGGAGGCTGAGGCTGTGGCTCGGGCTGTGGAGGCTGCTCCTCCTAGTGCTCTGGGTGATCAGGGTCTGCCCCCAGGGGTGGAAGCGAGAACAGTCGCCGGGTCTCATGGATAGTCAACACCCTATAAGCCTCCGCCTGGCCTGGAATCTGAGAGATCATCCCCATCTGAACCGCTACTGCAGCATCTACATGGATCCCCTCCGGTAGAGGTCCTCTCAGCCTCTCGGGGTTAAACCCCAATCCCAACAGTAATCGGGTGATGACTCCTCCTACCATCACCACCGGTGTCAACCCTCTGCCCACTCTGGTCAGGTTGGCCAAGATCTCGTGGCTAATGTTGAGACGCTGGCCTGCCACCATAGCCCAGAGGCTCCAGATCTCGGCCGCGTTAAGCGACCCTGGATTACCAGCTCGACCGAGGTACGAGCTGGAAAGCACTCTGTGCAGATACCGGAGTGCCTGAGACACCAGTACGATGCTCTTCGCTGTATCGTGATCATACAGCACTCCTGGTATAGCAATAGCCGCCCAATGGGCGCGTCTCACTGCTCGCCGCGGGATCTCAACCTCCTCTCCCGAAGGAAGCCCCATAGCCTGAGCAAACCTCTGCCTGGTGATGCTGACATGGTCGCCATCAAACCAAAACTGTACCACCCCCGGGTCAGTATCTGCGCTCTGAAAGCCCGTGTAGCGGAGAGTGGCCAAGACCTGGCGGGTAGCCTCTGGAAATTTCTGGAAGGCAGGCTCAAGAAACTCTGTCCAACCCGCTCCCTCGGCAAGTAAATCGAACTCCGGGGCCAACCCGAGGGCCTCTAGAAAAGGGCGAGATACAAAGCGGCTGGCCCGGAACTCTACCTGAGCCAACGCCCTGTACCTCTGGGCGGACTCGTCATCCATCCAAGCCGGGGCCTCAAGCTCGGGCTGGGCCTGTGGTGCTCTGCGTCTGGGAGGCATCCTGTAAAAAGGAAAGAGTCAGATAGCGAAAACTTGGCAAAACAAGCACTATCAGGTTTATTTTCCAAAATCTAAGGTCCATCTAGGCCTTAACAGGGCAATGGCGGCCCAACATGAGATAAAAAAAAAAAGTAATGACGGATAAAAATAGCAAACATCCTATCTACGGAAGTATCCTAACATGCCTTGCACGCATCATGGCAAAGGAACATGTAATCCTCACGGAGATAATTAAAGCGAATAAAGATGGGCTTTCTAAGTCCTAAGGCATGCATCATACTTGGAAAGTAAATAAATATTCAATTCTAGAATAAAGGATAAAAATTTGGGCAGCACCCCGGCAGGGATGTGCCCAACCTCCTGCTTGAAAAAGCAAGAAAATAGGCCTCAGGCCCTAGCAATATTAAATGCCTGCAAATGGGGCGCACCCCGGCAAGAGTGTGCCCCCAACAACTCAAAAACAGTGACCTCAGGCCGCAAAAGCAAGTCATGCTTAAAGATGGTGCGCTAAAAAGGGTGTAATTCTAAAGCACCAAGGTTATAGAAAAACTCTATTTCTATGTGATCATGCAAAAAGTTCGAATTTAATTACAAAATAATATAGAAAATTGGGCAGCATTTCCCCCTAAATTCTAAAATTATCTAAAACTCCTTAGAGTTAAAAGAAGAAAGAATATATAAATGAATTAAATAAATAAATAAAAAAAGAAGTAATTATTTACTTACTTGTAATCCGGAGAAGTGTAGAAACTAGAGAAATACAAATATCCGAGCACCGGGTGAGTATATAATGCGAAAAACTGAAGAAATCGCGAAAAAATAAGGAGAAAAGACTCAAAAAACGCTAAAAACTACTTAGAAACCGCTTGAGAGAGGAAGAAGAAAGGGACAGCAACGTTTGCGCCGTCTGTCACTCGCCCTTATATAGAATTTCGTGACCGACGGGCAGGGCGTCTGTATGGAGGGGCGGTCAGGCCGTCTCCGTAGAGAGGTGGGCAGACCGTCTCTGTAGAGGGGCGGGTAGGCCGTCGGTGACCTTCTCCTATAAAATCTGCAAGATTTTCTTGTCTCTTCATTTTCCAGCATCTTGGGCTTTTATTCTTCTCAAAATGTTTTCCCCTCCTGCTCAAAGGATGCACCGTATTTTAGATGACAAACACACTTGGGGAGAAGGCGCCCTTTCCTCTCTGGCTAGGCTGAAATATCTGTGTCGGGTGAAGATCAACCAGAACCTCCTCCTGGCGGCGACCCACTTCTGGAACCCTCGATTTCACGTCTTCCAGTTCACCTATCAGGAACTGTGCCCTCTTTCTGAAGAATTGGCTTCCATTCTGGGAGCCCAGTTCCCTCCTGGCGCTCTGCCTTGCATCCCCCGCTGCGGCCTGTTTCAGACCCGGGACGTAGCCCTAGCTCTGGGCATATCCCCCTCAGAGGCCAACCGGCTGATTCCTCTGAGTTCCTCCTTTTCTCTGGAGCCACTGATCGAGGCCCTAGATCAGTTCACTGACATCCCCACCTATCGGGTAAGTATCACGTTCCTATTCTGCATGGTGAACTTCCTTACTGTTGTTCCAGGAGGCTTGACAGGTGACTTTCGTCTGCTTGGAGTTCTGAGTGACTTTCATCTGGGATTGTCCCCTCTACCACTTGTCTTGGCCGAAACCATCTTAGGTTTGGATGCTGTGAGCTCTGGGTCCACCACAACCTTTACCGGTAGCCCCTTATTACTCCAGGTACGTCATTATTTTAAAGGTAGTGCGTCCCTTATGGATTTTCACACTAGCTTTTCTTTGCGGGAGGTGCGTCCTTTCGGATTTTCACACAACCCTGTGCCTTATTTTTGCCTGAAGCAAACCCTACTTACTCCAGCGGCTTTTTTTTTTTTTTTTTTTTTTTTTTTTTTTTTTTTTTTTTCAGATTTGGCTACAGGAAAAACTGAAGATGCTGTCTGAACCACCCCCTCGAGTCATTCCACAGTACATGCCGAGCCATTTCTTGCCTCGTCGGCGACTGTATGGGTGTGCCGCGACTGGTGAAGGCATTACCAGATTTAGTGAGCTATCCGATGACGATATCAGTTTTACATCCGCCTGGCTCCCGCTGTCTCATGCGGTCACCGATGGGTCATCGGGTTGCGTCCCCCTCTACGGCCTCCGCCAGGCCACCTTCTGCATTACCTCGCGATGTTTACGGCAGCTGGGGATGACCCAGGATATAGTGAGGGTTCCCCTTTCTTTCCGAGGAGGAGATCTCTCGGTCGCATTTGCTTCCCGGTATCATGAGCTATGGGGTAGATTACCTGTGAAGACTGTCATCCCGAGGTTTGGCAACCATTCCGCATCCTCAACTAGCGGGTACAAGAAGTGGATCCTCAGCCCAACCTCCGATAATAGGACTCGAGGGCTCAAGCATCTGATCGGCGAGAGCAGCAGCAAGACCTAGTTTAGCCTACATGTGTATTTTTTGCTACATTTCTTTTCAATGCAGAACTAGAAAATGACAAAAGTGAAAAGAATAATATTCATCCCTTTCACGAGTTTCGTGTGCATTTCTAGATAATTTCAGCATACATGATCAGTTTTGGCATTTACTCAGCTGCTTATGCACTATCAATTCATGAAACCAAATTTTAACAGCATCAACTCCTGTTACCGATCGGCCCTCTCGGGTTTTCACGATCGGACATTCTCTCTCATGCCTCTAATTTTTGCACAGGATGCCTTTTTTCGGTTTTCACCCTGTCGAGGCGCCCAATTTTAGCATAGCCGCCTTTTTTCGGTTTTCGACTTGCAGGGCATTTTATTCTCTTCTTTTTTATTTTGGTCTTTAGCCGTGGAACCTTTTGAGTCTGTCGACATTGACTGGCTCTTTGAATTCGTTCCCATCACTGTCTGATAAGATTGCAGCCCCTCTGGACAACAGCTTCTTAAGGATGTACGGCCCTTCCCAAGTAGGTCTGAATTTCCCCCTGATGTCTGGTATTCCTGGCCTCATCTGCTTGAACACCAAGTCCCCCTCCTTCAGCGGGTGCTTCCTTACTTTCTTGCCGAAAGTTCTCGCTAATCTCTTCTGGTATATCTGATTGTGATAATAAGCTTTCAGCCTACTCTCATCCAGTAAGTTCAAGTGTTGCATCCTCTGCTGCGCCCATTCGGCTTCTGGGATTTGGGCCTCCATAACAAAATCTAAAGAAAACTAATTAGCTTTTTAGTTCCTTTGATTGATCTGATCCTTGATTAAGTAAAGTTCTTTGGAAAATGTGTGTTTTTGGAAGAGAGAGAAAACGTGCTCGAATTTTGGCAGAGTTTCCTCTTCTGAAAAATTTTCCAACCCTTTTGAAGTGAAAATCCGGACCTTATATAGCCAGACACGACCGACGGGCGTCGGTGCGTAGGGGCGGGCGTCGGAAGAATCCTACTGACACAAGGACACTTCCGACGGCCCTGCCACATCCACCGACGGGCGTCGGAACGGTTGCGTGCTCCGGGAAACCAGGCGGCTCCTGACAGGGGCGGTGACTTTCCGACGGGCGTCGGAAAATACCCTGAGCCGTCGGTGACTCGAAGCGACGGGCTACCTCCACAGACGGGCTGGCCGTCTGTGGAGGACAAAAAAAACTTTTTGACTCAGAAAACTCCCGTTTTCTCCCCCTCTGCCCCTGAAGTGTAGAAAAACCTCATTTCTCATGGAACGCGGGACTAAAACCCCCAACTTCAGCCTCCCGTACATGCCTTGAACATTGATTTCATCATAGGGTAACCTCCGATTCGGACCGCTCCAGGACACGGTGCTTACACTGCTACAAGGTCAAAGTAGAGGAAAAGGCACGGATTCCAAGGAAAAAAGTAAAATTTATAAAGTAACTCCACAAACGGCCTACTCGTCCCTCATTTCAGACAGCTTGACCGTCTGTAATTGTCCACCTAGCAGATTCATCATTGCATATCACGCGCATTTATTGCATTTAGTGAGGGGAATCTGGAGCGATAGACGGGCTGCCCGTCGCTAGCTCCTGGGGACGGTTAGCCCGTCAATGAGTAAAATCTATAAAAGGTTGCTACACCGATGGGCTGGCAGTTACTCTTCCCTTCTCCTTTTCATTTTCTTTTGTTAACCGACGCCTTTATTCGATTTTTTACCGTATTTTCTTTAATTTTAGTCCGTTTTCGACATTAATTGCACCATTGCATTCCTTGCGTAATCGGGAGCGTCTGGAAGTATATTTTGTATATTTTCACTGAGATTTACTTTTCTGCCAGTTTCAGGTCAGTAACTAACTTTTCCTCTTTTATTTTGTGTAAATAAAAATTGAGCCTCTTATGCTCTGTTATTTTGCCTAAGTAAGTTAGTTTATTTTCTCTTCGCATGATTTTAGCTAGTTATTCAAATGTTTTTTAGCTTAGTATATATTGCTTTGGTATGTTAGTTTAGATGAAGTTTTAAACTCTGTCCTGTAGATAATTTGATGATTTAATTGTTGTCTAATCCTAAAGTATATAAATTAGTTGCAGTACGAATAAGTTGGCTAAACACATTTTATATTTTGATGACAATGAATGCTTGGTACAAACTGATAACACATTTTCTTGCATTTTTATTATCATTTCTTCAGTTGTGGAATCAATAAAGTTAAGAAACTCTAGATGAGTTGTTGCTTGGGGGCCTGAGGCTTGTCATTTTGAGCATTGTGCAGGAAGTTGGGCACGACCTTGCCGGGATGCTGCCCAAATTTCTAAAATGTATTGTGTTGTTGTTGGGGCCTGAGGCCTGTTCTTTATTCTTGTCTTCTTATGCAAGAGGTCGGGCACATCCCTTCCGGGATGCTACCCAAATTTTTTATTTTTTTGGTGGGGCACATCCTTACCGGGATGCTGCCCAATTTACTATTTATGGGATTAATCCCGTTTGCGACCATGATTTTAAACTAATTGTTTAATTTATTTTCAGGATGCCACCGCGACGACGTAATCTGCGTGACCAGCCCGAGCCACAGGCTCCCGACTGGATGACTCCCAAGGCTAGAGAGATACAGATTGTTGGCCCGAGTAGAGTTCCGAGCTAGCCATTTTATCTCCAGGCCATTCCTCGAGGCCCTAAGGATGGCAGACGAGGTTGATGCCCTGTTAGCGAGCGCTGGTTGGACCGAGTTCCTGACTCCAGCCTTTTCGACCTACCCGGAGATGGTGAGATAGTTTCTTACTACCCTACAGTACACTGGGTTTCAGAGGTCAGATACAGAGGAGGGAGTTATTCAGTTCTGGATTGATCGCCACCACTATACCATCACATGCCAGCGTTTCGCAGAGGCTATGGTGCTTCCTCACGAGCAAGGTATCATGGTGCCCCAGAGAGCAGTTCGACACCAGCATTGGGCGATCATTGCTCTACCAAGAGTGTCGTACAACCACGATACGGCGAAGAGCACGATGCTTATATCGCAGGCTCTTCGATACCTCCACAGAGTCTTATCCAGCTCCTACCTGGGACGGGCTGGGAACCCTGGGTCCCTAAACACGACAGAGATATGGAGCTTATGGGCCATGGTGGCTGGTTAGTGGCTCGGTATTAGCCATGAGATTTTGGCTAACCTAGTGAGGGTCTCTAGGGGAGCAGCCCCGGTAGTATATGTTGGCGGGGTGATCACCAGATTATTGTTGAGATTGGGCGTTCGCCCAGGAGTCTTCGGGCAGGCTATAGAGGAGAGCATGTATGTAGATGCCCCATCAGCTGTCACTATGGGCATGGTGGTACAGATACAGGGCCAGGCCGAGGCATACAGACTCCTCACCATTCATAAGACCAGATGAGCATTCAGCCTTCCCTCGTTAGAGCAGCCAGAGGAGCAGCCTGAGGTACAGCCTCCACAACCACAGTACCAGGAGGGTCAGCCTCCCCAGCAGCCAGTTTACCAGGAGGACCAGCAGCCCCAGCACCCAGTTTATCAGGAGGAGCAACCTTCACAGCAGCAGCCAGAGGAGGAGCAGCCTCGTACACCTTCTAATATAGGGGTGGAGTTCACTATGGACGAGCTGTTCGCTACTCCTCCAGCACCGAGGGTACGGAGTCCTACCCCTCCGAGAGTGCAGCGGACAGCCCCTAAACCATCCGAGAGGTTTCATCCTTATGCCAGGGGGGATCCGGGGGCATCTACCTTTACAGCTCCATCTCCAGAGCATACATCGGAGTCAGCTCCACCTCCAGCAGCACAGCCAGATTTCATGACAGTCATCTCCTCCATGTTCACGTCCTTCGAGCGTAGACAGGAGGAGAGCGACAGGATCCTTTTGGAGCAGCTCGAAGAGCGGGATAGGGTTATAATGGAGAGACTGGAGCAACAACAGGGTGTTATCCAGGAGCAGGCCAGACTCATTGAGCAGCTAAGACAGGAGGTGAGGGCATCCCAGGACGAGGCGGCTCAGAGAGTAGACGCGTCTCTGCAGATGGTAGATGAGACAGTGGACACTCTCAGGCTCAGAGTTCAAGGGCTAGAGGCTGAGATACCTCCCATCACCCGATCTATCAGAGAGTTTAGAGAGCATACTGAGGATAGATTGAGAGGTATGGAGACCGCTGCTACAGATCGGACCCTTAGACAGGGCAATGCATTCAGGGAGTTAGGAGGGGTAGTTTTGGACACACTACGATTAATGACAGTTTATGCGCAGCCCTTCCTAGATGGGTATGCTCAGGTGCAGTTCCAGCAGCAGGATTCAAATAGAGCACAGCCTCGGTCTGTACCGGTGGCCATTCCCCCCAGGTTCCAATCGCAAGTCAGAGTCTGGGCATCTCAGCAGCCTGGACCATCAGATCCTCCCGGCCAGCCATCTACGTTAGAAGCCGGACCTTCTGCCTCTTCATCTCGGCCTCAGACAGTTCATATATCAGATGATGATGATGATCCGGAAGAGGAGCCCTCGGACTATCCACCCCTATAGCCATTTAGGGAGTCATGATATCATTTTTGTATTTTTCATTATCATCACTATGTTTATATTACATTGTACAAAACTGAATCTTGTAGTGAAAAACATTTGCTGCTAAAGTTACATATTATTTCCCTTATCTTTATCTTTAATTCATTTACACTAAAGCCGAATGATTATATGATCATAACAAGAAAATGATAAATAACAATGGCAACATAAAATGTGCATAAACCTAACAATCAGATTATTTTGCACAAGAATTAACAAAGATCATTTACCATACAGGAACTTGGCTTCACATCAGTCCAGTGACCAATAATCAAAAAGGGGGATAAACAGAGCAAACGCTATGTCCTTCAAGATCATATTCAACCAAAACTAACTTGCAGATCGAATGGGGGTTAGCAAGGAAGTTTCAGCAACCAAGACTGTAGCCAGAGAGTGCTACGTCTCACAAACTCATGGTGTAGTCAAAAAGTACTATACACCTTGCACATCGAATGGGGGTTAGCAAGGATATTCCAACGAACAGGGATTGTAGTCAGAGAGTACTACATATCACAACCGGGATTGTAGTCAGAGAGTGCTGCATCTCACATTCCCCGTGCAGGCCGAGACGAGGCTAGCGGAAGGCCACGCAGACCGAGATGAGGTCAATAGGGCATTAGCGATAGAATACATCGTGGCGGGACTGCGGTCAGATAACACCGCATCTCACAACCGGGATTGCAGTCAGAGAGTGTTGCATCTCACATTCCCCATGCAGGCCGAGATGAGGCTAGCAGAAGGCCATGCAGACCGAGATGAGGTCAGTAGGGCATCAGCGATAGAATACATCATGGCGGGACAGCGATCAGATAACACCGCATCTCACAACCGGGATTGCAGTCAGAGAGTGTTGCATCTCACATTCCCCGTGCAGGCCGAGACGAGGCTAGCGGAAGGCCATGCAGACCGAGATGAGGTCAGTAGGGCAAATGAGGTAGCAGTTAGAAAACACTATGCTTCACACCGGGATGTAGCTAGAGAACGCTATATCTCACCTTACAGGTCGAGACGAGACCAGTAGGGACCCACACATCAGAACAAATCATGGCTAGATAACGCTATCATCCACGACGTTCACCACCGAGCAGACCGAGACGAGGCCCGCCAGGTGAACAACCAATCCCTTTCAGAAGGTAAGAACTACCTCAGGTACGTGTTTCTTTCCTTCTTCTTCTCTGAATTTTGGCTCATCTAGGCACTAGTGCACTAGTTTTCCCAAAATTGGGGGCAACTGTAAGCGCCGTGCCCTGAGGCAGTTCAGATCAGAGATTATCCGATGAAGAAATCAATGTCTATTTCTGATTTAATGGATGAAATTCGAGAATTTTGGTCCTTCGGATTCTCAGGGATTGGAGATTTTCATTTGTAGTAGAAAGAATTAGAAAAATTGGGAAGATTTAGCATAAAAATGTTTTTTTCACAGACGGCTTGCCCGTCGGTAGTCAGACGCCCGTCGATAGCTGAGATGATCCGTCCCTCACCATGAGAGACAGGCCGTCGGTGAAGTGAACGACAGACACGTGTCCATAAATCGACACCCGTCTGTTACCCCCGTGCCTCATTCCGTCCGTTGGCCAAATGACCGCGCGTGCCCTTTTTAATAGACGCCCGTCGGTCATTTGCCAAATCCTATTCGGAAAAGGATTTCTCTTTCCTATTCCAAATAGGATTCTTTGTTCTATAAAAGGGGGATTTTTAATGAATGTGGGGGTTGGACAATTTTTAATTAAGAGATTTTCTTTCTCTCAAAAAGAGATTCTCTAATATTTTCCTCTCAAAAATCATATTTTTACAAAATACACAAACAACTCTTTTCATCCTTTGTTTTCAATCTATTTTCAAAATCTTATTTTGAGGAATCAAATCAAATTGAGGTTACAAGATTAATTTGTTTCCATCAATTTATCAATTCCAACACTTGAATCGCAGTAATCTTCAAGGAAGAAATATGAATTTTCTTGTCTTGATTTTTATCCGATCTTTGTGAACCGCGCAGGACCAAATATTATCCTACATTCATCCAAAAAGGTATAATCCGAGGGTAAGTATTATAGATCTGACATTTGGTTGATTGAATTTAATTATTTGTGTTTCTTTTAAGTATTTTATCTAAAATAAATATTCTTTTCATGAAAAATCTGTTTTTTGTCTTTTTTTTTTTAGGAACAGGTGTGACCGACGGGCTGTGCGGTTACCGACGCCCGTCCCTCGTTTGAGAGACGGGGCATGCCCGCCGGTCACATTTTCAATGCCCGTCGGTCACGTCTGAATGGCCGTCCCTGGGCTTTTCCTCAGTGTTTTAATCTGTTTTCATTTATATTCTTATTCATTCTCTTTCTTCAAAACTCCTTCATTAGTTTCTCTTTTATTCTATTCTAATTCTGGATTTTTAGTACTAATGTGTTTGTTTATTTTTGTGAGGTACTATTTAATTATTTTGGATGGGTTAAAAATTTGAGGATGATGATGGCCCCCCCAAATCTAAGGGTTTCTACCCGGTTTATTCCCTTTAACCCTCATCTTTATCATTATTATCTATTTGATATTTATTGTAGGTTTATTATTATTTATTTTTCTGCTTATTATTTTTATTATTATTGTTATTGCTAGTTTTATTATTGGTTTAGTATTTATTATATTAATTGCATTATTGTTGTTGTTGCTATGATAATTTATTTATTTCCCCTTGTAAAATTATTCTTTGTCGCTTTAATAAAAATGGCTAAGAGTTTTATAATAATCCATTAGGGAATTTTCGCAAAATCAAGGACCAAAGTCCTATTTTATCCAATAAAATCATCGCATAAAAAATTGTTTTGATAATAAATACATCTAGGACCAATGTCCTCAATTTTAATAAATATCCCGTTTTATGCATGTTTTGTACCTTATTTACAATGGGGGTTGTATTCCGCCCCTAGTTTTATTGTAATTTACTTTCATATACTTTATTTTAATGTTATTTTATTTTTCGCTTTTATGTGAATGATTGCGCCTTTTTAATTAATTGCATCGTATGGAAAGATGGTGAAATGATAAATTCAAAACCTAATTGTAAAATTAATCAAGGTACGAATAAATGAGAAGCTCCGAACCTACTCTGGTCTTTGGGCTCAACGAGGCGAGAGGCCCATCCCGATGTTTCATTGGAATGGGGTCTCCAAGACACCTCTTGTGTCCCATCAAAAGACTCAATTTACAATCCTAAGCTCCTTAGGGTTAGAGGGTCATTCCAATGTTCTATTGGGGTGAATACCTCCAAGACCCCTTTGGTTTGCCCAAAATGGATAATATGCGCCGTCTTAGGCTCACTGAGGCGAGACGAATTTTTCCAATGTTTTATTGGGTGGCGACTCCATGAAACCTCCTTATGGCTCAAAATAGATGCACTTGTAAATACCTTACAAGTTTCCAATGAACCTCATCCCGATCGCCCTAAAGCGGGCCTTCGGGGTGCCACGGGGTTCGCCACACGTCACAGAGACTTCAGCTGGTTTCCTTTCTTCTTCACGCTTCTTCTTCTTCTTCTTCTTCTTCTTTCTCTTTCCCGTTACTTTGCTCCTTCTCTTCCTTTCTTCTTTATTTCTTCTTGAATTCTTCCTTTTACTGTAAATTCTAGTGAGTTTTTGGGTAACCTAAGCTGGTGTGGTAAGTGATAAGTGATAATCTTCTTTCTTTTCTTTTGAGGAGTTTTTGTAATGGTGATTTAGGGTTTGAACTTATTTGGTGTTGTTGGGTTTTGTGGTTCAGAGAATCCAAGGGCAAGGAAGTAGCGAGTGGGAGTGGAGCCCCTTGATTGGAGGTTTACATATTCCAGGTTTGGGAATTTGCTTTGATTTGATGTTCATGTATGGGTTTTGAAATATGCATGAAATTATAGAAATTATGATGTGTAAATAGGCTTGTATTGATAAATATGATATGGGTTTTGAGTTTTGATGCGTTAGGTGGCATAATTATTGAATTATTGAATCAAATATGAAGTTGATTGAACTTTGCTTCATAATTTTCTGGTTTTGTAATTTTTGAGATCTTAATTTGTGAATTGATGATTTATGTTGGAATTAATTTTTGTAAATATGTTGTTGGATGTTGGTTATGGTGTTTGAGGGCTTAATTTGAGGTAAGATGGAGTTGGAAGTGATTTGGGTTAAATTGGTTTTGGTTTGGAGGGAAATTATGGGTTTACGTTTTGCTGGGGACTGGAAATCCCGCTCTTGTCATGAGCGCGGCGTTCTCTCCAGCGCGACAGAAGAGGATTTCCAACTCTCGCGTGTCCCTCAGCATGACTCGTGTCCGATGCCTTTCTGTCGCGAGCGCAACAAAGACTCCCTATTCTGCCCTGTTTTCTCACGTACCCAGTTTTCCAAAAATGAACCTCAAATGTCTTTTTCTTGTCTTTTTCTATCCGTTTGTTATATGAATTGTTATATGACTATATTTATATGAATTATGCATGACAAATTATATATATATTGTGAATTGAAACATGATTTGGTTTGTGTATGACCTGCTAGAGTCGAATAAGTGGATAGTTAGGCATACCTAATAGAGTTAGTGTTGCTGCAGCTAATGTATGATTTGGACCCTGATCAGGTCCCCCGACTGGATCTTCGTGATCCCTGTGTACCGAATCTACGCGAAAATATTTTTGGAATAAAACTAAAAGATTGTTTTGATACCCTCGGGTATCTATGTGTTATGAGAATAGTGTTAATACCTTCGGGTATCTATGCGTACTCGTTATCCACTGTTTTGATAAAGCAGGTGCAATAATGTTATTTGCTATCATATGTGAATTCTAAAATATTGCATATTGGGAATAATATGATTATAGTGTTGTTATGCTTTAAGTTAATTTATGACATCTTAACATTTAACTGTGTCATTCGCTTGTGATTATTTGTTGACGCCACTGTGAGTGGTCATTGTGCATCTTTGTTTCCCCACTAAGCGATTTCTCTTAGCACGGGTATTTTATCCGTGCAGGTGTGGAAGGTTTTGAAGGGTTGAGCAACGGGTTTCGCATCAGTAGGGCCAACACGACTAGTGGATAGAAGATTTTGTAGTTTAGGCCTTGTATTCTTTTTGTATGTGTTATAGTCTTGTACTTTTGAAGCTATGTAAAGAATATTTTGTAGATCATTTTGATATTAGTTATATGTAACTATTCAGTTGTGCTGAGGCACTTTTGTATCTTTTTGGAATATGTAAAGCCACCTTTGTTATATTAATGAAATGCAATATTTTGCTCTATGGCCTATTCTCTGATGAATTATGAAATTTTAATTTATTCATTTGTATATGTAATTAGTGTGCAATGATTGGTTCTGTTTGAGCGTCTGTGAGTGGCAACCCTCATCTATCGGGGACCTTCATCCTCCTCATAGGGTGAAGTTCTCTACGTATAGGTAAGGGGTGTTACATCCTATGCCTGGCTCAGTTGGAGTTGATGGAAGAATCTATATCACCATTACAGCTGGGGAGTAAGTGATTAATATTTAATTTTGTGTTGATTTTAATGGTAGTTGTTACTTTTATTGACCTTATTAATATTGTTGTATATTAGTTTGAATCCTTCAGGAAAGTGCTCACGCACAATGACAACGACGTTCAAGAACAGATCGAATAGATTACAATGGATATGTTTGGAAGAAGGTGTCACAAGAAACAAAGAATTTTTTTTTAAAAAAATTCAAGGTAATAAATTATGATAACATTTATTATATAACAAATTATAGTTTACACTTACTTACATTTTGTTTTTTGTTCATTCTTATAAGAAAAAATTTTACAGGGACTCGGAGTTTGACGGCATCATGTATCCTGCATGGGAGAGTCGTGCTCGAGCACGTTACAGAGACTTAGTGTGCATGTTACACATTGATGGTGTACGACCTCGTTACATAACCGAAGATATATGGGCACGCTGGGAACAGTATTGGACGACGCCCGAGGCCCTTTCCATTTCAAAGCGAAATTCTAATAATAGACGGAGAGGACCTGAGGGAGTCAGTTCATGCTTGCATACTGGAGGATCAATGTCCCATCGGGAACATGCAGATAGACTTGTAAGTATTACAAAATATTGCTGTTATTGCTGTAATTAATGTCATTGTTGTTTAAGATTTATCTCATTACCATAGAAGATGATGGGAATGTTAATTGTGTGAGGAGTTTGCATTGTTATTGGATGTTTGATGCAAATATAATAATAAATTTGAAGTTCTTTTTTGTCTTTGATTACAGGAGATTTGGTTAAAATATAGGGGAAACTCTGCCAAAATTTTAGAAAAAACTTGTACGAATACTCAATAAATTATAGTTTAACTATAATTCTTTATTTGTTTGCAGGAAACCTCAATGGGTAGACCGCCTACGCTAGGTGAGGTCTTTTTACACACCCACACCAAAAATTATGATGGTCAAATATTCGTCAATTCTCGATCAAGGCATTTACACGTATGCCAAAATTATTAAAATTTACAAATATTTAATATTAGTTATTATTAATCATTAATTAATATAAAATATTTGTTTAACGACAGGAACAAGTGCAAGAGACAATTCAGCAACGTTCACAGAATTTCGATAATGTTGATGCGAATCAGATTTATTATGATGTGGTTGGTGGTAGAGACCAGCTAGGAGGGGTCTTTGGCTTAGGCTATTTAGCCAAATCCTATTACTCACATTCCTCAAGGTCAAGTACAGCCGCATCTAATAGACGGTCTGCCCTCAGGAAAGTACTTGAACTTCGAAATACTGTATGTGAGCTGAGATCTGAATTGCAACAATTACAAGCTCGGTGGCAAGACTCAGAAGCTCGGTGGCAAAACTCAGAAACTCGGTGGCAACAATCTCTCGACTTCATATCTGAGCTACACAATGAGATGGCTAATTTGAAGGGTATGGTCGCCTCATCATCGCAGCAGTCTGATGGTCAGCCGCCGCCGTCGCCACCATCAGCTTAGTTAGAATTTTGTAATAGACGTATCTATTATGACCTCGTTAAATAACTATTAACTTCATGATTAGTACAATTATTATATTAAATTATTGGCGGATATTAAAATTTAAATATTATCTTTATTTCTTCATTATTCTGAAATTAATATTACATGTTAAATAGAATGAATTAATAATTAAAAAAATAAAATTTTTTCGAAAATTCCCGACGGAAATTGAATTTTCGTTGGCAAAATTCCCGACAAAAATTGAATTTCCGTCAGCAAAATTTCCGACGAAAATCCAATTTTCATCGGCCTTTTTGCCTACAGTTAGTACACCGACGGAATAAATTTTCGTCGGCAATTTATTTTCCCGATGGAAATTCCTTATTTTCCGTCGGGAAAACCAATTTTCCTTACTTTTGTATTTTAATGTCTGCGTTTTCAATTAAGGTAAGCAGATGACTAGTTTATATACCTTTTAAAATTAGATTTAATATGTACATCAAATAATAATTTAACGGTCAAGATTTAATATATTATTAAATAAAATAAAAACCTTAAACCTAATTTAATGTCCTAAACCTAATTTAATGTAGGCTTAATGTAAATAGAAGTATGGATCAACCATAATTCTTATCCGACCAAACTTCTTACATTATCTCCGTTTTAAAGAGAAGTGAAATATGGTTTGCACTAATATATGGATGATTAAATGATTTACAAAGGAAGATAGGTACACATGACAACCTACTAATACAATGCATCATCAATTCTTCTGCATCACATTGGAAGTGAAATACAAGCAAATACATTATGATTGTCTCCAAACAAGCACAAAGGGAGGAGCCAGAGCCTACAGTTTACCATACAATTTCCTTGGTGCAGTTATCAAACAAGCTTCATTTTTATGTACAGATTGACAATGCAGTCATTTAAGCGAACAGCCTAAGCCGGTTAGTGATTGGTCGACGGCAAATAGGGCAATTTGATACCCTTGATCCGCACTCTCTACAGGTCTGCAATTGGTCATTGTTAGTAACTACTAAGTCCAATAAAAAAAAAAAAAATAATCAAAGCCATATCAGTGTACTGTTTATTACCATGTGTCCACAATTGAAGGCCAAGTCCTTGTCATTGGTGAGGCAAATAGGGCATGCCTGCACTCGAAAAACAAAGGAAAAATATAAAACTGCCATTGAAAATTAAATATCTATATCCACCATCTCCATGAGGTGACAATAAATAATTTTTTTTTTGGTATGGTGAAGTTATTGGAAGATCAAAATCCTGTCAAACCTTTCTCTCATCCACAGACGAAGACAGATTGCTCGGTTCACGCTCTATCATCGAACGACGACTGTAAGAAACCGGAGGGGGGCGTGGTACAATCTTTTTGGCTCTTCCAGTGGTATGTCTGCATATGAATGCAATTAAATTACCTGTGGCTCAACTAAACAAAACAAAATATACCCAAACTAAACTAAACCATTCAGCAATTTCACGGCAAACAAGTCCTCGTGTAATTAATTAAATCCTCGCTAATAGTATTTAGCAACGCAAAATTGCTATTGAGGAGAATTATCCTTGCTAAATATGAATTTTCCTGTAGTGCTTGAGATTGAAGAAACTAGAAAAAGATGATTTACAAATCTTTTTTCCCAGATAATCCGTCCATGATTTGAGTAGTTCCTGACTTTCAGAAAACTAGAAACTAAATTAAGAAAGAACAATTGCAATAGTATACAGGTTGCACAGATATAAAGAAAAGGTTAGCAGATCCTACCCAACAATGCCATATTCAAGAGCGGCTTTATATTGGAAGGGGATTTCCATCAATGCAGCAAGAGCAAATGCTGTTTCTTTCTCTGTAGGAGTTGTATTTTTGGACATAATTTCAGTAAAGTTTACAAACTGCACATATTAATAAGTAGAAGAAAGAAAATGTTATGACAAAGTAATGGCAATGGCATTGGGTTCCAAACTAATAGTTGTTCTAGTATTGGAATACCTGAAAGTTGTCGAATTCACGTCTTGGGATTTTGTCATCAAATTTCTTCATGTCATCCCAAGGTCCATCACCAACCCCAACAAGAATTATTGAGAGAGGGTATGAGCTAATTACACATATCAATCACAAATATTTTCAGCATACGATAATTAATATCATTTTAAGAACCACAATATTAATTCTTATTAGATTATGCAATAAATATAGTGATATGTAAATGCACATCAAATACTAATTCTTATTAGATTATGCTAATAAATTTTGATGCCATGAAATAAATATATTTCAAACAACAAAGTTATTCGTGTCATTTTCTCGTCCTATTGCCATTCATTTTGCCAATGTGATAGACACATGAGATTAGACACAAATATAGACACAATCACAAATGTGGACAGAGATACAAACTGAAGACACAATCACAATCACCCAGAGATTGCATTTGAGGGTTTTTTTACCATGTACAAAATTTTGTGGTGTTTTTCGACCTTTGATTGAGAATATTAATCCCAATCGATCGTTGAAAAGTGGTGTACATGTAGGCTTGTTGTGCATTAAGCATTCCATTGCTTGCAACAACTTTCTAAATATCCATGATAGTTTAATGAAAATATTTGCAGCCTTAGAGCTCCACGTATCTTTTTTTTACTCGTCAAGCTATATTAAGCAACTGGTGTATGTTTGCAGGATTCAATTAAAGTGGTGTACATGTAGGCTTGTTGTGAGCTAGACAGATTGCATTTATGGAAGAGGGATTATGAACCTTGCTTCCACAATAGATTTAATTGTCTTTTCTTCCTGAGGGCTAAGCTCCCTATCGCTTGTGTTGACACTTCTTGTAACCTTCAGAATAAAAATGAAGAAAATAATTTAAAGCTATTGTGAAAGAAAAAGGCAAGAAGATTTGCTGAAAGAGAAAGACTTTAATGAAACCTGCCCATCTGCAATGATAACCAATACATGGTATTGGCCTCCACTTTTTTCCACAATGTCCATTGCAGCTTCAATCACGGGTGCATAAGAGGTTGGTCCTGCGACGAACAGTTACATATTTATCTTTGAAGATCTGGCTCTTCCAATAGGCATGTCAAACTTTAAAATATTACTAGGACCAACAGTTAAGAAGACCAGATTCACTGTTTATATTGGCCACAATTGCCAGAAGTGACTGAGCAATGGTTACAATACATAGAAGAAACCAACCTGCAAGCCGTAAGTTGGGAACAATCCTTTTGTAGCAAGCTAAAACTTCTTCAAAACCGTGGCAGGATGAATGATCAATGTGAAAGCTGAATACCTCTTGATCATGAGTAGTAGCTATTAATGAAAAACAATCCATTCATGAGCAAGAATCGGAAAGGCAAAATGAGTCATGCATATTCAACATGAGGAGACTAGAATTTACCATCACCGAACCCATAACAAGGAATTAAGTTGTCTTCATCAAAGGGAGACAAAGTCTTTCCGATTATAGAGATGGCTTTCTCGTATGGATTTGGCGTATCCCCAAAGGCATGCAGGCTACTGTTGTTGAATGAAACTTTTCCTTTTTAAGAACAAAATAAATCTATTGGCTACATAGAACAAAAAGCTTTTCAGGAAAAAAAATGAATGTGGTGATTCTTTAATTGACTTATAGGGATGTGATTGCTCTAAAACAAATTGGTAATATTAAAAATATACTATTTGTAACACAAAAATCATTCAAATATTATTTTGTTTCATGTGAAATAAAAAAGACATAAAAATCGGCTACTATGAGTATGTTTGCTTTTCCGTAAAACATAACGGATAGTATAAAATAATCCCAACATAGGACTGCAATGTGGATAAATGGACAAAAAAAATTGAATATATTGCAATTCTATGTGGCATAAGGATTTAGGGTGACAGTCTCATATTCCATGCCACGTAAGTAATCCAATGTCAATTCAATAATTTTCTGGTCATTTTTTATTTTATTTGAAATACAATAATAATTGTTAAATGCTTAATTTTATATATTTATACTTTAATTTCTCCTACTTTTAAATGTTTATTGTAGTTCAAATGGAGTCTTTTTACTTGTTTTTGTGATTTTGATAATTACAAGACTTAATTGATAAGAAGGAAACATTTTAAACCTGATTAGAGCGGATTTGGAGTACTTTTGGTTATTTGGAACAGATTGTGTGCGAAAGAGTTGGTTTTGACAATTCACATCTTAGCCTTGGACAAGGCTAAGCCCAGTTCGACAGTACAGTGCCAAAGCTTTAACTGTGTAAATTTTACCTACCCTAATCTCCAGCTGTGCTTCAGAAGATTAGGAAGACATTTAGGCTACTCATTTTACTCATTTTGAATTATCGGTATTTTACTCATTTTGAATTATAATAAATTTTTACTTTCAGTTTTCTAGTTTATCTAAATTTCTATCTCTAGTGATTTTATCTAATTAGGAATCTTCTTCTTAGGAAGGAGACTCAATTCTAGGTTTAGTTTTACAAAATTCTGAATATTTTCTCTACAGTTTAAGGTGTTTATGGCCATGAGTGGCTAAACTTCATAATTCTGGTTAAAAGTTAATTCAAGTGCAGGATGCTCCTATTTACCATGAGATCATTTTGTACTTAATTTCTCTCTTTAATTTTCTGCAATTTATATCATTGAGTGTGGTTTAGAAAAATTTTATCTCTATTGTTATTTATTATGCGTGTTCAATAAGGGTTCATTGTTCATCTAATTAAATAACATATATATAACTAATTTAGAATATCACATTTATAATTGTTTGATAAAATTAATTACAAGTGTTAATCAATATAACAACTCTGGGAAGTGTTGTTATCTTAAGTGAATGTATAATTTGGTTTGAATCAGTCTCGCTTGTAGATTAGTTAGCCTAGGTCGGATCTTTTTAAGTCATAATGCATTTATTAAATTGAATTATTTCACTTGTAAAGTGTTATTTGTTGATTGGGGGTTACTTATAGTCTTATTTTATTAGCCTAATATTAAAGAAAGATTGGTCGAAATCGCTTGTCTTATGGCTATAACTGATGCATTGTATGATTATTGAGTATCTTTATTTATGATAAGTAAAAATTAAATTATGTACCGCGAATATCTTTAACTAAAATTTTTCCTTTGATTAATTTCTTTCTTACTAATTTCTTGCATTTTTATTTTATTGTTTTTATTTAGATTTCAACATTCAAACATAAAACCCCCATCCTTTATTTTTAATTTGTTAATTTTTTGGTTATTTAAAGAATTAAAATTCGATCAATTCCTGTGAATTCAACCATACTCATCACTAATAATAAGTTAATTTTAGATAAGAGTAATTATTTTATTTTTATTAGTTTCGACGGCCACTAATAGTTATATGAATTTTTTTTATTACATATAGTTTATTTTAGTTTAGTAACCACAAGTCAAATTTAATATTAGAGTCAAATTCAACATTAGGATGATTTTGTTGTGAGGATAGTTTCAGCACAATAACACCCCTTAAAAAGTGAATGTTGATGAAATTAGAATATAGAACACAAAATGAAAACACAGAAAAACTAAAAGAATTTGCCGGTCTACTCTTTGTTTCAATTAGTTTTCTCTCAACCTTACATTTTCTAAAGTTTTATACAGAATAAGAAAATCATTAATTAACATTAATTTTATAAAATCTTCATTATAATTTATTAAAACATACCATGCATGGCACAAATTAACCAATTGTTAACATATAACAATCTATATCAGTACGCAATTAAAGGGAAAGCCATGGGTGTTTGACATGACACAAAAGACAAAATTTCATTTTACTAAGTCTACATGTTAATTTGAGTAACATGGCTTCTAACTAGAGGTTGACAGAAGTTGCCATGTATCAATTTTTGTCCTATGTATATTGTTAGGGTGAAATTTCCATATCTACTTTTTGTTTTTCCGATGAAATAATTGCATTTTAACGTCACTAAATTTTCTTTTGTAATTTTAGGGTTGATTGATCACGAAGTGGCCATTTGTAAAATTAATCCTAAAAATTGTTACTTAAAGTGAAAAAAAAAAAAAGTAAAATGAGAGTAATATAAATTAAAAAATTAACTATACAAATTTAATTTGCATTCACTTTTTAGATACCTGTCCATTCATTGCTTTTAGTGAAATCAATGCCAACAATGAGATTTGATGATTCCAAGCCAGCTTCTTTCAAGGCTATTGTAACCTATTGAAAAGGGTTCATTATGAGTTTAAACCCCCCAATGTGCATGCTATAGTAGTAACTATAGAATTGGGGAAAACGTATATTGTATTGATAATGTGTGGTGTGTAGTTAATACACTCAGATGAGATAAGATAATAACAAATACTAACAGATACAAGATAACAAGAACTAACAACCTAATTCAAATATATGCATATCAGTGATAAGATAATCACATCCTATCTGTTACAGTAACAAGAGCTTGTTGCTACAATTCGTCTAAAGTGGTGATAGTCATAATAAGCATTCCCTATAACTTGAATTATTGTTGCATTTGTATATCGTTGGCATTGAAAATTAATACTTGGGATTTCATAACTACAAACAAATTGCAATCATTTTCTTCAGTATCATATTCTTAGCGTGATCATAATTTTTAAATTTCTTTTTGCAATTGGATAACATTCAGATAGTTAATTAAACATCATATATATATATATATACACATATAAATTTGTCCCTATAATTTTACCAAAAAGTCAATTTGCACCCTTATCATTCATTACGGGTGCCATAATTGTTTTTTTTACTTACATTCTTTGTGTCTTGTGAAATGACAAAAATGATAACTAGATTTCTGCGGAAGTCAAGTTCTAGTATGGCTCAAATTCAAATTTCAAATGGTGTACGATTCTTTTTATATTTTCAATAACACTTTCTATGTAATTTTCTAGTGTACAATGAAGATTTTTCTAGTGCAATTAGGAAGATTCGGATTTATTTTTCTAGTAGGATTAAAAGATATTGGAGGCTAGAGGTGACAAATGGACGGGTTGGGCGGGTTTGGGTTGGGTCATAAATGGGTGGATTATAGATGGATGGGTCATAGATGGGTCAAAAATAAATGGGTCGTAAATTGATCAATTACCCAAATGGGTTGGGTGGATTTGGGTCGACCCAAATGGGTCGGTGCTTAAATGGGCCGAAACGTGAATTGACCTATTTGATCTATTTTTTATCAAAAAATAATTTTAAATAACGAAATACTAAAAAAATTAAGTTAAAAATATTAAAAAGTATTAGATATACAAATAGTAAATAATATATTAATCTATTTTTTTGACTTTAAATGATGATTTCTCCACATTTTGATTTGGTTTTGAAAATTTAATATTTTTTCCAATGTGATTTTGACACGCATCCTCAACTGCAATAATAATAAATATTCTTAATACGCAAAATAACCTATATACACATAATCAAAGAAATAAATGCATTTATTTTACCTATTCTTTCAATTAACCATATTATTTTCAATAAGTTAATATTAAAATTTAAATTTTCAAATGAATTATGAAATCAAATTGAAATCTCAATATAAATATTAAACCTAAAAACATTAACATATTATAAAATTTATTTAATTAATTATAAGATGACTTGATTAACTCCTTAATATCTACATTATGTAATGATTAGAGTGGCCTGCCAAGCCAAGTAGAGGCTAGAGCCCTTCTAAAATTTTTGACCCATCACTCTTTTTATATCATTTGTCCCACTAAAGGACACTAATTTGCAGTAACTCATATAGTTTTACTAATATAGAAAATAATACAACATTTCACTAATTTCATCAATTAAGATATACACATTGAAATTTTTTATGTATTATCCCAAAACTCTTCAGTATTGCAAACTTATGGCCCTCCGCATCCTCTACTTTTTCATGCTACTTTTTCGTCTACTTTTTCATGTTATTTATTAATACGGTGTCGTGTCGTTTTCCTTTTTGTTTTATGATGCAAAGCAATCTATGTTTTATTTCATGGTACACCAGTAAACCAACTATTCTTCCCTGTGGATAAAATAATCAATGTCATGGTTCAATTATATAAACTGAAAGATTACAATCTATCCAGAACTAATGATCAGCTTCAAGAAGTTTTGAGTTCGTCACTTGTTTTTTCAAACATTCTCCCCACAAAATTATCATATACTTCCGTTAATGGCTGACGGTTCCTCCATTGAAATCACCTCCAGCCGCTCCACACCACCCTCTAACCACCGCAGTCGACGGAGGCACACTACCACTCCCATTAGGCCTCGCCGTGCTCTGCTTCCTACTCCTTTTGCCTCTTATGATGATATTTCATGGCAGGGTAAGTTTTCATGGCAATTTCAGCCATCTAGATGGCAAGGTAATCAACTACTTAGGTGCAGTTTTTAGACCCGTTGGGTGTAGGGATAATGACTCAAACGGGTTGATTTTAAGTGGGTAATTTTTTTGATGGGTTTAAATGGGTAATTTTTTGATTTTGGGTTGGGTTTGGGTCAATTTTTGTTGGGTGGATTTGGGTAATTTGTTGGGTTTGGGTCAGGTTTTGACAGGTATATTGGAGGCTATAAAAATGGTGTATTGGGAAATATTTGCAATGAAATAGAAAGAATTGATTGAATACTAATAAGTGATAATCCTTTGAATAATGAAGGATGTTGGAGCCAAGTTGGAAGAGATTTGATTGGGAAAGTAGTACCACCTAACTTGTGGACAAAGAAAGGTAAGGTATCCTGAATGGTTTAGGGATTAACACTTCGAAACTCTAGTTAGCTCTTTAAAAAGATAAAGTAGAAAGAGACTATCCTAACCCAAAAATATTTTTTGTAGGTTGTATTGAGCTATTTATAGTGCTTAAATAATATGAGGAATATTGTACCTTAATGTCAGTTGGTAAGATTTAAAGGATGGTGCGTCATCCTTAGACCGTTCTGACAAGGCCGTACCCTAAGGCATCATGTCTCTGTATTCATTTACATGATCTCAAATATAGACCCCACTAATGGGGTTGATTTCTTACTTTGGGCTTCAGGCTATGGGCTGAATATGATTATTATCCGATTAGATGTTTGATCAAGTAACCTAGTGGAAAGTTTTTGAATTTTGGTTTTCAAATTTTTTCACGGTTTTTCGAGAGTCTGTTGAGAACAGTTGTTTTTCGTATTTCAAAGCATTTTCTCTATTAAAGAGGGTGCTTCGTAATCTACAACTCTTATTTCTAGTCTGCCACATGTCCTTGCCTTATTTCATTCTTTTTTCTTTTTGCTTTCTCATTTTTCTCTGAGTTCTTGGTTTTCTCTAAGCCTTTGTTTAGATTGGTGGAATTGAGAGTAATTGAAGGAAAAGTAAGTGAAATTCACTCTATTTTTCACTGTTTGGTTTGCAAAACAGTAGAGTAAATGGAAGTAAATGAATGAAAATTGATTTTTTCAATTTACGCTTAATCCTCTAAAATATTTTCTCCCAATTTGGAGAGAAAGTAGAGTAAATGAGGGACCAAAGAACCGGGCTTTAGACACTGGGTTGAAGAGTAACGGGCAAACTAAAGATGGAGAAGATGAAGTGCAGGGAGATTTCTCGACAAAAAAAAAAAGGAAGGCGATGGAGAAGAAGACAGTGGGAATGGAAGATGGAGGAGGTGAAGAAGAAGATGGTGGAGGTAAAGAAGAAGATGGTGAAGACAGTGGGAATGGAAAACGTTGGAGGTGAGGAAGAAGATAGTGAAGACAGAGAGAATGGCAAATGGAGAAAATGAGAGAAGGATGATTTACTTTATAATTATTTAGGTTAACCAAACATTGAAAATGAAATAGAGGCACATAGAATTTACTTTACTACCAAGTCTTTCATTAAATTAAATTCAATTTCAATCTCAACTTATTATCCAAACAAAGACTAAGTTTTCACCATTTCTAAGTTCATTTTGGTCATCTAGATCTTCAAGTCCGTCCCATTTTTTTCTAGTTTATGATTTTTTCCTTAGGTATGGTTGAGCTCTTTTACGATCAATTCCGATTCTTCATCTTGCAGTATCCTATTTGGTTTTTCTTCTTCTCCTTCTCCTTCTTAATCTGATAGTTCTAGTGGTGCTAGCAATCCATTCATAGCACTAGTGCTACCTTTGAAAATGTCTACTTCGAATGTTGGTACTAATTTTTCTAACTCTTCTGATGAGATAGATTTAGATTTCCTTAAGGATTTTAGCAACGGTCATGCCACAGTGAAACCTTCTAAGCTTCTCACCATAGAAGTTTTGCATTTTAGAGCCAAATATAACATACCTCATAACATAATCATCCTTCCCAATCCTATTTCCATGGCTTGTGATACAGGACCTTTTAATAATAAATTTTTCATAGGGTATCAGATGTATTTTGATTATGGGCTTAGATTTCCCCTTGCACCTTTTGACCGTTTAGTATTCAAAGCGCAAAACCTTGCTACCAATCAACTCACCCTGAATGGGTGGAAAATAATTATCCGTTTTAAAATTTGTTCGACGAATGCAATATGGCACCTTCTGTTGAACTATTTAGCTGCTTTTACTAGATCTCAGGTCTGGAAGGGTTCAATGATTGTTTTTATTTTACTAGCCGAATCAATAGAAAGCTTTTTATACTTCCTATATAAAGATTACATGAAAAAGTATTTCCTAATCGGAAGGAAGGGCGACTTGGAGTGTCGTTGACTAAGTGTATAAAGCAAATAACTCTTGATTGTACCTCTATTCTTCCAATCTTTAAATATGAGATAGGGAAGCTATTAACTACAGTTCAAAATAACTCAGGTCCTTTTTGAGTCTGATTTATTCTTGAAAGCTCTAAATTCCTCATCCTAAGGAAGAGGATGAGATGTTTTGACATTCCTTTCTTTTTTCTTTTACCTTCTCTTATTTTATTTGCTAAATACGTAACATCTTAATTTGTTGCAGATACAATGCCTTCTGATCTATAGAAAATGGTTGAAGAAGCCGCCAAAAGAAAGCTTATTGCGAAGTCTAAGAGGACCATTGGTGTGTCTCGTTGGCCAAAAGAGCCAGAGTTTGTGATGTTGAGACTGTATGATCATATCACTAGTCAACAAAGTTGATATTCCCTCTGATACTCCTATCAAAGGTTAATGTACTCCTTCAGCCCCAACATCGTCAATTGATGATCCTATGGTCACTTTATCTGATACTTTGAAGGACCCAACTTGTTAGAGAACTAATACTTTAGGCCAAGGTTTAGTCCCGTTCAGACAGTGTGCCTACTTCACCTCACATTCCTCCTTTTATCCTAGCATTAAAAAGCCTTTTGATTAGCTTGTTCGAAGAAAATGCATTCATTTGGAATTTAAGAATGGTGGAATACATCAGTAAGGGCCTTCAGCTGGAGAGGGATATACTTGACATCAGGGTGATGGCTGATCTGATAGAGCTCATCTTCAGATGAATGCCACTATATTAGAGGTAAATTTCTCCCATTTCTTATTATTACTTTGAAATAATTTTCATTAACTCTTTTATTTTGAATTTTTAGGTTATGTAACGATCGAGGCTTATGGTAGTGGACATTGCCAAGTTGAAAGTCGAATGGAAAGCTCTTCGTAAGAAGGTTTTTGAATTTGATCCTCATCTTGCAACTCAGCTTTCTTCTTTGCAAGCAATGTTTGACCAGGATAGAATAATTTTTTAGCAAGAGAAGGCTTCTTAGGAGTCCGATTGGACCAAGCTTGCTAGCTTTGTCTTTGAATCAGAGAGGAAAATAATAGCTCTTGAGGCTCAAAATGAGTTCCACCAAGCTGAAATGGAGTCTCTATGCGAGCATCATGAGAAGGAGCTAGCAAAAAAAGACAATGCAAGAGAGGATGAAGTCATCAATGCGCTAAGCGAGGAGCAAAGTCAGATTTTAATCCGAGCGAGACTTGATTACGAAGGTCGATTCCTTGAGCATGATTTTGAGCTCTTTTTTGCCAATCCCGAGGGGATTCCTAAGGAGGATCAAGTGATAGAGAATGAACTGGAGGACACTAATCTGTCCAACAATCCCCAAGTGATATGTCCTGAAAGATCAGAAATTAAATGAGGCTGGATGGTAGTTCTTGCAAGCCGATCGGATCAATAAAATAATTATATCTGCAATAAGACAAGCGCGGTCGGATTAAGCGTAATCACTCCGAAACTCAAGTTAGTAAGGCTTAGAGAGAGAATGTAAAGAGAGAGTGTGTCTCAAGGATTTAATAACTGGTTTTACAGTGCCTTGTGCTATTTATAGTGGATGCGAGGAGCCACTTTAGAACCAAGAGTGGGTTTGCTTAAGTGTTAGAGCAGGTGAGCAGTGATATGACAGGGAGCAGGTGAGAGATATGGGTCTCTAGTGTGTGTCAGTTGACTTTGACAAGGAATGTGCCATGTCAGTTCGATCGGACATGGCACCGCTAGCTTTTTGACTCTTTGGTTCTTTGCTTATCACGCGTCTAACTTTGAGCATTTGGACTTTGGCTTGTCCTGGGCCTTGACTGAGAGTGGGTCAAGTCCATTTGATAATAGTATTATGACTAAGATAGGCCAAATGTTTAGTTTTTAATTTCTGTTTTGTGATAATTTATTTCAACTTGGAATTTTTGTGATATTTTTCATACATATGCATATATATGTATATGCATGCATATGTATATATCTATATATATATATATGTAGATATCAAATCTTGTGGGAAAATACGTAATTTAGCCATTTGACTGAGAGCAACTCGTCTCCGTCACTTTTGTGTCCTATCTTTCTTTCATTATTCTTTTTCTTTTGTCTACCTAATATGTTTAACCTTAAATTAATGTAGCAAAAATAATTTTCAATGTGTAGCATTCTTCATAAAGTTTCCCAATTGAAATTCATGTAAATTTTTGTTATTTGCCCTTTTCACTTCACAGAAATTGTTAAAAAATAAACACCCATAAAAGCATATAAAGGTAAAGAACGATAAAAGGATTAAGACCCAATAATATTTGGACTAATTATTGTAAAAAGTCAATAAATCTTACTCACTCCTTTCGTTTTTATGTGTCACTTTTGAATAAAATTCAAGTTTCATTCATCTGTCATTTTTATATTTTCAATACAATTTAATTTTTTCTTTTCAATTTAATTTTTTTTCAATAAAAGTTAATCAATTAGATTTAAATTTATATATTGAATCACTCAATTTTATTAATATTGTTTAATTGTAGTGAAAATAATAAAATTGACACATATTAATAAACAGATAAAATAATTAATATAATAGTGAATTATTATTAAAATGATAATTAATATAAATAAATTTCTTAAATTTTAAATTGTCTACATTTGAAATAATCATTGGTGAAGTTTGAACAGTTTTAACATGCTATTCTAAGACGAAATAGGTAATTCTAATATGGCTACTTTACTTTATTTTATTTTATTTTATTGCAATAAGATATATGCCATTTTTGAAAATAAAAAGAATTGCATATATTCTAATGAGTGTTATTTTGATGGCCGTACGCACGCACGTTATTGAATTAGATGCCTTTGTGCAATCTGATGGCACGTCCCCGTCAATTACGTTGCTTTTGATAAAGTTTAGTAAAGTTGAAGTGGGCCGGTTAAAAAATAATAATAATAATAATAATAACAATAATAATAAAAGAGTTAGTGACCTATATTTAAAGCTAGAAAGTAGAAACAGTAACCAACAGAATGACAAATCGTGCACCTCAATAATTGCATATATTGATTATATTTTTTAATATTATTATTAAAACCGGACCAACCGCGAACCGGTTGGTTCAACTGTAAAAAATTGAATTGAAAAAAAATAAAAAAAAAAAACCGGATTGAACCTGTTAAAATTAGGTTGAACCGGCAAAAATCGGGTCTAATTTAAAATAATTAATAAAATAAGTATTTTTTCATAAAAATAAAAAATAAATAATCTAATAAATTTTTATTTAACAAATAATTGATTTTTTTACTATTTAATCACATTTGAACTTAATGAAAATAATATAATGATTTAATAATTCAATAAAATATAATTGAATAAAAATTGAATAAATTATTAAAATTAGTGAATTTAAAGATAATTTTTTATCTTTTTTTTTTTAATTTTACTTACAGTTATTGAATTATTTAATTTTTAAATTGAAACTCATAAAATAAAATATTTTAACAGAAAATACCTAATAAAATAATAATTTAAAAAAAATAAAAGAAGAAAAAAAATTATTACCAGTATATTTGAGATATATGTTAAATGTTTTGATTGATTCTTTTTTTTAGTAGTAGTATTTATAAAATTATACTAATTAATAATATTTTAAAAAATAGAAAAAAATCCGGTTGAATCCGGTCGAATCACAAATTCTTAGTCTTACCGATTATTTATCCGGTCCGATTTCAATAACATTATTTTTTACGCACTCCACCATCCATTATATTGAAATTCACGTCTGCCTCAAATTCAATGTATTAAAATTACCATCTATCACTAAAATAAAACAACTAGCGTCTATAGCTAAAATATTGTTTCCAAAATTATTTTTGACTAATTTCTTTTTATAATCTTTTTTTAGACATATTTTTACAAGATTCTGATAGAATGATGATAAAGGAAAATTATTTATTTCTTATTTTCTAATACTTTTTTACTATTAAATTGTTATATTTTACATAAATTATTAATTAATTTATTAAATATTTTTTTTGATATTATATAAAAAATAAAGTTAAAAAATATGAATTAAATGTTATCTTTTATCTATCAAGATGATAATTTGATAAGACAACCTTTTATAAAAAATAACAATTTGGTAAAATACATGGACTAATAATATACAATATCCACGTATAGATTATTGCATTTAAAAATAAATGTTCACTTTTATTTTTGTACAAAAATTAAGAAATACATTTATTATCGTATTTTTTACTTTTTTTCTTAAAAAGAGATATTTAATTTATTAATTATATTTAAAAATTAAATTAATATTTATTGCACAGAAAATATATTTGGAAGATCATATCAAATTTGCGTTTAGCATTATTTACTCTATGGATATGGTATGGGAAGCAATTCTAAAGATTTGACTTTTTTTTTTTGATTGCTGTTAACTCTGCCATCACTAAGAATTGGCCCCAAACTAAAAAAATGTCAAAATATTCATTAAAATTATATTTGATAATTTTTTATTCGATTTAAATTCATTGAAAAAAGTGATTTGAAAATAACTTGAGAAATTTAGAATTGAATTCAAAATTCAAAAAATTCATCCAAAAATACTTGAAATTTGACTAAATCCAACCCTGTGACCCAATTTTTTCTATTAAATTTTATGTTTTCATATATATTTATAAATTATAGTTTTTATATATATACACACACACTCTACCATTTTATTAATATTTATGTTCCAATTTTTAAATAAAAATTAATTTGATTGAAAGAAAAAATAAATATCTAATTATTTAAATTTTGAACAATAATTAAAAGATAACATGAAAAGGAACAAAAAATATTCAAACCTGAATGGATCAAATCTCAATTTCAAAATCAAACCAAATATATCAAATTGATTTTGATACACTTCAATTTGGTTTTCGGTTAGATCCGATATTGTATAGTTTGATTAGATTTTTCAATTCTAAATGTGACTCGAAACCAAATCCGAATCCACCCTAAAAAAAAGTACCCCAATCCAAAAATGATCCGAAAATCCAAACTCAGAAAGAACTGAACCAAAATGACTCAAACTCAGAACCTGCCTGACCCGATTGCCAGGTTTAAAACTAATGATTTTGTGAATTTTTGTTTTTGACTGTTGTCATATTTTTTTTTTTTGAGTATTTGAAAAATTATTTTAGCATACATTAATTTCAAATTGTTTAGAAAATAATAAATATTTTTTCTCATCTGCTACAAATTTTTATGATTATTTGAATTTTTATAATATTGCGGGTTTTTTAAAATCTTCTATCTTTCGGTGAGTCTTTCTATGAAAATGTTTTTTTTTTGAGTTTTTTTTCTATGAAAATGTTGTTTTTTTTTTGAGTTTTCAAACAAGTATTTTACCATACAATAGGTTCAAATTCAAAAGTTGATGTGCACCAAAATAATTTAAACTTAATTTGTGATAAGATAATTACAACATCCATTCCAAATAGATAAATATACTTTTTATTGCATAAGAATTAAAAATAAAGAAAAAAGTTATTTTAGTTTGAAATTTAAATTTCTATGAATGTTTTCTAAGGCTGTGTTTAGCATTATTTTTGAAAAAGGAAAAAACTAATTATTAGATAAAAAGTTGATTATGAGATAAAAATAGTTAATTGGTAAATGCTAATTTTATAAAAATTAATTTTGTAAAAAATGAAACAATATTCTATTAGAAAAAGTTAGAAATTAAATATTTTTAGAAAATCTGAATTTCAGCTTTTAAACGTAGTAGATTTAGTATTTTTTTCAGACAAAAATACCTCTTATTTTATTTTATAATGATAATTATATCTAATATAAAAAAACTATTTTGCTCTTTTCTTTTATCCTACCATCCAAAATCATCTAACGTTATAGAATGACTCTATTCTTTTTTTTTTCTCTTCTTTTTTTATCACCCAAAATAATATATATGATAAATTATGAAAACAATATATATATTTTTAATTTTTTTTATGTTATATTTATTTTTATTTAATTACATATGAAAATATATGTTTTTAATAGTTTAGTAAGATAAAAAAGTGCAAATAAATGAGAATTATTATTATTTTTTAGTGAGATTTTGAATATAATATATTAAAATTTATATATGTCATTTTTTGTCTTTTAATTTTAAAAAAATATTTTTAATTGTATTACAACTGTTTTTGATTTTATAAGTTATTTTATATTTTATTTATTATCTATTTTTTTAGATTAATTTTTTGAAATATTACTTTTTTTCAATTGAAAAAATTGTTTCATAAATTTTAAAAACTGTTTCATAAATTTTGTGAAACTGACTCTAAGTAGGCTATAATTTGGATAGATAAAAGAAAATGTATCTAGAATTTAGAGATATTTAAAAATTCAATAAAATTTAATAAAAATTTCAAAAATTTAATAAAAAAATCCTAATTTTTTTTTAAATATTGGAACTTAATAATTTAAAAAAAAAAATCAACAAATATAATAAAAAATTTATAAAAAAAATTGGCAAAATTGTTAGTTTTAACTGAAGTGTGGATGAGGTCGCATAACTGAAAATAACAAAATAGTTGAAAATGCCAATTATCACATTTTTATTTTCAAAGGCTAATTATTAATGGAGACATACTTTTCTTTAAAAATTGAAAATTTGAATGGGTGAGTAGATAAGAAGATTTAAATTAAAGGTCCTAAGAGGCGAATTTTGCAGTCAATCCGCGACAAACCAAAGTGTGCCTTTAAGGACTTGACTTTTCATCCAAACACTATCTAAATTCAGATGACCTGATTTATCAATGAGAAAACTAATGGCCCTACCCACCTCATTTATTGAACTTTAAATATTCCATGGACTATAATTGACAGCTCAAAATTCTATAATTGGGTTTTTAAATATTTACACTATTTTAAGTGGTTATTTTTATTATTTTATTTTGTCATATTTTAAAAAATTTGAAAAAAATACTATTATATATTTATTTGTATTTTTTATGTATCATCATATATCAATAAATTTCATTTTAATCATATAAAAATTAAATTATGTATTTAGAAGTAAAAATAGAACAAATTAAATAATTTTTAATATTTATTTTCTTAATTCTCATGTTAAAATGAAATTGACAATTCATGAAAACACACATTTTTTACCAATTACAAATAGGTTTCTTTTTTCTTTTTTTATTTTTTTATTTTTGTTGTTAATTGATAGATATAGCATATAAGTCGTACATATGAGAAAAAGACCTAACCGAGTTGAGTGCAAGCAAATACCAAAAAATAAGTTTCGTACTCGTCTTCTATTTAAAAAATTAATTATATGATGGAAACTTATATCTGACCAAAATAAAGACAAATTATTTACATAAACAGCATAAGAAAAACGCATTTATAAAAATAAAACCAATAGCATTTGGATTATAAATAAAAACAACGAAATTTAGTAGCAATTAGCAAAATTTATAATAATAATAGGAATACTAAAGAAACAAAACGAAGAGAGAGGGAAAGAGAAGTGCAGACCTGGTCCAAGGAGGTATAATTATCAAGAATAAGAGTATACTTTTCCTTGATGGATTTCTTGTTCGCAAAACCCTTTGCTTGATTGCTACTGCTCATCATTTTGTCATTGGACTTGTACTTATGATGAGAAGAAGAAGAAGAAGATCCTTTTCTACTGATAATTACACTGCCGTCGCCGCTAGCACTGCGGCTAACATATTTTTGCTTTGGCTTAAGCAGATATGAAAATAAACCTCCCATTTCATCTTCTTAATTTTTTTTTCTTTTTCAAATTATATAGGATTAATTGGAGGAAGGAGAGCAGAAAGAGCTCTGAATCGGTGCTAGAATTTTGAAAAAAGAGAAGATGGAATTTATTCTTTAAGCTGTGAGTACATAATTTGGAGATGACTTACCACTTGTTTGAAAGAAGTATAGGATAATATAATGAAAGGCAGAAGTTGCTTTGCTTGACGTTAAAAATAGGACATCGGATTCGAGATTCTAATTTAAATTTAGTCGTTAGGGAAAAGAACCGTTTAAAGGTTTGTGCGCTGCAGTTTAATATAGCGATATGTAAAAAATGCGAAAAGTTTAAATTGAATTTTTTTTGATATTTTTATAATTAAATATTATTTTTTTGATAAAAAATATTTTTAAATTAAATATTATACATGTTTTATAATCAGAAAAAAATATTTTCAACACTCTTATCTGCAGTTTTAGATTAAAATATTGAAATTGAATTTGGCTGCTTAATGCCATGTACTACTTGAGTTAAAATTCAGATAACTACTTTTATAAAAACAAAACTAAAAAGGGAAAATCGGATGGCTGGAAGTCATCGATTTAATTAATCATGGGCAGGCTTAACTTGCGCTTAATTTAATTGAGAAAATAGATAAATTTGTCTCTAAACTATTAAAAATAATATATATATATATATTTCAATATTTTGGACCAAATTTATTATTAAAATATTAAAAACTATACACAATTGCCTGTTAAGTATATTTCATAAGCTAAAATTATTTTCGCTATTATCTAATTGAATTAAATTTACCACTAAAAGTTTTAGTCTAAATCTAATGAAACTGCAATTAAACAAACAAAAACACAAAAGACAGGCTCGTTGAATTCATATAAACTTGCCACATGTGTACTGTAAATTGATAATTTATTTTAACTTTTGAAAAAAAGGTAAAAATTTCTTACAATCAGCCATTTTCTATTTACTTATATGGAATCCGATTATTTTGACAAATTTAATATATGAAATTTTAGCCTTTTTCCTAAGAGTTAAAAAAGAGCGTCAGTTTATAATGCACATGTGAGAAACTTATGTGGGTTCAATTTGTTTGCTTAACTAGAGTCTTGTTATTTTTATTGGCAAATTCGAGCAAGTTATATAATATAAGGCCAGTTTTAACCAAAAACATACTTAAATAGTAACTGTATATTATTTTCAATACTTCAGAGACAAATTTGTTACAAATCATATATAAGAAGTAAATAGGTATCATTTTCAATACTTTAGTGATAAATTTCGCCTGCATCACATTTTAGCTTTTTACTAGAGCTAGCCCACAAATTTGATCCAATCTGCCTATAAAAATATGAGATGACTCAATCTGATCTGTTAATAACCCACAAAGTGACCCGACTTAATTTGTCCTTTGGATGACATGTGTACTCAACTTGGTTATGTTATTTGTATTGTGAATTAATGTTTTTAATGTGAATGTCCATAATTCCAAAACTTGTAACTCACTTCATAACTTCCAACCTTATATTTGTAATGCCTCAAATTTTGAGTCAGTTAATCATAACTTTCAGATTGAAAAATAATGCTTTTTGACGGGTCAATTTCACTTATGATCACTCAACTTATCGCTTATCGTACAAAAGTAACCGACTTTTTTTTTTTACTTAAATGTTAATGAACTTCTAACATTTTTGTAAAAAAGTCATGTAGACTAGAATCCGGTGAGAATTCTTGTCAGATTGATGACATGACATATGACACGTGGCGACGAATAGTAAATACATGACTTTTTTGCAAAAATGTTAAAAATTCAGTAACATTTAAGTTGAAAAAAAAAGGTGGTTACTTTTTCGCGATAAATGATAAGGTTAGTGATCATGAGTGAAATTGATTTAGATGTAGCATTTGTTGAAAATATTGTTAAACGACATGTAGTTTCTGACATGGCATGGATGTCATCAATCCGGCGAGGCTCCTCGCCGGATTGCGTTCAACATGACTTTTTTGCAAAAATGTTAAAAGTTCAGTGACATTTAAGTTAAAAAAAAAAAGTCGGTTACTTTTGCGCGATAAGTGATAAGTTGAGTGACTGTGAGTGAAATCAACCCCTTTTTGACACAAGGTTTGAGGGTCAAAATTAAACTGATATGAATGCATTATAGAGGTTATAAATTGGATATAATTATAGAGGTTATAAATTGGATATAAAGTTAAAAAAGGAGATTTAAGTTAAATAGTAACGAAGTTGACTAAATATCATAGTTGACCTGGGATAGTCAACAAGTAAATCTGGCTAAATAATTGAGTTGTATAAGGAATTAATAACAACAGAGACAAAGTGGAATTTATTTTTTGCACTTTTTAATCAAATCAGGAAATATAAGTGATGGAAATTTATATTGGTGACTGGATTACGAATTTAAAATTAACTAGGATTATTAAGTTAAACAAAAACATAGATAAAATTATATGGAATGAGGCAATAGTGAAGGATTTAATTTAGGGTCTCTAGATTTTTCTAGACTAGTAAATCATAACCACAAGAAAAATAAGGTAAATAAAAAAATATAAAAGAAAGAACAGAAGAAAGAAAAAGAGGATAGGAACAAAAAAAAATGCAAAAAAAGGAAATTCAGCCTCTTCCATTGAGATTCATGAAGCCGATCCTTGCTGGCCTCCTCCACCATCGTCAACCCTTTCCCCATTGTAGATCACAACTACCACCACAGTCCCACCTCTGGATGCTGTTTTTCTTCTTTCTCCTTCATGGTTTAGTTTTCTCTCTCCATAATTGAAAGTTTTTCTTCCATTTTTCTTCCACTTCTGATGTTAAGTAATGACAGAAGCAGCACCAATAAGCTCCTAAAGGCAAGACAGTACTTTCGTTGTCCTTCGTTTCTCCTCACTCATCGATGATAATGAGATCGGAGATGGGCAAAGCGAAACATTTTAGCTTTGCTTCTGACAAGACTGAGTTGCTTGGGGGCACGTGACTGCCCACAACAGATCCTTTATGGTGTAAGCTTCCTTTTGGTAGTGGTGGTGCTTCTTTGATAAAGCTCTAATAACCAATGAGCTGATTTTGTCTTCAATAATTCAAGCTAAAAATTAAAGGAATAAATTCCAAATTTGTAAGTGCATTACCAAAATTACTTTTCCCGAATTTCTTTAAGTAATATATATATATATATATATTAGAGTGTTTTGGTGTATAATTTTATGAAATTAAGAGTTCTAATATGTAATTTATATGATGAATGAAGGTTTAATCGGGGAATTGAGTGTGAAATCCAAATTTGTAAGTGCATTACCAAAATTACTTTTCCCGAATTTCTTTAAGTAATATATATATATATATTAGAGTGTTTTGGTGTATAATTTTATGAAATTAAGAGTTCTAATATGTAATTTATAAGATGAATGAAGGTTTAATCAGGGAATTGAGTGTGAAATCCAAATTTGTAAGTGCATTACCAAAATTACTTTTCCCGAATTTCTTTAAGTAATATATATATATATATATATATAATTAATCTTAAAAATAAGCTTTCAAGATTGTTTGAAATTTTATGCAAACAGTATTTCTGATGTACCAGATCAGTTTAAACCGCAGGTACAGAGCATACTTAAGAATGCAAAACACTTGTTTTGAAAGATATATATATATATATATATATATATATATATATATTATAAATTAAAATAATTAAAATTACATAAACTGTAAGGTACAAAGGCTCAACACATGAGCTACACTTACAGGTTTTGAAAGAAAAGAAGATAATTACAAGAGATAAACACTCAGCTCAAGATTACAAAGGATTTTTGTTGCTCAGCACATGAGCTTCCTAAGATTTGATCTAAGTGAGAGTTTGAAGACTGGGAATCCTCTCTAAATTAGTCTCTGCCTTCAATTGGGAAGAAGGAGGTCCTTAAGTAGAAAGTCTTCCGTCAATTCAGGGAACCTTGTGGAGACAGGAAATGATGGGATGAGCTGGAAAAAGAGGCTTCACGTGCTCTGATCCTGTAGTTCCATTATGGCTGTTTGAAAAGAAGAAAAAGCCAAGCACCGAAAGCAGGAAAATATCTTTTTACTGTTTTCTTTTTGACATTTTTTTTATGAGGCTGGGCCTTAATACATGCGTGGGCTTAAGCCTGTTTGTGAATACAAATTAAAACATAAAAGAGAATGGGCTAGGCCCATGTTTACAAAATATTGTAATGAGGAAAATGGATGGGCTAAGCCCATGTTTGGAAAACACCTTCGTTTAAGGATCCATGCGAGACTTAGGGAAGACATCACAGTCTTCATCTGCTAGATCGAAGGTGGGCTCTGTCCCAGAGGATGAGCTTGCTTTTGAAGATCCTGAAGGGGCTTTCGAAGAAGAGGCCTTGCTTTGTAAAAGTTGGGCCATTATCTGAAAGTATTCCTCTTCAGTTTTTGCTGCTGCTAGTTGGGTCTGAGCAAAGGATTTTTGGGCTAGAAACTGTGTTGATGAATGTTCCACCCTGAGAAATCCTTGGCTTTGAAGATACCGACTTACAGCTGGTCTTTTGACGGAGTCCGGAATGTTAAATTTCGTCTACCATCTGGTTTTGAATCTTCTGACTAAGTTAATTTGTGCTTCTTGCTGGTGGTAGTCCAGATACCAAGCTGTTACCCAAGGTAAGAAAAACCTGATTGCAAAAAGCATTAAAGGATGAAATCTTTTTTCTTTGTCAGAAGGTTTGTAAGAGTTTTTGAAAAGGGTATAGCTTTCCTGAATTTGAGGTTTTAGGATTTCAGGAGAAGCTCCATACAATTTCCACCAATGTGCAAACCAAAAAGGGATATTGGCTGTATCATGTTTATGGTTGAAGTAGAACAACCATGTATGGGTGAAATTTGTATTTTGGAAAAGAAAGGCGTTATACCAGGCCTGTTGGTAATCCCAGTAGGAATAGGTCCGACAGTGGTTATATGTGGTTTTGAAGTCAATGGGAAAGGTTTTGGATTGGTGAAGGTTTTGTCCCCACTCGAGAGGAGAGAGAACTTTATGAATTTTTCCCATTGAGTAGTTAACAAGTCCGATTTTAGGGTTGTCTATGATAGACACAGAACCTGTTAATTCAAGAATTGCCCTGTAGTAAGGCTGGGGTTTTGATAAATCCCATGGTTTAAATAACCAGCCTTTAGGAAAAACTTTTAAAATGGCCATTTGAGGGTTTTGAGAATAAAATCCTTCCTCCATGGTCCAAATGTATTGGAAATCTGTTTTAACAAAATAATTTGAAATATTTTTTGTTTGACATAAAATAATTTCAGAACTATTTTGTGTCAAAATAATTTTTGAAAATTCCTCTTGTGAGGATTTTGAGGTAGAAACTCCGAGGTCGGAGGGTTTGATAAGTTGTCTACTACAAGATGTTTCTTGTGTAGGTTTTGAAATTTGTTTAGAGGAAGATTTTGAGGATGAAGATCCTTTGGTTTTGAAATGGTTTGAGATAATATACCTGTTTGCTTTTCAGCAATCATTTTGAAAAGGGAGCCAAGTTCTGGCTATTTGTTGAGAGTCTCAATCCATTGTTGGACTTGGGACTGTTTGGCAAGGGCTTCTTCATCTTCTTCGACGATTTCTGCCCATGATTTTATTTCTATAGCAGAAGATGCTGCTACAGGTTATAAAACTTTTGGGTCCTCTTTTTGGACCTCTTTCTCCTTCCTCTTCCCCTTTGATTTTCTGGGCATGTTTTAGGTCCTGTTTTGGAGGAACTCTCTGGTCAGAAAATCAGGAATCGAGTTTTTATCTCCTTTAATAAATTCAATTTCAAAATCGAAAATACTAAGGATAGCTTGCCAACGGGCAAAAATCTGTTTTGATGCGATGTTTTGAACATCTTTTTGTAAAACTTCCTTGGCGGATTTGCAATCAATCCGAAGTAAAAACTTCTGATTTAGTAAATCGCTTTGGAATTTTGAAATGCACATGACAATTGAAAGAATTTCCTTTTTAATTGTAGAATAATTTTTCTGACAATCATTCCAATGTGCAGAAGTGAACTGGACAATGCATTCTTTTTCGCCCACTGTTTATTTTAAAATGCCTCCATAACCTAAGTCAGACGCATCAGTCTCAACTATCTTAGGTGCTAATAGATCAGCTAAATGTAGGCATGGGATTTCTTTTACCTGTTTCTTAATTTGCTGAACTATACTTGTATGTTCATCAGACCAGGGAACAGGGGTTTTCTTCAACCTATCATGCAAAGGTTTTGCTAATCGGTTGATGTTGAGACAAAAATCTAAAACATAATTCAGACTACCCAAAAATCTCTGGAGTTGGGTTTTGTCTAAGATTTTGTCTAGAAATTTATCCGCAAATGCTAAAGATCTCTCAATTGGAGTAATTGTTCCTTGGGAAATATAATGACCTAAGAAACTAATTTTTGTTTGAAAAAGAGAGATTTTTATTTTTGAAACAACAAGTCCTTTTTTCTTTGCCACATTGAAAAATGTCCTGAGGTTTTTGAAATGTTGTTCAATTGATTCTGAAAAGACAAGAACATCATCAATATAAACAACATAGAAGTTTGAAAAAGGATTAAAAATCTCATTCATAATTCTTTGAAATTCTGAAGGAGCATTTTTTAAACCAAACGGCATAACCGTCCACTCATATTGCTCAAATGGGACAGTAAAAGCAGTTTTGTAACGATCTTTTAGTTCAATCTGGATTTGCCAAAAACCTGATTTCATATCAAATTTCGAGAAAACAAATGCAGAATGCAGTTTTTGCAAAAGATCCTTTTTGTTTGGAATTGGATATCGAATCCATTTCAAAGCCTTGTTTAGTGGCTTGTAATTAATTACAAGCCTAGGCATGCCTCTCTCTATTTCAGAGTTTTTGTTGATATAAAAAGCTGCACAGCTCTAGGGAGATCTGGATTCTGTGATTAGACCTTTTTGTTTTAAATCATGGATCTCTTTTTTGCAATGTTCTTCGAGTTCATGATTCATTTGGATTGGCCTAGCTTTTGTTGGAATTTGTTTTTCTGAAAACTCATTTTCATATGGTAAATCAACCATATGCTATTTTCTGCTCCAGAAGGCATTTGGTGAATCCGAACAAATTTCATTTTCAATTAATTTTTGAAAATCGGAAATTCTTTGTTTTATCAAATCATTTTCTAATCCTTTCTGGATTTTGAAAAAGGAAACATCCTGTTTGAGAAATTGTAAATGTTTTTGCTTTCCTTGAATTATACAATTCAATTCATTTTTGTAAACAGAACAAGCTTTTAAAAGGTTCAAATTTCTCGTTCTGGGTTTTTCAACAAAAGGGAAAACAATTTTTTCTCTATTTGCTTTAAAGGAAATACCATCATATGTGACAGAATAGGGAGTAATCATATTGATAAACGGAGTCCCTAGAATGACAGTATGGCTGATATTTTCGAGTAAAACAAATGGAGTTTTGATAAAGATGCTACCATTCTAGATGGAAGCTTCTATTTTAAATTTAATTCCCATGTCGGAGTTGTTAGCCGCGACAAGTTTTTCAGAAGTTTTTTCAAAAAATCTTTTCGGAACGATACAGCTTTTTAAACAATTTAAATCTGCTCCTGTATCTAAAAGAGCAACTGTATCAATTTTGAAATTATTTGAAAAAACAATGGAAACTTTTACCAAATATTTTCTTGTGGTAATTTCTCTCAAAATAAACAAGAAATCATTTGGAGCATTTTCTAAACTTTGAATTTCATTTTCTAAGTCTAGATTAGCAGTTTCGTTTTCAATTTTTTCTTCATTCTCATTATCATTAGAACTAGAGTCTTGTGATAAAAGACCATGAAGATGGTTTGAATCTTTCTCCTGTTTTTCTTTAAGAGTTTTTAGCTCTTACTTGACAATTTTAATTTCTTCTTAAAGCGACTGAATTGTCACAGGAGGTTTTTCTTTTGATTTAGTACTTAAGATTTTAGTGAGATCATAAGTACTGTTTGGAATAAGTTTGGAAGTGGAAGGTTTTCTGGTTCTTCCACGAGTACTTTAGATTTGGGAAAAATTTCAAAACTTCCTTCAGTTATTCATCTGCCTGATAGGATGGAGAATTTTCAAAACCCAAGATTTTCTTGTTCAAGCATTCCAAGTGCTTCTTTTCAAAACGTGGATTATTCTTCAAATGTACCACACCTGGTCTATACTAGACAACAGGTAGGTGATGAAGATCAATATAATTCACCTCCAACTTCACCATCTTTTTCTGCGGTAACTGAAAATGTTATCAATGAACTCAATGTTTTAGAAAAGGAATTTGAAGTTGACAAAAATTTCTTGCATCAGGATTTCTATTCTTCAAAAAATTCAGAAAAAAGAAATTGGTTTTTCAAAATTTTTCTGGATAAAAGAAAAGAAATTCAAAATGAGTTTTATGACTTCGTCATGCAAAACAAAGCTCATGTTTTATTCTTTGATTGGTTTGAAATTTATGCATCTCAAAACAAAATTTCATACCCATTCAAATCAAACACCAAATCTGTCAACCCTGTTACTACTAGAAATAAGGTTACAGAATGGGAAATGGTAGATGGTAAGAAAACCCAATCTGAACATCCACCTTTACGACAAATAAAAATTGCACATCTAGAAACCACTATAGATGCTGCACCTTATAAAACTCCCAGTGGTGATTCAAACAAGGATATTAAAAATATTCTTCAACAAAACAATTTTACAAACACTCATCTTAGTACGATTGCCAAGCAGTTAACTAGGATAGAGGAAACCCAAAAAACAGCCACTATCGTTTCCCAGGTTGAATCGACAGCTTCAAAACTGAAAAGTCCAGTTTTCAAACCTTTTCAGGTCTCCAAAACAAGTCAAAAACTGTTCAGGGAAGGTAAATCAGAATTTAATGAAGCTCTTAAAACCCAACTTAGTAGAATAGAAAATACTTCTACGTCTACACCAGAAGTTGTTAGAGACACCCCTGACCGTAGCAAAGCTGTTAGTGCTTTAGATCAGGTATCTGACTCTGAAGATACACAGCCAAACCAAAAGGAGGAATTATTCAAGCTTGTTTGGCAAAAAGGTCAACCTTCGACCATGACCACAGCCCCAGACTTAGGCATAGAAAATAGACCAAACATCCTGTCCCAGTCTAAGTTCAATGCCTCTACTGTCTATGAATGGAACATAGATGGTATGTCTGAATATAACATCCTTAGTCTTCTACAACAGATGACTATGGCCTCCAATGCTTACAAAACCCAGACTAGTACACCTGATAGAGCCATTGCTGAACTGGTCATTGCAGGATTTTCAGGACAACTGAAAGGATGGTGGGATTATCACCTCACTGCCCAACAACAATTAGAAATATTAGGTGCAATCCAAACCTTAGAGGATGGAACACCCATTCTCGATGAGATAGGTAACCCCATACCTGATGCTGTAACAACCCTAATCCATACGATTAGTCTACACTTTATAGGTGATCCTTCTCATTTAAAAGACAAAAACGCAGAATTACTTTCAAACCTTAGGTGCAAAAAGCTTAATGATTTTCAAAATTACAAAACTACTTTCTTAACTAGGGTAATGCTTAGGGAAGATTCCAATCAACCGTTTTGGAAAGAAAAATTCCTTTCTGGCCTTCCTACCCTTCTAGGAGAAAGAGTCCGTAATAAAATCAAAGAAGCTTTTGGAATTAACCAAATTCCTTATAACCATTTAACTTATGGGGAATTAGTTAGTTTCAAACAAAAAGAAGGTTTAAAAATCTGCCAAGATTTAAAACTTCAAAAACATTTGAAATGGGAGATGAAGAAAACTAGGCAAGAACTAGGATCATTTTGTAAACAGTTCGAAGTCTCCACAGAAGGTCAAACAAAAACCTGTGGAGGTTCCTGTTCTAAATCCTACAAAAGGCCCCATAAACGATTCTCTTCAAAACCTAACAAACAGGAGTTTTATAAAAGAACTAAATCACAGAAACCTTATAGGAAAAGATCTTTTAAAAAGCACTCCAAATCAACCTTCAAACAAGTCACTTGTTTTAAGTGTGGCAAACCTGGCCATACTTCAAAATATTGCAGGCTTAACAAAAAACTTCATGAGTTGCAAGTTGAGGAAGAAACAATACAAAAAATTGAAGCCATCCTCCTTGAAACATCAGAAAGTGAATCTCAAACAGAATCATCAGAAACAGAAGATTCTTTCCAAAATGATGAAGTTGCTGCCCTTGATTCCTCTAGCAGTGAGTCGGGTAGTAGTTTCAAATCTTTAAATGTTTTGACAAAAGATCAAGAATTAATTCTTGATATCATCAAACAAGTGGAAGATTCAAAACTTCAAAAAGAAATCATTGAAAAATTTTTGAAGTCCTTTGAACCAAAAACCCCAAAACCTTCCACTTCCAAACTTATTCCAAACAATACTTATGATCTCACTAAAATCTTAAGTACTAAATCAAAAGAAAAACCTCCTGTGACAATTCAGTCGCTTCAAGAAGAAATTAAAATTGTCAAGCAAGAGCTAAAAACTCTTAAAGAAAAACAGGAGAAAGATTCAAACCTTCTTCATGGTCTTTTATCATAAGACTCTAGTTCTAATGATAATGAGAATGAAGAAAAAATTGAAAACGAAACTGCTGATCTAAACTTAGAAAATGAAATTCAAAGTTTAGAAAATGCTCCAAATGATTTCTTGTTTATTTTGAGAGAAATTACCACAAGAAAATATTTGGTAAAAGTTTCCATTGTTTTTTCAAATGATTTCAAAATTGATACAGTTGCTCTTTTTGATACAGGAGCAGATTTAAATTGTTTAAAAAGCTATATTGTCCCGAAAAGATTTTTTGAAAAAACTTCTGAAAAACTTGTCACGGCTAACAACTCTGACATGGGAATTAAATTTAAAACAGAAGCTTCCATCTAGAATGGTAGCATCTTTATCAAAACTCCATTTGTTTTACTCGAAAATATCAGCCATACTGTCATTCTAGGGACTCCATTTATCAATATGATTACTCCCTATTATGTCACATATGATGGTATTTCCTTTAAAGCAAATAGAGAAAAAATTGTTTTCCCTTTTGTTGAAAAACCCAGAACGAGAAATTTGAACCTTTTAAAAGCTTGTTCTGTTTACAAAAATGAATTGAATTGTATAATTCAAGGAAAGCAAAAACATTTACAATTTCTCAAACAGGATGTTTCCTTTTTCAAAATCCAGAAAGGATTAGAAAATGATTTGGTAAAACAAAGAATTTCTGATTTTCAAAAATTAATTAAAAATGAAATTTGTTCGGATTTACCAATTGCCTTTTGGAGCAGAAAACAGCATATGGTTGATTTACCATATGAAAACGAGTTTTCAGAAAAACAAATTCCAACAAAAGCTAGGCCAATATAAATGAATCATGAACTCGAAGAACATTGCAAAAAAGAGATCCATGATTTAAAATAAAAAGGTCTAATCACAGAATCCAGATCTCCCTGGAGCTGTGCAACTTTTTATGTCAATAAAAACTCTGAAATAGAGAGAGGCATTAAACAAGGCTTTGAAATGGATTCGATATCCAATTCCAAACAAAAAGGATCTTTTGCAAAAACTGCATTCTGCATTTGTTTTCTCAAAATTTGATATGAAATCAGGTTTTTGGCAAATCCAGATTGAACCAAAAGATCGTTACAAAACCGCTTTTACTGTCCCATTTGGGCAATATGAGTGGACGGTTATGCCGTTTGGTTTAAAAAATGCTCCTTCAGAATTTCAAAGAATTATGAATGAGATTTTTAATCCTTTTTCAAACTTCTGTGTTGTTTATATTGATGATGTTCTTGTCTTTTCAGAATCAATTGAACAACATTTCAAAAACCTCAGGACATTTTTCAATGTGGCAAAGAAAAATGGACTTGTTGTTTCAAAAACAAAAATCTCTCTTTTTCAAACAAAAATTCGTTTCTTAGGTCATTATATTTCCCAAGGAATAATTACTCCAATTGAGAGATCTTTGGCATTTGCGGATAAATTTCCAGACAAAATCTTAGACAAAACCCAACTCCAGAGATTTTTGGGTAGTCTGAATTATGTTTTAGATTTTTGTCCCAACATCAACCGATTAGCAAAACCTTTGCATGATAGGTTGAAGAAAACCCCTGTTCCCTGGTCTGATGAACATACAAGTATAGTTTAGCAAATTAAGAAACAGGTAAAAGAAATCCCATGCCTACATTTAGCTGATCCATTAGCACCTAAGATAGTTGAGACTGATGCGTCTGACTTAAGTTATGGAGGCATTTTAAAACAAACAGTGGGCGGAAAAGAATGCATTGTCCAGTTCACTTCTGCACATTGGAATGATTGTTAGAAAAATTATTCTACAATTAAAAAGGAAATTATTTCAATTGTCATGCGCATTTGCATTTCAAAATTCCAAAGCGATTTACTAAATCAGAAGTTTTTACTTCGGATTGATTGCAAATCCGCCAAGGAAGTTTTACAAAAAGATGTTCAAAACATCGCATCAAAACAAATTTTTGCCCGTTGGCAAGCTATCCTTAGTATTTTCGATTTTGAAATTGAATTTATTAAAGGAGATAAAAACTCGATTCCTTATTTTCTGACCAGAGAGTTCCTCCAAAACAGGACCTAAAACATGCCCTGAAAATCAAAGGGGAAGGGGAAGGAGAAAGAGGTCCAAAAAGAGGACCCAAAAGTTTCAAAACCTGTAGCAGCATCTTCTGCTACAGAAATCAAATCATGGGTAGAAATCGTCGAAGAAGATGAAGAAGCCCTTGCCAAACAGTCCCAAGTCCAACAATGGATTGAGACTCTCAACAAACAGCCAGAACTTGGCTCCCTTTTCAAAATGATTGCTGAAAAGCAAATAGGTATATTATCTCAAACCATTTCAAAACCAGAGGAAGGATCTTCATCCTCAAAATCTTCCTCTAAACAAATTTCAAAACCTACACAAGAAATATCTTGTAGTAGACAACTTATCAAACCCTCCGACCTCGGAGTTTCTACCTCAAAATCCTCACAAGAGGAATTTTCAAAAATTATTTTGACATAAAATAGTTCTGAAATTGTTTTATCTCAAACAAAAAATATTTCAAATTATTTTGTTAAAACAGATTTCCAATACATTTGGACCATGGAGGAAGGATTTTATTCTCAAAACCCTCAAATGGCCATTTCAAAAGTTTTTCCTAAAGGCTGGTTATTTAAACCATGGGATTTATCAAAACCCCAGCCTTACTACAGGGCAATTCTTGAATTAATAGGTTTTGTGTCTATCATAGACAACCCTAAAACCGGACCTGTTAACTACTCAATGGGAAAAATTCATAAAGTTCTCTCTCCTCTCGAGTGGGGACAAAACCTTCACCAACCCAAAACCTTTCCCATTGACTTCAAAACCACATATAACCACTGCAGGACCTATTCCTACTGGGATTACCAACAGGCCTGGTATAACGCCTTTCTTTTCCAAAATACAAATTTCACCCATACATGGTTGTTCTACTTCAACCATAAACATGATACAACCAATATCCCTTTTATGTTTGCACATTGGTGGAAATTGTATGGAGCTTCTCCTGAAATCCTAAAACCTCAAATTCAAGAAAGCTATACCCTTTTCAAAAACTCTTACAAACCTCCTGACAAAGAAAAAAGATTTCATCCTTTAATGCTTTTTGCAATAAGGTTTTTCTTACCTTGGGTAACAGCTTGGTATCTGGACTACCACCAGCAAGAAGCACAAATTAACTTAGTCAGAAGATTCAAAACCAGATGGTAGACGAAATTTAACATTCCGGACTCCGTTAAAAGACCAGCTGTAAGTCGGTATCTTCAAAGCCAAGGATTTCTCAGGGTGGAACATTCATCAACACAGTTTCTAGCCCAAAAATCCTTTGCTCAGACCCAACTAGCAGCAGCAAAAACTGAAGAGGAATACTTTCAGATAATGGCCCAACTTTTACAAAGCAAGGCCTCTTCTTCGAAAGCCCCTTCAGGATCTTCAAAAGCAAGCTCATCCCTTAATATATATATATATATATATATATATATATATATATATATATATATATATATATATATGTTAGAGTTTTTTGGTGTATAATTTTATGAAATTAAGAGTTATAATATGTAATTTATAAGATTAATGAAGGTTTAATCGGGGAATTGAGTGTGAAATTAGAATTTTTTTTTTAAAAAAAAATTTGGTGAATGGTGTACATTATGTATAAATGCATATTCTTGAATGGGATATTATTAGGCTAAATTAAAATATAATTACTGTAATGACAGGCACTTTTCGCTGGCTTTGAGGGTTTCCATCCCGGAATGGACATCGTAATTGGATTCCCCACCATTATTCAACTATTGAGTACCAATTTTAGGGTTTGAATTGAGCTAAGGCGTTCCTGGTCGAGATTTCCTGTCACTTCACAATGGATAAGGGATTTGACCCAATTCGCTGGGTCTCGAGCCTCAAAAAGGCATGAAACAGTGTTTTAGGGTATCCTTATTCCATTGTTGGCAATTGACCTAGGGATACATTTTATTGGGCACCACAAGGTAGGTAAAAAGGAGTCGCCACCCAATAGATTATTGAGAAATGGTGTTCCGACCTTATGAGTGCAAAACTAGAAAGGGTTTGAAACCTCACTCTTATTTATACCTTTGTTTAATAAGGCCTAATTGGGCTATTTAGATTAATTATTTTATCCATCTTCTCATACGTATAATCATGGGAGAAAAAAATAAAGGTGCACTCAATCCATTAGACATTAAATAAATATCCATAAAACAGATAGTTCATTATGATCCTTTTTCTGGTGGGGGTATTAGTCCGTGCATGCATTTTATGAAAATGCATTTATTGTGAATTTTTAGATTAAAAGTAGGGAAAACAGGTCCCAATTTATTAGAAATTCCCATGTTAATTAATTATGTACAAAATCTTTTACATTATTAAAAACTTATTATTTGTATTTGATTTTTAAGGCATAAAATAGGACATTTGTCCAGTTTTATTAATAAAAATTCCAATTATTAACACAAATATTTTTGTGTGACATTTTCTTTCAGGTTATATATGAAGTAAAAGGAATAAAATACATAATATAAGTAAAGCAAGAATAAAATAAACTACAAATAAAAAAGACATTTTTAAAAAAGAGAAATTTTGACTCGTGATTTGGTTCATACCCGTGACTACTGAGTCATTGGTACAAACAAGTGGGCTCACTTACTTAAGGAGGAAAAACCTCGAGTTGTGTCACGGTCGCGAGTCACCTTAAGTGGGTGATTTTTCCTTTTCCTCTTCCTTTCTCTTTATCGTTCCTTACCCAAAATGGGTTTTAAACCCGGATAAAACAAAAAAGAAAGAGAGGGTAAAAACCTTCAAAACACTTTGAAAAATAACTTTAAGCAAGATTTGCAAAGAAAACATATTAAAAGAAGTAAAAATAAAGCTTTTAACACTAAAAACCTATTATATTTCTACCACATAGCAAATACCCTTAAAAAGGGTTTCATAATCTAGATCTGCCTAAAATAAAATGTTATGAAGAAACTAAAGGTTGAGTTTATAGCATTCAAGAATGAATGTATAAACTCCCAAGAAACTAAGCCCAGAGGAGAAAAATCCTTATAACATTACCTTCAGTGTGTTTTTCAAATAGATAATGGAACGTTAGGGTTCTAAGATCCCTCTTTAATGATGTTTCAAAGAAGAAGACTTGAAAAAATAAAGCTTTAGAGCTTAGATCTAAGAAAATAGAATGAAAATGAAGAAGAAGAAGTTTAAAAACTAAAGAGAAAACTTTTAAACTAAAATTTTCCAACTCCTTTTCCTTCTGCAAAGGAGCCATTTTATAACCATAGTCACAGTTGTGAGGTGAGTCACGAGTGTGAGTGGGATTATAGCTAATAAGAGTAAGTGAGTCCCAACAAGTGGGGTGTTAGTTAGGTCACGGGCATGAATCATTGAGTCAAGGGCGTGAATCATTCAGTCATGGGTGAGACTTGACTTTAGTCCCTAAAGTTGAGTTTCTCATCCCTACTAAGCAATTTGTAGAGCCTGCAAGCCCAAAATTATTTTTGAAAACACGGAGAGACCTTGAACCCCTTGCTTCATTGTCTTTGTAAGAGAAAAGACTTTCTCATTAAATAAGTTTAACAAAAGTTGCCTCAAGACCCAATGTCTACAGTTGTCCCCAATTTTAGGGAGACAAGTGCACCAAATGCCTGGGTGTGTAATATCCCAAATTTTGAATTAGTCAACCACAATTTTTAGACTGAAAAATAATGCTTTTTGCCACAAGTTTTAAGGGGTTAAAAATTTAATTGATATGAATGCATTATGGAGGTTATAGTTTGGAAACAAAGTTGAGAAAGGAGATTTAAGCTAAATAGTAACATAGTTGACTAAAAGTCACAGTTGATCTGAGATAGTCAACAATCAACCCGAACTCAATAATTATATTGTAAAATGAAAAGAAGAAGAAGAAGAAAAATATATATTAAAATAAAAAATTAATTACACTAAAGGAGAATTATGGAAAGAATATCATGTAAGCTAATGGACTTTTCTAGATGAGGGAATTAGCATAAGCAAATAAAAAAAAATAGAATCGGGAAAAGGGAAAGAAAACGTAGAATGGGAAAGGGGAAGAAGAAACGAAAAATAGGGGGAAAGTGAGACGGAAAGGCTGTCAAACAACCCAATGCCGCTTTCTCACTGCAATGGCAAGCCACACCACCATCCTTTTTCTCCTGTTCAGCCTGTAATACCCCAAATTACACCCTAGTAGTTTTTGACTGGTATGGGGAATCTATATATATTTATGTTTGGTGTAAATGAGCATAATTGTGATTATGAGTTAATACATAATTGGAATTAATCTAATAGAAGAGGTTATGTGACGCGCGAGGAACCCCGCTCACGTATCCGGGTCGTTCTCGAAAGTTCGCTTTTAGGACTCGAGACCAGATGGAGGTTTATTAAGACTCGTGAAAGCTGGTTGCTTTGCAATGGACAGGGAATTACCCCTATTCCATCATTGACAATCAACCTACGAGGGCGTCTATTGGGAATCATAAGGTAGGTATCATGGAGTTGCCACCCAATAAAACATTGGGAAATGAATTCTAACCTTATAAGGCCAAAATCAGAGAGAGTTTGGAGCCTCACTCTTATTTATACCTTTAGTTAATGTTATACGATTGAGTTTTTAGAGTTAATTATTTTATCTCCCTTCTCACACGATCATGAAATAAATTTAAAGCGCATTTCAAGTATATTCGGAAAAGAGTAAAGAAAGCAATAAATAAATTACAAGTGAAAAATATGGGACAGAATAGTATTCTGGACTCGACCTTTCAGGGTCTGGCCATCATCCATCAGATATCTAGGGTGCTGGTGACGCTTCGGTTGTCCTTGATCTCTAACCGGCCTAGCCGACCATGGTCGCAGGCTCCCCTCTAATGCTTTAGGTAAAGGTCTGTCTATACTGAAGTAATATTTCTGGATTGTTCTAGTCGTTGATACTTCTTCCATCCTTCACGTGCTAACACAGCTATTATGCCCATACGGCCGACTTTTCATTTCTAAGTCCATGGTGACCCTCTTGCAAGCAGCCAGGGTAGTTGCAAGTTTGGACTTTAAAATTTCTTCTTCTAGGATGTCCATCCTTCTTTTCAGACCTTGGGTCCCTGCCAGAACCTCCTTTGAAATATGTCCTTTGCCTTTTTGCTTAGATGATGGAGCGAAAGGCATCCTTTCTCTAGGCTCCGTTGGTGGTAGGCGTACTTCCCTAGTTGGATCCTGCTCTTCCTATGACATGGTAGGAGCAGTAGGTTGTTGCCTGGTGGGTGGTATTATTGTGGAGGATAAATTCTTCATCATAGTCATCATCCGGGCTTTAAACTTTTCAAACCTCTTCCTAACTTCCTCAGCAATCATAGCCCGAGTTGCATCTACATCTCTTTGTGGATTAGCCATTTTCGAATATTTGGATTCCTGTTAACTGCCTTTGATTCTTATCCTAGCTGTTCAGAAAGAAGGACCTCTTATTAGGTGACTGTTGGAACCCCAAAACCACTTAGGCAAATGGTCTATGATGGCTGAAATGTAGAGGGGTTAGTATGATGCATGCAATGCATGGAAAAATTCATACACAGGATGATACGTGCATGTGAAATTTTATATATATAGGATAGAATGTACACACACAAAATGCACTGCATATGCCCCTTTTTTTATGTTTTTTTTATGTGCATGAATAACATGTAATACATGATCGTGCTATGCTAATGGTGCTCGATGACTAAAAGATCAAGAAATTACAATGATACATGTGATGCATGAAAAATTATACATAGAATGATATGTACCTGTGAATTCCTGTTAACTGCCTCTGATTCTTATCCTAGCTGTTCAGAAAGAAGGACCTCTTATTAGGTGACTGTTGGAACCCCAAAACCACTTAGGCAAATGGTCTATGATGGCTGAAATGTAGAGGGGTTAGTATGATGCATGCAATGCATGGAAAAATTCATACACAGGATGATACGTGCATGTGAAATATTATATATATAGGATAGAATGTACACACACAAAATGCACTGCATATGCCCCTTTTTTTATGTTTTTTTTATGTGCATGAATAACATGTAATACATGATCGTGCTATGCTAATGGTGCTCGATGACTAAAAGATCAAGAAATTACAATGATACATGTGATGCATGAAAAATTATACACAGAATGATATGTACCTGTGAATTCCTGTTAACTGCCTCTGATTCTTATCCTAGCTGTTCAGAAAGAAGGACCTCTTATTAGGTGACTGTTGGAACCCCAAAACCACTTAGGCAAATGGTCTATGATGGCTGAAATGTAGAGGGGTTAGTATGATGCATGCAATGCATGGAAAAATTCATACACAGGATGATACGTGCATGTGAAATATTATATATGCAGGATAGAATGTACACACACAAAATGCACTACATATGCCCCTTTTTTATGTTTTTTTTTTTTATGTGCATGAATAATATGTAATACATGATCGTGCTATGCTAATGGTGCTCGATGACTAAAAGATTAAGAAATTATAATGATACATGTGATACATGAAAAATTATACACATAATGATATGTACCTACAAAAACTATATGCGCCGAATAGAATGTACACACATGAAATGACATTTATATGTTTTGGCATGCATGAATGACATACAGTGTATGAGCATGCTGTGCAGCATCCACAACTACATGCAAGCAGATAAATCTTTCCAACCTTATCACTCCCACACACGAGATCGTGCGGTCTCTTTCTTAGGTGGGCTTGATCCATGGGTTAACGGGGAATCCAATAGACGCGTATGGTGCATGGTGAAAAACCAGTAGCATAACACTCTTAATATAAAGTACATGCATATGGGTTTTGGCCATTATGTATTTGGACCTTTCAAACAGACTAAAAATGGGTCCACCGGGGCATGAAAGCCTTTGATGAGTGTCCAATTACTATGTTTGAATTTATTCAATATATAAGGGCCCACATCGCAAGCACATTATTAAGGTACATATCACCTAGTGGAGATTTCTATTGCCATTACATGAGTTTTGGTCAAGGATGCTGTTACTTTAGGTCTACCTAAGCATGGTCCCTGCCAATGGGTCTAGCTCATTGTGAGCATAACGAGTGATTGGGTCTCCATTTGATATCCCATTGATGGTACAAGACTTGGGCTGGTGATTATCCTGAGCACTCTCCTACAATGAGTGAAAGTAGAGTTGTGTTTCAGGAATGCACTGGGGTAAAATAATGGACCAACTAGTATAGTTCTAAGGTTCTAATGAATGCAATGCAACTTTTTCGAAAAGAGATAAAATTTCTTAACCCTAAACCCATTTATATTAGATTAGCCAAAGGTACTTTCAGAGGAAAATCTCATAATGTCCCCAGCGGAGTCACCACTGTGACGCGCGAGGAACCCTGCTCACGTATCCAGGTCATTCTCAGAAGTCCGCTTTTAGGACTTGAGGCCAGATGGAGGTTTATTAAGACTCGTAAAAGCAGGTCACTTCGCAGTGGACAGAGAATCACCCCTATTCCATTGTTGACAGTCAACTTACGAGGGCCTCTATTAGGAATCATAAGGTAGGTATCATGGAGTCGCCATCCAATAAAATATTGGGAAATGAATTCTAAACTTATGAGGCCAAAACCAGAGACAGTTCGGGACCCCACTCTTATTTATACCTTTAGTTAATATTATACGATTGAGTTTTTAGAGTTAATTATTTTATCTCCCTTCTCACACAATCATGCAATAAATTTAAAGCGTATTTCAAGTATATTCGAAAAACAGTAAAGAAAGTAATAAATAAATTACAAGTGAAAAATATGGGATAGAATAATCCCCGTAAAAAAATAATAAAAGCATAATAAATAAATGAATAAAATTATCCCAAAATTAATTACAAGGGCCCACAATAAATTATATATAAAAAGAACAAAATAAAATACATCATACATAAATCGGGACATTTATTAGATTTTAGGAACATTGGTTCCTTGTATTAACTTAAAAATCTGAGAGTTACCTTTGGGCATTAAAAACAGGGATAATTGAATCCCATTTTATGAAAATTAACTCTCTTTTGAAAGTGAAAGTTTCTTGGTTAAAATTAGGACATTGGTCCTATTTTATTAATAAAAATTCCAATTTTTATTATTGATAAAAAGTGAGTTTTTATAAAATAAATGTATTTAAAATACTATTTTGTACAAAACATACAAAATAATAAAATAAGGGAAAGACAGAAGTTAAAATGCAAACCAAACTTGAAGGCTTCTAAACTCTAGATTCTCTGGCTTGCCTAGCAGCATTACTCAAAGTAATATAAGTGAGTTTGGTAGACAACAAAAAAAAAACAAGAATAATAAATAGAGTTAGCAAATTAAATCAAGTGAACAAAATACGATTTAATAAAAATAAAGAATTAAATGAAGTATATACAGTAAACAACTCCAATTGAGAAAAGCTTTTATAATTACCACGAAAAATAATATTTGATAAAAACTGAAAGCTAATAAAGTAAGTCAATAACCAAAATAAAATCAAATGGAAAGCATAACTATTACTAAATATTCTATAGATTCAAATTACAAGCATGCATTATGTCAATAGATTAGTTAAATTAATCTAAGTTCATGTTAATCACAACAAACAACAACACACAAATTAATTATCAACTTACAGTATATATAATGGAGGAACTAAATTAACGACGCAAAATAAGAAAGAAGAAGGATTTGGCTCCAAACTGATATTTACCCTCAGATTTGATTCGGTTCTGGCCGCAAAAGAAGAAGTGATGATCTCCTGTCGATTGCTTAAAAAGAAATTAAGAAAGCTTGGAACCAAGCTCACTCTCACTCAAAATCGAAGTTAAAAACTGTGTTTTTTAGAAAACATGATGATGAAAATTGAATCCTTAACACAAAGAATTAATTTCTTTGGCTAAGAACAATTAGAATTTTTAAAAACTTTTCAAAATCTTATTTTTAGAATTTCCTGTGTTGTCGTTAATGTTCTTTCCCCTCCATTTTGGGTTCATATTTTTACTTTTTATATCATCCTAAAGATTAGGTTTTTAGGAGTTTTTTCAGTCTCATTAAAACTCTAAATTATCCTTTTAAAATTAAGTTTTATCCATTTAAAAATAGGAAAAGAATTTGAATTTAATTGAAATTGAAATTCAGTAAAAAAACTAATGAAAAAATAGAGTCCGCGCGAGGAAGGAGACGGACGAGGTGCGACCCTTGTGCTGGAGGTCGGCCCTCGCCCGAGGTAGGCTGCGCCTTGCATGTGGCCTTGCGGAGGGCCGCATGTCGCGAGGTGCGGGCTCCAGGCTGCACTTCGCATACGGCCTTTACGGAGGGCCACACATCACAAGGTGCGGCCTACGTGTGCGGCCTTTGCGGAGGGCCGCACGTCGCGAGGTGCAGCCTTGCAGGAGGCCGCACCTCGCAATGAGAGGTGCGGGCTCTCGCGCAGGAGGCTACACATAGCGTGTTTACTCGATAAGGGAGGCTACACATTGCTTGTGCGAGGCCTCGCGTACTGCCCGTGTGCTACACCTCGCTTACTGCCCACAGGAGCCGCTTCACGGACGCCTCACATCCAGCTACGGTAGGCCACCGGAAACTTTAAAAGCAAAATAAAAACTTTTTATTGAAAAAGAAGGTTTCGACAAGGAAATCATCACTTCTAACCTTTTTTGCCTAGGAGCAAGCATCATTTTCATCACCAGGTAATCTTGGTCTGGGCTACCTCAGGACCCGTTGTCTACAGGTTAATATAGTAATCTCACATGTTAGGACCTAATTGCATAAATATACGTGGGTTAAATTGCATCAATTGAGTAGTTATATGTGTCTATGAATAAATATGTTTAATCAATAGTTAAATGCATGAAATTAAGTAAGAAGAAGGATCGATATGGTAAATGGACAAAGGGAACCAATCATGCATAGACATCTATCCATTCTAGAATTTGGAAGAGACTTCATGGCTTTATAAGCATGAAGGTAGGCTGCTAAGAGGGAGAAGATAGCTGGCCAACCTTCCTCCTCCAAGGCAGCCCTTTTCCATTTTTTTGACACTTAAAATCTAATTAGAAGTGGTTTCAAGTGGAATTGAAGCTAGAGATTTAGTTTAAAAGTGGTGTTGAAGCATTAAAGGTAAGAACTAGTCACTATTCATCATCTTCTTCCTCTTTGCTTTTTAGAGTGCAAGTTGTGATATGTATGTATATTTATGAAAGTTGATATGGTTTTCCTATTTGAACTTGAAGAAGAAGTAGCTGTAGGAGAAAGAAGACGAAATGAGGTGAAGGAGTAGATAAAGAAGTGATTTTGAGGTTTGGGAATTTTCTATTCCTTTATATTCAATTTATCTATAATTGAGTGATTGAGGTGTTTATATGCTTCAGAATATTGCTAACATGGTACGGGAGTTATTTGAGTGTGGAATAATGATTGTGGAAGTGGTTGTATGTGAAAAGAATGAGTTTAGATGTGTTTTTGGGTTAGAAATCATAAAAAAGAACATGTCGAATTTCTAGATTAGCATAACTGTGCTTTTGAAAACACAATTGTGTTTTAGTGGAAATGAGTTAGCTGTGCTAGGTTACATGAAAGTTAGGGATATCCTTACCGCCGTGTGATCGGGATAAGTTAAGGAAATGTGGCAGTCCGTGGGCTTACACGGCAGGCAGGTCAGCCCTTACCGCCATGTAAAAGCATTATGTCCAACTTTTGAAATGTGAAGTAATTCACACAGCAATTAAGAACGTCCTTACCACCATGTAAATGTATTCAGTCCAGCAACCTTTATTTTTGGGTATCCCACACGGTGGTCAGGATTCTCTGCCCACCGTGTGGAGTCCCTTACACGGCGGTTAGGATTGTTTTTACTGTCGTATAAAAGTATTCTATTTTGATAATGTTTATTTCACACAGCGGGCAGGTTTCCCTTACTGGCGTGTGGCCCCTATTTTCCAGAAATTGTTTGTGAATTTTGCTATCAAATGGCTTCTAAATGACACCAAATTTCATGTAATGATTAATTATTATTAATAAATGATATTCACTGTATTTCTAAATTATTCTGTAAACTACTCATATGAGGTATATGAGTGCTATGCAAATTTTCCCTTAATGGCATGGTATTATAAATTTATAAAATAACTGAAATTTGAATTCCTACTCTCCTGCCTGCTTTAGACTGAGTAGTGGATAGATAGGCATGCCTATAGGGACTCCGATTGCTACAACCCTCATTTGTCCTGTAGACCTGTAAGCACCGTGTCCTGGAGCGGTCCGGATCAGAGGTTACCCTATGATGAAATCAATGTTCAAAGCCTGTGCGGGAGGCTGAAGTTGGAGGTTTTAGTCCCGCGTTCCATGAGAAATGAGGTTTTTCTACACTTCAGGGGCAGAGGGGGAGAAAACGGGAGTTTTCCGAGTCGAAAAGATTTTTTTTGTCCTCCACAGACGGCCAGCCCGTCCGTGGAGGTAGCCCGTCGCTTCGAGTCACCGACGGCTCAGGGTATTTTCCGACGCCCGTCGGAAAGTCACCGCCCCTGTCAGGAGCCGCCTAGTTTCCCGGAGCACGCAACCGTTCTGACGCCCGTCGGTGGATATGGCAGGGCCGTCGGAAGTATCCTTGTGTCAGTAGGATTCTTCCGACGCCCGCCCCTACGCACCGACGCCTGTCGGTCGTGTCTGGCTATATAAGGTCCGGATTTTCATTTGAAAAGGGTTGGAAAATTTTCAGAAGAGGAAACTCTGCCAAAATTCGAGCACGTTCTCTCTCTCTTCCAAAAACACCTTTTTCCAAAGAACTTTACTTAATCAAGGATCAAATCAATCAAAGGAACTAAAAGCTAATTAGTTTTCTTTAGATTTTGACTCCTAAATCGATTTTCTGAAGGATCGGAGGTGAAATAGCTCATTTTCTCTCTCTAATCTTTCATTCTCTTATTTCTCGTGGAACGCGCGGGGATCTAACCGACATCAAAATTCTACCCAAGGCAACTATCTGAGGGTAAATATTCCGGATTCTCTCTCCATTTCTATCTCATATTTAATCATTTATCATTTATTTATTCATTCTGTGAAATTTTTGAATACTTGTCATTACCTTTCTTCATTTTGACTATCCCATCTCCCCTTTTGAAATAAAACTTGCTTTTTGATCTTGAAAGGCCCTTGTTTCCTTTCTGTTTTCCGGAGACAGAGGTGACCGACGTGTCATCTTCATGACCGATGCCCGTCGGTCACCTACCTATGGACACCCTTTTTGAGTGACAAACGGGCATATCGAATTACCAAACCGACGCCCGTCGGTCAACCAGGAAGGGCCGTCGGTGGGTTCTGCCTCCATTTTCGTTGATCATTTTTTCATCTCTATTCAGTCCCTTCGATTTTTTTTATGTGTTAATTTCATGAATATTAACATCTCTTAACTTTCTGTGAGTGTATATTGGTCTTCATGGATAATTTCGAGCTCGAGCAGCCGCCTACCATGCGTGGTGGATTTCGTCCGGTTTAGTTTTCTTAAACCTCTTGATTTATTCCTCTCACCTTTTTCATTGATTATTTTATGTATTTGAATAAGCTTTCTTTATCCCGTTAAATGTAAGAATATATCAACGATTTGTACTTAAATAAAATTGAGTTTTGTATAAAATGCAAAAGGGTCCAATGCCCTATTTTCATTCAATAAAGATCATCACATATTAAATATCCCCTTTTTAATAATAATGCATGAGAGGACCAAAGTCCTCAAAATAAACAATGCCCCGATTTGTGTAGGAATCGCACATTTACCAAAGGGAGTTGTATTCCGCTCCTTGTGTTATTGTAATTTATCGCTTTCGATACTTATTCTGCTCATTTATTGCTTTCCGAATGTGAATAAATGTGCCCTTTAATCAACTGCATAGTGTGGAGAGAGAGCGAACTGATGACATTAAAATTTGATCATAAACTAATCGAGGTAGAAATAGATGAGAAATCCCGGACCCAGCTCTGGTCTTTGGGCCCAAGAGGTTATAGGTTATCCTCCAAAATACTTCTTGGGTCACGAGACATTAGCGCTAATCCTAGGCCTCATGGCCCAAGAAGTGCATTTTCGGGGTGACTTCAGGAAAGCTGTTGGGACATGTCGTCAGTCAGAGGGGGATAGAAATTGACCCCGATAAGGTGAAAGCTATCAGAGAGATGCCTGTGCCACAGAAGGAGAGAGATGTAAGGAGCTTCCTAGGCAAGCTGCAGTATGTTAGCCGGTTTATTGCAAAGCTCACTTCGATATGCGAACCTGTTTTTAAGCTGCTTAGAAAGAACCAGCCCGTAGTCTGGAATGAAGACTGTCAGAGAGCCTTTGATAACATCAGGGAGTACCTGTTAAATCCGCCAGTACTAAGACCTTCGCAACCTGTTAAACCGCTTATTCTATATCTGGCAGTAGAAGACGGTTCAGTGGGCGCCATGATGGCTCAAGAGGATGAATTTGGGGTGGAGTTTGCAGTTTATTACCTCAGCAAGAAGTTTCTGGCTTACGAAATAAAATATGCTGAAGTGGAGAAGATCTGCCTTGCAGTGATTTGGGCATCAAAGAAGCTAAGACATTACTTCCACTCATACAAGGTTCAGGCTGTAGCCAAGCAGAATCCTTTAAGATATTTGCAGGAGGCACCATCTTTGCTTGGAAAGATGGGGAGGTGGCTGCTCTTGCTACAAGAGTTTGATGTGCAATACATCACCCGCAAGACTATTAAGGGGCGAGCTGTAGCCGAATTCCTTGCTGAACATCCTATCCAAGGGGACACCCTCGAATTTACCTTTCCTGACGAGAGCATAGGCACGATGTCTGTTCAAGGATGGCAGTTGCATTTTGACGGGGCGGTAAACAACAAAGGAGCCGGAGTCGGAATCATCCTGACAACCCCAGATAATGAGAAGCTTCCTCTTGCTAGGAAACTGAGATACAAAGCAACCAACAATGAAGCTGAGTATGAAGCGTGCACTTTCGGGTTAGAAGCTTTGGCTGTGTTGGGGGCAAGAAACGTAGAGGTATTTGGTGACTCGTCCTTGGTAATAAACCAGATCCGAGGTGAGTGGGCTGTTAAGGAAGAACGACTGGTCCCCTATGTTCAATATTTGAAAGGGATGTGTGGGCAGTTTGAGACTTGCACTTTCCACTTTGTGCCCAGAGATGAGAACCGTTTGGCTGATGCGTTGGCAACCTTAGTGTCAATGTGGGATAACCCTGAAGGAGTGACCATGAAACCAGTGCTAATTTCGAGCTCTGATAAGCCCAGTTTTGAAACCGAGCCTGTAATGGAACTAGAGGCGTCAGATGGGAAGCCATGGTACTTTGATATCATGAATTACTTGGAAAGCGATAGATTTCCAGAAGAAGCCACTAAAAAGACCAGAGGATGATACGTAAGTTATCTACTCAGTTCATATCCTTGGAAGGGGTGCTGTACAAAAGACGGTCAGATGGGATTCAGCTCAGATGCTTGAATGAAAGAGAAGCGCGCAAGATAATGGAAGAAACCCATGCAGGGGTCTGCGGGGCCCACATGAATGGTTTGACCTTGGCCAAGAAGATAATGAGGCAAGGCTTTTATTGGCTTACGATGGACACTGATTGTTCAAAGTATGTCAAGCAATGTCAGTTATGCCAACAGTACGCGGATCTGAGGCACCTGCCGGTATCAGAGCTACATAACCTAACGTCACCTTGGCCGTTTGCTGCTTGGGGGATTGATATCATTGGAGAGATTCGCCCTACGGCGTCCAATGGGCACAGATATATCATAGTTGCAATCGACTACTTCACCAAATGGGTCGAGGCAGAGTCCTTCAAGAAAATTGACGCAAGGGATATGGCCAGGTTCATAGAGAGGAACTTGATCTGCAGATATGGTCTCCCTCACCACATAGTATCTGATAATGGAGTGCAGTTTATGGGAGAGACCAGAAAACTTCTCGAGAAATATGGTGTTGAGCATCATAAGTCCTCTCCTTACCGACCGCAAGCGAATGGAGCAGTAGAAGCCGCCAATAAGAATGTGAAGAAGATCTTGTCCAAGATGGTCCAAACCTACAAAGACTGGGCTGAAAAGTTACCCTTCGCCCTGTGGGGATACAGAACGACAGTAAGATCATCTACAGGCGCTACACCATTTTCCCTGGTATATGGAACAGAAGCAGTTTTGCCAGTAGAGATAGAGCTTAAATCGCTAAGGGTGGTCATGGAGGCCCAAATCCCGGAAGCTGAATGGGCGCAACAGAGATTGCAACACTTGAACTTACTGGATGAGAGTAGGCTGAAAGCTTATTATCACAATCAGATATATCAGAAGAGATTAGCGAGAACTTTCGGAAAGAAGGTGAGGAAGCACCCGCTGAAAGAGGGGGACTTGGTGTTCAAACAGATGAGGCCAGGAATACCAGACATCAGGGGGAAATTCAGACCTACCTGGGAAGGGCTGTATGTCCTTAAGAAGCTGTTGTTCAGAGGGGCTGCAATCTTGTCAGACAGCGATGGGAACGAATTCAAAGAGCCAGTCAATGTCGACAGACTCAAAAGGTTCCACGGCTAAAGACCAAAATAAAAAGAAGAGAATAAAATGCCCTGCAAGTCGAAAACCGAAAAAAGGCGATTATGCTAAAATTGGGCGCCTCGACAGGGTGAAAACCGAAAAAAGGCATCCTGTGCAAAAATTAGAGGCATGAGAGAGAATGTCCGATCGTGAAAACCCGAGAGGGCCGATCGGTAACAGGAATTGATGCTGTTAAAATTTGGTTTCATGTATTGATAGCGCAAAAGCAGCTGAGTAAATGCCGAAACTGATCATGTATGCTGAAATTATCTAGAAATGTACACAAAACTCGTGAAAGGGATGAATATTATTCTTTTCACTGTCGTCATTTTCTAGTTCTGCATTAAAAAGAAATGTAGCACAAAAAGAAATACACATATAGGCTAAGCTAGGTCCTGCTGCTGCTCTCGCCGATCAGATGCTTGAGCCCTCGAGTCCTATTATCGGAGGCTGGGCTGAGGATCCACTTCTTGTACCCGCTGGTTGAGGACGCAGAATGATTGCCAAACCTCGGGATGACGGTCTTCACAGGTAATCTACCCCATAGCTCATGATACCGGGAAGCAAATGCGACCGAGAGATCTCCTCCTCGGAAAGACAGGGGAACCCTCACTATATCCTGGGTCATCCCAAGCTGTCGTGTACATCGCGAGGTGATGCAGAAGGTGGCCTGGCGGAGGCCGCAGAGGGGAACGCAACCCGATGACCCATCAGTGACCGCATGAGACAGCGGGAGCCAAGCGGATGTAAAACTGATATCGTCATCTGACAGCTCGCCAAATATGGTAATACCTTCACCAGCCGTGGCACAACCATACAATCGCCTGCGAGGCAAAAAATGGCTTGGCGAGTACCGCGGAGTGACTCGAGGGGGTGGTTCAGACAGCATCTTCAGTTTTTCCTGTAACCAGATCTGTGAAAAAAAAAAAAAAAAAAGCCGCTGGAGTAAGTAGGATTTGCTTCAGGCAAAAATAAGGCACAGGGTTGTGTGAAAATCCGAAAGGACGCACCTCCCGCAAAGAAAAGCTAGTGTGAAAATCCATAAGGGATGCACTACCTTTAAAATAATGACGTACCTGGAGTAATAAGGGGCTACCGGTAAAGGTTGTGGTGGACCCAGAGCTCATAGCGTCCAGACTCAAGATGGTTTCGGCCAAGACAAGTGGTAGAGGGGACAATCCCAGATGAAAGTCGCTCAGAACTCCAAGCAGACGAAAGTCACCTGTCAAGCCTCCTGGAACAACAGTAAGGAAGTTCACCATGCAGAATAGGAACGTGATACTTACCCGATAGGTGGGGATGTCAGTGAACTGATCTAGGGCCTCGATCAGTGGCTCCAGAGAAAAGGAGGAACTCAGAGGAATCAGCTGGTTGGCCTCCGAGGGGGATATGCCCAGAGCTAGGGCTACGTCCCGGGTCTGAAATAGGCCACAGCGGGGGATGCAAGGCAAAGCGCCAGGAGGGAACCGGGCTCCCAGAATGGAAGCCAATTCTTCAGAAAGAGGGCACAGTTCCTGATAGGTGAACTGGAAGACGTGAAATCGGGGGTTCCAGAAGCGGGTAGCCGCCAGGAGGAGGTTCTGGTCGATTTTCACCCAGCACAGATATTTCAGCCCAGCCAGGGAGGAAAGGGCGCCTTCTCCCCAAGTGTGTTTGTCATCTAAAATACGGTGCATCCTTTGAGCAGGAGGGGAAAACATTTTGAGAAGAAAAAAAGCCCAAGGTGCTGGAAAATGAAGAGACAAGAAAATCTTGCAGATTTTATAGGAGAGGGTCACCGACGGCTTACCCGCCCCTCTACAGAGACGGTCTGACCGCCCCTCTACGGAGACGGCCTGACCGCCCCTCCATAGGGATGGCCTGCCCGTCGGAAGGCAACCGGGCAGAAACACGCATCATCATTGCATTCATCACGCGCATTAAATTGCATTTATTGCGCGACGGACGGCCAGCCCGTCGGTCGCTTGTACAGACGCCCTGCCCGTCGGTAACGAAATTCTATATAAGGGCGAGTGACAGATGGCGCAAACGTTGCTGTCCCTTTCTTCTTCCTCTCTCAAGCGGTTTCTAAGCAGTTTTTAGCGATTTTTGAGTCTTTTCTTCTTATTTTTTCGCGATTTCTTCGTTTTTTCGCATTATATACTCACCCGGTGCCCGGATATTTATATTTCTCCAGTTTCTACACTCCTTCGGATTACAAGTAAGTAAATAATTACTTTCTTTTTTTTTTATTCAATTTATTTTTACATTCTTTCTTCCTTTTAACTTTAAGGAGCTTTGGATAATTTTAGAATTTAGGGGGAAATGCTGCCCATTTTTTTATCCGAACTTTTGCATGATCACATAGAAATAGAGTTTTTCTATGATCTTGGTGCCTTAGAAATGCATCCTGTTAGCGCACCACTTCTGAGCATGATTTTCTTTTATAGCCTGAGGCCATTATCTTGAGTTGTTGGGGGCACACTCTTGCCGGGGTGCGCCCCATTTACATGCGTTTAATATTATTAAGGCCTGAGGCCTATTATTTTGCTTTTTCATGCAGGGGGGTTGGGCACATCCCTGCCGGGGTGCCGCCCAAATTTTTATTACTTATTCTAGAATTGAATATTTATTTGTTTTCCATGTATAATGCATGTCCTAGGGCTTAGAAAGCCCATCCTTATCCACTTTAGTTATCTCCACGAGGATTGCATGTTCCTTTTACCATGATACGTGCAAAGCATGTTAGGCTACTGCCTTGGACAGGATGTTTGCTATTTTCATCTGTCATTACCTTTCTCTTTTTTATCTCATGATTGGGCCGCCATTGTCCTGTTAAGGCCTAGATGGACCTTAGATTTTGGAAAATAAACTTGATAGTGCTGGTTTTGCCAAGTTTTCGCTATCTGACTCCTTCCCTTTTATAGGATGCCTCCCAGACGCAGAGCACCACAGGCCCAGCCCGAGCTTGAGGCCCCGGCTTGGATGGATGATGAGTCCGCTCAGAGGTACAGGGCGTTGGCTCAGGTAGAGTTTCGGGCCAGCCGCTTTGTATCTCGCCCTTTTCTAGAGGCCCTTGGGTTGGCCCCGGAGTTTGATCTACTTGCCGAGGGAGCTGGTTGGACGGAGTTTCTAGAGCCTGCCTTCCAGACATTTCCAGAGGCCACCCGTCAGGTCTTGGCCACTCTCCGCTACACGGGCTTTCAGAGTGCAGATACTGACCCGGGGGTGGTACAGTTTTGGTTTGATGGCGACCATGTCAGCATCACCAGGCAGAGGTTCGCTCAGGCTATGGGGCTCCCTACGGGAGAGGAGGTTGAGATCCCGCGGCGAGCGGTGAGACGCGCCCATTGGGCGGCTATTGCCATACCAGGAGTGCTGTATGATCACGATACAGCGAAGAGCACCGTACTGGTGTCTCAGGCACTCCGGTATCTGCACAGAGTGCTTTCCAGCTCGTACCTCGGTCGAGCTGGTAATCCAGGGTCGCTTAACGCGGCCGAGATCTGGAGCCTCTGGGCTATGGTGGCAGGCCGGCGTCTCAACGTTAGCCACGAGATCTTGGCCAACCTGGTCAGAGTTGGCAGAGGGTCGACGCCAGTGGTGATGGTGGGAGGAGTCATCACTCGATTACTGTTGGGATTGGGGTTTAACCCCGAGAGGCTGAGAGGACCCTTGCTGGAAGGGATTCATGTAGACGCTACAGCAGCAGTTCAGATGGGGATGATCTCCCCGATTACTGGCCAGGCAGAGGCCTATAGGGTGTTGACTATCCACGAGACTCGGCAGATGTTCCACTTTCCACCCTTGGGGGCAGATCCTGATCATCCAGAGCACCAGGAGGAGCAGCCTCCACAGCCAGAGCCCGAGCCTCAGCCTCCGCAGGTACAACCTCAGCCTCCACAGACTGAGCCACAGCCGGAGCACCAGCCTCCTCCACCTCCTCAGTCACAGGCAGCGCCTCCGCCACAGCAGCAGGAGCCTCCTAGGACCCCCTCGGACTTCGATTTTGAGATCACGATGGACGATCTCTTCGCCTCTTCACCGGCATCTAGGGCCCCGACTCTAGCCCCGTCGCCGAGTACCAGGGTACAGAGGCCTGCCCGTGAGCCCTCCGAGAGATACCATCTGTACACCCGAGGCGATCCTGGGGCATCCACTTCTTCGGCACCACCACCAGAGCCACAGCCACCGCCAGCTCAGCCGGACTACTTCCAGCTCCTCTCCTCCATGTTTATAGCCTTTAAGCGGCGACAGGATGAGAGGGATAGGGCCATTCACGAGAGGTTGGATTGCCAGCAGGCTGCTATTCAGGAGCAGTCTCAGACGGTGGAGCGCCTATCCCGAGAGCAGGCAGGCTACATGGAGCACACAGCAAGGGAGCAGACCCGAGCCATGGATGCCCTTAGAGACGAGCAAACTCGAGTCCTGGAGGCCTTCAGGGGAGAGCAGATGAGACTGGTTGAGCAGATTGCTTAGGGACAGAGGGAGTTGAGGCAGCAGCTCGCTCATGATGTGAGGATGTCACAGGACCAGGCATCTCAGAGGGTCGATATGACCCTTCAGATGATTGATGAGTCACTTGACTCTCTGAGATCCCGCGTCCAGACGATAGAGGGGATTCTCCCTCCTCTTTCTCAGACCATGAGGGAGTTTAGGCAGCAGACGGAGCAGAGTTTAGAGCATAGGAGGACGGCCGCCGCTGAGCAGACCGCTCAGCTGAGCCAAGCCTTCAAGAAGTTGGGGGACAAGATCTCTGAGACCTTAGGGTTTTTGGGCACCTGTACCCAGCCCTTCTTGGATGGCTATGCTCAGGTTCAGTTCAGGCGAGCCCATGATCACGAGGCAGGACCCTCTACAGCTCCGCCACCACCTCAGGCCCGTCCACCTCCGCTAGGGACCGTGCATATATCGGATGATGAGGATCCCGATGAGCCCTCAGACTACACACCCCTCTGAGCTTCAGGGAGTTATTTTTGTATCTCTTGTATATTTTATATTTTGTATCTGCACTGTACAAAAATGACAATTCTAGTGGAAAACCTTTGCTTCATTATTTGCATGTTTTCTTCGATTAATTGCTTAAATAACATCACAGAAAGTGTATATTCTCATATTTACTTATGTGTCGATAAAAATACGAAACAAACAACAAAAGAATGATAATCAATAACATCTCAATAAAAGAAAAAATGAACAAAGGGTGAAACATGGCGTAGCAAATAAAGCAAAATCATGCCATCAATAGACAGGATAAAAGACGACCACTCAAGCATGAGCTAACGAAATTTTTCATCACACAGGTACAGAGGAATACCGATCTGAACACGGACATCAATTAAAAAAAAAAAAAGAGAAGATCTCCTTTGAAACAAGGAAACCAGCAGAGTTTCCACACTCCAAGATCGAAGCTGCAGTTGAAGAAACACTGCCCTTCACCAGATCGAAGCTGCAGTTGAAGAAACACTGCCCTTCACCAGATCGAAGCTGCAGTTGAAGAAACACTGCCCTTCACCAGATCGAAGCTGCAGTTAAAGAAACACTGCCCTTCACCAGATCGAAGCTGCAGTTGAAGAAACACTGCCCTTCACCAGATCGAAGCTGCAGTTGAAGAAACACTGCTCTTCACCAGATCGAGGCTGTAGCCAGAGAGTGCTGCGTCTCACCAATCGAAGTAGCGGTTAGAGAAACACTGCTCTTCACCAGATCGAGGCTGTAGCCAGAGAGTGCTGCGTCTCACCAATCGAAGTAGCGGTTAGAGAAACACTGCTCTTCACCAGATCGAGGCTGTAGCCAGAGAGTGCTGCGTCTCACCAATCGAAGTAGCGGTTAGAGAAACACTGCTCTTCACCAGATCGAGGTTGTAGCCAAAGCATGCTACATCTCACCAAGCCCTACAGATCGAGATGAGGTATAACCGGCAAAAGGCACGGAAGGTGAAAAGCCGTCGAAGGTACGCTTTCTTTCCAACCTTTCTCTGAGTTTTGGCTTATCTAGGTGCTTGTGCGCTAGTTTCCCCAAAACTGGTGGCAACTGTAAGCACCGTGTCCTGGAGCGGTCCGGATCAGAGGTTACCCTATGATGAAATCAATGTTCAAAGCCTGTGCGGGAGGCTAAAGTTGGAGGTTTTAGTCCCGCGTTCCATGAGAAATGAGGTTTTTCTACACTTCAGGGGCAGAGGGGGAGAAAACGGGAGTTTTCCGAGTCGAAAAGGTTTTTTTTGTCCTCCACAGACGGCCAGCCCGTCTGTGGAGGTAGCCCGTCGCTTCGAGTCACCGACGGCTCAGGGTATTTTCCGACGCCCGTTGGAAAGTCACCGCCCCTGTCAGGAGCTGCCTGGTTTCCCGAAGCACGCAACCGTTCTGACGCCCGTCAGTGGATATTGCAGGGCCGTCGGAAGTATCCTTGTGTCAGTAGGATTCTTCCGACGCCCGCCCCTACGCACCGACGCCCGTCGGTCGTGTCTGGCTATATAAGGTCCGGATTTTCATTTGAAAAGGGTTGGAAAATTTTCAGAAGAGGAAACTCTGCCAAAATTCGAGCACGTTCTCTCTCTCTTCCAAAAACACCTTTTTCCAAAGAACTTTACTTAATCAAGGATCAAATCAATCAAAGGAACTAAAAGCTAATTAGTTTTCTTTAGATTTTGACTCCTAAATCGATTTTCTGAAGGATCGGAGGTGAAATAGCTCATTTTCTCTCTCTAATCTTTCATTCTCTTATTTCTCGTGGAACACGCGGGGATCTAACCGACATCAAAATTCTACTCAAGGCAACTATCTGAGGGTAAATATTCCTGATTCTCTCTCCATTTCTATCTCATATTTAATCATTTATCATTTATTTATTCATTCTGTGAAATTTTTGAATACTTGTCATTACCTTTCTTCATTTTGACTATCCCATCTCCCCTTTTGAAATAAAACTTGCTTTTTGATCTTGAAAGGCCCTTGTTTCCTTTCTGTTTTCCGGAGACAGAGGTGACCGACGGGTCATCTTCATGACCGACGCCCGTCGGTCACCTACCTATGGACACCCTTTTTGAGTGACAAACGGGCATATCGAATTATCAAACCGATGCCCGTCGGTCAACCAGGAAGGGCCGTCGGTGGGTTCTGCCTCCATTTTCGTTGATCATTTTTTCATCTCTATTCAGTCCCTTCGATTTTTTTTATGTGTTAATTTCATGAATATTAACATCTCTTAACTTTATGTGAGTGTATATTGGTCTTCATGGATAATTCCGAGCTCGAGCAGCCGCCTACCATGCGTGGTGGATTTCGTCCGGTTTAGTTTTCTTAAACCTCTTGATTTATTCCTCTCACCTTTTTCATTGATTATTTTATGTATTTGAATAAGCTTTCTTTATCCCGTTAAATGTAAGAATATATCAACGATTTGTACTTAAATAAAATTGAGTTTTGTATAAAATGCAAAAGGGTCCAACGCCCTATTTTCATTCAATAAAGATCATCACATATTAAATATCCCCTTTTTAATAATGATGCATGAGAGGACCAAAGTCCTCAAAATAAACAATGCCCCGATTTGTGTAGGAATCGTACATTTACCAAAAGGAGTTATATTCCGCTCCTTGTGTTATTGTAATTTATCGCTTTCGATACTTATTCTGCTCATTTACTGCTTTTCGAATGTGAATAAATGTGCCCTTTAATCAACTGCATAGTGTGGAGAGAGAGCGAACTGATGACATTAAAATTTGATCATAAACTAATCGAGGTAGAAATAGATGAGAAATCCCGGACCCAGCTCTTGTCTTTGGGCCCAAGAGGTTAGAGGTTATCCTCCAAAATACTTCTTGGGTCACGAGACATTAGCGCTAATCCTAGGCCTCATGGCCCAACATGGATACTAAGCGCAAGTCTTAGGCTCTCCGAGGCGAGAGTAACTTTCCCAATGTTCTATTGGGTGACGACTCCATGATACCTCCTTGTTGCCCAACATAGACGCACTTGTGATTTATCGCAAGATGCCTATGGACCCGCAAATGCCCCGATCGCCCACGTGCGGGCGGTCCGAAAGGGTGGCGCATCGGGGTCCGGCGCGCGTCACAAGACCCTATTTGGGTCATCACTTATTTCAAAAGAGATAAAGAATATAAGCGAAATGTATTGTGCCCTTGGGTTCCCCCATTTGTACCTTCGAGTACCCTCGTTCAGTACTCTTTCCATTATCCACTCCCCTAGGTTAAGGCTGGTAACTGTATAATATTATTATGTGCTCATTACTGTGAACTGAAATATACTTGTTATGGATATATGATTACTCTCTATTTCGTTACATTGAGGTTATGGTTATGCGCTATGTATCTATTGATGATCTCTATTTATGCATTCATTATGTGTACCTAGTGTCGATGACTACTGTGAGTAGTTGTCCCTCTCATGTATTCCCCATTAAGCTTTATGCTTAGTGCGAGTGTTTTATCTGTGCAGGTATTGAAGATCAAGCAAGTGCCAGGGACATCCCGCATCAGCTAAGGCCAACACATCTGTAAAAGAACCCAAATGTAGGGTTTAGTTTTGTTATAAGTTTTGTATTTAATGTCTTTTTGGCTTGTTATTATATATAACAACACTATAATTAGGCATGTATATTAGTGGAATGTCTTTTGAGTAATGCAATGAGATATGTATTTTGTTACAATCCCTTGTATAGCCTAATGTATGATGAAATTTTATACTTTTGACTGTTAGACATGTATTCTGTTGGTGCACTCTCTTGTTCTCCAAAAGGGGTATAAGGGGTGTTGATAAGTTCAAATCTATGCTTTATTTGTGTCAATTTTTAGGTTGATTTTAAGTAAAGTAGTTATTATTTTTGGATGTTTTTGTTTAAAATAATCTTAAATCTTTAAATGGACTAAAATTGAACTTTTATTGTGTTTTTGGCAATTTTTAGGTACTTTACACGGCGATAAGGATTTACATACTGCCGTGTAACCATAAAAAGTCAGGAATTGCGTGCATATGATTTTACATGGCTGTAAGGGTGTTACATACCGCCATGTAAATAGGACTGTCCGAGATTGACAGAGTTTTACACGGTGGGCAGAAATGACCTTATCCCCATGTAAATCTAGAAGAATTCAAGTTGCTGTCCAGTAGGTGTCTACATGGCGGTAAGGTATTTACATACCGCCGTGTAAACCAAGCCATTTTCAGAGTTTCATTCCAGTAGGTAGTTACACGGCGGTAATGGGTTTACATACCGCCTTGTAACCTTCTACCTTCAGTTGTGAACATGATCTACATGGTAGTAATGAGTTTACATACCGCCGTGTAACCTTAACTGATAAATAGAGGTGAAAATTTCTTTAAAAGGAGTTCTTTTTCCTGGCATCTTTTGTATTTATATTTCTCTGTAACTTAGATCTATGGTTCCATTCTTAGCAATTTTTATACTTAGTTTTTATTGATTTCAATAAATAGCTTCAAATTCTATATCTCTTTTTACATTGAGAGTTATAATAGAGGATTTAGATTGAAGAATATCCATATACTTTGGTGATAATTTTATTTTCAGATCTAAAATGGGTAATATCAACTTCTCTTCATTTAATTCAGTTTTTATTTCAATAATGAGTGAGTAGTTCTTTTTCTTGTTGAGGGATGCCTTGAATCCCCAATAACCATGTAAACACTCTATTTGGATTAATTTCTGTATATGCTTCAGTTTTATCTTCTCTAAGCTTATTTGTATGTGATTGATTCTAATGCAAGATTTAGGTTGATTTATTGTGACGATCTATTGATTGTATTTGATTCATTCAACTTACATATGCTATGTTCTATTTCTTTTAGTTTTCTGCTGGTTTAATGAATCCGGAATGGCAGTTTAACCTGTAAACATCTATTTTAATAGGTTCAGAATGGAAGTGGATAATTGGGCTTAGATGTCTTAATCCAGGAATGGTAGGATTATCTAAGTTTAAGACTTAAGACCTATTTAAAGCTAAGTTATGTGTTGAATCCGAAATGGTAGGTGCATAATTTAGAAAAATTTAATCCAGAATGGTAGGCTAGGGCATATGCTAGGTTGTTCACTGAATTGGCATATGTGTTTGTTTAGTGAGAGTAATTGCATGGTATTATTGGGGAGAATAGGTATTCCTTGGTAAGGCTTTCAATTAATTTAATTACGGCTTTACGAGTTTTTGCTTAATTTGTAGTCACTCGATTTAGTAATTTCATTGTTTAATTTCTTAAAACCAAAAACTTACACAACAACTTGGGATATTCTTTAGCATAATTTTAACAAATTGATTCTTAATTCACTATTCCCTTGGGCTCGATATTCGCGGGTCTTAATTATACTCGCTATATTACTTGTCGATTCAGTACACTTGCTGAGCACCGATCAAGTTTTTGGTACCGTTGCCGGGGAACGAGGCATTTTAAAGATTTTGTTTGTTAATTTTATGTGTTTATATTTTATTAATTTTTATTTTTATTCTTTTCAGGTGTTAATTGTGTATGAACAGACGAAGACTTCAACAATTAATTCCATTTGACCCTGAAATCGAGCGAACTTTTCATCATAGGAGGAGGGAGAATAGAGCAAATCAAAATATGAATATCAATCCACCTAATAATGATGGGCCACTCGAGGAACAATAAAGAGAAAGGCAAGAGTAGAATATAAGAGATAATCAAAGACCAAGAACAATTAGAGAATATGCTACCCCACGGTGGAATGAGGATCAAAGGACTATCATATTACCTCAAGCTAACTATTTTAAGCTTAAACCAGCTACAATCACTATGGTACAAAGAAATCAGTTCTCAGGGTTAAATAGTGAAGATCCAGCGCAACATTTGGATATTTTCTTGGAGATTAGTGACACAGTTCAAATTTCAAATGTCTCAATGGATGTTATTTGACTTAAGCTGTTTCCATTCACACTCTTAGGAAAGGCGCGAGAATGGCTGCAAATGTTGCCAAACCAATCTATAAGATCTTGGGAGCAAATGCAAGAGAAGTTTTTAGTAAGGTTTTTCCCACCAACGAAGACAGCCAATATCAGAAATCATATCTATAATTTTTAGCAGCTTTATATGAAATCATTTCATGAGGCGTGGGAGAGATTCAGAAGACTTTTGAGAAGTTGCCCTCATCATGAAATCGCTATGCATCAACTAATGTCTACATATTATGCGAGTGTCAATTCGACAACTCGATCTCTCCTGGATATAGCCTCGGGTGGAAGCTTTATGAATAAGGTTCCGGAGGAAGCTTTCTCTCTTCTTGATGAGATGGCTACAAATGAAGCTCAATGGGCTAGTGCAAAGACAATGCACTAGAAGCAAGGACACGGAATACACAATATAGATGAGGTAGCAATGTTGAAGGCTCAAATAGAACTTATGAGAAAGGAGATGAATGGGTTGAAAGTACAAAATGTTTCCTCGTTCTCTCAAGGAGGTGAACATTTTGAAGGAGGGCATATTTTGCATGATACTAGAGGTGGAGATATTGGAAATCAATTAGTGAATGACGTGAATGCTCTTCCTGATTATTGGAGGAGTGATCCATTCAGCAACACTTATAACCTAGGATGGAGGAATCATCCAAATTTTTCCTGGAGGGATGGAAATCAAGTTTCAACTTCTCACAGTCAACCAAGAGCCCCCTTCCACCAAAACAACAACCATCAGCCAACCCATAACCAAGCTTATCATCAAACACAGTTTCAAATATCATACCCCTCACCTCAACATCAAGGACAAGGCTTAAATCAACCACAAGCATATAATCCACCAGGATTCCAACCAAAACCACCTAATTAAGAGAAGAAATGAAACCTTAAAGACATGTTTGCTAGCTTTAAGAATAGCCAGCAATAGTTTATGGCTAGTCAAGAAGCAAGGTGGAAATCACAAGATGGTTGGACAAGGAATCAAGATGCCTCAATCAGAAATTTAGAAACTCAAGTTGGGAAACTTGCCAACTCACTCTCCAATAGAACTCAAGGCACGTTTCTTGCAAACGTGGATTGTAATCCGAAGGAGGAGGCAAAAGCAATCTCTTTGAGTAGTGGTAAGGAGGTCGAGACAAAGATGAGGTAACAAATGAGATGGAACCTATAATTGAGGTAAGAAAATCTGACCCTATTTTAGTAAGAGATTTACCAAAAGTTTTGGACAAAGGTAAGAAAGCTATGTATGAAATTGATGAAAGTCTGCTACCTTACCCATCTCTAGCTAGGAAAGAGAAAAAGAATGAACAATTCTCCAATTTCATTGAAATGTTTAAAAAATTGCATATTAATTTGCCATTTGTTGAAGCTTTGTTACATATGCCTAAATATGCAAAATTTATAAAGGTGCTATGTTCTAACAAAAAGAAGCTAGAGGGGTGTGGCATAGTACAATTGTTTGAAAATTGTAGTGCAATTATTTTGAACAAAATTCTTGCTAAATTAGAAGATCCTAGTAGTTTTACATTACCATGTGAATTAAGAAGGAGTTTTATGGGCCAAGCTTTATGTGACTTAAGGGCGAGCATAAATTTAATGCCTTACTCATTATGCAGGAAGTTGAAATTGGGTGACATCAAGGAGACGAGAATGACTCTTCAACTAGTCGATAGATCCATGAAGAAACCAATGGGTATTATAGAGGACTTGCTTATCAAAGTGGAAAATTTCATTTTTCCTGTTGACTTTGTGGTGATGGACATGGAAGAAGATCAGAAAGTACCTCTTATTGTAGGACGACCATTCTTGAACACTGCAAAAGCGCTTATAGATGTGAATGGGAAAAAAGTTACTCTACATTTCAATGATGAAGAGATGAGTTTTGATATGCATAAAGTAATGAAGCACCCCACTAGAGACTTTGGAGAATCTATATGCTTTGTGAACTGCATTGATGAGTGTGTAGTAAAAGAACAAGAAGAGACACTGTTAGATGATCCTTTGCAAAGTTATCTTATGCATTCAATGGAAGAAGAGGACTGTAGAGCTATGAATGTAGAGTAAGATACTAAGCTAGAAGAAGAAGAAAAGGAGGACACTATTTGTCCTACAACAGATGAAAAATTTTCTGAACTTAAACCTATCCATGACAATTTAAAATACAAATTTTTGGAAGAAAATGCTAAACTATTGATAATTTTTTCTATTTTGATAGGTGAGGAAGAAGAGATGCTGATTTCTATTTTGAGGAGACATAAAAAAGCAATAGGCTGGAAAATATCAGATTTGAAGGGAGTGAGCCCAAGTATATGCATGCATGGAATTCCCATGGCGGATGATGTTAAACCAGTTGTGCAACCTCAAAGGAGGTTGAATCCAGCCATGCAAGAAGTGGAAAAGAAGGAGGTATTAAGGCTACTAGATGCAGGTATAATCTACCCTATTTTCGATAGTAAGTGGATTAGTCCTGTATAATGCGTACCTAAAAAGGGGGGATGACTGTAGTGAAAAACCAGAATAATGAATTAATCCCTACTAGGACAGTTACGGGTTGGAGGGTATGCATAGACTATAGGAGACTTAACAACACTACCCGAAAGGATCATTTCCCATTACCCTTCATAGATCAAATGTTAGAAAGGCTAGCTGGTAATAGATTTTATTATTTCTTAGATGGCTATTCGGGTTATCTCCAAATACCGATTGCACCAGAGGACCAAGAGAAAACAACATTCACTTGTCCCTACGGTACATTTGCCTATTGACGGATGCCATTTGGGTTGTGTAATGCACCAGCCACATTTCAGAGGTGTATGATGGCTGTCTTCCATGATTTCATTGAGAAATTTATGGAAGTATTTATGGATTACTTTACACTTTATGGAAGGGAATTTGAAACTTGCTTAGCCAATTTAGCATTAGTTCTTAAGAGGTGTGAGGAAACCAATCTAGTTCTGAATTGGGAAAAATGCCATTTCATGGTAAAAGAGGGCATAGTTTTGGGGTATAAAATCTCTGAAAAAGGGATTGAAGCGGATAAAGCCAAAGTGGATGTGATAGCAAAGCTTCCACCCCCAACAAGTGTGAAAGGAGTAAGAAGTTTCCTCGGGCATGCTGGTTTTTATCGTAAGTTTATCAAGGATTTTTCAAAGATAGCAAAACCCTTGTCAAATTTATTGATGAAAGACACTGCTTTTAATTTTTCATTTGAGTGTTTGCAGGCATTTGACCTATTGAAGCAGAAATTGATCTCAGCCTCGATTATTCTGTCACCGGATTGGTGTTTACCTTTCGAGCTCATGTGCAATGCAAGCGACTATGCAGTAGGAGCTGTGCTTGGACAGCGAAAAGATAAGGTGTTTCACGTTATTTATTACACAAGCTATACCTTGGCTGGAGTGAAGGTTAACTACACCACAATCGAGAAGGAACTTCTTGCAATTGTCTTTACTTTCGAGAAATTCAGGCCATATTTGCTAGGTGCAAAAAGTGTGGTGTGGTCCGACCATGAAGCCTTAAGACATCTATTTGCAAAAAAGGAGTCAAATCCAAGACTGATTAGATGGGTGCTCCTTTTGCATGAGTTTAACTTGGAAATTAAAGATAAGAAGGGGGCAGAAAACTTTGTGGTGGGTCACTTGTCGAGATTAGAGCACGATCACGTTGAAAAAGGGGAAATTTTAGATTTGTTCCCTGATGAGCGTATTTGTGCCTTATTTATGTGTGAAGTTGTTTTGCCTTGGTTTGCTAATGTGGCCAATTTTCTTGTAGGGGGCTATATGCCAAAGGAATTCACATGGCAACAGAGGAAGAAGCTAAAAGCAAATACTAGGCACTACATTTGGGATGACCCATATCTTTTTCGCTTGTGTGCTGATGAAGTGTTGAGAAGATGCATTCGAAATGAAGAAACAGGGGAGATCATCAAGGCATGTCACAGCGGGGAAGCCGATGGACATCATGGGCCGAATAGAACAGTATCAAAAATTCTCTCTTCTGGTTTTTATTGGCTTATAATGTTTAATGATGTTAAATTATATGTGCAAACTTGTGATAGATGCCAAAGGGTAGGCAATATTTCTATGAGGGATCAAATGCCTTTAACCAATATGTTGGAGGTAGAGTTGTTTGACCTGTGGGGGATAGATTTTATGGGAGCTTTCCCGATATCCTTTGGGTTTGAGTATATACTAGTGGCAGTAGATTATGTGAGCAAGTGGGTAGAAGCCGTGGCAACTAAAACTTGTGATGCTAAAATTGTGCTAGAATTCCTTAGGAGGAACATTTTTACTAGATTCGGTGCACCAAAGTCCATAATTAGTGATGGGGGCAAGCATTTTGTTAATCATCAGTTCACTGCCCTTTTGAAGAAATTTAGTGTGAATCAAAAATCACTACCCCATATCATGCTCAAGCCAATGGACAAGTTGAGGTATCTTGTAACACCCCAAAACCACCCCAGTAGTTTGAGCCTGTCCGTGTCTGTATGTGTGTATTTTTATGTGTTACATGTATATGTTAAATTGGATTATTTATTTAATTTATGTGTTTGTATGTGTATTAGTATGAGAAGAGGAGATAGGCTAGTGTATGAGTGGGTATATGGAAGTAGGGTGTGAACAAGAGATAACTTAGTGTGTATAGTAGTGTATGGGAGTAGGGTGTGTTATGGGGCAATTGTTTTATGGGGAGAATGACATGTGGCATAAAAGATAAGTTAGCATTTAATGGGTTTGGTGAGAGAGAGAGAAAGGGCAGCCATTCCCTTTGATTCCCGTTCCTCTTCCCTCCCTCACGCAATTCTCTTCTTTTCCTTCTTCTTCTTCTTTGTTCTTCCTTCTTCTTTGCACAATCTTGCTCCCTCTCATTTCCTTAAGTAATTTGGGTTGTTTGGCTTGTGATTTTAAAGCTCAAAAGGTGAGTATGGGTTAGCGATGTCTTAGATTCTTCTTCCTCTTCTCTAGGTTTTATATAATTATATGTATATGTGGGTTGTTATAAAATTGATCTTGGCTGTTGTGGGTTTGTGGTCCAGAGGAGTCTCCTAGACCGGCAAAAAAGAAAGAAATAGCTAGCGTGAGCGGAGTTCACGAGTAGGAGCAAAGGAGATCAGGTTTGGGAACGTTTGTCTTTTGCACATATTTGTGATTGAGTTAGATATTTGCACTTTTGCTTTGATTGGAGTTATGAATTGTGTAAGCATGGCTTAAATTGAAGTAAGCATGATATGTGATGCTAGAGAGTGTGTATTGTTTGAAGAATTTGCAAGAAATCATGTGGATAGTTGCAGTTATTGCTAAAATTGCTGTTTTGGGATTTCTTGAAATTGAGCATGTATTTGGCTTGATTTAATTGAAATAAATGGTGATAAAACTTGGGTTTTTAATTATATTATGAGTTGTTGATGCTTGTGTTGCTTAATTTTGAGGTTTAGAATCAATTTTGGAAGTTTGAATGTGTTTAGTGTGAGAATTCTGCAGATTTTGGGCGTAAGAGCTGAAAAACCCGTATCTGTCGCGATCGCGACACTGTCGCGAGCGCGACAGAGCGCGGAGCTTTCAGCCCTCGCGCCGAGGAGCTCGAAGGGAGCTCTCTGTCGCGAGCGCGACAGAGTGCTCGATCTCCGAGCATGTGCAAGGCTCTCTTCTGTCGCGAGCGCGACAGAGAGCATCACCTACGTCCTCTCGCGAGCATGAGGTCACTCGCGATCGTGAGACGAGGCGGGGAGGAGTATTTTGGCTTCTGTCGCGAGCACGACAGACGTGACTTCCAAATTTGGTTTCTTCTCCTTTTCACTTGATGAGTTGAGTTCTTTTGCATGCACTCTTTCATTAAAGCCTTGACCACTTATTTAAAGGAATAACATGTATGATAACTTAATAAACTTCCGTGTAACCTGTTAATGTCGGATAAGTGGATAGTTAGGCATGCCTAATAGAGTTATGTGTTGCTGCAGCTATGTGTACGCTTTTGGACCCTGATCAGGTCCCCCGATCGGATCCTCGCGATCCTTCTGCTCGAATCTTTCTTAAGATTCTATGTGAAAACAGATAGAACAGAAATCAATAGAACCTTTTGATACTTTCGGGTATCTATGTGTTCATGATACGATATCGGTACCCTCGGGTATCTATGTGTACTCGTTATCCACTCATTTTGATTAAGCAGGTGCTAAGATGTTAATACGCCTTTGGTGCATGAATTCTGGATGATATATGTATATGTGATGGGAACTCTTATCTAATGAAGAATAGTTAGATTAACTGTGTATGATGTTATATCTATAATTATACCATTATCATGTGTTTTCTGTTATCGTCACTGTGAGTGGCGGTTATGCATCTTGTGTTCCCCACTAAGCGATTTCGCTTAGCACGGGTGTTTAACCGTGCAGGTGTGGAAGGTTGAGTATGCATAGTCTGGGCGTGTCGCATCGGGAAGGCCAACACAACTAGAGATCGGGGTTTTATAGTATAGGCTTTCCTTTCTTTTATAGCAGATATAATGTTTTTGTTGGCCTTTGGAACAATGTACCTTGGGCTTTTGTATATTTGTTTTGTTTATATCAGTTGTAAATGTAAAGACCTCTTTTATGTATATTAATAAAAGTATTCATTTTGTTCAGTATCACTCTTCCTTCTTTCAGAGCTTGACTTATCCTTGATATGCCATTTTGTATGCGATGTTTTCATATTTGTACTAGTGGGGTGTGACACTCCTATCTATCTGGACCCTTCTTCCCTTAATTCGAGTAGAAGTCTCCATGGTATAGGTTGGGGTGTGACATTAGGTGGTATCAGAGCTTTTGGGTTAGATGTTACTGGGTTTCAGTGTGTTAGTAAGTCTGTTGGAGCTGTGTTGGCCTGATGCGTACTGCGTTTATGTTTTGTAGCTATGGAGTCCGCTCGTGGATCACTTGAGGGGTCAGCGAAAAGTGCTAATCCTCAAGAGCAAGATCCCTCAGTTTCTGGTTCGGCTCAACCTCCTAGGGGGCGACCTGAGGTGCCTATGGGACCGTTGGAGGCGATGCTTCAGAATATGACGAGGGTACTTGAAAGGGTAACAGCACCAAGTGCCCCTATTGAGAAGTTAAGAAAGCATGGTGCAGAGGATTTCTTTGGTACTGGCATAGATGAATCTAATAAGGTAGAGATGTAGATAGAGAAGATGTCCAGAGTACTTAAGGAGATAAGATGTCCACCAGAACAAGAAGTGGAGTGTGCACTATCTTTGTTGCAAGGCTCTGCTTATGATTGGTGGAGTCTAGTGGTTAGTCAACCGCAGGTCCCTGAACCGATTACATGGGAATTTTTCGAGAGTGAGTTCCAGAACCGGTATGTAACTAAAGCATATAAGGATGCCAAGTGGGCGCAGTTTCTAACTCTCAAGCAAAGAACAATGTCTGTGGCCGAGTATGAAAATGAGTTTAACAAGCTTAGTAAGTATGCACCGCCAAGGGTTCTCACAGAGGAGTTCAGATTTCAACATTTTGAATCAGGCTTGAATGAGTCTCTGAAGGCGATGTTAATCTCTTTGATGTCAGCTCCAAGTGTGAGGTACTATCAGTTGGTTCAAGAAGCCTTGAGGGCGGAGCGTTCTAAAAATATTCTGAGATAGAAAGCTCAAAGAAGGCAGTCTGTAAGAGGTGGCTCTTCTTCAGGCAAGAGGCCGAGGGAGTCACAAGGAAACCTTGTTGATGAGTCTGCAGCTAGTCCGGCCCCTAGAGGGAGGAGACAGGGTTCTTCCAGGGGATCGGGCACAGGCAGAGGAGATGGCACTCCCAGATGTACTCATTGTAACAAACAACATTGGGGTGAGTGCCGATGGTTGACAAGAGGTTGTTTCAGATGTGGTTCTACGGACCATCTTCTTGCAAATTATCCGAGTCGGTATGGAGATCCTTCGGGGCAACAGGAAGGGAGCTGAGCTGGATCTAATGTACCTCAAGGAAGCCGTAATCGGGGTAGAGGAAGGGGTCGTGGTGGACGGCCTCGAGAGAGAGAACCCTCAGAATCAGTTGATCGCCCTGTGCCGACAGCTGGCAGGGCCTATGCTATGAAGGCCCGAGAGGAACAGAATGCTCCCGAAGTAATTGCCGGTAAGTTCTCTTTGTTTGATTCTGAAGTTTATGCTTTGATTGACCCGGGCTCTACCCATTCTTATGTGTGTTCTGATAAGTTATGGGATAAATTGGGAAGTGAGGAGAAGATGGAATATGAGATTTGTGTATCTAGTCCATTGGGTCAGAGTGTTATGGTTAATCGGGTGTGTCGGAAATGTCCCTTAAAGATTCAGGGTACAGAATTTATGGTGGATTTGATTTGCTTGCCGTTTCATGAGTTTGATATTATTCTGGGGATGGATTGGTTGGATAAGCACCGCACGGTAGTGGATTGTCATAGGAAAGTGATGGTTTTGAAGGATAAGGACCAAATGTCTGTTGTTGTGAAGGGAATTGGAAGCAGTTCTCTACATAATGTGGTGTCAGCTATGAAAGCCAGGAGATTTATAAGGAAGGGTTGTAAAGCGTTTCTGGCGGTGGTTTTGGACTTTCGGAGAGCACAAGTTAAGATTCAAGACATTCCTATTGTAAGAGATTTTGTAGATGTCTTTCTGGAAGAACTACCGGGATTACCTCCCGAGAGAGAGGTTGAATTGTCAGTAGAAATTGTCCTAGGTACAGCTCCGATTTCTAAAGCTCCTTACCGAATGGCTCCAGTGGAATTGAAGGAATTGAAGAGTCAGTTACAGGAGTTGTTAGACAAAGGATTTATTCGGCCTAGTGTATCACCGTGGGGCGCTCCAGTGTTATTTGTCAAGAAGAAAGATGGAACCCTACGGATGTGCATTGACTATCGACAGCTTAATAAAGTGACTATCAAGAATAAGTATCCATTGCCGAGGATTGAAGACCTTTTTGATCAGTTGAGAGGAGCTGGGGTATTCTCTAAGATAGACTTGAGATCAGGCTATTACCAGTTGGGGGTTAAAGAAGCAGATGTGGCTAAGACGGCTTTTCGGACACGTTATGGTCATTATGAATTTTTAGTGATGCCTTTTGGTCTGACCAATGCGCCTGCAGCTTTTATGGATCTGATGAACCGAGTTTTCCGACCGTATCTGGACAAGTTTTTCGTGGTATTTATTAACGACATTTTGGTATACTCCAGAGACCGAAAAGAACATAAGGAACATCTTAGGTTGGTATTACAAACGTTGAGAGATCATCAACTGTATGCGAAACTCAGTAAGTGTGAGTTTTGGTTGAAAGAAGTGGCTTTCCTTGGACATGTGATATCAGCAGAGGGTGTACGGGTTGATCCAAGTAAAATTGAAGCGATTGTTAATTGGATGCCTCCGAAGAGTGTGCCAGAGGTGAGAAGTTTTCTGGGTTTAGCAGGGTATTATCGACGATTTGTTCAGGGGTTTTCAGTGTTAGCCTCTCCTTTGACCAGGCTACTTCGGAAGGAAGTCAAGTTTGTATGGACTGAAAAGTGTCAAGCTAGTTTTGATCGTTTAAAAGAGTTGTTGGTTAAAGCTCCTGTGCTCACACAGCCGGTTTTGGGTAAAGAGTACATTATGTACCGTGATGCTTCGGGAGTTGGTTTAGGTTGTGTTCTGATGCAAGGGGATAAAGTTGTAGCTTATGCATCGAGACAGTTGAAGCCTCATGAGCGGAACTATCCGACCCACGATTTGGAGTTAGCAGCGGTAGTTTTTGCACTTAAAGTATGGCGGCACTACTTATATGGGGAGACGTGCAGGATTTTTACTGATCACAAGAGTCTCAAATATTTGTTAACGCAGAAGGAGTTGAATTCGAGGCAACGGAGATGGTTGGAGCTATTCAAGGATTATGATTGTATTATTGACTACCATCCGGGTAAGGCTAATGTAGTGGCAGATGCTCTCAGTAGGAAGTCTATGTCTGCGTTGCTAGCTAGCCGAGGCAGATAGAGATTTGATTTTGAAGGTGCTTTGATTGCTCGACTTAAAGTTAAGCCAAGTTTGAGGTCAGAGATTGCAAGGGCACAGTTAGATGATCATGTGCTACAGCGTGTTTGTCAATCAGTGAAAGAAGGCAAGCGGACTGAGTACTTGATAGGCGGTGAAGGAGTGCTTAGGCACGAAAATCGGTTATGTGTACCTAATGTGGGTGAGTTAAGGAAAAAGCTGTTGCAAGAAGCTCATTCATCAGTCTTTACTATGCATCCTGGTGGGGACAAAATGTATCAATATCTGAAACAATTTTACTGGTGGCCAGGCATGAAAAGAGATATAACAGAATTTGTTTCAAGGTGTCTCACCTGTCAGCAAGTGAAAACCGAGCATCAAGTGCCATCGGGATTGCTTCATCCCTTACCCATTCCTCAATGGAAGTGGGATGACATCACGATGGATTTTGTATCTGGCTTGCCTATGACTCAGCGTAAGCATGATTCAGTGTGGGTTATAGTGGATCGATTGTCGAAATCTGCGCATTTTCTGCCAGTGCGGTTGGATTATTCGATGGACAAGTTAGCGGAACTTTATGTAAATGAGATAGTTCGACTACATGGGATTCCGTTATCCATTGTGTCTGACCGAGATCCGTGTTTTACATCCAAGTTTTGGAAAGAGCTTCAGGCGGCTTTGGGAACTCGGTTAACTTTCAGCACCGCTTTTCATCCGCAGACCGATGGTCAATCAGAGAGGGTTATTCAAGTTTTGGAAGATATGCTACGGGGTTGTGCTTTAGAATTCTCGGGAAGCTGGGATCGGTATGTGTCTTTGATGGAATTCGCATATAATAACAGCTATCAGGTGAGCATTGGTATGGCCCCTTACGAAGTATTGTATGGACGAAAATGTAGAACACCAGTATGTTGGACTGAACTATCGAAAAAGGCTATGATAGGTCCGGATATAGTGCGGGATACCGAAGAGAAAGTGAGGATTGTGCAACAGAACTTGAAAGCAGCTAAGGACCGACAACGTTCTTACGCTAATCTGAAGCGCAGAGATATTCATTACGAAGTAGGTGATAAGGTTTTCTTGAAAGTGTCACCGTGGCGTAAAGTTCTCCGTTTTGGGAAGAAAGGCAAGCTAAGTCCACGCTTTATTGGACCATATGAGATCCTAAGAAAAGTAGGTCCAGTAGCGTATCAGTTGGCTTTGCCTATGGAACTAGCTAAATTACATGACGTTTTCCATGTATCTATACTTCGGAGATATCGGTCTGACCCTTCGCATGTGTTACCAGTGCAAGATATCCGGATTCAACCAGACTTTTCTTATGATGAAGAACCGAAAAGGATTTTGGATAAAGAAATCAAACAACTCCGGAATAAATAGATACCATTGGTCAAGATCTTATGGCAACATCATGGTATTGAGGAACCTACATGGGAACCAGAGAAAGCCATGAGATTACAATACCCTCAGTTATTCGGAGCAGGTAAGAATTTCAAGGACGAAATTCTGTTAAGTGGGGGAGTATTGTAACACCCCAAAACCACCCCAGTAGTTTGAGCCTGCCCGTGTCTGTATGTGTGTATTTTTATGTGTTACATGTATATGTTAAATTGGATTATTTATTTAATTTATGTGTTTGTATGTGTATTAGTATGAGAAGAGGAGATAGGCTAGTGTATGAGTGGGTATATGGAAGTAGGGTGTGAACAAGTGATAACTTAGTGTGTATTGTAGTGTATGGGAGTAGGGTGTGTTATGGGGCAATTGTTTTATGGGGAGAATGACATGTGGCATAAAAGATAAGTTAGCATTTAATGGGTTTGGTGAGAGAGAGAGAAAGGGCAGCCATTCCCTTTGATTCCCGTTCCTCTTCCCTCCCTCACGCCATTCTCTTCTTTTCCTTCTTCTTCTTCTTTGTTCTTCCTTCTTCTTTGCACAATCTTGCTCCCTCTCCTTTCCTTAAGTAATTTGGGTTGTTTGGCTTGTGATTTTAAAGCTCAAAAGGTGAGTATGGGTTAGCGATGTCTTAGATTCTTCTTCCTCTTCTCTAGGTTTTATATAATTATATATATATGTGGGTTGTTATAGAATTGATCTTGGTTGTTGTGGGTTTGTGGTCCAGAGGAGTCTCTTAGACCGGCAAAAGGGAAAGAAATAGCTAGCGGGAGCGGAGTTCACGAGTAGGAGCAAAGGAGATCAGGTTTGGGAACGTTTGTCTTTTGCACATATTTGTGATTGAGTTAGATATTTGCACTTTTGCTTTGATTGGAGTTATGAATTGTGTAAGCATGGCTTAAATTGAAGTAAGCATGATATGTGATGCTAGAGGGTGTGTATTGTTTGAAGAATTTGCAAGAAATCATGTGGATAGTTGCAGTTATTGCTAAAATTGCTGTTTTGGGATTTCTTGAAATTGAGCATGTATTTGGCTTGATTTAATTGAAATAAATGGTGATAAAACTCGGTTTTTAATTATATTATGAGTTGTTGATGCTTGTGTTGCTTAATTTTGAGGTTTAGAATCAATTTTGGAAGTTTGAATGTGTTTAGTGTGAGAATTCTACAGATTTTGGGCGTAAGAGCTGAAAAACCCGTATCTGTCGCGATCGCGACACTGTCGCGAGCGCGGAGGTTTCAGCCCTCGCGCTTGTGCGAGAGGCGTCGCGCCGAGGAGCTCGAAGGGAGCTCTCTGTCGTGAGCGCGACAGAGTGCTTGATCTCCTAGCATGTGCAAGGCTCTCTTCTGTCGCGAGCGCGACAGAGAGCATCACCTACGTCCTCTCGCAAGCACGAGGTCACTCGCGATCGCGAGACGAGGCGGGGAGGAGTATTTTGGCTTCTGTCGCGAGCGCGACAGACGTGACTTCCAAATTTGGTTTCTTCTCCATTTTGCTTGATGAGTTGAGTTCTTTTGCATGCACTCTTTCATTAAAGCCTTGACCACTTATTTAAAGGATTAACATGTATGATAACTTAATAAACTTCCGTGTAACCTGTTAATGTCGGATAAGTGGATAGTTAGGCATGCCTAATAGAGTTATGTGTTGCTGCAGCTATGTGTACGCTTTTGGACCCTGATCAGGTCCCCCGATCGGATCCTCGCGATCCTTCTTCTCGAATCTTTCTTAAGATTCTATGTGAAAACAGATAGAACAGAAATCAATAGAACCTTTTGATACTTTCGGGTATCTATGTGTTCATGATACGATATCGGTACCCTCGGGTATCTATGTGTACTCGTTATCCACTCATTTTGATTAAGCAGGTGCTAAGATGTTAATACGCCTTTGGTGCATGAATTCTGGATGATATATGTATATGTGATGGGAACTCTTATCTAATGAAGAATAGTTAGATTAACTGTGTATGATGTTATATCTATAATTATACCATTATCATGTGTTTTCTGTTATCGTCACTGTGAGTGGCGGTTATGCATCTTGTGTTCCCCACTAAGCGATTTCGCTTAGCACGGGTGTTTAACCGTGCAGGTGTGGAAGGTTGAGTACGCATAGTCTGGGCGTGTCGCATCGGGAAGGCCAACACAACTAGAGATCGGGGTTTTATAGTATAGGCTTTCCTTTCTTTTGTAGCAGATATAATGTTTTTGTTGGCCTTTGGAACAATGTACCTTGGGCTTTTGTATATTTGTTTTGTTTATATCAGTTGTAAATGTAAAGACCTCTTTTATGTATATTAATAAAAGTATTCATTTTGTTCAGTATCACTCTTCCTTCTTTCAGAGCTTGACTTATCCTTGATATGCGATTTTGTATGCGATGTTTTCATATTTGTACTAGTGGGGTGTGACACTCCTATCTATCTGGACCCTTCTTCCCTTAATCCGAGTAGAAGTCTCCATGGTATAGGTTGGGGTGTGACATATCTAATAGAGAACTCAAATCTATCCTAGAAAAGACTGTAAATTCATCTAGAAAGGATTGGTATTTGAGGTTGGATAAAGCTTTGTGGGCTTATAGAACTGCATTTAAAACACCTATAAGATTATCCCCATTTAAGCTTGTCTATGGTAAGTCATGCCATCTACCTGTTGAATTAGAACACAAGGCTTATTGGGCAACCGAGTTTCTTAATTTTGATGTCAAGAGTGCAGGTGAGAAGAGACTTTTTCAGGTGAATGAGCTAGAATAGATACGCTTTTGGTCGTATCAGCAAGCAGAGAAATATAAGGAAAACACAAAGAAATGGCATCACAAGAAACTGGTCAGGAAAGAATTCATTCCAGGTATGAAAGTTCTTTTATATAATAGTCGATTAAGGTTATTCCCTGGAAAGTTGAAGTCGCGATGGGTAGGCCCATTTGAAATAGTAAGTGTGAGTGATTTTTGAGTTGTCACAATTCGGAAGCAAGCTGGAAGTGAAGAATTTAAGGTAAATGGACATCATCTGAAACCATATTTTGAATACCACGATGAACTTGCAGCGGTGGTCATTACCTTAGATGAGGAATGGGGTGAGTTTAAAGTCTAGCTGAGACTTAAAAATCAGAACTAAAACAATTTCTAACCTTATCTTCCTTTATTTTAATTTTGTAGCTTTAGTCATTTTCAGTTTTAAGTTAGTTTTGTGTTCAATCAGTGGTCAAATTATGTTTTTGAATACTTTAAGTGTTTTGGACTTGCTTATAGCGCGAAAATTGCTTTAACTTCAGGTTGTTTTTTCTGGAAAACACATGTTACACGGCGGTAAGAATTCTTATACCACCGTGTAGATCTTGCATTTATTAAAAAAGCAATTCCAGTCGCATTTTACATGGCGGTAAGAATTCTTATACCGCCATGTAAATTCCAGAGTTTTTAAACATTGATTACAGTAGCATTTTACACGGCAGTAAAGGAGTTTATACTGCCGTGTACATTTTCGAAGATTTTCAACCTTGATTCCAGTAGCACTTTACATGGCGGTAAAACAGTTTCATACCGCCGTGTAACCATAAAAAAAATTTGTTTTGTTTTTTAGTCCAGTAGCTATTTACAAGGCGGTAAGGTATTCTATACCGCTGTGTAAACGAAAGACCCTGTTTTTAAAAACCATCATTTTCTAGTTTTTTTTAGGCATTTTAACCGCTGCATTTCTCTTTCTCGCATCCCTCTCTGCCCCATTTCCAAATATTTGCATCTTGCTCATTCTTGTTTGGTTGCGTGACATTTCCAAGAGCATCTCTTGCATTTTTCATCAGCAATCCTACAAACCAAGTAAGTTCTTCTTTTCTCTTTCTTTTTCTTTTGTTTATAGCTCTTTAGGTCTTTCCATTTTCCTCTTAGCTTAATTTTTTTTGTGACAAATGGATGCTATATATTTGATTTATGCTTAATTGTTGAGTTATTTTGTGAGTTTGGATGAAATGGGTGTTTAAGTTGCACGAGAATGTTCATTTTGCATGCCAAAAATTCTGCCCACCAAGTGTTTGATATTTTGCTGCAATGAGTATACACATAAGTTTCTTCATGTTTCTCCTTGCCACTTATCTTGTTTGTCAACTAGGGTGAGTCTCTTGCTTTCTATTTGCCATGAAATGTGTTTCTCTCACAGTTTTTAACCTTTGAATTGATGTTTTAACTTGAAAAAGATGTGAGAATTGCAATGCAATAAGTATTGACTTAACATCTTTCGATCATATTTCGTGTTGTTCAATTTCCTGCGGAAAGAGAACAGAATGGGCATTAATTTTTTGAGTGATGGAGTTGCTATTTCTTGCAATAGTTCACTCTAACATTGCCTTTACAATTAGTTGCACTTAATGTTTATGATTGATGATTTTAGATCAATTCATGTGAGCCTAATGCTATTGGGTACTCTGCTTGTTACAAGTTTAAGCCACATTGTGTTCCCTACTCTAATTATGTTTTATTTGCCATTGCAGTTGCCCCAAAGAGATCGAGAACGGATCAGGCTTCATCATCTAAGCAACCTTCTTCTACATCTCAAGAGAGGGATAGTTCTATGCCTTCATGTGTCCCGCATATCTTTCAGCATGTGTACAAATGCTTTGATGCGGCAACATATGTACCCTCCACGTTTCTTGACTTCGATTCCTTATGGAGGCTGGGGATAAGGGAGAAGATTGATGAGTTAATTGAAGGTATAGGATGGATCGAGTTTTTTCAGAAAAAGGAGAATGTCCATCCAAGCCTCACTCGGGACTTCCTTGCTACAGTCAATTATCGCATCAATAAGGATGATTTGGAAAACCCTGGGTTAGTAACCTTTTGGCCGAACAAGAAGAATTATAGGATGACATTTAATGAATTTTCTAAAGCCCTTGGCTTTTTGGTGGATGGTGCCTGACATATTCCAGGCTTGGATAAATAGACAACGTGGGCTACCATCCGTGATCCAGTTATAGCAACCCAATATGTCATCGGATTGTCGAAGGCACATCATTTATAGAGCCACTGTCACACCCCAAATCGGGCTTAGTCGGAATGTGCAAGCTAAGTCGGATAAGTGATGGGTATTTTGGTAATTTATGCATATGGAATTTGAGTAATTAAGGACCTAATTGAAGAAGTGATTAAAGTTCAAGTGAGGAAATATTTGTGTGAGTGAGTGAAGTAAGAGTTTGCCAAGGACCAAAGAGTAATAAGACAAGATATTTTGGTTGGAGCCAATAGGAGGTTGCCATGTGGCTTGGTGGGTGTGTGTAATTAGTGAGGAGGGAAGAAAAAGCGAAAAGAGATAGAGAGAGAGAGAGGCAGATCACGTTCTGCCCTCTCCTCCTCCTCTTCACGTTCTCCTCCTTCTTTCTCCTCTCTTCTTACTCTTCATCCCCTAGTTTTGTGTGTGAACTAGAGTTGATTGGGAAGTCTTAGAGGCTGCTTTGAAGAGGTAAGTTGGGGTTAGGGTTTCCTGCATGTTCTTCTTCTTCTTCTCCTGGTTTTGCTATTTTGAGTTATTTGGAAGAGTAATTCTGGGTTTTGGTTTGTGCAAGCTCTAGGTGATAAGAAGAAACTTAAAGGCAAGGAAAGGACTGAAGATTGAAGCTAGAAGAGTGATTTTGGGTCATCATTACCAGGTTTGGGAGCTTTGATTTCTTCATTTGAGCTTTTGAGTTATTTTTGCCCTAATTCTCACTTAGGTTGTAAATGTGTTTGTATTGTTTAATTTCTGGAATTTTGAGTGTTTTGGCATGTGTATATGCATGATTTATGTGGGTAGATGTGTTAGTAATGCATGATAAGGATCGAATTGAAGGCATTTGAGTTTGGGTAGTGAAATTTCATGAATCTGGGTGACCTATTCTTGACGTTCTCAAATGATTAATCGTGTTCATGAATGAATGTGGGCTTTGTGAGGAGATGAGCACGAGACGTGCTCGAAGAGCACGAGTCGTGCTTGAGAGCACGTAACGTGCTGGTTCTTCCTCCTTCGGATTTGTTCTTTCTTCTTTCCATGCAGCTACGAGCACGAGACGTGCTCCAAGAACACGAGTCGTGTCAAAGAGCACGAGTCGTGCTCTTGAAGCACGAAACTTGCTGGTGGCTTTCCTCCCCTCTGGCTTTTTCTTCTCCCTCGGTAGCAGAGCATGAGACGTGCTTGAAGGACACACTTGTGCTCAAAGAGCACGACTGACACACATGAGCACGAGTCATGCTCATGTGCATGAGTCATGCCCAGCTCTACTCAGCAACCCTTCTTCTGTCCTGTTTTCTATCTGGTTTTCGAAAATGATATTTTGTTCACTTTGCATCATTTCTCACTATTGTATGGGACATATTTTTGCCGAATTTTTTTTAGTATTTGTATTCTAAAGTGTGTGATTATTGAATCGATAGTATGCTAATATTTGACTATGATATGCTTAGTAATGGGATCTCTGTTAGGCTATTGTTTGATTCAAATAGTATGATTTTGTTTATTTATGTTAATTATTGTGATTCGTATCATGTGTTGCATATTGAATACAAGTGAGTTGAATGCCATATTCATGGTTACTATTATTATGAGCATGTTATTTTAAAATGTGTACGGTGTTATGCATAAATTTACTCATGAACTTTCTCCAAGAATAATATGCTATGCTTAAGTGTAAATTATATCATTGCATGACTAAGATTATGCACTATTAATCGTTGGCAAAATATTATTCTATGTTTGACTTTGATATGTTTTAGAACACTGAATAGTGCTAAAGTGTGTTGATTGAATTATACTGTATGCTTCATATTATGAATTGTATGAGGTATGTCTGACATATGAACATATATATACATGTCTACTATACTCTGGATTATGCGTGATGATATATATATTATTATGTGATTCGACACATGATTTGTATGATGCGTGACCTGCTAGAGTCAAGTAAGTGGATAGTTAGACATGCCTAATAGAGTCTTTAGCTGTAGCGTCAGTTCCGTTTAGACCCCGATCAGGTTCCCGGTTGGTTCCTCGCGAACCCTTTTAATGTGTTCGGATCCTCGCGATCCTTTTTAATGTGTTTGGATCTTGTTTAGGATCCCCCTCAGACAAATGTTTTGAATGTGATAAAATAAAATGGTTGTCGATTCGTACCCGTAAGGTATCGCCATACATCGATTCGTACCCTTAAGGTACCGCCATATATACACTCGTTATCCACAATTTTGAGTCAGCAGGTATTCTATTCGTTTTGTCTGATATGAACAAGAGAATGTGATATCCGAATGAGCATGATTTTGGACATATTTATCTGTATATATATATATATATGTATATCATATTGTGAATGCATTTGTATACCATCAGTTATGGATATAAGTACGGGAATTAAGACGTGCATGACTGTGACCATGATCTTTTCAATGCCATGAATATATTTTATTATGTTATGCTTATGAGAATGTGAATCCGATCAATTAGGTTATAAGTATATGAATTAATATGTATATGAGCGTGATTCTGTACTGTTAACTATTATGGTAGCATGTGAATTAGTATGCATAAGAAGGCGATCTGGACTATTGAATGATTACATATGTATTATTCGGGGTGCAATGCATGTGAATCGGCTTCGGTAAGTGTATGTGCAGTAATGGATGATGATGAGGCAAGTTAAAGTGTATAAGAATCCGATCTTAAACTAGTGTATGCTCTGAATGTAATATTATGCTATATGTTCCTTTGGTCTCAGCTATTGTGGTATCTTCAGCATGTTGTGATGTGTCTACGTTTCATGGCATGATATTTTATGTGATAGAGTTGCGCAGTGGAAGTGTGGTGTTTTGGTGTCTTCCCTTGGGCTTCGGCTAGCGTGTGTGTACTATGACATGACAAAAGTAGGTTTAGATAGCTAGCGTTCTTGGCATAATAGTTGGGTGCATTATTGCATGGTAATCTTATAGCATGTGAATGGGTTTTCGGTTAATGTATGGGTATTTGGGTATGGTAATTGCATGTGTAAATCTCATGTGACTATGCACGGTAAGGTAATGATGTATGATACCTCGGTAAGTATATCCGTGTGAGATTGTATGTAGTTCTACATGATAATACTTGTATCGTGTATAGTGCCCTGTCTACCTTAGATAGTTTTTTTTTTTTACATGAGTATATGGATATGGATATGAGTGTCCGAATGAATGCCTTTAATATGCAAGCGTGATTATATATGTGATATGAATGTCCGCATATGCCATCGCTGAGCACGGGTTCTTTTCTCGTGCAGGTGGCAGGTTTGGTTCGAGTCGAGCATCTGCAAGGTCGGCAACATAGGAGTTAGAAGTTGTTTATTTCGTTTTCAGCTTCTGTATTTTGGATTATGTATTTCTGTAGCCTTTTGTATATCTAACTATTATGTAAAGATCTTAATGTAATATTTCAGATGATGTAAACATTAAATGCTTATGTATTAAGTTATTCCTCGGTTTTATCATTCGCCTTATACTTCCGGTGATTGAAAGAGCGTATGTGCATGTGCATGTGTATATGCTTGTGATGCGCACCAGACCCCTGGGGGCGCCCATCGATCGGCCTGCTTGAGGGCGATCAGGCAAGTGAGTCCGTTGACAACTTGTAAGGTATTTATAAGTCATCTATTTTGGGCAATAAGGAGGTTTCATGGAGTCGCCACCCAACAAAACGTTTGGGAAAGTTCATCTCGCCTCAGTGAGCCTAAGATGGCGCTTTTATCCATCTTGGGCAAATCAAAGGGGTCTTGGAGGTGAACACCCCAATAGAACATTGGGAATGACCCTCTAACCCTATGGAGCCTAGGATTGTTAATTGAGTCTTTTGGTGGGACATAAGAGGTGTCTTGGAGGTTCCAATGAGTGATCGGATACCTCTCGCCTCATTGAGCCCAAAGACCAGAGCTGGGTTCGGGACTTCTCATCTGTTATAAGAGGTGTCTTGGAGGTTCCAATGAGTGATCGGATACCTCTCGCCTCATTGAGCCCAAATACCAGAGCTGGGTTCGGGACTTCTCATCTATTTCTACCTTGATTAATTTTACGATTAGATTTTGAATTTATTAATTCGCTCTCTCTCCACACGATGCAATTCAATTAAAAGCGCACTTATTCACGTCAAAAGCGTAATGAATAAATAAATAAATAAAATGTAACAAAAAAAAAGGACTATAAAGATAAATACAATAATACTAGGAGCGGAATACAACTCCCATTTGTAAAAGTGCGGTACATACATAAAACGGGGAATTCATTTATTTTGAGGACTTTGGTCCTCACATGCACTTATTATAAAAGAAACTAGTTTTTATCGCGATGTTTTTATTGGATGGAAATTAGGACGTTGGATCCTTGAGTTTGAAAAATCCCAATTTTATTTACTATAAAATATTTATCCTTTCTTATTTAACGCGGAATAAAACGATTCATTGTGAGCACAAAATAATCAATAACAAAATGAATAAATAAATTATTAAATAAGCAAATAAATAAATAAATAAATAAATAAATAAAGGATAAAGAGGCAAACCAAATGGAGTCTCCCATGGCGAAACTCCTCTTAAGCTCCAAATTATCCCCAAAGACATAAAAATAATCTCACAAAATAATCAATAATGTTAATATAAAAAAAACAAAACATTAATAAATATTAATGAAAATAAAGGTTAAAATTCAGAACTAAAATAATAAGAATAAAACTATTGATAAAAGATAGAAGAGAGAAGATTTAGAAATAAATAGAAATAAATAATAGAAAGAAATTGAGGAAAAAGGTTTTGAGAATTGCAAACAGATCCCAGGGACAGCCACTAACGAATGACAGACGGGCATCGCTGGAAGCGACCGACGGATTGGCATGCCGTCGTTCATCCGAGAGACGGACATATCCTGGGATGACCGGCGGGCAATAATGCGTCACATACATGCCGTCGCTCAAACGAGTGACGAGCGTCGGTGACCTTATAACCCGTCGGTCACTTCTATTCTTCCAAAAAAAACAGTAAAAACTAAATTTTCTCAAACAAAATAATTTTTCAACACAAAAATCCAAAAACAAGCAAAATAATTAAAATGAACTAAATCAAATATGTGTCAAGAATATTTACCCTCGGATTTTACCTTTCGGAAGGATTCTTGATGATTCGGATCCCGAACGCTTCACGAGAAATGGGTAAAAATCAAGAAAAGAAGAATTTGGATTTTACCTTTCGGAAGGATTCTTGATGATTCGGATCCCGCACGCTTCACGAGAAATGGGTAAAAATCAAGAAAAGAAGAATTTGGATTTTTCTTTTCTTGGCTTTCACGAAATGCACAAATGTTGGAATTAAAATTCTTAGAAACTAATCAATTTTAGCTCCTTTGAATTAATTTTGATTCACAAAAATAAAAAATAGAATGGAGAAATCTTGAGATGAAAAAAGAATGCTGGAAAATGTGTTTTTAGGTAGAAAAATATGTAAATCCGTCCAACTAGCCAACCCCAAAAACGGGTGAAAAATAGCTTTTTATTGGCTTTGAATTATCGACGGCTGTCTGAATCATACCGACGGGCGTCAGTTGAATCCTATTTCCTGTTGGAAAAAGGATTCAACCGACGGACGTCTGAAGCCACAGACGGGCATCGGTTAAATCCATTTTCCAATAGGAAATCAAATTCTACCGGCGGGCATTGGAGGACCACGGACGGTCGTCGGGGCTCTCCGTCGAGTGACTGGCATACCGCGATCGACGGGCTGGCCGCCGGTGGAGGTAAACTTCCTTTTTTTATCCTAAAACTCCCAATTCTCTTTTTTCTCTTAGTCGTGAATAAAGAAAACATATTTCTCGTGAATCTAGAGGGCCAAAATCCCTGAATCTCAACCGTTCATTCGGACTCGGGTATCGATTTCTTCATCGGGTAATCTCTGATCTGGACTACCTCGGGACACGGTGCTTACAGTTGCCCCCAATTTTGGGGGAACTAGTGCGCAAGTGCCTAGATGAGGGAAAATTCAGAGAAAAAAGAAAATAAAAGGAAGAATAGCGTACCTGAAGCAATCCTTGCCTTCCGTGTTTCTTGCTGGGTAGACCTTGTCTCGGTCTGCTCAGCGGATAGTGATGGATGTCCCTACCGATCTCGTCTTGACCTGCAAGGGGTTGATAAGGTGTAGCATTCTCTAGCTACAACCTTGCTGTGAAGAGTAGTGTTCTCTAACCGCAACTTCATTCGTGAGATGCGGTGTTTGTTAACCACAATCCCGGTGCGAAGAGCATTCTTCTCTAACTGCAACTTCAGTTGCCCTACTGACCTCGTCTCGGTCTGCATGGCCTTCCGCTAGCCTTGTTTCGGCCTGCACGAGGAATATGAGATGCAGCACTTCTCTGACTGCAATCCCAGTTGCAAGATGCTGTGTTATCTAACCGCAGTCGCGCCGCGATGTATTCTATCATTGGTACCCTACTGACCTCATCTCGGTCTGCATGGTCTTCCGCTAGCCTCATCTCGGCCTGCACGGAGAAGGTGAGGTGCAGCTCTCTCTGACTGCAATCCCGGTGTAAAGAGCAGTGTTCTCTAACTGCAACTTCGATTGTGAAATGCGGTGTTCTCTAACCACTATCTCGAGGTGGAGAGCAGTGTTTTCTAACTTCAACTCCGGTTGTGAAGTTCCCCTGCAAACCCCCATCCGATCTGCAAGGTGCATAGCACTCTCTGGCTACCGCGTGAACTGTGAGATGTAGTACTCTCTGACTACAATCTCGGTCTTGTTAGAAATTCCTTGCTAACCCCCATTCGATCTGCAAGGCGTGTAGTGCTCTCTGACTACACTGTGGATTTTGAGGTGCGGTACTCTCTGACCACAGTCTCTGCTTGTTGGCATTTTCTTGCCAATCCCCATCCGATCTGCAAAGTGAATGCCCGTTGGAGTATGATTTTGGAGGACATAATGCTTGATGTGTCCATCCTCCAATTTGATTGATGTCTGTGTTTGGATCAATATTAAGCAATGTTCCTGTGCGATAAAGAATTTTTTGTTAATTCATATATAAGTGATTCTTGCTTGATATGCTCATAAATGATTTTGGATTACCATTTATTATTTATCATTATTTTCTATGCATCATTTCTTGTGGTCATATAGTTTTAAAGTAGATAAACAGAAAAGTTTACAACCATCCTTAACGCAAATAAATCGCAAATAAAGATAGAAAAGAAATAAAAACATGTAAATCTAAAAGTAAATGTTTTTTCTACTAAAACTCTATTTTTGTATAATGTATATACAAGTGCAATAATAATAAATAGTATATAAAAAGAAACAAAATACAAAAATGTCATCCCAACTCCCTGAATGACTACAATGGCGGATAATCCGTGAGCTCCTCCTCTCGGGGTCATCATCCTCATCATCAGACAGATGCATCGGCTGAGGCTGAGACTGAGGTGGAATAGGCTGAGGCTGAGGTGGAGGCTGAGGTTGAGATGTAGAAGGTCCGGCTCCCGAAGTAGAAGGCTGGCTAGAAGGACCTACTGGGTCGGGCCGCTGAGAGTTCCATACTCTGACCATGGGCTGGAACCTAGGAGGAACTGCCACTGGCACAGATCGAGGCTGTGGTCTCTCAGAACTCTGTGGCTAAAACTATATCTGAGCGTATCCATCTAGGAAGGGCTGCGCGCACACTATCATAAAGCGCAAGGTGTCCGTGATCATCCCCCCAGCTCTTTGAAGGCTCTGCTCAACTGGTGGGTCTGCTCAGCAGAAGCGGTCCCCATACGATCTAGCCTCTGCTCTGTGTGCTCTCGGAACCCTCGAATAGACTGAGCAAGGGGAGAGACGACCCCCTCCAATCCCTGGACTCTGGACCTGAGAGAGTCAAGTGACTCATCTATCATCTAAATAGTCACGTTGATCCTCTGAGCTACCTGGTCCTGGGACGTTCTCAACTCCTGACTGAGCTACTCTCTGGGGCCCTCCTGCTCCTGCACGTTGTGCTCTATGAGCCTAACCTGCTTCTGACTCATACGCTCCATAATCCTGGCCTGTTCTCGGACCATATGCTCAATAAGCCCGGCCTGCTCCTGGCGCAAGCGCTCAATAATGCTCGCCTGCTCCTGAATGATGGCCTGCTGCTGGTCCAGCCTCTCCTGAGTGAGTCTGTCCCTCTCTCTAAACTGCTCATGAAGGACCCTGTCCCTCTCGTCCTGCCTGCGCTCAAATGCTGTAAACATGGAGACCATGAACTGGGAGATGTCTGAGGCTGAACTAACTCCGGAGTCTGCTTTGGTGGCGGAGCTGTGGAGGTAGATGCCCTCGGGTTGCCTCTGGAGTAGGGGTGGAACCTCTCTGATGGCCTGAGTATGGCTCGCTGTACCCTCGTACCTAGAGGAGGAGTGGGGGTCGGTACCCTCGGCGCCGTAGGGGTGCCAAATAGGTCATCCATAGTGAACTCCACCTCGAAGTCCGATGGCGTCCTGGGCTGCTCCTGCTCTGGCTGTAGCTGTGGCTACTCCTCTTGATAGCCCTGGTGCTGGGGAGGCTGCTCCCCTGGATACTCTGGATATAGGGGCTACTGCTCCTGCGGCTCTGGTGGTGCCTGCTCCTGTGCTGGTGCCTGCTCTGGCTGCTCATGCGCTGGTGCTAGCGGAGGAACTGCAAAGGCTCACCGAGTCTCGTGTATGGTAAGGAGTCTGAATGCCTCAGGCTGCCCTGCTAGCTGCAACACCATCCCCATCTGTACAGCGGCTGGTGCATCTACGTATATCCCCTCATCCAAGGCACCCCCAAGTCTGTTCGGGGCGACTCCCAATCCCAAGAGTAATCTGGTAATGACTCCGCCGATAATCACCACTGGAGCTGTCCCCCTTGAAACCCTAACCATGTTAGCCAATATCTCATGGCTAACATTGAGATGCCGGCCTGCCACCATGGCCCAAAGGCTCCAGATCTCCGTCGTATTAAGCGACCATGGGTTACCAGCCCGTCCGAGGTAAGAGCTGGAGAGCACTCTGTGCAAATACCGGAGCGCCTGTCAAACCAACACGGTACTCTTTGCTGTATCGTGGTCGTAGAGCACTCTGGGTAGGGCTATGGTTGCCTAATGGGCGCGTCTCACTGCTCGTTGGGGCACCATCACTCCGTTGCCCCGCGGGAGTCCCATAGCCTCCGCAAAACGCCGATGCGTGATGCTGAACTGCTGACCATCGAACCAAAACTGTATCACTCCAGGCTTGGTATCGGATCTCTAGTATCCTCTATAGCGCAATGTGGCCAGGACCTGCCGTACCGCCTCTGGATATGTCTGGAAGGCTGGTGTTAAGAACTCCATCCAGTCTACGCCTTCTAGAAGCATGTCAATCTCCTCGGCCATCCCCAAGGCCTCTAGGAATGGCCTAGAAATGAAGCGACTGGCTCGGAACTCTACCTGAACCAGTGCTCTATATCTCTATACAGCCTCGGGGTCCATCCAACCCGGAGCCTGTGGCTCAGGCTGGCCCTGTGGGACACGTCATCATGGAGGCATCCTGCAAGAAAGAAGTTATGCAATTAATTTAACATAATGGCCATAAATAGACCTAATTTCTGGTATAAGGCAAATCGGGCATCCTCCAGACAAGGAGGGTCTAACCCAAAAAAGAAATAAGACAAAAATAAAAATAAAAATAAATAATAAAATAATAATAAAAAGTTGGGCAGCATCCCGGCAGGGATGTGCCCAACCCCCTGCATTAAGAAAGGCAAAATAACGATAGGCCTCAGGTCCCAATAATCAATCATAATAAAAATAAAAATTTGGGCAACACCCCGACAAGGGTGGGCCCAACCTCCTGCATGAAAAACAAGAACACCACAGGCCTCAGGCCCCAACAGCAGCACAACATTTATTGGTTTCACAACTAGTGCATCCATAAGAATTTCTCATTTCTAAGCAAGCATGCTTTATTAGAATTCAAGGCAACAAAAATTTTCATGTAAAGTTGTCTAACAATGTAACTGAGGAAAAATATACACCAAAATTAATTATTTAAATAGCACCTAAGGCTAATTATTAAGGCACAATATCTATACTAACAACAATCCTTAGTAATAAAAAAATGGAAAAATTAAACTTATTTACTTAAAATTAAGACAAGAAGAAGAAAATAATTAGAAGAAAATAAATAAAAAAATAGTTGCTAACTTGTAATTGGTAGAAAAATGACGAAAACACAGAAAATATACTTCACTGGGTGCCCGGTAGCGTAAGGAACGTGAAAATGCAAAATAAAAATGTGAAAAGATGAAGAAAAGTGAGAAAACCGTAATGAGGGAAGGTTTGAAGGAGGAAAGCAAAAAGACAAAAGCCAAAAACTGCCTGTCCGTCGGTCTCTGCTCGTTTTTATAGTCTTTGTGACCGACGGGCTGGGCGTCTCCAAGAGCGACAGACGGGCTGCCCGTCCGTCGTTCAATATTCCCCCATTAAATGCGTAATTAATGCGCGTGATAAATGCAATGATCCTGCATGCATCTGCCAGGTGGACGACTACCGACGGGCAGGCCACCGCTACTGAGGCACGGGCAGGTCGTCTGTAGACCAGTTTTCTCGGGATTCGTGCCTTTTCTCTTATTTTGACCCTTTTCTATCTTCAGTCTTTGACTTTTAAAGGATGACTTCTCCTCTTTTCCAAAAGATGTACCGCATCTTGGATGACGCTCACACTTGGGAAAATAACGTCCTCACTACTTTGTCCGGGCTAAAACACTTACGGAGAGCCAAAATAGATCACAACTTACTCTTAGCTGCAACCCATTTTTGGAATCCCTGCTTCCATGTTTTCAAGTTTACTTATCAGGAGTTGTGCCCCCTGCCTGAGGAGTTTGCTGCTATCACTGGAGCATGGTATCCTCCCCATGCTCTGCCCTGTGTCCCCCTCTGCGGTTTGATTCAGATTCGGGATATCACCCTATCTCTGGGCATAGCTCCTTTCGAGGCCGCTTGGCTGGTCTCACAGGGTCCTACTTTTCCGTTGGAGCCACTGATCGAGGCTCTAGACAGACTTTCTGATGTCCTTACATACCGGGTAAGCATTGTGTTCTTATTCTGTATGATGAGCCTCTTGACCGTAGCTCCAGGGGACTTGGTTGGCGACCTTTGCCTGTTTGGGGTTCTAGATGACTTTCACCGCGGATTATCCCCCTTTCCCCTTATTCTGGCTGAAACCATTCTGGGCCTGAATGCTGTCCGCTCCGGATCCACCACCTCATTCACCGGAAGCCCCTTATTACTCCAGGTATGTCATTATTTTGAAAGATAGTGTGTCCCTTGTGGATTTTCGCACTAGCTTTTCTTAGCGGGAAGTGCGTCCTTTCGGATTTTCACACAACCCTATGCCTAATTTTTGCCTGAAGTAAACCCAACTTACTCCAGCGGTTTTTTTTTTTTTTTAGATATGGCTGCAGAAAAAGCTGAGGATGCTGTCAGAGCCACCTCCTCGAGTCATCACAGAATATTCGCCGAGACACTTCCTCCCGCATTGACGGTTGAAGGCACCGCTAGATTTGGTGAGCTATCAGACGATGACATCAGTTTCATGTCTGCCTGGCTCCCTCTGTCCCATGCAGTCGTTGATAGATCATTAGGGTGCGTTCCCCTATGTGGGCTTCGTCAGGCAACCTTCTGCATTACAGCTCGATGTGCTCGTCAGCTCGGCATGACCCAAGACGTGGTGAGGGTCCCGTTATCCTTTCGGGGAGGAGCTTTTTTTGCTGCTTTTGCTTCTCGCTATCATGAGTTGTGGAGCCAACTTCTAGTTAAGACCGTCATACCTCGATTCGGAGTTCATTCTGTGGCCTCCACCAACGAATATAAGCGATGGGTCCTCAGACAAGCGTCTGACAACAGGACGCGAGGACTTAAACATTTGGCCGGCGAGAGTAGCGGTAGGACCTAGTTTATCTTACACATGTACACCCCTTTAAGCATTATGTTTCTTTTCAAAATAGAACTAGAAAATGACGGAAATGAAAAGAATAATTCTTATTTTATTTCACAAAATTGTGTACATTTCCACAGAATTTCAGCATACATGATCAATTTTTGACGTTAACTCGACTTTGTGCGCCCTATTAATTCATGAAACCAAGTCTTGATAGCATCAACTCCTGTTACCAATCGGCCCTCTCGGGTTTTCTCGATTGGACATTTTCTCTCATGCCTCTAATTTTTGCACAGGATGCCTTTTTTCGGTTTTCACCCTGTCGAGGCGCTCAATTTTAGCAAAGCCGCCTGTTTTCGATTTTTGACCCGCAGGGCATTTTATTCTCTTCTTTTATTTTATTTTTAGTCTTTAGCCGTGGAACCTTTTGAGTCTCTCTATATTGATCGGTTCCTTAAATTCATTGCCATCGCTATCCGATAGGATTGCAGCTCCCTTTGACAGCAGCTTCTTGAGGATGAACGACCTTTCCAGGTTGGTCTGAACTTTTCTCGAATATCCGGTGCCCCAGGTCTCATCTGTTTGAACACCAAGTCACCCTCTTTCAACGGATGCTTCTTAACCTTCTTCCCAAAGGACCAGGCGAGTCTCTTCTGGTAGACCTGGTTGTGGTAGTAGGCTTTCAATCTGCTCTCGTCCAGCAGGTTCAGATGTTGCAACCTTTGCTGTGCCCATTCAGCTTCAGGAATCTAGGCTTCGTTGACCACCCTAAGTGACTTAAGCTCTACCTCCACTGGCAGTACTGCTTCCGTCCCATATACCAGAGAAAATGGCATAACACCCGTGGACGTCTTAACCGTTGTCCTGTAGCCCCAAAGCGCGAAAGGTAGCTTTTCTGCCCAATCTTTGTAGGTCTGGACCATTTTGGCTAGAATCTTCTTGACATTCTTATTAGCGGCCTCTAATGCCCCGTTAGCCTGCGGTCGATATGGAGAAGATTTATGGTGCTCAATCCCATACTTCTCAAGCAACTTCCTCGTTTCTCCCATGAATTCAACCCCGTTATCAGACACTACATGATGTGGGAGGCCATATCTGCAAATCAAATTCTTCTCAATGAACTTTGCCATATCCCGTGCATCAATCTTCTTAAAGGACTCTGCCTCTACCCATTTGGTGAAGTAGTTGATGGCGACTATGATATACCTGTGCCCATTAGATGCTGTAGGACGGATCTCCCCAATAATATCTATTCCCCAGGCTGCAAACGGCCAAGGTGACGTTAAGCTATGTAGTTCTGACACAAGCAGGTGCCTCAAATCCGAATACTGCTAGTACAGCTGGCACTGCTTCACATACTTTGAACAATCATTATCCATAGTAAGCCAGTGGAATCCTTGTCTCATGATTTTTTTGGCCAGCGTCAAACCATTCATATGAGCTCCACACACACCCGCATGAGTTTCTTCCATCACCTTCCGGGCCTCCCTTTCATCCAGGCATCTGAGCTGAATACCGTCGGCCTGCCTCTTGTACAATGCTCCGTTTATGCATATGAATTAAGTGGACAGCTTGCAGATGATTCTTTGCTCTCTTTCAGTAGCTTCTTCCAGAAATTTCGCGCTTTCCAAATAATTCATGATATCAAAATACCACGGCTTTCCGTCCGCTACCTCTATTTCCATTATCTGTTTGACCTCAAAGCTAGGCCTCATAAAACTCGAGATTAGAACTAGTTTCATGGCTACTCCTTCCGGATTGTCCCACATTGACACTAGGGTTGCCAGTGCATCAGCCAACCGGTTTTCATCCCTTGGCACGAAATGGAACGTACAAGTCTCAAACCGACTACATAGCTCCCTCATATATTCGACGTACGGTACTAAACGCTCTTCCTTAATAGCCCACTCTCCCCGAATCTGGTTGATTACTAAGGATGAGTCTCCATACACCTTCACATCCTTTTCCCCCAGGGCAATTAAAGCTTCTAGTCTGAAAGTGCACGCCTCATACTCAGCTTCGTTGTTAGTGGCCCTGTATCTCAACTTTTTGGCCAAAGGGAGTTTTTCATCATCTGGGGTTGTCAGGATGATTCCTACTTCTGCCCCCTTATTGTTAACAGCCTCATCAAAGTGCAGTTGCCAACCTTTAACAGAGATTGCTGCTATATTTTCATTCGAAAAATTAAACTCAAGTGAATCGCCCTGGATGGGATGATCGGCTAGAAACTCGGGTACTGCCCGCCCTTTGATAGTCTTTCGAGTGATATACTCGATATCGAACTCCTGTAGCAACAACAACCACCTTCCCATTTTCCCAAGCAAAGACGGTGCTTCTTGCAAATACCTCAGAGGGTTCTGCTTTGCCACTGCCTATACTTTGTATGAATGGAAATAGTGTCTCAGCTTCTTGGATACCCAAATCACGGCGAGGCAGATCTTTTCTACTTCTGTATATTTTACCTCGTAAGTGAGGAATTTCTTGCTGAGATAATAGACTGCAAATTCCACTCTGAATTCATCTTCCTGAGCCATCATGGCACCTACAGAGCCATCTTCCACTGCCAAATACAAAATGAGCAGCTTGACTGGTTGTGGCGGCCTCAGTACTGGTGGGTTCAGCAAATACTCTTTGATTCTATGGAAGGCCTTCTGGCAGTCCTCGTTCCATACCACAGGCTGATTCTTTCTAAGCAGCTTGAAAATTGGCTCGCATATTGAGGTGAGCTTTACAATGAACCGGCTAACATATTGTAACTTGCCCAGGAAACTTCTCACATCCTTTTCCTTTTGTGGCACTGGCATTTCTCTGATACCTTTCACCTTATCCGGGTTGATTTTGATCCCTCTTTGGCTGACCACATGTCCTAGGAGCTTTCCTGAAGTTACTCCGAAGATACACTTTTTGGGATTTAACCGCTGGTTGTACTTATCTATTTTGGTGAAAAACTTCTATAAGGCTTCGAAGTGGCCCTCTCTGGTAGCTGACTTGACCATCATGTCATCTACATAGACTTCCACCTCTTTATGGATCAAGTCACTCAAGATCTTTGTGGCCATCCTCTGGTGGTAGCCCCTGCGTTCTTCAAACCAAAAGGAATCACTCTATAAGCATATGTCCCCCACTTTATGATAAAAGCTATTTTGATCCGATCAATTATCTTATTGAGGATCTGGTTGTAGCCTGCATAACCATCCCCAAAGCTATACATCGCGCAATTGGCGGCACTGTCTATCAATACATCAATATGGGGCAGTGGGAAATCATCCTTCGGACAGGCCTTGTTCAGATCTCGATAGTCCATGCATACCCTCACTTTTCCATTCTTTTTGGCCACAGGGACTACATTGGCTAGCCACGTGGGATACTGTACTTCCACCAGAAACTTAGCTTCAATCTGTTGCCAAATCTCTTCTTTCACCTTGTCTGCCCATTCCGGCCTAAGTCTTCTCAGCTTCTGTTTCACCTGCTTGTGGTCTAGATAAGTCGGAATGGCGTGCTCTGCGACATTCCGATCGATTCCCGGCATGTCCTTGTCACACCCCGTTTGCCCCCTAGTCGAACGAGCCATATGTATGTGTGTGCATTTGCATGGTTTTGGCATATCATAGGGGTATTTTGGTATATATGCATATTTTATGGGTTTGTTCCTGTGTGGTGGTGCATATAGAAATAAGGTGTCCATAAGTGGAGTTAGGATCACATGCATGTGAGCATATTATTATGTGTGTGTATTAGATGAGATTGCATTGTGTGTGTTGCTCATACATGTGTAGGGTGTATTATTGGAGTGTTTCATTGTGTGTGTGTGACATGTGCATCTAGTGTGTGAGTGAGTGAGTGGTTTCCACCACCAAGATTGTGACAAGTGGAGGGTGAGAAAAGAAAGAGAAAAAAAGAAAAGGTGAAACTCAGAATTTGGGTTCCATTTCCCCGTTCCCTCTTCTTCTTCCTCCTTCTTCTTCTTCTTCATGTCCCCTAGCCAACATTCCCTTGGTCCAAGCTTGTGTAGTGGAGATTGGTCACTCATTGTGTTATTTTGGTAAGCTTCTCTGCATTTTCTGTTTTGATTTTCAGGTTCCCTTCTCTTCTTCATCTTCTTTGTTTAGGGTTTTGATTAGGGTTGCTTTGGTGTGTGTTTCATTGTTTTGGGTGTTTAGCTGAGCCTGTAAGAGATCCTAAAGGCAAGGAAGTTGCTGGATCTAGTGGAACCAAGTGATAGAGCTTCTAATTTTGAGGTTTGGGAAATTTAATTATGTTTTGGCTTTGCTTGAAATGTGATTTTGGGTTTTGTATGTATGTATGATTGCTGGAAATTTGAGTATGAAATTGGTTTACTCTATGTGGGTTTCAAGTTTTAAAGTGTAGAATTTGAATGATAAGCTATTGCAAAATGTTTAATTTTCTTGATTTAAATTTTCTGAATTTATGGATGTTGAGTTCATGTATGATTGGACAAATTGATGCTATATTATGTTGTTTGAGTTGTGATTTTGGATGGCCAGGTTAAGGTAAGTTTGAGGTAAGTTTTTGGTGTTAATTTATTGGTCAAAATATGTATATTTTTTTTGGTTGGTTGTGTGAAAAATTGGGAATCGTTGAAGTTGGAATTCTACAGATTTCTAAAAAATCCAGGAGTCACACGGCGGTAAGGCCTAGTCTCACCGCCGTGTGGATCGTGGGTTTTGCCTTGGAATTCTGGAGCTGTGTCTTTACATGGCGGTAAGGGCAAAGCCATATTGCCGTGTAAAACCATTCTGCCCAGGTGTGAGGCAGGTCACACAGCGGTATGGCCTAAGCCTTACCCCCGTGTGAGTGTCTTGCACGGCGGTAAGGGTAAGGCCATACCGCCGTGTAAAACGGTTCTGCCCGCCTCTTTTGCAATTTTTCCACTTCTTTCTTTTTCATTCCTTTTCCTCTCTTGTATGGTTTTAAATGTTATTTAGTGTCTTTTAACATGATTTACGTCTTTAAAAGGGATATTTTAGCTATACAATGGATGGATTCTATTATTTGTTTCCAATTAAGTTAATTGCTTTGCATATGATATATATATATGAAGAGTAGTAAATGACCATGCTATGTGAGTTTGTAATGTGAGTTTTTATAAATGATATAGAGGGTGATCACATGCTATATCATGCCATGATTATTTGTACTATGTGAATATACTTGTTAAGCTATATAATTGCTTGCTTTAAATTGGATTAATGTCTATTTGTGGATTGTGTTATGCATGACCTGCTAGAGTCTAGAAAGTGGATAGTTAGGCATGCCTAATAGAGTCTTATAGCTGCAGCCCTCAGTTCCGTTTGGACCCCGATCAGGTCCCCGTTTGGTTCCTCGCGAACCCTTTAATGTGCATGGATCTTATTTAAGGTCCCTTTTGAAAATTTTTTGTGAAAGTTAAAAGTAAAATTGGTTTCTCGATTCGTACCCGTAAGGTACTGTCCGTAATCAGCTCGTACCCGTAAAGTACTGTCCGTATACTCGTTATCCACTCCCTCGAGTCAGCAGGTGCCTTGTATGAATTGTGATATGAGGAACGTATGTGATATATGTATGGGTTCAATGGTGAAAAGTATAATCTGTTATGAGGATATGAATATTGTTATGAGCTTTCTGATGAATGGCTTTATTTATGTGAGCATGAGTATATGCAATTGTTATGCTATGATTATCGTATATATATACATGAGGTACGTGTGTGTATTGCCTTGAGGACCGTTGTGAATGGTTGTCCTTATGCTATATGTGTGTGTAGACACCGGGTCCCGAGTAGCCTTGATCAGGATTACCCGATGATGAAATTTAGCTATGCTGGCTTATAGGCAAAAAGATTGGAGTTCGGAAGTGATTTTCCTTGTCTTTTCGATGAGTAAAAATTGCATTTAAAAAATATTTTTTAAAATTATTTTGGAGAAGAAGAAGTGTGTTTTAAGTTGAGGGTATTTTATTTAAAAAAAAAGTGTGAAAAATGATGAAAAAATGGTGAAAAATCGAGGGAAAAAATAGCGACGAAAAGGCGACGGCCAAGGGCCTTGGGCATCGCTCGCTCCGCGCAACAGCGCGCGAAAACGTGCGCGAGTCGCCGTTTGACGCCGATTTTCGCCCACTTCGCCCATTTTTCAACTCCCACTTGATTTTTAACCGTTTTTGGACGGTTTTGGGTGTTTTTTGGGTAGTTTTTGAGGGTTAAAACACTAGAAAAAATTCAGATTTAGGGGAGGACGAACTAAGAACATTTGGAGAGGAAAAAACTGAATTTTAGAGCTTTTGAGTTGAGAGAGAAAAATCCATCTTACACACTTGTTTCCAAGAGTTTTTCTTCAAGTTTTCAAGCTATTTTCTAAGGATTTTCACAAGAGAAGACAAGGAATTCAACACTTCTACCTTCAATTCTTCAAAACTAAATTTGAGGGTAATTATTCATGGCTTAAACTCCTTAATTCTCTTGTGGATTTTAATTTCTTTTGCTTACAATTAGCATATTAAACATATAAATTCTTTTAGTCCCTATATTTTTCTTCTTCTTTTATCTTCAATTATTTATTTAACAAGTTAATTCTTTCAAACTTATCATATCATTTTCATGTCAAGGTGTTTATTTTTATGTCATTATGCATGTTCAACTTAGGTTGTTAATGTTCTTTACATCCATTGATGTTTATTATGGTAATTATTGTTATAAATGCTAGTTTTATTATTATAATTTGTATTACACTCATTTATTGATGTCATTAGGTATTAGTATCATTATTACCATTAATGTCATTGTCCATATTTTGCATGTATGTTAAATTTGAAATTTATTTTCTTATGCCTTTTATGTTAGATATTACTTTAGGCCTTATTATGCATGTTAAGTTTTATTATTCTTATGTTATGTTTTCATGCACATCTTAGGAGTATTAAAATTGATTGTCACTAATCTTTCATGCATGTTAATCACCATTATTAATAAATTGCATTTGCCATGATGTTATCTCACTTTATGCTTGTTAAATTGCATCATAATTATTTTTATGCATGTTATAGTATCTTAGGCATGTTATATGGTCATTATACATATTATCTTTTATGTCATCTCATCTCTTTGGGTTAATTTCTAACATGAATCTCTTCTATTTTATTTTTGGTTGCAAATCATTGTTTTATTCTCATTTGAGCACCAATGCACGAGAAGGAGGATATGCGGACTTTGGTATTTTCATTGCACATTTTCAATTCTCATTTTATTTATATTTCCTTGTATATATTCGTTGAATAAAATGTTTTTTTATGCACGCATGAATAAAAACCACACAAATATTTCTAATAAATTAATTTGGATTTTTCATAATAAATGGGACCAATGTCCTAATTTTTATCCCAAATAAATCATCACATCCAAAATGTTTTCTTTAATTGTGCATGCGGGGACCAAAGTCCTCATAATTAATAAATTTCTCGGTTTTATGTATGCACTTTTAAATGGGAGTTGTATTCCGCTCCTGGTATTATTGTAATTTATCTTTGATGTTATTCTTGATATGTTTATCTTATCACTTTCAATGTGAATATTTGCGCTTTTAAATTAAAATTGCATCGTGTGGAGAGAGAGCGAGTTAATAAACTCAAAACCAAATTATAAAATTAATCAAGGTAGAAATAGATGCGAAGTCCCGAACCCATTCTCTGGTCTTTGGGCTCAAAGAGGCTAGAGGTTTACCCTCCAAGACACCTCTTGTGTCACGAGACTTAGACATTAATCCTAGGCTCCTTTGGGCGAGAGGTTTAACCTCCAAGACCCTTTTGGCTTGCCCAAAATGGATAAAAGCGTTGTCTTTGGACTTAAGGAGGCGAGAGGTTTACCCTCCAAGACCCTTCTTATGCTCTATGACCTAACAAATCCTAGGCTCCTTTGGGCGAGAGGTTTACCCTCCAAGACCCCTTCGGCTTGCCCAAAATGGATGAAAGCGCTGTCTTAGGCTCTCCGAGGCGAGAGAAACTTTCCCAATGTTTTATTGGATGGCGACTCCATGAAACCTCCTTGTTGCCCAAAATAGACGCACTTCTAATTCGTTACAAGTTGTCAACGGACCTCAAATGCCCGATCGCCCTCAAGCGGGCGGTCAAGGGGCGCCCACGCGGGTCCGGCGCGTGTCACAGTGTGTTTCCCCATTAAGCGTTATCGCTTAGCACGGTGTGTTACCCGTGCAGGTGCGGAAGGAGTTTGCTTTGGGAGAGTCGCAGCCATCGAAGCCAACACAGTAGGGTCTTAGTGTAGGGCTTTATTTTTGTATTTTGAGGATTCTTTTTGTATAGAACTCTCTTACATCAGTTTTGTTATAGCTTCCGCTTATGTACATGTATTTTGGGATTTGTAATTATCTGTTGTATCTCTTGGTTGATCAAATAGTAATGTAATGCTTCCGTTATATTAATGCATGATCAGCCTTAGTTCTTATGTTTCGCAAAAGTTTTTAATTTCCCCGTATTTATGTATGTTTATCTTTGATTGAATTTATATATATTTATGCTTTGTGCGTTTGCACCTTGACTCGTACGATATCTTACTCCTCATGGGATGGGATCGCCTAAGTACGGGTAAGGGGTGTTACAAGTTGTGGTATCAGAGACTAGGTTTAGGCATTTCTGGGTGATTGTTTATGTGATGATATGTGTGGATACGTCTATGTCTAGGGCTGTGTTGGCTGATGCGGTTGTCCTCTTGTTTGTTAGATGGATTTTGATTCTGCTCGTGGTGTGCTTGAGGAATCCGCTGAAAGTGTGAATCCTCCAGCTGTAGATCCGTCTGTTTCTATTTCTGTGTTGGCTCAACGTGCTAGGGTCCAGCCCGAGGCCGCTGCCATGCCTTTTGAGGCTATGTTCAGATTGCATCAGGACATGGCTCGAGTTTTGGTAAGGGTGACTGCCCCTAAAGCTCCGATAGAGAGTTTAAGAAGAGTTGGTGTTGAGGATTTTTGTGGGATCGGGCTAGATGAATCAGAGCTAGCTAAAAAGTGGCTTGATAAAGTAAAGAGAGCTTTAAAGGAAGTCAGGTGTCCTCCCGATCAGCAAGCTAAATGTGCTGTGGCATTGCTTCAAGGGTCGGCTTACGAATGGTGGGAGTTGGTATGTAGGCAACCTCAGATGCCTGATCCGGTTACATGGGAATTCTTCGGGGAGGAGTTCACAAAGAAGTATGTGACTCAGGCATATAGGGACGTAAGATGGGCACAGTTTCTGAGTTTGAAGTAGAGGGCCATGTCAGTTTCGGATTATGAGAAAGAGTTTAATCGGTTGTCTCGCTATGCTCCGCGTGGGGTTATGACAGATGATTTCAGATGCAAGCATTTTGAAGCCGGGTTGAACGAGTCTTTGAAGATTGCTTTGATTTCTTTGATGTGTACGCCAGGGGTAAGCTATTATCAGATTGCAGAGGCTGCCGTGAGGGCAGAGAAGACGGAATCATTGCTTAGGGAGAGAGCTCAGCGAAGGAATTCTGCACGGGGTGGTTTTTCCTCATCTTCGGGTAAGAGATCTAGGAACCCGCAAGATGAGCCATCAGCTGGTTCGGCTACTAGAGGTAGAAGGCAAGGTTCAACAGCGGTATCTGGTTCTGGCAGAGGTGGTAGATCTGATGCTATACCTGTTTGTGCACATTGCAGCAAGGCTCACCGGGGTGAGTGTAGGTGTCTCACTGGTGGGTGCTTTAAGTGTGGGAGCACCGAGCACCATCTGGCTAGTTGTCCCCAGTTGAATGAGGATTCAGGTCCGCAGGGAGGACCTAGCAGAGTTGGATCGAAAGTTTCTCTGGCTGCTAGAGGTAGAGGTAGAGGTAGAGGTCGAGGCGGTCGACCTAGAGATGAAGCTGTTTCTAAGACTGTTGAGCGTCCTCCACCTGTTGCAGCTAGAGCATATGCAGTTAGAGCCAAAGAGGAGCAGGATGCCCCTGATGTGATTGCTAGTAAGTTCCTACTCCATGACACTGAATTATATGCCTTAATAGATCCTGGTTCCACACACTCATATTTGTGCACGCATAAGATTGTTGGTAAGTTGCATGTGGTAGATCAGTTAGACTGTGAGATATGTGTGACCAATCCATTAGGGCATAGTGTCAGGGTGAGTAGAGTTTTTAGGAGTTGTCCTTTGATGATTGAGGGTGTTGAGTTCCCTGCGGATTTGATAGAGTTACCTTTCAGAGAATATGACCTGATTTTTGGTATGGACTGGTTGGGCAAGCATCGGGCTGTGGTTGATTGTCAAAGGAAGACCTTTGTGTTTCGGGATAGGAACTGAGCTCTAGTGTTTGTAAGAGGTTTGGGTGCGAGTTCTGTGAACAACGTGATTTCTGCAATTCAAGCCAAGAGGTTTTTGAGAAAAGGTTGTGAGGCTTTCCTAGCTGTGGTTTTGGATTCCAAGAGGGATCACGTTAGGATTGGGGACATCCCTGTTGTTCGGGAGTTTAGTGATGTTTTTCCAAGTGATTTGCAGGGTTTGCCTCTAGAGAGGGAAGTTGAGCTAGCCATAGAGATCATGCTGGGTACCAGACCTATATCGAAGGCACCTTATTGGATGGGTCCTGTAGAGTTGAGAGAATTAAAAACTCAACTGCAAGAGCTCTTGGATAAGGGGTTTATTCGACCCAGCATATCTCCATGGGGAGCTCCGGTTCTGTTTGTCAAGAAAAAGGATGGGTCTTTGAGGATGTGTATCGATTATAGGCAGATTAACAAGATCACAATGAAGAACAAGTATCCGTTGCCTAGAGTTGAAGATTTGTTTGATCAGCTTCGAGGTGCAGGAGTCTTTTCCAAGATAGATCTTCGGTCTGGGTATTATCAGCTTCGGGTTAAGGATGAGGATGTGGTTAAGACTGCATTTCGGACTCGGTATGGCCACTATGAGTTCCTTGTTATGCCGTTTGGTTTGACCAATGCTCCAGCGGCATTCATGGATTTGATGAACAGAGTGTTTAGGCCATACTTGGACCGATTTGTAGTAGTGTTTATAGATGACATCTTGGTGTATTCCAAGGATGAGACCGAGCATGAGGAACATCTCCGATTGGTTTTGCAACTGTTGAGGGAACATCGGTTGTTTGCCAAGTTGAGTAAGTGTGATTTTTGGCTTCGGGAAGTGTCATTTTTGGGCCACATAGTTTCAGCCAAGGGTATCCAAGTAGATCCAGCTAAGATTGAGGCAATAGTCGATTGGAAAGCGCCTAGGAATGTTCAGGAAGTGAGGAGTTTCCTTGGTCTGGCGGGTTACTACCGTCGGTTTATTAAGAGTTTCTCTGTGATTGCCGCTCCGATGACTAGGTTGTTGAGGAAAAGAGTTAAGTTCGAGTGGTCGGATAAGTGTCAAGCTTGCTTTGAGAGGTTGAAGCAGTTGTTAGTCGAAGCTCCTATACTTACTCAACCCATCTCGGGTAAGGAGTTTGTTATGTATAGTGACGCTTCAGGTGTTGGTCTGGGATGTGTTCTGATGCAGGAAGGTAGGGTTGTGGCTTATGCTTCTTGACAGTTAAAGCCACACGAGAAGAACTATCCGATGCATGATCTTGAGTTAGTAGTAGTCGTCTTTGCTTTGAAGATTTGGCGCCATTATCTCTACGGGGAGAAGTGCAGGATCTTTACGGACCACAAGAGTTTGAAGTATTTCCTGACTCAGAAGGAACTTAATATGAGACAGCGTCGATGGCTTGAGTTGTTTAAAGATTACGATTGCATTGTGGATTACCATCCGGGTAAGGCCAATGTAGTCGCAGATGCTTTGAGTTAGAAGTCAGTTTCTGCCTTATTTTTGAGACGGTTCAGATGGAGGTTTGGTTCGGATGGGGTTTTGATAGCTCAGTTGAGAGTCAAGCCTACCTTGAGACAGCGGATAGTTGATGCTTAGAAGATTGATGAGAGGCTTCAGCGGATTGTGCAAGAGGTTAGTCTGGGCAAGCAGTCAGAGTTCTCGGTTCTTGATGGAGCGCTTTTGTATGGGAACCGTTTGTGTGTTCCGGATGATGAGGAATTGAGGAAATAGCTTTTGAGCAAGGCACACAATACAATTTTCACCATACATCCTGGCAGTGGGAAGATGTATCCGGATATGAAGCAGTTTTGTGTGATAAATGAAAGTTTGTGTATCCAGTTACCTTATTTTCTTTTGCTTCATACTTAATTCTCCTTTTCCTTTCCTTTTCCTTTATTTTCTTCTTTCCTTCATCCTTTTCTTTACTTGAATTTTTGCCCTAACCTTATTTCTCCAAAATTCCATGAATTTCTCCACCAATTTGAGCTCTTGGGATAGTAGGAGGTTAATCTAGGGCTTTAGAATTATTAGGCAGGTGGAAATTAGCTTAAATTTAGTGTGTAGGAATTAAAGAAATATGGTGGGAAATTAACATGTAAAATTCGGCCAAGATGCAAGAGTGGAGAGGGGTGGAGAATTCTCTTGAGAATTCTGATTTTTTTTGCTATATATACCCACTCGTAATGGGTCAAGATGGGTTCAACCATAGTTAGGTCCAAATGGGCCTTGTACTTAATATTATCAAGCCCAATAAATTTTTTCCTCACTGATCTTGTGTCATTTCTCATAAAAAATATATCCACAAATATTGAAAAATATTTTTAAGGTGCACAAAAATTTTCGGATCAAAATGATGTTATTTCAGTAAATTTTCCAGTTCGGTGAGGATTTTATCGGTCTAATAATTTATTTTTCTATCTCGTCCCAAAATTAATTTTTCACTTCCAAAAATTCCCTTATAATATTTCAAATGAGTCTATGAAATCGAAATTTTTTTCAATGTCTATAGCATTTTTAAAGGCCTATTTAAACTCAAATTCAACTCAAATTATATCCTTGGACTTGTCATGAATTGTACTTTCCAACTGTCGAATAATAAAATTTTTAACCTCTGAATGGTACTATTTATCCCGGATAATATTATTCATGATCCAAAATATAGTATTCATGAAAATCGAGTTTTGTAGCATTACATTTGATAAATAAAACTACAACATTTAATAATCTTCAAACTCAAAATTCTTCTTTGGTACTGGACTTTCTAGATTGTAGACTATCCTTAGAACTGGGTACTTCATCTGAATCTACACAGGCAAACATCCATGTTAAGCTTGCTAGGTCGGTGGGAAAAAATATGATGTAGACGACATCTCATAGAAGTCGTCAAAATAAAACATGCATTTCCAATCATACAAATATGCATAAGATATAGCAATGTTAAACAAAATCATGCAACTTACGTTCTTAAACCTTTTGATTTATAATAACTATGTTCATTTGTATCCAAACTAGCTACAAACAAGGTTGAGGAGGCCATCCACTACTATTCCTGCCTATAATCATGTAAGAGTTCCCATGACCAAACCAATATATATATATGTGCAATTACCACGTAACACATATCATACATACCATGCTTGTCATTTTCATATGCCAATTTTACATCAAATTATCGAATTTTCATGCCATTTATGCATCTAAAGAGGTCATTCTTTCTTATTCTACCATTACTACTTATCTCTATGTCACATGTACTACTTATTCTACCATTACTACTTATTCTACCATTTAGTTCATGTAATCACTTTTAAATCAAACCTTCATATTCATAACACAAACCATGCTGTACGTACACACCTCTAAGTCATATGTGTCAAATTATTCTTGTATAACAACATTATGAACTTGTACATTCAACTTCACTTTTTAGCAAACCTCATTATTTCATGTATATTCTACATCAATTCTTTCATTTACAACAATTCTTTTAGGAATATTATCAAGTTCTCAATATCTCTTTTATATGATGTTCATATGTCTATACGTACCAATACATCTTCAATATAAAACAACTTCATAAACATATTTTAAATTCATACTTTCCAGGTGAAGTACATGTGCTTATATATATGAATATTACACGATTATGATACGAAACATATATATATATATATATGTTTCATATCATAATTGTGTAATATTCATCATCCATTTTACCCATGTGAGGCAATTACATATATCGGCATCTATTCACGTATAATAATCATGTAATGCATGTCATCCATATTCTATGTCATTTTCTTTTTATACTATATTTTAATTCTTTTTGTAGTTAGCTTGCACTTTGCTATAAGAGTAGATGATGGGACACTATAAGTACCTGTAGGTACTCGAAAGTGCAGAACATAGGTACCTAAAGGTACAAAATTGTAGGTACCCGAAGGTAATAGCTATAAGTACCCAAAGGTATGAAACTATAGGAGACATATAGTCTCAAATAAGACACCATAGGTGTCAAACTGTAGGTAGCTGCATCTGTAGTCCCTATAGACACGCCCATCTATCCATGAACAAAACAAAGAAGCAGGCTACTATGATCATATTACTCTCCTATCATCATCTCTTTCTTTCTTTAAATCTTTAACATATCAGTATATTCTCAATTATGGTAAGGAAATTAGAACATGTTTTCACATATATGCATAACATGTGCTTGAAGTTAGTATAACTGCATTTGTATATCAAACATGTACATATGTGACCGGCGCTCAACAGGTGTACTAAATTGGCTAGTAATATAGGAGTATAAATTTAGACCCACAAAATATCATACCTAAAGGATTGTGAAAGCTAGACAAAAATTGTAAAAATTGTGCTAAAGAAATTTTCCAAGATTGAATGTGAGTTCTTTAATTATTTCTAAATTAACAAATCAAATTTTACACAACTAAATTAACAAGCAATAAAACACAGTTAATAAGAATAATGAGAGATAAATAGAAATTAATCAATAAATAAAATTGTTAAGGAATTTAATCCTCCCCATACCCATTTTGCATTAGATTTTAATTAAATCAATAAATTCAAAATGTGAACGACCCTTTAAAACCCAAGTTCCCTTTTCGAAGTCACTATTTGAATTGACAAATATCCCATCCTAAAGCCAATCTATCAATTAGCATAAACACAGGTCACCAAATTCTAAGTATTAGATAAATTTCCATTCCGAAGCTATTTATCTAAAACCTATCTCTTTCCCAACTACACCGAACCAAATATTAATTTGCATAAAAACTAAAGAAACTCAATTTCAGATTCATGCAATAATTAAGATACACAAAAATACTTGAATAATTACAACCCAATTAATTTCCTTAATCCAAAGAATAAATTCAGTTAAAACTGTGAATTAAATCAGGTGATTAATTAGTTGTGGACATTAACCATGGAAAATAGAATAATTAAATTTATATAAACATTAAGGAACAAAATCAAATATAGGGGATATGAGGATTCATAAATCCCTTAACAACCTAAAATATAACACTAAATTAAACTTATCAAATACCCCACATTTATCTTTTGCTCGGCCTCTAACGAACTAAATAAAATCGCTTTTCTGAATTTGTCTAGCTCAAGAACAGAACTAAGATATTCAGAACAAAGAGTAAACATTTTAGCATAAATCACTTAATGAAGTTCTCAAACTAGAAAGATTCAACAAAAACATATAAACAACTTTCCATTTGTGTATGTGCAAGGCTAAAATAATTCTTTAAAATTTTAAAGTAAAACTCCAGTACAATCAAGCAACTAAGCAAGAAAATTAAGCATATAAATGCACTTGCAGTTTCACAATTGAAACTCTAGATATGCCATAGGCCTCTCCTTTGGTACCGGACCCAAATTGGTCATCTCCGTTGAATAATGCAAAATATGAAAAAGGGTCAAAAGGTGTTACTTTTAGGTTGTAATGTCAGGCTAAGGTAATTGGCTATCAACAAAAGAATCAGGTCTATAAAAAGAAGAAAAAGCCACAACCTAAAAACCAAACATAACCACCTAACTCCAAAAAAATTCATCTTCTCTAACTAAAATTGAACTCAATTCATCTGACAAATTGGAAAAATTCATCGCTTCTCTAAACTATATTCGGAAAGAAAGCTAAGAAGAAAGCAGTAATTCGAAAGCACTTTGGACATTCCAACGTTAAGCACTATAATAAGCTTTCATTCTTAAATTCTTTTATAAGTACCCTACACTTGAATTTTTGCATAAATGGTTAGCTTATCTTGAATTGATTCACTTTTTTAAAAAAAAATCAAAATTTTTAGCTAACCAAAATAACTTGATAATTTTAAACAAGGTACTTAAATTCTTGCAGCCTTCCTTCACATTAATTTGCTCTTTTTTTTTTTGAATTTGCCAATAAGCCACTATCAACACCCTTAAGAATCTACCCAAATAATTTGTAAAATACACCCTACAATCTCTGAAGTATAAAAACCCCAGATTATCACCCTCAACTATCACCATTCCCAATATAGAGTGGCCAATTCTTCAAAAAGGGAGGCAAAAGATTTTTAGGCTATACAGTTAAATAAAATAAGTGTATCATTAAAATATTATAGGCATGCATTTAACATACCAATCAAGCTCAACAGGGCTAACAATGGATAATTTAAATAAGATGGAAAGAAGTTATTTATAGTAACTAACAAAGAAAGGCTGCCTAAATCATATCCAAATTCAAGTCCTACATGTTTTGTCACTTTGAAGGGTAATGAGGAATGTTTTAGCGTTCTAAGAATCCTCACTCAACTACTTTCAAGTACTGGTTTTTCATATTTTTTTAAAACAGGCCTAAGTGCAAAAATTTTGGAAAACTTGAGAGCATTATCAAAGTTGAAGACAAAATTGGTTAAAAACCCATTTAAGCATGGAATTCTACTCTCTTGCCAACTCAAAATTCTAAACATGCAGTTCTAAACTTGAGTTCTATTATGTTCACTTCGAAAACCAAAATTGAGGGCAAACCAAACAAAAAATAGGATAACATATACAAACAATAAATTAACAAAAGATAATAAAACAGCCAACAAAAAAACAATAAAAACTACAACTATCTTTAAATAGCAAAACTAAACTAAAATTGGCCAATTTTAATTTTCCTATCAATGTATTGCTATTCTCCGAATTCATAAAAAGACTAGAAATGCCTCCTACCCCCCACTTAGCATTTTGCTATCCTCAGCAAATGTCAAAAGAAAAAAATGTAGCAAAAATTTGAAAAGAATGTTTAAAGGGAGGCAAGAAAGATTCCCTCGGTCTTACTATGGCGGTGTTGGAGGTAGTGAGAATCATTCCCAAAATTGTTGCTAAAATTGTGTGATGCTCTGCTGAATTGAACCAATCTAGTCCATGCTGTGCTGAAGTGTACAAACACTTAGCAAATTGTCAAATAACAAGAAACTGTAATTTAAGCTAATAATGCAGCATTTAATCCGAAATCAGTTAAGTAGAGTTGCAAAATATTTAATCTACATAAAAAAAATTGAGCACAATTGGTGGTAACGGCAGCAAAAATGCATAAGTGAAATACATATTGAAAACCTAAAGAAAATAGGGCATATATAGCAATTTCAAGAACAGACCCGAACTTTTAAGATGAAAATAGGGGAACCAAAAATGACATGAGTGAAAAATAAATATAATTAAGGACAATTTTGACAAATGGGAAATAAAAGTATTCAAGCACAATTTGTGTTTCATGGTAATTGAAACCAATAATTAAACAACCCAAACTCATTAAGGCATTTTATCACACACGTAGAATGCAAAAGAGATTCCTTCCCAAAAATTAAAAAATTAAGGCTCAAATGTCTACATGTAAGGTCCAAAACAAAACATTGAGTTGTAGTTGCCAAAATGGAGGAAATAAACACAAAGGAAAAAAACATAAAAACCCTAAAATAATTTAACATAAATTAATACCATTTTCACTCAAATAAACTAAAATAATAAAACACAATACACTGAATAAATGAAAGGAAAGAGTGAATAAAAGAAAAATGCACTTACTTGTGAGGAAAGATGAGTCACCGAAAATTAGGAGAGAGGAGGACCGAAATAATGCAGCAAATAGGAGAACACCGAATAAAGAAAAGTGAAAAAATAAAGAGCAGTGTGAAAGGACACAGAAATGGCACAATTTTAGTATTTGAATTAATGGGCCACAAGGTAGGGAAGGATTTCCTCCCCACCTTGTAAAACTATATTGGACAATTTAATTTCAAAACACATTTAAGTACACGGTGGGAGGGATTTCCTCCCCACGTTGTACTCACCTACTGGACTAAAGCTCAAATAAATGCATAATCGTACATAGTAGGGAGGCATTTCCTCCCCACCTTGTACACGCATTCTGGACTAACATAATCATGTGTGCATTTTTACACAGCTGTGTTTTGTAGAAACACAGTTGTGTTCTAGAAAACAAATGTGTAGAATGTAATGAATCCCTTCTTCGCGTGCCCCTCATTTAAAACAATTGAAACTTAACTCTCGAAAATACTTGCCACTACAATTATTTATTTTAAATCCATCTGCACAGAAATTTACCTTAACTTCTCAGCATTTAAGCATAAACAAAATTGAAAACTTGGCCATTTTAGGAAAAAAAAAGAGATGAATTAAATAAACTTAACTAAGCTAAAACAAAAATTAGAACTAGAAAATTAAAAGAGTAGACAAAATAAATAGTTTTGATTTTTGAAAAGTCCCAGCTTAACTTTTACCTCTTGAAGTCAATCTTCAGACAATGTCAAGACCACCTCTTAAAGTGGTAGCCTTTGCCTTCCCTTTCCATCGTGGAGTAGCTATAATGCCCCCTAACCGCACATAGAGCTTACTACGATGGCTATAGAGTGTCACAATACAATCGCATGTACAAGAAACAATTTTTATACAAAACTAATAATTAATAAATTTCGTTAAACAATATTAGATTACATTCCAAAACTCGTGCATTAATTATATAACACTTATAGACTTACTCCAACTTATGTTTTTACATAATACAATTTTCATAATACAAAACTTTAGTTCAATTATACATACCAACTTATAATTACACATCTCATACTATTACAAAAAGAACCTACATAAATAGCGGATCCTAATGTGTTCGCCGTTGGCGATGTAGGACTGTCTTTCAAAACACTTATCATTGGAAACCTACATGCATAAAACATCCATACTAAGCGATAATGCTTAGTGGGGAAAACAACATGCAATATCCATACGTAACAGTCATTGCATAATATTGTGAACATGCTTAATATTAGCACATACATATGGTATATCATTTATCATACCTATGGATTCATATATCATCATATATATACATCACGAACTCACATTTTGACATCGTATAACTCTCACATCACGCATAAGTTTACATTGCTTTATTTACAACACATCATTCATTCTTTACCTAGCCTCCATACTCTAAGAAATGGACAACAAAGTATCACTGTAGTACATAAAAGTACCAATTTTAATATTAGTACGTAAAACTACCTCTTTCACATTTGTATCTAAAGATACACAATTTTGTGAATCCAAATGGAATTCTATACACTTTGGAGATGTGAGTGTTCATCAATACAAATCGCATACTTATGAAGCATATATATAGTTCAGATTAATCATCAACATAAGTACAGTCATCAATAACTACACAACGAGTATTTATCAATATTATCAAAGTCATTTATAGTTCTTTATTTCATAACCTTAATTTACGTATGTCTTATTACTCACTTAGTATTCTTATTTTTATTCTTTGCATATCAACAGACATTACCATATACAGGCATCACAAATGAATCTACATATGGCAAAGCAATTATCAGCACCTATATATGTATATACACTATCATCGAATTATAAACACAAATCTGCTAAACATGTACCTTCCTCAACCCATATCAATACCTCATACTTACAAATTCACATAATGCATAAAGCTTACATTCATTCACTTATTTGTTAGTCATTTCATAATATGCCTGCACTTTCATAGTGGTGGATAATGGGATAATCACTCTGGTATCCGTAAATACCTTTATATTACACTAGTATCCGTAGATACTTTTATATCACACTAGTATTCATAGATACTTTCATATAGTCAAATGCAATTGCTTTTAGGATCCAATCGGGATTACCCATGACCCAAATGGGGCTAGGAAATTAGAAAGCGCTTCGGCTGCTGCACTTTTGACCTATAGGCATGCCTATCTATCCACTACTCGACTCGCAGGCTAAATTATTAATTCCAATTGATGTTCATTTATTCACACTATATGACATCTATTAATTCACATGAAGTAATATAATTTCATCAAATGTCCTACATACATACATGGCTTATCAAACAAGCCCACATTTCATTATACATATTCACATAAATTAACAAATTATAGATCTAATTAAATGTTGCTAAACTTGATTAAATTCCAATTCATACACTTATACAACATTAGATAGTATTTTAGAAAGATTTAAGGAAAATTTAGGTACCTCACGGTGACAACCAAATGGTTGTGACCGTGACATATGCACAACCCAAAATAGAATGCAAAATGTAAGTACCTCACGGTGATAACCAAATGGTTGTGACCGTGACATACGAACAATCTAAAATAGAATGGAAAATAGGTATACCTCATGTGACAACCAAATGGTTATGACCGCGACATATGCAATTTTTGGGGCAGAATGGAAATCAAAGCATTTAACTCACTCCTTTCCAAACCCTTTTTCCTACCTCAATATACATGACCATTAAAACTCATCAAAACACCATTTTTTAACCAACCTATCCTTCTAACCAAAAGTTCACCTACATGTTAACTTTCAAATGACACAACTTTACATTTGAACTTAAAATCAAGGAGTTATTGCCAAGGGAACACAACCTGCTCCCAAAGCCCTCCTACAGAGTTTTGGCTACAATTATAGACACTTTTGAAGAGCCCTCCTACAGAGTTTTGGCTACAATTATAGACACTTTTGAAGACCTTAGAATTCTCAAAATAATAGAACTATTTCTATAATAATTTAAGACATAGACAATATGGTTTCTATCTAATTGGTCTCATTCATTTTAGATTTGTGAAACTCATTTTATGACCTAGACAATCCAAGTAGGTCAAAATAGAACTCAATCCAGTTCTACACTTCTAACTTGTAACACCCCATTTGCTCCCTAGAAGTTTGAGCCATGTTTGTCCATGTGCATTGAGTGTGTTTTGTCATATGATGAGGGTATTTTGGGCAAAATGCATGTTTTGAGGGTTTTATTATTGTGTGCTTGCTCACATATTTGTAGAATATGAGTGAGTGAGTACGCTTTTGTGTGAGTGCATATATTATATTAGGGTGTGCATGTGTTGAGTTGCATTAGTGTTTGTTTGCTCACATCATTGTAGGGTGTGTTTTAGTGAGGAAGGTTTAGTGTGTGTGTGATGCATGTTTGTAGGGTGTGAGTGGATAATTTCCACCAATGAGGTAGTGACACATGGTTAGGGTTTAGGAAAAGAGTGATTAGAAGGAGAAAGAGAAAGGGAAAGCAAAAATTCCATCTTTTCCCGTTTCTCTCTTCTCTCTACCTCTCTTTTTCCTCTTCTCTTCCCAAGTTGTGCCCTAAGCTTGGATTCAAGTGTTTGTGGTGGGAATTGATCACTCCTCAACCCTCAATTGGTAAGTTTTCTACATTTTTATCATCTCCTTTATTTCTTTTTCATCTTGTTTATCATCTTCTTCACGTTTCTGGTTTGGGTTTTTGACCTAGAGTTGTTGTTTGTGTGATTTATGGGTTTGGTTGTTAGTTGAGCCTCCTCACAATCCTAAAGGCATGGAGAAGGCGGGAGGAAGTGGCACCAAGTGAATTGGAGCTTAGGAGTTTCAGGTTTGGGAGTTATTGTGTTTAATGCATTTTATGGGTTTTGCATGTTTGGTTGAATTTCTGGAAAATCTGATGTTTCTTGATGACTATCATGGTTTATATGTTATGGGTTTTGATTTAGATGATCATAAAGCCTTGAATGTGAGTTATTGAACCCAATTGTGCATTTGATTGAGTTGATGAGTGAATAGTGCTAAGATTTTAATTGTGTACATCGATGTTGTTATTAGCATGATTTAATTGGAATTCTTGGCTTAAATGTTGCATTTTATGTTATTGATGATGTTTGGGTTGCTAGATTTGAGGTAAGTTGATGTTTGGGTTGAGTTGTAGTTGAGATTGAAGGTTTGGGTTTTGTGGAAATGAGTTTTCTGCAGATTTTCCCGTGCAAGAGCTGGAAATCACGACTCTGTCGCGAGCCTGACATTGTTGCGAGATCGCGACAAAGCCTAGTGAAAGCAGCTCTTGCACGTGTTCGAGCTCTCTGCCGAGCAGAGCAACAAAGCCTCTATCACGAGCGTGAAAGAGCGCTTGGCTTCCGAGCGAGCATGCATCTGCCAAGTAGCGTGCCTGGCTACTGAGCCGAGCAGCAGAACCTCTATCGTGAGCGCGACAGAGTGCTCAGCTACCGATCTGATTTGGGCAATCCTCTGTCGCGATCGCGCTCTCAGGCTGGCAGCTCACTATCGCAAGCGCGACAGTGAGATGTGTGCATTTCTCCATGAGATCGCGAAGATTACCGCGATCGCGACCTGGGGCAAGTTTGCCTCTGTTGCGAGCCCGATAGTTGTCTCGAGCGTGACACTTCCTGGTTTCGATTGAGTTTTCTTTTGCACACTCGATGTTTAATTTCTGAATTTGTGATGCTTCTAGAATTATGCATGGATTTCTTTATGAATTATATGAATACGATTTGATGGTTTATGCATGACCTACAAAAGTCAGTCTAGTGGATAGTTAGGCATGCCTAATAGAGTCTCTTAGCTGCAACCCTCCATTCTGTTTGGACCCACCCCAATCAGGTCCCCGTTTGGATCCTCACGATCCCTGAAAAGTTTTGGATCTTGTTTAAGGTCCCCTCTGTAAAATGTTTTGAATGTGATAAAATAAAATGGTTTTCGATTCGTACCCGTAAGGTACCGTCACTGTTCGATTCGTACCCATAAGGTACCATCACTGTTTACTCGTTATCCACTATTGTGAGTCAGCAGGTGTTCGTTTGTTTTGCAATGCTGCGATACGATATAGGAATGTGATATTTGAATGAGTATGATGATAAGTATGAGAAATCCGCTATTGTATATATATTTATATGAGCTTTCGAATGTTATAAGTATATCTGTGACCCGAGCATGATTATATATGTGTTACAATTATCTGCATATGTCATAGTGTATGTGTTTTGCCTTGGCGACCATTGTGAATGGACGTCCACTCTTTTGTTGTGTGTTTCCCCACTAAGCATTATCGCCTAGCACGGTGTTTTATCCGTGCAGGTGCGGAAGGCGTTTTTGCTTTGGGAGAGTCGCCGCCAGTCAAGCCAACACAGAGGGATTAGTGTTAGGGCTTATTTTTGTAGTCTGTTGATATTCTTTTGTAATAGAACTCTCATTGTATCAGAATTTTTGTAAGATTCCGCTTGTATAATTTGGATATGTAATTATTTTTGTTTTAGCATCTGATCAGAACATTATTATAATGAATGTTGTTATATTAATGCATGATCATGATGATGTTACTCAAAATTTTTAATTTTCGATGTATTTTCGTTGGTTATGCTTTATGAATGTATGCTTTGTATCAGTCTGTTTGGTGTGACACCCTTGCTCCTACGGCATCTCAATCCGATCCGGATGTATTCGCCTACGTATAGGTAGGGGGTGTGACATAACTCATCTAGCTTCAAACTAACTAACTTAGCATCACTTTTTCATCAAACACAAGCTAAACTTCCCTAACACAATCATGAAATATCACAACACTTGCAACTTCCCATTAGAAATCATTCACTCATAAATACACAACAATTTCTCAAATTTTCAAAAACTAGGGTAACATGCTTAGGTCAAAAACTCATTGCAATAAATTTAGCTTAATAAGCTCATCTGCTCAATTCAATTCACCATACACATAATTACACACACTTCAGATATATCATCTAACAATTTAACACATAAATACATAGTATTCCCAAACCTCTATCTCCTTTGCTCCTAAAAGAGATCAATTGGCACCTTGATCACCAACCTTCTCCTTTCCCTTATCTTTTCTGGTTTCTTCCACTACATACATATCCAATTTCTAGAATTGGACAAAGGAATCAATATCCAATCAATACAGAAAAAGAAGAAGGAGAAGAAGAGGATTCTAATTCAATGACTTACCTTAAACTTGCCAAAACACAAACAACATAACCCACTCAATAGTCAAGGATCCAATGGACTTAAGATTGAAAACTCAAAGAAGAAGAAGAAGAAGGAGGAGAAGAACATAATGAGGAACAAATGGCTGGACCAAAGGAAAGGGCACAAATGACAAAACCTGCCTCTTTCCACCCCTTATATTGCATGAATTGTTTATGTTGGCAAAGCCAACACAAGACACACGAAATCCACTCACATTAGATTAGGTTAATCTAATCCTACTTAATCCTTAATTAATCCACTCCTAACTTAATCATGCACAACTACACTTTAGCCACTTAACTAATTTATTCTATGCAATTAAGTCCTCTATTCCAATTACATCTAGGTCCAAAATTAGAAATATAAATCAAACCTGTCCAATTAACCTAATTAAGCCAAAATGCTACTAGGGTAGATTTTAGGTCATTACAACTCTCCTTTCCTTAAAATAATTTTGTCCTCGAAATTCACTCATACCAAATTATCCGTATTCAAACTCTTTATCACTAACACTTATATACATTATCTTTACATTATCAGAATAACATATAAACTTTGCACGTAACTTATTACATTTCATTCACTATACCCTTATGCATAACACGTTTCACTATTCCTTTTGAACAAATCTCCTCATTCAAAATAATTATAAGATCTATAATACAATTCTTATCCACAATCAAAATCAAACCTATGACAAAACCATCTTATCGAATCATATATAACTCTTTTCATCCAATCAATACAACTGTACAACACACATATTCCAAATACTCAATTCATTTCTATATCTTTCTATCTCTTTACACATACTTTTATCCTATTCTTATTGTAGACACCGGGTCCTGAGTAAGCCTAGATCGAAGTTACCCAATGATGATAATTGCCTTCACAGGCTTAAAAGGTTAAAAGTGATGGTTTTCTCGTCAAATTTGCATTTTAGAGTGAAAAATTAGAAAATAGTAAAAAAATATTTAAAAAATTAATTTTGAAAAATGGGGGCTTAAAATTATAGTGTTTTTAGTCAATTTATAATTTAAAAAAAAAAAAAAAAAAAATTCGGACCGCGAGTGTCGGGCGCGGCAGCTCGCAGGCGCGCTGGCGCCCAGCTCGCAGGCGCCAGGCACCCAGCACGCAGACGCCCAAGCGCCCAGCGCGCTGGGCGCGATTTGGCGATGCGCGGCGTCGCCAATGCCATGCGTTGCTAAAGAGCGACGCGCAGCGTTGCGCGCTGCGTGCCGCACCGTGCGCTGAGGCGCGCGATTTTCGTGCCTCTGCGCGCGGATTTCGCGCGCCTCGCCGCGTGAGTGCCCGTCGCTCTATAGCGACGGGCGGTGTCCCTCTATGGCGATGGGCTTCTGGCCGTCGGTACAGGGTCTGTTACCCTATTTTCCATTTTTTCAGCCTTTTTTCCGATTTTTTCACCCAAAAATCCGTTTTTATCCCAAAATTAAGGGTTTTTGACTTCAAATAAAATTCCAAAATATTTTTTATAGATTATTAATTAATAAAACTTGATTTTATCCCCAAAAATAAAGGAATTTGAATAAAATTAGGTTTGTTTTCCTTAATTAAATTAGGGCAACATTTTTTTATTCTTTAAATACTTTATGATGAAAAAAAAAGAGGAGCCTCCACTACTATTTTTTTTTTTACATCAGAATTTCCAGAATTCTTCTTCTTCTATTTTTTTTTTCAAGATTTTTCAGATTTTTCTTTTAATTAAAAAGGTTTAATTGAAATTGAAAGATCAATTTACAATTCTTAATTATTCCAATTAATTTCTTGGTTTTTTCTTCATAAACACAAGAGATTAATCATCACTTTGACATCAATTTCTTTTTAATCTTAAGCATACAAATCAATTCCTTTGTTTTTCTCCATAAACAAAGAGAATTAATTTTATTGCTAAGTTATTCTTTCAAGCAAATTCTCCGGAAAATCATCACTTTTCCTTCATCAAATCCAATATTCTGAGGGTAAATATTCTTGGCTCCATTTTTATTTTATTTTATTTTTATTTAATTTATTCATATCTATTTTATTGTTTTTATTGATTTATTTATTGTTTTCATCTATTCATTTGTTGTATTGATCTTATATTTGTTCTATTTAATTGTTTATATATGATTTGATTTTTATTCATGTGAATATTGTTTTTTTTAATTCCTAACATGTAAATAATTTATTTTGATTCCTCATTATTTTTAACATGCAAATAATTAATTAATTTAAATTAATCTTTTTGCCATGTAAATATTTTGTATTAATTATGAACACATCAATTAACCTTGTTATATATCATTATTTTCATCATTCATTTGTTTACTAATTTTTATCATTGTTACATGATGTTATTATCATTTGTTTATTCATTCATTCATTATTTTTCACTTATCATCATTATTTTCATCATGTGTATATTTTCATGTACTAATTAATTAACATGTTTTATTTTATTTTCATCACATCATTTAATCATTTATCACATATAATCCATGTTTCTCATCTTATTTTGGTTTGTTAATATTTTTGATTCCATTATCATTCTTTTCATATCATCTTATTTTATTTTAATTTGTTATTCATTATTTTGCATGTTTAATTGATTTAATTACTAACATTATTTTATTTGTATTTTGTTTTTATGTCTAAACTCATTTTTGGCTTGGGCATTTTTGCGAGCACATCGGGAGGTCCAAAAAGGCTCATCTGGTTCATATATTTATTTGTAATATTTTATTTAATTTTTCTATATAATTTTCTTGTAAAATTATTTATTTAGGCACGCTAAAAAGAAAATCACAAAAACATTTTTATTAATTAACTTGACATTTTTTTTCTAAATAAAGGGGGACCAATGTCCTAGTTTTTCATACCCAAATAAATCATCACATTAAAACTGTTTCATAATAAATATGCATGCGAGGACCAATGTTCTCACTATTAATGAATAACTCGTTTTATGCATGCATTTCACTTTTATAAATGGGAGTTGTATTCCGCTCCTAGTGTTATTGTAATTTGTTTTTGAATGCTTTATTTTGGATTTTGCTTACATTTACCGCTTTTGATATGAATGATTGCGCCTTTAATCAATTGCATCGTGTGGAGAGAGAGTGAATCAATGATATTTAAAATTTGATCATAAAACAATCGAGGTAGAAATAGATGAGAAATCCCGGACCCAGCTCTGGTCTTTGGGCTCAAAAAGGCTAGAGGTCTACCCTCCAAGACACCTTTTTGTGCCACGAGACTTTAGCGTTAATCCTAGGCTCCTTAGGGTGAGAGGTTTACCTTCCAAGACCCCTCTGGCTGTCCCAAAATGGATACCAAGCGCAGTCTTAGGCTCTCTGAGGCGAGAATAACTTTCCCAATGTTTTATTGGGTGGCGACTCCATGATACCTCCTTGTTGCCCAACATAGACGCACTTGCGATTTATCGCAAGCTGTCAACGGACCCACAAATGCCCCGATCGCCCACGTGCGGGCGGTCCGAAAGGGCGGCGCATGGGATCCGGCGCGCGTCACAGTGGCGACTCCACTGGGGACGTTTATGGTTCGAGATTTCGATTCGAAAATACCTCTTTTAACATTTATGATTAAAATTTAATTCATAAATTCACCTTCTTTCAAATTTGCATTTGCATATCATTAGAGCCTTAGAATACGCTAGTTTGGTCCCTCTTTTAGCCTCGGTGCGTTCCTGAAGCACCTCCTCATTTTCACTCAATTTGGGGAAGTGTTAAGGATAATCACCAGCCCAAGCCACGTACCTCAATGGTATATCAAAATGGTGACCCGATCGGTCGTTACGCTCGTGATGAGCTAGACCCGTCGGCAGGGATCATGCTTGGGTAGCCCTAAAGTAACATCTCCCTTGTCCAAAGCTCATATAATGGCCATAGCTACTTTCCACAGGTGATATGAACCCTAATTCCATGCTTGCTGTATGGATCCTCATGTATTGGGTGAGTCCAGATGTCTCGCTTGGTAACCTAGCCAAAGGCTTCCATGCCCCGGTAGGGCCATGTCGAAATTTGTGGAACGTCTAAATACATGACGATCACTATCCATCCGCTTGTACATTAGTATAGGAGTGTTATGCTGTCGGTTTTTCACCGCGCACCATATGTGTCCATTGGGTTCCACGTTAATCCATGGATCAAGCCCACCTAGGAAAGAGACCGCACTACCACGTGTGTGGGAGATATAAGGTTGGAAGGATCTATCTGCTTGCATTTGTTTGTCTACGTTGCATCAGCACGAGCATGCATTGCATTTTAATCATGCACCATCTTAACAATTTTTGCATTTCAGCCATCATAGATTCTCCTGGGTGGTCTAGAGGTCCCGACGGACGGTTAAGAAGGACGCCACTTTTGGGGTTAACAGAGTTAGTGTTGGATCAGAGTTCAGATTCAATCTCAGAAAATAGTGTGGGGTTTTCTCTCGAATCATCAGCAGAAGTAAGCATGGCTAATCCATCAAATGAGTTTGATGCAACCCGGGCAATAATTGCTGAGGAGGTAGGAAAGAGGATGGAGGAATTTGAAGCCCGCATGATTGCAATGATGGGCAATCTTGGCGCCACAATAGCTGGGCAACAAGCTGCTGCTGCCCCTATCCGAGTACCAGCTGAACAAGAGGTTGTAAGAGAAGAGCGTCCTGCTGCAGTTAACCAACCAATGGTTGACCCGCCCGTTGTTGAGCAAAGAGTGCCTGCACCTATTGAGCGCAGAGAGGGCCCCAGGTCTGAAGCTGAGTTTGGGGGAGATGAGCTAGAGGAGCATACAATAGCTAAAGAGAAGTCACCGAAACTGGATAAGGCAATGTGGAGGAAAATGGAAGAGAGATTTGAGGCCATGGCAAGGATAATGACCGTGGGAAAAGGAATGAACCCGAAAGACCGAGAGCTAGATGGGGATGACCTGATTCCCCAGAATTTTAAGATGCCGGATATTCCCAAATTTGATGGCACCTCTGATCCTGCCGCACACATCAAGCAATACTCGCTGGTCATGAAGGGAACGTCCTTAAAAAGAAAGCAAAAGATAGAGTATTTCTGCTTGAGTCTCATAGGAGCTGCTTTTGATTGGTACCATGGGCTTGAGAGGAGGTCCAAGGAGGATTGGGACTTGCTAACCGAAGAGTTCCTTAAGCAGTACGATTGCAGTACCCGGATGGAGGTCACTTTGAAAGATCTCGAGTTGCTACAACAGAAGGCTGGGGAGTCCTTCCACGAGTACCTTACTCGGTGGAGAAACCGGGTTATGGAGATGAAACGCAAACCGGATACTTCTTATCAGATCCGACTGTTCATTCGAAATGCCAGCCCCTACTTGAGAGATGGATTGAAAATGAAGGGACTGAAAGACTGGGAATCCCTGAAGGATATCGCCATAGAAGCAGAGGGAGAATATTTAGCCAAGAGGGCAAACAGCGATTCCTATGCCAGGAAGGGATACAACAATCAGGGGACAGCCAAACCAGTAAGTTCAAGCACTGGTAATAGAGTTGGGAAGACTGCCGAGGTATCTGCAACCGGGGTAAATCAGAGGTATTTCTCCAACTTGGGTAGGCCTTTATCATGGGTACTGAAGAGGCTAATAAAAGAAGGAAAACTGCGGCCCCTATCACCTAGGCCGGCCAAGACCCAAGGACAGCCAGGGCACAAAGAGAATGAATACTGCGCATTCCACCAACATACCGGGCATTTGACAGATGATTGTATAACACTAAGACATCGGGTCCAAGATCTAATTGACAACAAGCAGATCATCGATCCTGAGCAGAGGGAAAGCAAGAAGAAGTCCGGTTATAATGCAGTGCCACCTCCAGTCTTTATGATTGGATCGAGCCTATCAGAATGGTATGTGATGCAAGACCTCTATGGAAATGAGTATGTCGCTATTACTTGCCCTGCAGTGGATGGAGAAGATAGTGGAACCAGAGCCGAAGAGTGAAGATCTCAAGATTTCACCAAGCCAGGAAGCCAAAGCACAGTCAGCTGCAGCATCGGCGTTGACTGAAGTTGATAATCATTTAGATTCTCTTTTTATACCAGAACTCTTTGAGGACAATGTTAATGTTTCTGATTATGTTAATGAGATGAATAACTTTGCTTACTTGTGTGATGTTTCTGATGATTTCATTTTGCATGATCATAAGCATGATGCATTCATTTTTGATATCAATTCAACTGGTACAACCACATTTAATCTTGGAACTTTGGAAAATCCAAAGGAAATTTTGCTAGCATCAGACATAACTCCTGAAGAGAGAATAAAATTTGAGAGAATATTAAAAAAATATGAAAAAGTCTTTGCCTGAACCTATGAGGATATGCCGGGAATAGATCGAGATGTTGCCGAACATGCCATCCCAACTTACCCAGAGTTTAAACCAGTCAAGCAAAAGCTTCGGAGGCTTAGGCCAGAGTGGTTACAGAAAGTGAAAGAGGAGATCCATAAGCAGATTGACGCTAAGTTCTTGATAGAGGTTCAATACCCAACATGGTTAGCTAATGTGGTTCCTGTAGCTAAGAAGGACGGTAAGGTTCGAGTATGCATTGACTATCGAGACCTGAACAAGGCCTGTCCGAAAGATGATTTCCCTCTTCCTCATATTGATGTGCTAGTAGATAGTGCTACTGCTTGCATGATGTATAGCTTTGTGGATGGGTACGCAGGGTACAATCAAATCCTTAACAAGATAGTGGACCTGATCAAGACAGCCTTTATCACCGAGTGGGGGACATATGCCTACCGGGTTATGCCTTTTGGGTTAAAAAATGCAGGAGCGACTTATCAGAGGATGGCGACCAAGGTTCTCAATGACTTAATCCACAAAGAAGTGGAGGTGTACGTTGATGACATGAGGATTAAGTCGGCTACCAGGGAAGGTCACTTTGAGGCTTTAGAAAAGTTCTTTCAAAGAATTAGCAAGTACGATTTGCGCCTCAATCCCAAGAAGTGCCTTTTTGGAGTTACATCAGGAAAGTTGTTAGGCCATGTAGTAAGCCAGAGGGGAATCGAGGTAGATCCCGATAAAGTCAAAGCCATAAGAGAGATGCCAGTGCCCAAGAAGGAGAAGGACGTCAGAAGTTTCTTAGGAAAGCTTCAGTACATCAGCCGATTTATTGCCAAGCTAACTTCAGTATGTGAGCCTATTTTCAAGCTTCTTAGGAAGAATCAGCCGGTGATATGGAATGATGACTGTCAACTGGCCTTTGACACCATTAAGGACTATCTGCTAAATCCTCTGGTACTAAGACCACCACGCCGTGCCAAACCACTAATCTTGTACCTGGCTGTGGAAGATAACTCAGTGGGTGCTATGATGTCTCAAGAGGACGATTTTGGTATGGAGTTTGCAGTTTATTATCTTAGCAAGAAATTCCTGCCGTACGAAGCCAAATATGTAGAGGTAGAAAAGATTTGTTTAGCAGTTATCTGGGCTTCTAAGAAGTTGCGGCACTACTTTCATTCCTTTAAGGTACAAAGGGTTGCCAAACATAATCCGCTCAGATACCTCCAAGAAGCACCCTCTCTACTAGGGAAGATGGGAAGATGGTTACTGCTGTTGCAGGAATTTGATATTGAGTACATAACCAAGAAAACCATTAAGGGAAGAGCGGTAGCAGAATTCTTAGCCGAGCATCCTATTGAGGGAGATCAGTTTGAATACAACTTCCCAGATGAAGATGTTACGGCCATAGCAGTGCAAGGGTGGCAATTATTCTTTGATGGAGCAGTCAATAATAAGGGAGCAGGCGTAGGAGTTATTCTTACGACCCCAGATGGTGAAAGACTACCATTGGCTAAGAAGCTGAGGTATAAGGCTACCAATAACGAAGCAGAATATGAAGCTTGCATCTTTGGATTGGAAGCATTACTCGCTCTGGGGGCAGAGACCGCAGAAGTATTTGGAGATTCTTCCTTGGTAATTCATCAGATCAGAAGGGAGTGGTCAGTCAAGGAAGAAAGGTTGTTGCCTTATGTAAAGCACTTGAGAATGTTGAGCAGCCAGTTCGAGATTTGCACTTTCCACTTCATCCCCAGAGACGAAAATCAGTTAGCTGACGCTCTAGCAACATTAGTGTCTATGTGGGATAACCCAACAGGAGTTGCGATGAAACCCGTGCTGATTTATAGTTCGGAAAGACCTTGCTTTGAAGCTGAACAGGTGATGGACATTGAGGCCATTGATGGAAATCCATGGTATTATGACATTCAGAATTATTTAGAGAGATCAGTCTTTCCAGAGGAAGCCACTGAGAAGGACCAAAGAATGATCAGGAAGTTATCCACTCAATTCATCAGTGTTAATGGCACTTTGTATAAAAGGCAAGCTGATGGTATCCAGTTAAGATGTCTGGCAGAGAAAGAAGCTAAAAGACTTATGGAAGAGGTTCACGCCGGGGTTTGTGGAGCTCACATGAATGGCTTAGCCTTAGCAAAGAAGATCATGCGCCAAGGGTTTTATTGGCTCACAATGGATACAGATTGTTCAAAATTTGTGAAGCAATGCCAGTTATGCCAACAGTACGCGAATTTGAGGCATGTGCCAGTTTCAGAGTTACATAACTTAACATCTCCATGGCCATTTGCAGCATGGGGAATAGACATCATAGGCGAAATCCATCCCACGGCGTCCAATGGGCACAGATACATCATAGTCGCAATCGACTATTTTACCAAATGGGTCGAGGCATAATCCTTCAAGAAGATTGACGCAAGGGACATGGCCAAGTTCATAGAGAGGAATTTGATCTGCAGGTATGGCCTCCCTCATCACATAATGTCCGACAATGGGGTGCAGTTCATGGGAGAAACCAGAAAACTTCTCGAGAAGTATGGTGTCAAGCATCATAAATCCTCTCCCTACCGACCGCAAGCGAATGGGGCAGTAGAGGCCGCAAATAAGAATATAAAGAAGATCCTGTCCAAGATAGTCCAAACTTACAAGGACTGGGCTGAAAAGTTACCCTTTGCCCTGTGGGGATACAGAACGACGGTGAGGACCTCTACAGGGGCAACGCCATTCTCTCTGGTATATGGAACTGAAGCAGTCCTGCCGGTTGAAATTGAGCTGAAATCATTGAGGGTAGTCATGGAAGCTGAGATTCCTGAAGCAGAATGGGCACAACAACGTTTGTCACAGCTAAATCTGTTGGATGAAAACAGGTTACGAGCCTATTACCACAACCAAGTTTATCAAAAGAGGCTGGCTCGGTCGTTTGGCAAGAAAGTACGAAAGCACCCGTTGAAGGAGGGGGACTTGGTCTTTAAGATGATGAGGCCGGGAGTTCCAGACATACGAGGCAAATTCAGACCAACCTGGGAAGGTCCATTCATTTTGAAAAAGTTGCTAACAAAAGGAGCAGCAATTTTAGCAGACAGCGATGGGAATGAGTTCAAGGACCCGGTCAATGTCGATAGACTTAAAAGGTTCCATGGCTAAAGACAAAAAAATAAAAAGAAGAGAATAAATTCCCCGCGGGTTGAAAACCGAAAAAAGGCATCCTATGCAAAAATTAGAGGCATCAGAGAAAATATTTAATCGAGAAAACCCGAGAGGGCCGATTAATAACAGGAGTTTGATGCTGACAAAACCCACTCCGAGATTAGGTGTAGTCATATGCTTTTGAATTCTTGTCAAATGAAAATCATGTATGATGAAATCATATAGAAATGTACACAATTTTGCAATGAATAAAAGAATACATTTTCATTGATCTTTCAGTTCTGTCTTAAAAAGAAATATACCAATTGTTCATCTAATGATTATTGCTCAGTCCCTTCATTGGATATGTGCTATTTGCTCTTAACAGAAGCTTTGGTGATAAAATAAAATAAAATAAAATAAAAAAAAACAAAGAAGGCCGTTAGAGATGAAAACCGTAAGTGGCTCTCTAAGCAAAAGTTAGGCCAAAGGGTAGGGTGAAAACCTGGAAATAGGCAGTCTGCCCTACAAAAAAAAATATAAATATAAAATAAACAAAAGCCGCTGGATTGGGTTGGGTCCATTCCAGGCAAAAGTTAGGCAAAGGGTTGTGTGAAAATCCCATAAGGGACGCATTTCTCGCAAAGAAAAGCTAGTGTGAAAATCCACAAGGGATGCACTACCTTTAAAACAATGACGTTCAATGCCTAGAGCGATAAGGCGGCGTTACTTCAGATAATCTTCTTTCAATCAGGTAACATACAACACAGAACATGAAACAGAATCCCGGGTAAATGATCATTGACCAGGGGGGGTAAGGATATATACCGGACGTCTCTTTCAGAAAACTTGTCGACGATCCTCAGGTTTCAGGGGGCATTGTAGAGCAGGAAGGCTACAACCTCAGCGAACCATGGACCACCTAGGGCACAGTCTATACATTGTTGCAAGCATTTGCATTCCATATCATGCACACGTGATTTCTTGTATATTCCTATGCATACAATCTTGCAGGAGAAATCGGCGGGGAACACCAACAAAAGCCGAGTGACGACACCAGTCCAAACATCTAAAGGAGCACAGTTCCAAAATTCAAAGCGGTTAGCACGATGGCGGCACAACCCACAAGAGGTTGGCACGACCACGGCACTACCAAAATTCACAGCGGTTAGCACGATGGCGACACAACCCACAAGAGGTTGGCACGACCACGACACTACAAAAATTCACAGCGGTTAGCACGATGGCGGCATAACCCACAAGAGGTTGGCACGACCACGGCACTACCAATTCACAGCGGTTAGCACGATGGCGGCACAACCCACAAGAGGTTAGCACGACCACGGCACTACCAATTCACATAGGTTAGCACGATGGCGGCACTACCCACAAGAGGTTAGCACGACCACAGCATTACCAGCTACAACCAAAAGACAGCAACAACTATCATTACAATTCCATCAAGCAGGAAGATCGACGCCTCAGGTACGCGTCTCTTTCCTTTTCTTCTTTGAGTTTAGGCTCACCTAGACACTAGTGTACTAGATTCCCCTAAACTGGGGGCAACTGTAGACACCGGGTCCTGAGTAAGCCTAGATCGAAGTTACCCAATGATGATAATTGCCTTCACAGGCTTAAAAGGTTAAAAGTGATGGTTTTCTCGTCAAATTTGCATTTTAGAGTGAAAAATTAGAAAATAGTAAAAAAATATTTAAAAATTAATTTTGAAAAATGGGGGCTTAAAATTATAGTGTTTTTAGTCAATTTATAATTTAAAAAAAAAAAAAAATTTTCGGACCGCGAGTGTCGGGCGCGGAAGCGCGCAGGCGCCAGGTGCCCAGCACGCAGACGCCCAAGCGCCCAGCGCGCTGGGCGCGATTTGGCGACGCGCGGCGTCGCCAATGCCGCGCGTCGCTAAAGAGCGACGTGCAGCGTTGCGCGCCGCACCGTGCGCCTCTGCGCGCGATTTCCGCGCCTCGCCGCGTGAGTGCCCGTCGCTCTATAGCGACGGGCGGTGTCCCTCTATGGCGACGGGCTTCTGGCTGTCGGTACAGGGTCTGTTACCCTATTTTCCATTGTTTCAGCATTTTTTCCGATTTTTTCACCCAAAAATCCATTTTTATCCCAAAATTAAGGGTTTTTGACTTCAAATAAAATTCCAAAATATTTTTTATAGATTATTAATTAATAAAACTTGATTTTATCCCCAAAAATAAAGGAATTTGAATAAAATTAGGTTTGTTTTCCTTAATTAAATTAGGGCAACATTTTTTTATTCTTTAAATACTTTATGATGAAAAAAAAAGAGGAGCCTCCACTACTATTTTTTTTTTACATCAGAATTTCCAGAATTCTTCTTCTTCTATTTTTTTCTTTTCAACATTTTTCAGATTTTTCTTTTAATTAAAAAGGTTTAATTGAAATTGAAAGATCAATTTTCAATTATTAATTATTCCAATTAATTTCTTGTTTTTTTCTTCATAAACACAAGAGATTAATCATCACTTTGACATCAATTTCTTTTTAATCTTAAGCATACAAATCAATTCCTTTGTTTTTCTCCATAAACAAAGAGAATTAATTTTATTACTAAGTTATTCTTTCAAGCAAATTCTTCGGAAAATCATCACTTTTCCTTCATCAAATCCAATATTCTGAGGGTAAATATTCTTGGCTCCATTTCTATTTTATTTTATTTTTATTTAATTTATTCATATCTATTTTATTGTTTTTATTGATTTATTTATTGTTTTCATCTATTCATTTGTTGTATTGATCTTATATTTATTCTATTTAATTGTTTATATATGATTTGATTTTTATTCATGTGAATATTATTTTTTTTAATTCCTAACATGTAAATAATTTATTTTGATTCCTCATTATTTTTAACATGCAAATAATTAATTAATTTAAATTAATCTTTTTGCCATGTAAATAGTTTGTATTAATTATGAACACATCAATTAACCTTGTTATATATCATAATTTTCATCATTCCTTTGTTTACTAATTTTTATCATTGTTACATGATGTTATTATCATTTGTTTATTCATTCATTCATTATTTTTCACTTATCATCATTATTTTCATCATGTGTATATTTTCATGTACTAATTAATTAACATGTTTTATTTTATTTTCATCACATCATTTAATCATTTATCACATATAATCCATGTTTCTCATCTTATTTTGGTTTGTTAATATTTTTGATTCCATTATCATTCTTTTCATATCATCTTATTTTATTTTAATTTGTTATTCATTATTTTGCATGTTTAATTGATTTAATTACTAACATTATTTTATTTGTATTTTGTTTTTATGTCTAAACTCATTTTTCGCTTGGGCATTTTTGCGAGCACATCGGGAGGTCCAAAAAGGCTCATCTGGTTCATATATTTATTTGTAATATTTTATTTAATTTTTCCATATAATTTTCTTGTAAAATTATTTATTTAGGCACGCTAAAAAGAAAATCACAAAAATATTTTTATTAATTAACTTGACATTTTTTTTCTAAATAAAGGGGGACCAATGTCCTAGTTTTTCATACCCAAATAAATCATCACATTAAAACTGTTTCATAATAAATATGCATGCGAGGACCAATGTTCTCACTATTAATGAACAACCCGTTTTATGCATGCATTTCACTTTTATAAATGGGAGTTGTATTCCGCTCCTAGTGTTATTGTAATTTGTTTTTGAATGCTTTATTTTGGATTTTGCTTACATTTACCGCTTTTGATATGAATGATTGCGCCTTTAATCAATTGCATCGTGTGGAGAGAGAGTAAATCAATGATATTTAAAATTTGATCATAAAACAATCGAGGTAGAAATAGATGAGAAATCCCGGACCCAGCTCTGGTCTTTGGGCTCAAAAAGGCTAGAGGTCTACCCTCCAAGACACCTTTTTGTGCCACGAGACTTTAGCGCTAATCCTAGGCTCCTTAGGGCGAGAGGTTTACCTTCCAAGACCCCTCTGGCTGGCCCAAAATGGATACCAAGCGTAGTCTTAGGCTCTCCGAGGCGAGAGTAACTTTCCCAATGTTTTATTGGGTGGCGACTCCATGATACCTTCTTGTTGCCCAACATAGACGCACTTGCGATTTATCGCAAGCTGTCAACGGACCCACAAATGCCCCGATCGCCCACGTGCGGGCGGTCTGAAAGGGCGGCGCATGGGATCCGGCACGCGTCACACTTATCACATCAACTTCTCCATATAACTCTTTTCTCATAAAACACTTTATCTTCTCGTTACTCAATCATTAACATATTTATCTAAATCTCCAAAAAACTTATACACTTTCTTTTTTGATCAATTCATCTTTTTCATTTCACATTCGCTTATTTTAAAACTCATAACTCTGAACGCTTTTAGTTTCTCATCTCTTATTCTTTACTTAGTTTTCCTTAAACCATTTATACTTTAATCATTCAAACTATAACTTATTTTCCAAATTAGCATATCATCAAAATGCCTTTCTAATAAACATTTACACATTCACTAAACTCTTTCCTTGATCAAAATAACTATAATATTTTCCTTCCAGAGTACCAGTATCACTGGTCACAATTTGTGTATCACTTCTGAAACATTACATATATCTTGCAGTTCTTATCATTTAACCACTTTTACAAAAGTCCACAATATTATTAACTCTTATAAGAAAGTTCAAATCTATAACTAATAAGTCAATCTAATCAGATACAAATTCCATTCCTCTCAAAACATGTCAAAATCTTATCACAATCTATACCTAAACTCATTAGCAAAGAAAGGTTTAACCCTCTAAGCCTATAGACACATATCTCTTACTCATACTTATACACATTCAGTGATCCTTCACTCTTCTTTTATCAATTTCTAGATCATATCATTAACTCCTTATTACACTTACTTAACTTTGTTACACTCAATGCACATCCCGTCAGCTTCCTGTCACTTGAGGCAGATGCATATGTTTTGATGTTCATTACAAATGAACAACTGATGTTAATGCAATGGATGTTGAATGATTCATGTATGCAGAATGATGCAATGTATTAATACAGTTCATATAATGGTAATGCAAGTTGCCCAACTCTTATTATGTATCACATTTAAATATTTGCTTTCATCAGTAAAGTAGCTGATAGGTGTATAGAGTTTCACAATCCTCAAAATACTTCCAATCATAAAAAATCTAGAACTATCTAAACCCTTATTCTATATTTCCCCTCAGGGAAACTTATACATAACTTATATTATATTGCAGACAATCTTTAAATAGAATCTCTATAGCTACATCCAATACGTTATTAATAGAAAATAGATTCACAATAGACTGATCACAACTTATCGCATACCACACTTAACCGTCTCATTGATGATATCGTCAACATCTATTCATTCCTAGCACATTATTTGCATAAAACAATGACATCCGCATTGGCCAACACAAAACTATACGCATTTCTATTCTACACTAGTCCAGAAATGACTAAACCTATGCTCTGACACCACTAACTGTAATGCCCCCTAACCACATGTAGAGCTTACTACGATGGCTATAGAGTGTCACAACACAATCGCATGTACAAGAAACAGTTTTTATACAAAACTAATAATTAATAAATTTTATTAAATAATATTAGATTACATTCAAAAACTCGTGCATTAATTATATAACACTTATAGACTTACTCCAACTTATGTTTTTAAATAATACAATTTTCATAATACAAAACTTCATTTCACTTATACATACCAACTTATAATTACACATCTCATACTATTACAAAAAGAACCAACAAAAATAGTGGATCCTAATGTTTTGGCCATTGGTGATTCATATATCATCATATATATACATCACAAACTCACATTTTGATATCGTATAACTCTCACATCATGCATAAGTTTACATTGATTTATTTACAACACATCATTCATTATTTACCTAGCCTCCATACTCTGAGAAATGGACAATGGAGTATCGTTGTAGTACATAAAAGTACCTCTTTTCATATTAGTACATAAAAGTACCTCTTTCGCATTTGTATATGAAGATACACACTTTTGTGAATCCAAATAGAATTCTATACAGTTTGGAGATGTGAGTGTTCATCAATACAAATCGCATACTTATGAAGCATATATATAGTTTAGATTAATCATCAACATATGTACAACCATCAATAACTACACTATGAGTATTTATCAATATTATCACAGCCATTTATAGTTCTTTACTTCATAACCTTAATTTACGTATGTTGTATTACTCACTTAGTATTCTTATTTTCATTCTTTGTATATCAATAGACATTACCATATACAGGCATCACATATGAATCTACATATGGCAAAGCAATTATCAGCACTTGTATATGTATGTACACTCTCATCAAATTATAAACACAAATCCGCCTAACATGTACCTTCCTCAACCCATAAAAATACCTCATGCTTATAAATTGACATAATGCATAAAGCTTACATTCTTTCACTTATTTGTTAGTCATTTCATAATATGCCTGCACTTTCATAGTGGTGGATAACAGGATAATGACTCTAGTATTCGTAGATACCTTTATATTACACTAGTATCCGTGGATACTTTTATATCACACTAGTATCCGTACATACTTTTATATCACACTAGTATCCGTAGATACTTTTATATAGTTACATGCAATCGATTTTAGGATCCAATCGGGATTACCCATGACCCAAATGGGGCCAGCAAATTAGAAAGCGCTTTGGGTGCAACGCTTTTAACCCTATAGGCATGCCTATCTATCCACTACTTGACTCGCAGTCTAAATTATTAATTCCAATTGATGTTCATTTATTCACACTATATAATATCTATTTATTCACATGAAGTAATATAATTTCATTAAATGTCCTATATATATACATGGCTTATCAAACAAGCCCACATTTCATTATACATATTCATATAAATTAACACATTATAGATCCAATTAAATGTTACTAAACTTGATTAAATCCCAATTCCTACACTTATACAACATTAGATAGTATTTCAGAAAGGTTTATAGAAAATTAAGGTACCTCACGATGACAACTAAATGGTTGTGACCATGACATACAAACAATCCAAAATAGAATGGTTGCGGGTTGTGCTTCAGGTTTTGAGGGATCATCAGTTATTTACAAAGCTCAGTAAATGTGATTTTTGGTTTAAGAGGTGTCTTTCTTAGGACACATTATTTCTTCTGAGGGTATTTGGGTCGATTCGTCTAAACTTAAGGCAATTGTGAATTGGAAACCACCCAATAATGTGCTGAAAGTGAGGAGTTTTCTTGGATTGGCTAGTTATTACAGGTGGTTTGTGAAGGGGTTTTCGGTTATTGCTTCACCCTTGACCAGGCTTCTTCGAAAAGGAGTTAAGTTCTAGTGGTTCGATAGGTGTCAAGTAAGTTTTGATCAATTGAAGAGTATGTTAGCTGAGGCTCCTATACTTACTTAACCCATAAAGGGTAAAGAGTATACTATGTACAACGACGCTTCAGGTATTGGAGTCGGTTGTGTTTTGATGCAAGATGGTAAGGTGATAGCTTATGCGTCTAGGCAATTAAAGCCCCATGAGCGAAAATATCTAATGCATGATTTGAAATTGGCTGCAGTAGTATTTGCCCTTAAGATTTGGTACCATTATTTGTATAGGGAAACATGTAGGATTTTCACTAATCAAAAGAGTTTGAAGTATTAGCTCAAGCAGAAAGAGTTGAATCTGAGACAACGTCGGTGGTTAGAACTATTCAAGGATTATAATTGATTTATGGACTATCACCTGGGCAAAGGGAATGTGGTCACTGATGCCTTGAGTCGAAAGTCAATTTCGGCTCTAGCATTGCTGCGTAAGAAGTGGAGATTAAATTCTAATGGAGCTTTCATAGCCCAGTTAAAAGCTAGGCCTAGTCTAAAGCAAATTATTGTTGATGCTCAGATAAGTGATTCTAAGTTGCAACATGCTCTGCAAGTGGTTAGAAGTGGAAATCAGACTAAGTATTCTATGAGTAGTGAAGGGGTGCTAAGTTATAAAAATTATGTGTGTGTGCCTAATGACGGTGAATTGAAGAGAAACCTTTTGCAGGAGGCACACACTACTGTTTTTACTTTACATTCGGGAGATGTTAAGATGTATCGGGATCTCAAGCAATTCTATTAGTGGCCCGATATGAAGAGGGATATTGTGGACTTTGTTTTCAAGTGCCTAACCTATCAGCAGGTAAAGGCTGAGCACCAAGTTCCATCAGGTTTTCTCACTCCTTTGCCTATTCCTCAATGAAAGTGGGAAAACATCATGATGGACTATGTATCGGGTTTGCCATTGACTCGGGGGAAGTATGACTCCGTATGGGTAATAAATGATCGGCTTACCAAGTCGACTCATTTCTTGCCTATTTGACTTGATTACCTTATGGATCGGTTAGGAGAGATTTATGTGAATGAGATAGTTTGGCTTCATAGATTTCCTCTATCGATTGTGTCTGATCGGGATTCCAGTTTCACATCAAAGTTTTGGAGAGAATTACAGTCTACTTTGGGTACTTGATTGAATTTCAGCACTGCTTTCCATCCTAAGACTAACGATTAATCAGAGAGGGTTATTCAGATTCTAGAGGATATGCTTCGGGGTTGTGTATTGGATTTCTCGGGCAGTTAGAATAGATATATATCTTTGATGGAGTTCGCGTATAACAACAGTCATCATATGAGTATCGAGATCCGTATGAGGTTCTTTACGGCAGGAAATGTAGGACTCCATTTTGTTGGACTGAATCGACTGAACGTTCCATCATTGGTCCAGAATTGGTTAGGGACACTGAAGAGAAGATTAAATTGGTTTAGCAAAATTTGAAAATAGCAAAGGACCGACAGAGATCCTTTGCTAACTTGAAGTGCAAAGATATTTAGTATAAGGTTGGGGATAAAGTTTTCCTGAAAGTGTCACCTCGGTGTAAGGTTCTCCATTTTGGTAAAAAGGGAAAACTAAGTCCCAAGTTTATAGGACCGTATGAGATTTTGGAACGAATTGGACTAGTTACTTACCGATTGGCTTTGCCATTGAAATTAGCCAAGCTGCATGATGTATTCCATGTGTTGATGCTTTAATAATATAGATCGGATGCATCTCATGTACTATCAGTTCAGGATGTGTAAGTTTTGTCAGATTATTCATATGATGAGGAACCCGAGGCCATTTTGGCTCGGGAAGTGAGATAGCTTCGAAACGAGCAGATTCCTTTAGTTAAAGTCTTGTGGTGTCACCATGGGATTGAAGAAGCTACTTGGGAACCAGAGTCAGCCATGAGATCTTAGTATTCGCAATTATTCAGCCCAGGTGAGAATTTCGAGGACAAAATTCCTTTAAGGAGGGGAGAGTTGTGACACCCCGATTTTCACCCTAGTATTTTTGAGCTTATGTATGTGTGGTCTTAGTGTGTTTTATGTAATTATATATGTGTGAATTAGGAAGTTTATGGGTATATTTGCATGATAGTTTTAATTGTGTGAATTAAGTTTGTTTAGAGGAGAAAAGGAGGATTATATGGAATTTTCCAAATGCACCACTCATGTTTGACACGTGGATGGTAGGGATGAAGGAAAGAGAAAAAGAAGAGTTGAATAAGGGAAAAGAGAGAGAGAGAATGTGAGGACAGCTATCTGCCCTCTTTCCCGTTCCAGCTCTCTCTTCCTCTACATCTTCTTTTTCTTCTCCTTTCTTACTATTAGATCATTCCCTCAAGCTACTGAATTTCTGATTTAGTGTTGGCAAATTCCAGATTTTGGGTAAGTGATAATATTCTACTCCTTCTTTTTCTCTTCTCCTATTTGTTTTCTTTGATGTTTGTGTTTGCGTTTTGAGTAATTTATGTGTTTTGGGTATAGTTGATCAGAAATTCTTGCAAGAGATCCCAAGGGGAAGGAGAAAGCAAGTGGCAGTGCCGCTGACCAATTTTTGTGTGGAAATTGTATGATTTTGCATGTTTTATCTTTTGAATTTTTGATATGAATTCTACAACTTGAGAGTGAGAGTGTGTTTGTATGCTTAATTAAAGTGTGTTTTGGTGAGTTGCAGTGGAACTTCAGTATTAAAGGTAGAGATTGAATTTTAGAAGTGATTTTGTATGAATTTTGGGTAATTTTCTGGGTTTTGTGATTCATTACTTAAATTGATCCTTTTTCCACTTTTAGTCACTTTTAATTAGAATAAAACTTGTGTTTTATGATGAATTATATGTTTTGGATGCTTTTTGTTGATTAAGTGCAAGTTTAGTGGTTAATTGCATGATTTGGGATGGGTTTTGTGTTGAAGGTACAGTGCAGATCTGTATCAGGAGCAGGAAGCTTGACTTTATCGTGAATATGACAGAGCTTGGTCATCTGGGCTTCTATTGAAGAGTGTCTCTGTTGTGAGCGCAACAGAGAGCTCGATAAGCTGAGCTTCTACTGGGCTGACTGCTGTCACGAGCATGAGCGCGATAATGGCCTACCCGCCCTCTGTCTCGAGCGCGACCTCATTCACGAGCACGACAGAGGCCAATCTACCTCTTCTGTCACGAGCGCGGCTGGGTGTCGCGGGCGTGCCTGCGTGTGCAAGTTGCTTCTATCGCGAGTGCAACTTCCCCTCTTTTTCAAATGTTTATTTTTGATTTCTCTTTGCATGGTTTCTCACTTATGATTTATAAATATATCATTGTGTGAATTATTATATGCTTCTTTATGTGATCATTATTTGAATTATTGCCTAGCCTGCAATAGTCAAGTAAGTGGATAGATAGGCATGCCTATAGAATTCTGTTAGCTGCAGCCCAATGCGTTCTTGACCCTAATTAGGTGCCCGTTTAGATCCTCGTGATCCTTGTAACTTGAATCTTATTTAATTTTCCCTAATGTGAAAATGTTTTTGAATAAAAAGGAAAGAAATTTCTTTTGTTGTACCTACGGGCATCAATGTGTTCACTTATTATCCACCACTACGAGTTTGCAGGCAAATCTATGAATTTGATATTGATGTGAAATAATGTGATTATTATAAGATGTTATATGATATTATATGAAGTTATTTGATTAATTAAAGTTATGGTTTAATCTTGTGATGCTTATTATTGAGTATGTTCCATGTGTATGTGAATTGCTTTTGACGGCCATTGTGAGTGGTCTTTCATCCTTTGGTCTTCCCCACTAAGCATTATCGCTTAGCATGGGTTCTCATCCATGCAGGTGTGGAAGTGATTAAAGTTTTGAGAGGTTCGATCCGCAGCAGCCTAGGCCAACACAATAAGGGGGCTTTTGATAGAGGCTTAATTTTTTTTATTTTATAGTTCCTGATGTATAGCTTTTGGTTTGTAACCATTTTTGTATTATATAAACTCTTAAGTTTGCATTTATGTAAATTGATATTGTATAACAGTTTTGTAACGCAGATATTTTTGGTATATCAATGAATGAGATTTGATATGTTCCGTTTGGTCTCAATTGTACTTTAGTCTGAATGTGGGGTTATTTATAGAATTTTATGGTTCCCAATTCTATTATCATTTATAATGCTATTCAGTTATGCTTATGTATCAGATTATATTATGCATGCATTGTTCTGTTTATTGACAACCTTTATCTATGAGGACACTCACTCCTTCATGCGGGTGAGATCTCCTACGTATAGCTAAGGGGTGTTACAATTTTATTGGTATTAGATCATAGGTTTAGACTTTTCTGGGCGACCGTAGAATAGAACTTTGTTTAGGATTGTGTTGGCTTAATGAGGATATCCTTATGTTTTATAGTAGATGGAGTCTGCGTGTGGATCTCTCGATCCACAAGAGCAAGATCCATCAGTTTCTGGTCCTGCTTAGCCAGCTAGGGTGTAGCCTAAGGCTTCAGCCATGCCTCTTGAGGCTATGCTCAAGATATCTCAGGACATGTCTAGAGTCTTAGAGAGGGTAATGGCACTACGAGCTTTGATTGAGAGTATGAGAAAATCTGGAGCTAAAGATTTTCATGGGACAAGTTTAGATGAGTTCGATAAGGCAGAGATGTGGATTGAGAAAGTGAAAAGGGTTTTGGATGAGATACGCTGTCCTCCGGATAGGAAAGTTGAGTGTTTGGTTTCACTCTTACAAGGTTTCGCCTACGATTGGTGGAAATTGGTTCTGAGACAACCTTAGTTGCCCGACCCAGTCTCATGGGAGTTCTTTGAGCGGGAGTTCCATAACAAGTATACGACTTGGGCGTACAAGGAGGCTAGATGGGCTCAATTTTTGAATCTTAAGCAGAAGGGCTTATCCGTGGAGGAATATGAAAAGGAATTTAATAGACTTAGCAAGTATGCTCCATCGGGTATCCTCACCAAAGATTTTCTTTGCCAACATTTTGAGACGGGCCTAAATAAGACTCTTAGAGTGATGTTGATTTCCTTGATGATTTTTTTGACGGTTAGCTATTACCAGATTGTGCAAGCAGCATTGCGAGCAGAACGCTCGGAGACTATTTTGAGGGAAAGGGCTTAGAAGAGGAATCCCCCTCGTGGAGGCTCATCTTTGGGAAAGAGGTCAAGGCATACCCAAGGAATCCCCTAGATGAGTCTTCCAATAGTCTAGCTATGAGAGGTAGGAGACAGGGATCTTTTTATATGTCTGGTGTTAGTAGAGGTGGTTCGGGTGTAAGAAGTGAGGTTGTGCCGGAATGTTCGCACTGCAATAAGCGCCATAAGGGCGAGTGTCATTAGTTGACTGGAGGTTGCTTCTGATGTGGTAGCACGGATCACTTTCTATCTAATTACCTAAGGTTAAGTGAGAACACTTGCGATCAGCAAGAGGCTAATAGAGTGGGATCTAATGCCCCTCAGGCCAGCCGTGGTAGAGGAAGGGGTCGAGGTCATAGTGGATGGCCTAGAGATGGAGCTTCTTTAAAGACAGTGGACCAGCGAGGGCTTATGCAATAAGAGCTCGGGATGAGCAAGATGCACCTGAAGTGATTGCTGGTAAGTTTCTACTCTTTGACACGGAGTTGTATTCTCTAATAGACCCTGGTTTCGCACACTCATATTTATGTTCTGATAAGATGTGTACTAAATTGGCTGTTGTGGATCAGTTAGACTATGACATTTGTGTGACCAGTCCCTTAGGGCATAGTGTCAATGTGAGTAGAGTGTACAAGAATTGTCCCCTAGTTGTGCAAGGTAAAGAGTTCCCAGTGGATTTGATTGGTTTACCTTTTCACGAGTTTGATATGATATTGGGTATGGAATAGTTATGCAAGCACCGGGCTGTGGTGGATTGTCGTAGGAAGACAGTTGTGCTCAGAGATTGTGATCAGTCTACAGTAGTTGTGAGAGGTTTAGGCTCGGGTCCTTTGGGTACTGTGATCTCAGCTATGCAAGCTAGGTATTTTATGAGAAAAGGATGTGAGGCGTATTTTGCCTTGGTTTTGAATTCTAGGTGTGATCAAGTAATAATTCAAGATATTCCGATAGTGAGGGAGTTTATGGATGTATTCCCTGAAGAGTTGCTAGCTTTGCCTCTAGAGAGGGAAGTGGAGCTATCCATAGAGATTCTGTCGGGTACTACCCCTATTTCTAAAGCTCCTTATCGAATGGCTCCTGTGGAATTGAAAGAACTAAAGATTCAACTGCAGGAGCTATTGGATAAAGGCTTTATCAGACCCAACGTTTCTCCATGGGGTGCTCCAGTATTGTTTGTTAAGAAGAAGGACGGCACCCTAAGGATGTGCATCGACTATCGGTAGATTAATAATGTTAGTGTGAAGAACAAGTATCCGTTGCCTAGGATTGAGGACATATTTGATCAGTTGAGGGGAGCCGAAGTCTTTTCTAAGATTGACTTGCGGTCTGGTTACTATCAACTTTGGGTTAAGGATATGGTTGTTGCTAAGACTACATTTCGGACGCGATATGGCCATTATGAGTTTTTAGTGATGCCATTTGGGTTATTGAATGTGCCAATGGCTTTTATGGATCTGATGAACAGGGTGCTCAGGCCATATCTTGACCAATTTATTATTGTGTTCATCGACGATATTTTGGTATATTTGAAGGATGATCGTGAGCATGAGGAGCATTTGCAGGTTGTGCTTCAGGTTTTGAGGGATCATCACTTGTTTGCGAAGCTCAGTAAATATGATTTTTGGTTTAAGAGGTGTCTTTCTTAGGACACACCATTTCTTCTGAGGGACCATTTCTTCTGAGGGTATTTAGGTCGATCTGTCTAAAGTTGAGGCAATTGTGAATTGGAAACCACTTAAGAATGTGCTAAAAGTTAGGAGTTTTCTTGGATTGGCTAGTTATTACAGGCAGTTTGTGAATCGGTTATTACTTCACCCTTGACCAGGCTTCTTCAAAAAGGAGTTTTGATCAATTGAAGAGTATGTTAGTTGAGGCTCCTATACTTAATCAACCCATCTCGGGTAAAGAGTATACTATATATAGTGACATTTCAGGTATTGGACTCGGTTGCATTTTGATGCAAGATGGTAAGGTGATGGTTTATGCATCCAGGCAATTGAAGCCCCATGAGTGGAATTATCCAACGTATGATTTGTAATTGGCTGCAGTAGTAATTGCTCTTAAGATTTGGCATCATTATCTATATGGGGAGACATGTAGGATTTTTGCGATCATAAGAGTTTGAAGTATCTGCTCACGCAAAAAGAGCTGAATCTGAGACAACGTCGGTGGTTAGAACTATTCAAGGATTATGATTGATTTGTGGACTATCACCCAGGCAAAGTGAATGTGGTCGCTGATGCCTTGAGTCAGAAGTCAATTTTAGCCCTAGCATTGCAGTGTGGGAAGTGGAGATTAGATTCTGATGGAGCTCTGATAGCCCAGCTGAAAGCTAGGCCTAGTCTGAAGCAAATGATTGTTGATGCTCAGATGAGTGATTATAAGTTGCAGCATGCTCTGTAAGTCATTAGAAATGGATATCGGACTGAGTATTCTGTGAGTAGTGAAGGGGTGCTAAGTTATAGAAATTGTGTGTATGTGCCTAATAACAGTGAATTGAAGAGAAAGCTTTTGCAGGAGGCACACACTACGGTATTTACTATGCATCCAGGAGGTGTTAAGATGTATTAGGATCTCCAGCAATTCTATCGGTGGCCCGATATAAAGAGGGATATTATGGACTTTTTTTTCAAGTTCCTAACCTGTCAGTAGGTAAAGGCTGAGCACTAAGTTCCGTCAGGTTTGCTCACTCCTTTGCCTATTCCTCAATGGAAGTGGGACAACATCACGATGGACTTTGTATCGAGTTTGCCACTAAATCAGGGTAAGCATGACTCCATATGGGTAATAGCCGATCGGCTTACCAATTCGGCTCATTTCTTGCCGGTTTGACTTGATTAGCTTATGGATCGGTTAGCAGAGATTTATGTGAATGAGATAGTTCGGCTTCATAGAATTCCTCTATCAGTTGTGTCTGATCGGAATCCCAGGTTCACATCAAAGTTTTGGAGAGAATTGCAGTCTGCTTTGGGTACTCGATTGAATTTCAGCATTGCTTTCCATCCTCAGACCAACGGTTAGTCAAATAGGGTTATTCAGATTCTAAAGGATATGCTATGGGGTTGTGTATTGGATTTCTCATGTAGCTGGGACAGATATGTATCTTTGATGGAGTTCGCATATAACAACAGTCATCAAATGAGTATCGGGATGGCACCGTACGAGGCAATCTATGGCAGGAAATGTAGGACTTCAGTTTGTTGGATTGAATTGACTAAATGTTCCATCATTGGTCCAGAATTGGTTAGGGACACTAAAGAGAAGATTAAATTGGTTCAGCAAAATTTGAAAGTAGCAAAGGATCAATAGAGATCCTATGCTAACTTCAAGCAGAAAGATATACAGTATAATATTGGGGATAAAGTTTTCTTGAAAGTGTCGCTTTGGCATAAGATTCTTCCTTTTGGTAAAAAGGGAAAACTAAGTCCCAGGTTTATAGGACCGTATGAGATTTTGGAACGGATCAGACCAGTTGCTTATCGATTGGCTTTGCCATTGAAATTAGCCAAGCTGCATGATGTATTCCACGTTTTGATGCTTCGCTGATATAGATCGGATGCATCTCATCTAATATTGGTTCAGGAAGTGCAAGTTTAGTTAGATTATTCATATGATGAGGAACCCGAGGCTATTTTGGCTCGAGAAGTGAGACAGCTCCGAAACAAGCAGATTCTGTTAGTTAAAGTGTTGTGGTGTCATCATGGGATTGGAGAAGCTACTTGGGAACCAGATTTAGCCATGAGATCTCAGTATCCGCAATTGTTCAGCTCAGGTGAGAATTTCGAGGAAGAATTTCCTTTAAGGAGAGGAGAGTTATGACACCCCAATTTTCACCCTTGTAGGTTTGACCTTATGTGTGTGTGGTCTTAGTGTGGTCGTAGTGTGTTTTATATATTTGTATGTGTGTGAATTAGGGAGTTTATGGGTATATTTGCATGATAGTTTTAATTGTGTGAATTAAGTTTGTTTTGAGGAGAAAAGGAGGATTAAAGGTGGAATTTGCCAAATCCACCACTCATGTTTGACAAGTGGATAGCATGGGGATGAAGGAAAGAGAAAAAGAAGAGTTGACTAAGTGTCAAGAGAGAGAGAGAACGTGAGGACAGCTATCTGCCCTCTTTCCCATTCCAGCTTTCTCTTCCTCTCCATCTTCTTTTTCTTCCCCTTTCTTGCTTTAAGATCATCCCCTTAAGCTACTGAAATTCTAATTTGGTGTTGGCAAATTCCAGATTTTGGGTAAGTGATAATCTTCTTCTCCTTCTTCTTCTCTTCTCCTCTTGGTTTTCTTTGGTTGTTGTATTTGGGTTTTGAGTAATTTGTGTGTTTTGGGTATGGTTGATCAGAAATTCTTGCTAGAGATCCCTAGGGGAAGGAGAAAGCAAGTGGTAGCGCCGCTGATTGATTTTTGTGTGGGAATTGTATGATTTTACTTGTTTTGCCTTTTGAATTTTTGCTATGAATTCTAGAAATTGAGAGTGACATGTGTATGTATGCTTAATTAAAGTGTGTTTTGGTGAGTTGTAGTGGAACTTTAGTATTGAAGGTAGAGATTGAATCTTAGAAGTGATTTTGTATGAATTTTGGGTAATTTTCTTGGTTTGGTGATTGATTGCTTAAATTGATCCTTTTGCCACTTTTAGTCACTTTTAATTAGAATAAAACTTGTGTTTTATGATGAATTATATGTTTTGGATGCTTTTATTGATTATGTGCAAGTTTGGTGGGTTAATTGCATGATTTGGGATGGTTTTTGTGTTGAAGGTACTTTGCAGATCGGCATTAGGAGTAGGAAGCTTGACTCTATCGCAAGCGCGACAAAGCTCGGTCATTCGGGCTTCTGTCGAGGAGTGTTTCTATTGCAAGCGCGATAGAGAGCTCGGTAAGCCTAGCTTCTGTTGGGATGATTGTTGTCATGAGCGCGACAGTGGCCTACTCGCCCTTTGTTGTGAGCACGACCTCGTTTACGAGCGCGATAGAGGTCAATCTACCTCTTCTATCGTGAGCGTGGCTGGGTGTTGCGGGCATGCTTGAGTGTGCAACTTGCTTCTGTCGCGAGCGCGACTTCCCCTATTTTTCAACTGTTTATTTTTTGTTTCTCTTTGCATGGTTTCTCACTTATGATTTATAAATATATCAATGTGTGAATTATTATGTGCTTCTTTATGTGATCATTATTTGAATTATTGCCTACCTTGCAATAGTCAAGTAAGTGGATAGATAGACATGCCTATAGAGTTCTGTTAGCTATAACCCAATGCATTCTGGACCCTGATCAGGTCCCCGTTTGGTTGCTCCCCATCCTTATAAGTTTGATCTAGTTTAAGATTCCCATATTTGAAAATGTTTTTGAATAAAAAGGAAAGAAATTGCTTTTGTTGTACCAATGTGTTCACTCGTTATCCACCACTCTGAGTTTGCAAGCAAATTTATGAATTTGATATTGATGTGAAATAATGTGATTGTTATAAGATGTTATATGATATTATATGAAGTTATCCAATTAATGCAAGTTATGGTTTAATCTTATGATGCTTATTATTGCGTATGTTCCATGTGTATGTGAATTGCTTTTGACGGCCATTATGAGTGGTCGTTCATCCTTTGTTTTTTACCACTAAGCGTTATTGCTTAGCACGGGTTCTCATCCATGCAGGTGTGGAAGCAGTGGAAGTTTTGAGAGGTTCGATCCACAACAGCCTAGGCCAACATTATAGGAGGGCTTTTGATAGAGGCTTAATTTTTGTATTTTGTAGTTCCTGATGTATAGCTTTTGGTTTGTAACCATTTTTGTATTATGTAAACTCTCAAGTTTGTATTTATGTAAATCAATGTTGTATAAAAGTTTTGTAACACAGATATGTTTGCTATATCAATAAATGAGATTTGATAAGTTCCGTTTGGGCTCAATTGTGCTTTACTCTAAATGTGGGGTTATTTATAGAATTTTAATGTTCCCGATTCTATTATCGTGTATAATATTATTCAGTTATGCTTATGTATTGGACTATGTTATGCATGCATTGTTCTGTTTGTTGACAACCCTTATCTATGCGGGCACTCACTCCTCCATGCGAGTGAGCTCCCCTACGTATAGGTAAGGGGTGTTACATTTATGGCTAAGGGAACACAACATGCTCCAAAAGCCCTCTCACAGAATTTTAGCTACAATTATAGACACTTTTGAAGACCTTAGAGTCCTCAAAACAATAGAACTATTTCTACAACAATTTAAGACATAGACAATATGGCTTCAATCCAATTGGTCTCATTCATTTTAAATTTGTTAAACTCATTTTGTGACCTAGATAATCTAAGTAGGTCAAAATAGAACTCAAACCAGTTCTACACTTCTAACTCATCCAGCTTCAAACTCACTAACTTAGCATCACTTTTTCATCAAACACAAGCTAAACTTCTCTAACGTAATCATGAATATCATAGCACTTACAACTTCCTAGTAGAAATCATTCATTCACAAATACACAACAATTTCTCAAATCTTCAAAAACTAGGGTTACATGTTTAGGTCAACAACTCATGGCAATCAATTTAGCTTAATAAGGTCATCTCCTCTATTCAATTCAGCATACACATAATTACACCCACTGCAGATATATCATCTAACAATTTAACACATAAATACATAGTTTTCCCAAACCTCTATCTCCTTTTCTCCTAAAAGAGCTCAATTGGCACCTTTACCACCAACCTTCTCCTTTGCCTTAACTTTTCTGGTTTTTTCCACTACATACATATCCAATTTCCAGAATTGGACAAAAGAATCAATATCCAATCAATACAAAAAAAGAAGAAGGAGAAGAAGAGGATTCTAATTTAATAACTTACCTTAAACTTGCCAAAACACAAACAGTACAACCCACTCAATAGTCAAAGATCTGATGGACTTAAGATTGAACACTCAAAGAAGAAGAAGAAGAAGAATAGAATGAGGAACAAATGGCCGGACCAAAGGAAAGAGCTCAAATGACAAAACCTTCCTCTTTTCACCCGTTATATTGCATGAATTGGTTGTGTTGGCAAAGCCAACACAAGACACACGGAATCCACTCACATTAGATTAGGTTAATCTAATCCCACTTAATCCTTAATTAATCTACTCCTAACTTAATTATGCACAACTACACTTTATCCACTTAACTAATTTATTCTATGTAATTAAGTCCTCTATTCCTGTGACACCCCTTACCCGTACTCAGGCGATCCCATCCCATGAGGAGTAAGATGCCGTACGAGTCAGGGTGCTACCAAACAAAGCAGAGAACAATGCGTAGATAAACATACACAAAAGCGGGTTAATTAAAAACTTTTGCGAAGTATAAGAAAGAGAAAGCTGATCATGCATTAATATAACGGAGGCATTACATTACTGTTCTGATCAACTAAGAAATACAACAATTAATTACAAATCCCAAAATTACATAAACAAAAGCGGAAGCTATTACAAAACCAATATAAGAGAGTTCTATACAAAAAGAATCTCAAAATACAAAACACAGTCCTATTCTAAACCCCGCAGCGTTGGCTTGGACTGCGGCGACTCTCCCAAAGCAACTCCTTCCGCACCTGCACGGGTAAACACACCGTGCTAAGCGATAAACACTTAGTGGGGAACCACACATATATCAAAGGACGACCATTCACAACGGTCATCAAAGCAAAACACAAGCGTACATCATAATATATGATACACATAGCATATCAATTGCATAAGCATGCATATATATACTAAAGCCATACATTCAGAAGCTCATAACAATGTTCATATTCCCAGAACAGATTATACTTTTCATTTATGAGTTCACACATATCACATACATTTCCTCATAACACAACTCATACTAGACACCTGCTGACTTGAGGGAGTGGATAACAAGTGTACGGACAGTACTTTACGGGTACGAGCCGATACGGACAGTACCTTACGGGTACGAATCGATAAATCAAGGTACTTTTACCTTTGACAAAACATTTTCAAAAGGGATCTTAAACAAGATCCGAACACATAGGGGTTCGCGAGGAACCAAGCGGGGACCTAATCGGGGTGCAAACGAAACTGAGGGCTGCAGCTATAAGACTCTATTAGGCATGCCTAACTATCCACTTTCTAGACTCTAGGAGGTCATGCATAAACCATTCAATCCATTTCATAACATTCCAAAATCATCATCATACATGTACATAGTCGTATCATGGATCCGCATTCATATAATTCATAAGGCATCAAGCATAAATCCCATAGACATTAAAGGAAACTGGAGTTCAAAAATCGTACACAACAAAAGAAAACTCATTTAGCATACAGGGAGCTGTCGTGCTCGCGACAGAGACCGAAGTCTCTTCGCTGAGCGCACGCGACGGATTTCGGGACCGCGAGGAGGACGGAGGGGCCAGGCTCTATCGCGCTCGCGACGGATGTCGCGATCGCGACAGAGAACAAATATCGCTGTCGCGGGCTCGTGACGAATCGCGTGCTCGCGATAGCACTTGGCCAGCATTGCGCCCTATCGCGCTCACGACAGAGGGTGCTCAACACTTCGGCTATCGCGGGCTCGCGACAGCGAAGCTCATAAACATCGATCTCCGTCGAGCTCGCGACATCGTCGCGATCGCGACAGCATCGGGTTTTCCAAAATCTGCAGAATTCTGCAGATTTTCTTCCTCCCACAATCAACCACAAACACACAAAACTCACCCACGAACCTCTTACCTCAAACCCAACCATCCATTAGCATCAACAACCATAATATAACATTAATCAACAAGAAATTTCACAATTCATTAATTTAAACCTCTAATTCCAAGAATCATCCAAAACCCCAATTTATGCACAAAACCACATCAACTCCAATATTATCACAATTAACTCATGCTCTTGGAAGATTCACATTCCAAAACAAAAACCCATAGCGTATACATCAAAATATAGAACGTATAACAACCTAATCCTAAGAAACCATCAGATCTCATACATAAACATATATATATATACATGAAAACCAAGCAATTCACAAACCTTAAAATCCTTAGCTCCTATTGCTTGGATCCACTAGTTCCAGCCTTCTCTTTGCCCTTTGGCTCGCGAGGAGGCTCAACTAAGCACAAACAAGCACCCAAAGACCAAGAACACAAACCCTAACTTAGATCCAACCCAAGAAGAAGAAGAAGAAAATGCATGAATAACACAAGGAAAAAGCAAGAACTTACCAAGGAAGATGTAAGGGAGTAATTAATTCCACCACTTGAGTTTGAATCTAAGTAAAGCACTTAGGAGAGTGCAAAGGAGAAGAAGAAGAAGAAGAAGAAGAAGAAGAGAAAACGGGAAATGGGTTTCAAAAATCTGATTTTTCCCTTTTTCATTTTCTCTTTCCCATCTTTCTTTCCCCTTTACACATGTCAACCATGTAGTGGAGGAGATTACTTACTCACAACCTAGCTAAGTGTATCACATGCACACAATAAAATATCCTAATAATGCACCCTACACATGTATGAGCAACACACACAATGCTCCCTCAAGGACACACCCTACAAATGTATGAATGCATACACACCACAATAACCCACTAGTGCATATCCTACTATGGTGCACTCATACACACACAAATTTGTCCTAACTAATACACACCATGGTGCAACACATGCACACACGCACCATAAAAACCCCAAATCATACAATATTACCAAAATGCCCTTATTATGCTAGACTTATGCAAATGCACACACATACATATATGGCTCATTCAACTAGGGGGCAAACGGGGTGTGACAACTCTCCCCTACTAACAAGAATTTCGTCCTCGACATTCTCACCTGAACTGAACAACTGTGGGTACTGAGTTCTCATCGACTCCTCCGGTTCCCATGTTGCTTCCTCGACCCCATGGTGATTCCACAAAACCTTGACCAAAGGAATTTGCTTGTTCCTCAACTGTCTTACTTCCCGAGCTAAGATAGCTTTAGGATCCTCATCGTAGGAAAAATCAGACTGCACTTAAACCAACAACACATGAGAAGGATCCGATCCATACCGATGGAGCATCGAAACGTGAAACACATCATGAAGCTTTGATAATTCCATCGGCAAAGCCAATCTGTACGCTACTGGACCAACTCTTGCCAACACTTCATACGGACCAATAAAGCGAGGACTAAGCTTTCCTTTCTTCCCAAACCGAAGCACTTTTCTCCAAGGAGAAACTTTAAGAAAGACTTTGTCCCCAACTTCAAACTGCACATCTTTTCTCTTCAGGTTGGCATAAGACTTCTGTCGATCCTTAGCTGCTTTTAAGTTCCACTGCACAACTCTGATCTTCTCCTCTGTATCTCTAACAAGATCTAGCCCAATTACTGACCTCTCAGATAGCTCTGTCCAACAAACTGGAGTTCTACACTGACGTCCATACAAGGCCTCATACGGTGACATACCAATACTCAACTGAAAACTGTTGTTGTAAGCAAACTCCATCAGCGATACATACTTGTCCCAACTACTCGGAGAGTCCAAAACACAAGCCCTTAACATATCCTCTAAGATCTGAATCACTCGCTCGGACTGACCATCTGTCTGAGGATGAAATGCAGTACTGAAATTCAGCTTGGTACCCAAAGCTCATTGCAACTCTTTCCAGAACTTAGATGTGAACCTTGGATCCCGGTCTGAAACTATAGACAAAGGCACTCCATGCAACCGAACTATCTCATCCACATAGATACTAGCCAATCTATCCATCTGGTAATCCATCCTAACCGGCAAGAAGTGAGCGGACTTTGTGAGTCGATCCACAATAACCCAAACAAAATCATGCTTTTTCTGAGTCAAGGGCAACCCGGAAACAAAATCCATAGCAATGTCATCCCACTTCCACTCCGGAACGGACAAAGGCGTGAGCAATCCAGAAGGAACTTGGTGCTCAGCCTTTACCTACTGACAGGTCAAGCACTTAGATACAAAGTCCACTATATCCTTCTTCATACCAGACCACCAATAAAACTGCTTCATATCCCGATACATCTTGCTACTACCGGGATGCATGGGGAAAACTATACTATGTGCCTCATCCAAAAGCTGTCTTCTTAACTCTTCATTATCCGGTACACACAAACGGTTTCTAAACAGAAGAACCCCATCCTGAACCGAAAACTCTGACTGCTTGCTTAAACTGACTTCTAGCACAATCCGTTGAAGCTTCTCAACAACCTTCTGAGCATCAACTATCCGCTATCTTAAGGTAGGCTTGACCCTCAACTGATCTATCAAAGCCCCATCCGAACCAAACCTCCATCTGAATAGTCTCAAAAATAAGGCAAAAACTGATTTCCGACTCAAAGCATCAGTGACTACATTGGCCTTACCCCGATGGTAATCCACAATGCAATCGTAGTCCTTAAACAACTCAAGCCATCGATGCTGCCTCATATTCAGTTCCTTCTGAGTCAGGAAATACTTCAAACTCTTGTGGTCCGTAAAGATTCTACACTTCTTCCCATACAGATAATGACGCCAAATCTTCAAAGCAAAGACAACCGCTGCTAACTCAAGATCATGAGTCGGATAATTCCTCTCGTGTGGCTTTAACTGTCGAGAAGCATAAGCCACCACCTTACCTTCCTGCATCAGAACACATCCCAGACCAACACCTGAAGCGTCACTATACATAACAAACTCCTTACCCGAAATGGGTTGAGTAAGTATAGGAGCTTCAACCAACAACTGCTTCAACCTCTCAAAGCAAGCCTGACACTTATCTGACCACGCGACAGAGGGTGCTCAACACTTCGGCTATCGCGGGCTCGCGACAGAATCGCGTGCTCGCGACAGCGAAGCTCCTAAACACCGATCTCTATCGCGCTCGCGACATCGTCGCGATCGCGACAGCATTGGGTTTTCAAAAATCTGCAGAATTCTTCAGATTTTCTTCCTCCCATAATCAACCACAAACACACAAAACTCACCCACGAACCTCTTACCTCAAACCCAGCCATCCATTAGCATCAACAACCATAATATAACATTAATCAACAAGAAATTTCACACAATTCATTAATTTAAATCTCCAATTCAAAGAATCATCCAAAACCCCAATTTATGCACAAAACCACATCAACTCCAACATTATCACAATTAACTCATGCTCTTGGAAGATTCACATTCCAAAACAAAAACCCATAGCGTATACATCAAAATAAAGAACGTATAACAACCTAATCCTAAGAAACCATAAGATCTCATACATAAACATATATATATACATGAAAACCAAGAAATTCCCAAACCTTAAAATCCTTAGCTCCTATTGCTTGGATCCACTAGTTCCAGCCTTCTCTTTGCCCTTTGGCTTGCGAGGAGGCTCAACTAAGCACAAACAAGCACCCAAACACCAAGAACACAAACCCTAACTTAGATCCAACCCAAGAAGAAGAAGAAGAAAATGCATGAATAACACAAGGAAAAAGCAAGAACTTACCAAGGAAGATGTAAGGGAGTAATTAATTCCACAACTTGAGCTTGAATCTAAGTAAAGCACTTAGGAGAGTGCAAAGGAGGAAGAAGAAGAAGAAGAAGAGAAAACGGGAAATGGGTTTCAAAAATCTGATTTTTCCCTTTTTCATTTTCTCTTTCCCATCTTTCTTTCTCCTTTACACATGTCAACCATCTAGTGGAGGAGATTACTTACTCACACCCTAACTAAGTGTATCACATGCACACAATGAAACATCCTAATAATGCACCCTACACATGTATGAGCAACACACACAATGCTCCCTCAAGGACACACCCTACAAATGTATGAATGCATACACACCACAATAACCCACTAGTGCATATCCTACTATGGTGCACTCATACACACACAAATCTGTCCTAACTAATACACACCATGGTGTAACACATGCACACACGCACCATAAAAACCCCAAATCATACAATATTACCAAAATGCCCTTATTATGCTAGACTCATGCAAATGCACACACATACATATATGGCTCATTCAACTAGGGGGCAAACGGGATGTGACAATTCCAATTACATCTAGGTCCAAAATTAGAAATCTTAAATCAAACCTGTCTAATTGCCCCAAATAAGCCAAAATTCTACTAGGGTAGTTTTCAGGTCATTACAGTAGCATATTCTTGAATAGTTCTAGGCCTGAACCCATTCCCTTGGTTTAGATTAACTTATTCCCCAGGTAGTTGTTGGTCTTCAAGAGCTAGAGGTACATCACCAGTTCATATTTTCTTGTTGTTGTCTCCTCTTCTGATAAAAAGTCCTCTCGACAAGTGGTGTTAATGATTCGAGTTGCAATATTCTTATGCACTAATGACACCTAAAAAGAATATGAAAGAAAAGTATGAAAAAGAATACAAACAAAATCTACAAACAAAAATCTATCTTTTGATCCCTGGCAACAGCGCTAAAAACTTGATCGGTGTTCAGCAAGTGTACTGAATCAGCTAGTAATATAATAATATAAATTTAGACCCACAAAATATCGTACCTAAGGGATTGTGAAAGCTAGTCTTAATTGTAAAAATTTTGATAAAGAATTTTTCCAAGTTTGAATGTGAGTTCTTTAATTATTTCTAAATTAACAAATCAAATTTTAAACAACTAGATTAACAAGCAATAAAGCACAGTTAATAAGAATAATGAGAAATAAATAGAAATTAACCAATAAATAAATTGCTAAGAAATTTAATCCTCCCCAAGTCCCTTCTGCATCAGATTTTAATTAAATCAATAAATTTAAAATGTGAATGACCCCTTTAAAACTCAAGTTCTCTTTTTGGAGTCACTATTCTAATCGACAAGCTTCTGCCGAGCTGACTGCTGTTGCGAGCGCAATAGTGGCCTACCTGCCCTCTGTCGCGAGTGGAACCTCACTCGTCAACGCGACAGAGGCCAACCAACTTCCTCTGTCGCTAGCGCGGCTGGTTATCGTGGGCACGCTTAAGTGTACAAGTCGTCTCTGTCGCGTGCTCGACCTCCCCTATTTTTCAAATGTTTTTTTTCAATTTCTCTTTGTATAGTTTCTCACTTATGATTTATAAATGTATCTATGTGTGAATTATTATATTTATTATTAAGTGATCATTATTTTGAATTAATGTCTATCCTGCAATAGTCAAGTAAGTTGATAGAAAGGAATGCCTATAGAATTCTGTTAGCTACAGCCCAATGCGTTCTAGACCCTGAACAGGTCCCCGTTTGGATCCTCGTGGTCCTTATAAGTTGGATCTTGTTTAAGATCCAAAAATGTTTTTGAATAAAAAGGAAAGAAATTGCTTTTGTTTTACCTACGGGTACCAATGTGTTCACTCGTTAGCCACCACTCTGAGTTTGCAGGAAAATCTATGAATTTGATATTGATGTGAAATAACGTGGATTATTATCTGATATTATATGAGTATATATCTAAGAAGGTATCTCATGAATGCAAGTTATAGTTTCAGCTTGTGATGCTTATTATTATGTATGTCTCATGAGTATGTAAATTGCATTTGACGGCCACTATGAGTGGTCATTCATCTTTTGTTTTCCCAACTAAGCATTATCACTTAGCACAGGTGTTTCATCCTTGTATGTGTGGAAGCAATCAGAGTTTTTGGGAGGATTGATCCGTTACCATTAGGGCTAACACAATAGAGAGGGCTTTTGTAGTATAGGATTTTTGTATTTTGTATTTTGTACTCTAATGTAAAGCTTTTTTGTTATATATCTGATTTTGTAATATTTTCAGTTATGTATTTTGTAGTTATGTAAAGAATCATTTTTGTACTTTAGCTCTGTAATGAATATTTTTGTATATCAATTGATGACTTTGACAAGTTTCTTTTTGAGTTCGATTGTGTTTTCTTTCGAATGTATGGTAGGTAAAAAGAATTTTATTACCTCTATTTCTATTATTGTGTATGAATCTTATTTCATTATGCATGCTTTGTTCTGCTTGGTGGAAACCCTTGCCTATGAGAGCACTCACTCCTCTATGCGGCTGAGCTCCCCTACGTATAAGTAAGGGGTGTTACACCCGTTATCCATTTCATTAGGAAAACAGGTGAATAAAACTTTGTGTACTAAAATAACTAAGCATTATCACTTAGCACGGGTGTTTAATCCTTGTAGGTGTGGAAGCAATCAGAGTTTTTGGGAGGATTGATCCGTTACCATTAGGGCCAACACAATAGAGAGGGCTTTTGTAGTATAGGATTTTTGTATTTTGTATTTTGTACTCTAATGTAAAGCTTTTTTGTTATATATCCGATTTTGTAATATTTTCAGTTATGTATTTTGTAGTTATGTAAAGAATCATTTTTGTACTTTAGCTCTATAATGAATATTTTTGTATATCAATTGATGACTTTGACAAGTTTCTTTTTGAGTTCGATTGTGTTTTCTTTCGAATGTATGGTAGGTAAAAATAATTTTATTTCCTCTATTTCTATTATTGTGTATGAATCTTATTTCATTATGCATGCTTTGTTCTGCTTGGTGGAAACCCTTGCCTATGAGAGCACTCACTCCTCTATGCGGGTGAGCTCCCCTACGTATAGGTAAGGGGTGTTACACCCGTTATCCATTTCATTAGGAAAACAGGTGAATAAAACTTTGTGTACTACGTATAAATATTGATTGAGAATTTTCTGTGATATAAATAGGTCTAATATGAATCGAATAACATAAAATAAACTTGTGATCTAAAATTACTGTGTTGTATGACTAAGTATAATTTGTATTTGTTGAAAGTACTATGAAAACAATTGACTATAATAGGAATTTTGAACTTTAATATCTGATTTGCTTGCTAACAAACTATGTGGCTTTTGATTTATAGTTCTGATGTATGAGTTAATACGAAATGTATTATTGGATGCAGTTTTGGCTTGAGTTGTAACACCCTTATACCCTATACATATACTGCCGACCTAGCAATACTGCGCGATTGCCATGATCGGTTAACTGTCAATTCACTTATGAAATTACGGGTCATTTTTTTTTCCTACACTCATGTTTATTAACACTAAGTTCACTTAACACTTTATTCACTTATTCACTTTGCATACCCTTTAACATTTATGTTTATATCTACTTAGTTACCGATGCCCTATAACTGTCTTATTTCACTATTCATTTGGTAAAATTTTGGCAGTATAACGGTTTGTAAAATTTCACTACCCAAACCTGCAAATTGGAAAAACCACAGCCCCGGTAAGGGCACAACAATATAATCATCCTATATACATACATCCTATCCGCCTTTCATCACATAATTGCAATAACATCCTCACAGATAAGATAGTATCATAATAATACATGCCAATTCAATATAAGTTAAGTGTATATACATGCCACCAACATATGCTATTACATATACAAAAACAAAATATAGCTCTTTCTCTTGCTTGCTCCGCAGTCTGATGTACGCTGCTCCAACCTACGTGGTACCTACACGCAGTCAAAACAACTACGTGCTGAACATTAGAATGCTCAGTGGTGGTTACCAATCTATAAATTTCCTAAGTAAATCTATTAAATTGACATAGCTAATTTATATATTATTTTCACTTATTACTATTAATTATATTTAATTTATTTATTAAGTCACTTAAATAATCTTTTTTTTATTTAAATTCATAACTAATTTAATCATATACAAACTATTTATTCACTTAATTACACTAGTTATTTATTTAACATACTTGATTCTTTACCCTTCCATTAATCACATTTTACATCACTTATCTTCTCACTTATTTCCATTTATGTCCCTAACCTTTCTATTTATTCCACTTATGTCATTTCTTTTCCATTTATGACATTTATGTCCTCACATTTACTTAAATACCATTTATCTCCTAACCTTCACTTTAATTACACTTATGCACTCATTACTTTACATATTTACCAAAATGCCCTTATTTATTCAATATTTATACTATTAACCTCTTTTAGTCTTCTTTCTCACCTTTAACCTTATTTAACTTGTCCAAATACGATTTTACCCCTTATGCTTCATTATTCCACTATTTACTTACAATTTAGTCAAATTACATTTTAGTCCTTACTTTATCACATTTTTCACTGTTTTACCCTTTTAGCACCATAATTCACTAAAATTACCATTTTACCCTTCCATTTACACTTTTAATCTATTTTCACCAATTTTTTTTTACCAACTTTTTGAAAAATTACCGTTTTACCCCTAAACTTTCTATTTACTTCATTTTAGTCTTATTTTCACTCATTTTCACAAATTTCACTATTTTCATCATTTTTATCATATACTTACCAGAATGCCCCTAGTATGGACCCGGTAGAAAATCTATTGACCGGATATGCAGGACATGGGCCCCACAGACCCATTTCACTATAAAATGATCCCCATAGGACCATTTTCATTGCACTGCACTGCACTACACTAAACATTGAATATCACTGAACACTGGGATAAGCCGTCATTGGCCTATCAATAGTGAGTCGTCATGACTCATACCGCGGTGTGAAATCCCTATGGCTAACCAATTATATCCTGTATTAGATTTCACTACCAGGCTGTTACAAAGGGCAATATTTTTATTTTGTTTTTCTCGTTTTTCACATAAATATCACATTATGCCAATATGTAAAATTTACCGTACATCTTGTTTTCACTTACCACTTTGCATATGCACTCATTTGTCAATGTATAGTCATCTAAGGTCATTACATTACATATATTATCATAACACACATGTATTCCATTAAGAATACCATTCAACCAATAACTCAAATTTCAATACCATGCACTATAATTTTAAACAATCACTCCATCATACTTATTTCATATTATTTAGGTCATGTATACCATCATTATGCCATTTAATATAACATACTCCATTATATTCCACTTAATACCATTCGGCCAAGAACATAGTCATACATTATAGTTTCTTTTAATTATTCTTTTCACTTATTCATGCATTACACTTTTTAAACATGTTATAAACATTAGTTACATGCCTTAAAACTCATTAAAACATCATTATATCCTAGGTATTTAATTCGGCCACTATAGTGTTTTTCATACCAAATTGATTTAATTTCTTCTAATCACTTTTATACACTATATTTAGTCCACTAAACATGAATATCAAGTTAGATTTAATTAAACACATCATTTCCATATACCTAACCTTGGACATAACCTAAAATCCAACACAAACATTAGGAAATGGATAGATTTAGTAACCACAAACCTCTTTTCCAAGCTCTAGAGTGCTTCAAGTTTGCTTTTCCTTCCCTTTGGTGTGAGAATCACCCTCCTCACCTTGGATTCCTACCATGGCCGAATAGAAACATGCTCATAACTTTAAAACCAAGCTTCAAATGAAAAATCTAACCTCATAAACAAGCTCTACTGCCCCAAAAACCTTAGTAGGGACCAATAGAATAAATTAACAACCCTTAAATCAAAAACCCCCAAACTTACCCTAACCTTTGAACACTTAATTTCTCTCAATTATTTTGTTCCAATTGTACTCCAATTGCTTCAATATGATTCTATAGAAGTTGATTTAGGTCTATGAGGTGAAAATTTGTGGAAAGATTGAGGTAGAAGTTAAGAAAAAATGAAGAAGAAAAGAGAGAAGGGCATTCGGCCTTAAAGGAGAAGAGGAGAGGCGTTTTAGGCTGGATTTCTCTAGATAAATCTGGCCTTTGCCCTCCTTATATAGGCCTCTAATGAACCAAACCGGTAAAACCAAAGTGGTCCAACCAATTTAAACCAAAATTTTGGTTTTTTCGGTTCGTTTGCACTTTTCCAAAGGATCTATATGTTCCTCTCATTATTTTCACTTCTAACCAATTCCATTGATCTTAAAACATCAAAAATAGGTTCCCCACAAATTTTTAGCTGAATCAGAGTCCATTTGGACACCGGTTCACTTAAACCGGTTCGATTCGATAAATTTTCCTTCTGCCGTAAAATACAACTCTAAAGCTATCAAAACTTATTGAAATCACTTCCATTACATTACTTAACACACTTAATTCCTATTGGGCCACATAAGCCTCTCATAACTCCCTGGTCAAGTCTCGGTCAAACCTCGGTTCAAATTGAACCGGACCGGAGGCCAACTTCAGAATGATTTTTGGAGACCGTTTTAGCTCTATTTTCAATTCCGATTTCACCACTACACTCCTTATGACACACAAATAATTTTTGCGAAATTAAAATTTTTCGGGCGCTGGACGGCCAGGTCCGCTGTATAGCCACCCCGGTATCACCCGTCCCGGAATCACTATATTTTAACACACTTATCACTGAAGTTTAACCTTGGCAAACTCACTACCTACACAGTTCGACGCTGCAATTATCATGGTAACACTAGAATTATACTCTGTCACTACTACACCGGTATTTGGGCCATTACATGAGTCATGGATTTAGTCATGACTGGCGTTCGTATATCGCTAATTAATAATTATGAAAATATAAATATAAATAACAATGACGCACTTTGCATGACTCCTGTAAATAGTGGTATACAGATGCTTATTAACATGTATGATTTTGGTATAGCTAGGTGAATTAATATAAGAAATAAACCAAATGCACACTATATGTAATGGCTCGATATCTATCCTAGTAGTATTTGGCGTAACTAGGGAAATGGGATGAGCTTGAGTTGGGATTTCTAATTTGGACTTAAGTGTAATTGAGAAATCAAGGACCTAATTGAATAAAGCAAAAAGTTTAAGTGGCTAAAGTGTTAATGCGCATGATTAAGTTTAAGTGAGGATTAATTAGTGATAGTGAAGGTTTGCTTAAGTATAGTTGTAATGGATTCCAAGTGTTGTTGGTTGGCTATGCCAACACACCTAGTTGCATGCAATTTAAATAGTGGAAAAAGATAGATTTTGATCCATTCTTTCTTCTTTCTTTGATCCAGCAACCTTCTTCCATTTATGCACTTTCCTTGTTCTTCTTCTCTTCTTTAGCTTAAACCATTGCATTTCTGTTGATTTGGTCAAGTAATTTTATGTTGTGCTGCAATTGCTATTAGTCAAGGTAAGTGGTTTAATTAATTGTTCTTCATCTTCTTCTACTCCTTATTTTTGAAATTGAGATTGAAGTGGGCATTGATTCTTTATTTTCCAATTTTGGAATTTGATTGTTTATGTGGTGCTGGCTGTGAGAAAAGAAAAGAGGATTGGTGATCAAGGTACCAAGTGAGCATTGGGATCATAGGAGAAGAGGTTTGGAACTAATTGCTTTGTGTGTGTAAATTGACAGATTATGTGTTTAAATGTGTAAATTATGTTATGAGATGTATTGAATTGAAGAAATGATCATATCAAGTTATAGTGATAACTATGAATCAAATTGACCTAATTTGAACCTTAATTTCGGATGAATTGTGGAATTGCTATATTTTGTGAGCAAATGAATTAGTTGAGAAATTGTAAGTGGTATGGTATGCATAATTGAGTTAGGAATGTGTTGCTTGAAATGTTGTGAAAGTGATGTTGAATGAGTATAGTATAGTGACCAAAATATGAACCTTAATATCAAAGATATGAGTAATGATTGTGAAATTTCTGGTTCATTTGTGAAAGTGATGTTGCTGAGAATTTGATTATGCGATAAAGTTCATATATGTGTATAGGGACTATAGTTTGAATTTGGTGTATTAGTTTGGCCAAGTTGGTTGTTTCTAAGCTTGACAAGCTTGATTGTGTCAAATGGTATTTGAGGTCTATTCTGACCCATGTGAACTGTTTATGCAGTAAAATAAGTCTTACAACTCTAAATTGGATGAGACTAATTGGGTTGAATCCATGAATTCTATCGCTTTAAATGTTCTAGAAGTATTCTTACTGATTGGGGGATTCTAAAGTCTCCAAAATTACCTGTAAGTGAAGCTAGAATTTCTGAAGGAGGGTTTTGGGACAAGTCATGCTCCCTAGACCATAACTCCCTGAATTTGAGTTTAAATGCTATCTAATTTGTGCCACTTGAAGTTATCACATAGATGAGTAAATGATTAGAAGAGAATGTTAGTTAAAAATGCCAGTAAAGTTTGTTTTAGAAGTCATGTGTACGAAGTAGGAAAAATGTGCTTGTAGGGTAAGTTTCTATGTAGGTCTCTCTTGACCTTCGGTGACTATTTTGCCCATAGATCGAGTTTTAGTGCTCTAAATTGGTTGTATCAAATTGAAGCTAAAACCTAAGATCCACATCTAAAAATGTCTCATAGATATAGTTGAGCTAATTTTATCTCTAAGTGTCCCAAAAGTGGCCAAACCAGAGGTGTCTCTACTTTGGCCGATTCATTTGAGCAGTTCAGGTTGTCTAGATCATATCTGATGTTTTCGATGTCTAAATGACCTGAAACTTTATTCATTGAAAACTTAACATCCTAGGGAATAATTGTTTAGAAGGGAGTTTTGTCTGAAAATGAGTTTTAGATGTCGTTATGGGCTTTGCAAAATTGGGTAGTGAAGCAGTCTTGAGTTTCTGTTTGCTAAATTTTGGTATGTCACGGTGACAACTAATTCATTGCCACCATGACCAATGCCGAGAGAGGGCAGAATGCCTATTTTATACCTCATGGTCACAACAAAGTCATTGCCACTGTGACCCCCTCTGTTTTGACTATTTTATGTATTTTTCTTCCCGAATTGAACCCATATTGCACCGAAACTTTTCTGGATCTATCCGATGCATGTTTAAAACTAATAAATGAGTATAAGAACAATTATCACTTGGAAAATACACATGAATAGGATTAAGATTAATAGCAAATTAATGAAGTAATGATGCATATTTTAGGGATTGAAGCGAATGAGACGTGTAAAAGTATGACTATATGTTTATAGTGAATATGTATAAATGTGATATGTTCAATGAATGTGTGGTTGAAGCATTTACCTAACATTATTATATGATGCATGAATTGATATGACATAGATGTTACTAGAATGTATTATTATGCAAGATATCTAATGATGTTATATTGGTTCATGTCGATATATGAGTGATTGTATATTATGATAAATGTGATTTAAGGCTTTAACCTTATGAATTTTGTAATTATATAGAGACTAATAATGTGGTAATTCAGGTGAATATATATATATATATATATGTATGTATGTATGTATGTATGTATGTATGTATGTATATACGATTTGTACGAATCGAATGATGAAGTGTGAGTTTGACAATAAGAATATGCATATGGAAGTGAATAGGGTTATATGTTGAATGCTATGATTAAATATGATGACTAAATTTGATTATTGAATATGAATTTGTTCAATAACTCATAAATATGTGTAAGTGAGGAATTATGCTATTTTAATCATGTGTACAATTATGATTATTGTGATGTGAGGTCAATAGAATAAACAATCGGATTTAATAAATTGAAGCCTGTGAGTCAAGTAGTGGATAGATAGGCATGCCTATAGGGTCTAAATGCTGCAGCCAAATGCGTCTAATTCTTCTAGAATCATTAATGCGAAATGAATCCATATTGGATTCCCTTATCCGAATATATTTATTATTATTGATTATTTCTGTACTTTCGGGTACTAAAGCGAAATTGTTGTATCTACTGATATTGATGCGATTACTGTACCTTTGGGTACTGATGCGATACCTGTTATCCGCATCTTTGAGTTGCAGGCGTGGATATAATAATTCTGTTAATAAGTTAATAATGTGAATCCTATGTTATGTACTTATGGATATAAATGTGATGTGCCTGTGAAGAATTGTGTGACATAATGAGTTTAAATGTGAATATTCTAAGATGTTATACTCACTGAATATATGCTTTTGTTGATTATGAGGCATATGAATGATTTCTAATTCCTTATGAAACATTGTATAATGTTAATTGTTAAACTGAATTGCATTTAAGTTCCATGAGTATGTGAACTGAATTGATGAGCACGCACATCTCCAATGTGTATAGATCCAGCTTGGATTCACAAGAGCGTGTATTTTCAAATATAAATGTGAAAGAGGTATTTTTATGTAATAATGTGAAAAGAGGTACGTATACGTACCACAGTGATATTCGGATATCTACTTCTAAGAGTGTGGAAGCAAGGTATAAAACGAGTGAAGTGTTGTGAATATAGCAATGTGAATTTAATGCATAAAGAGAATGGTGTGTGGTATTGTTATGGATTAAGGAAGGTATACATTATGCGGATTTGTGATTATAACTTGATGATGGTGTATATACATATGGTGATATCGATAGTTACCTTGCCATAAGTAAATATATATGTGTGATGCCTTAAAATGGTGATGTCTGTTGACATGCAATGAATGAACAGAAGTATACTAGAATGAGTAATATGACATGTATTAATTCAGGATATAAAGTAATGAACTATGAATGACTTTGATAATGTTGATAATTACTTGTTATGTAGTTGTTGATGGTTAATCTGAATTGTTTATATGTATGATGAATATATGATCGCTTAGATACGATAGATGATATATTATATGTATGTAATAATGCAAGGCATGTTCAAGTTTTGATATAATGACTGTTATGAATGAATATAGTATGTTGTTGTTCCCCACTAAGCGTTATCGCTTAGCATGAATGTTTTTATCCATGTAGGTATCTGAAGATAGCAGTTTGGAAGACAGTCCTGCATCGCCAACGGCCAACACATTAGGAACCGCTGTATAAATAGGTTATTTTGTAATAGTAAAAGATGTGTATTTATAGTTGGCATGTGTAAGTGAACTAAGTTGTATTTTGTAAAGAAAAAAGTATAGTAAGACTAAGATGTTAGATAATGTAATGCATGTATTTTTCAGTTGCTAATTGAATGTTACTTTTGAAAGAAATTTATTAATCCTGAACTTTGTTTGTAAAACTGTTTGTTGTGCATGTGTTTGTGTTGTAACACTCCATAGTCACCATAGTAAATCTCTATAGGTGGTTAGGGGGTGCTACACTACATGCTTTATGTAGATAATAAGTATGATTGTATGGTAATAATATGTATACAAATGTTTCAAGAAATGAACCACTGACATAGTAAAGGTAGCAACCTAGGAACTTACCAACTTAATTATGTATGCATATTCCTAGGGAATATAATTGGTAATTAAGCTTCTAATTTTTATTTATTAAAGGTAAACTAAGTAACATGTTAAGTAGTATTTGTGTACATATTTCGTATATAGTGAAGATATAACCTAAATTTATGTGAAGTCATCTATCCATGTATATTTACAAAAGAATAACTATAAAGTACTTAATAAGTCCTAAAGGATGTTAAATGATAATGTAAATTCTGAGTAGTATGTTATTGGCTTTTGTGTTTATCCTAGATAACTATGTAATATGATCTGGATTGACTGTCCTTTGAATAGGATAATAAGTATGATGTTAATGACTTGGAAATTTGTATTTCAAGCATAGTTCAATTATGAATATAACAAAGTATGATTGTATATGTACATACCTTTTTTTTAACATAAATTATGTATGATAAAGTGAAATTGTATTTTTGTGAGTATATCTTCTGTGTGGTAATGGACGACTGCTATGAGTGGCCGTCCGAGGCATAATGTTTCCCACTAAGCATTAGGCTTAGCACGGATTTTTAATTCGTGTAGGTTTAAGTGTTGATGTCCTTTTCAAGGACCATCTACAAAAGTCTGGGCCAACACAAGTGTAGGAAGAGATTTCTAATGATAGTTCTTTATATGTTAAATTGTGATGTATCTGTAATTAAAGTTTATAAATGTAATATTATTTGTAAACCGAGCAATATGAATTATATTCTGGATATATATATGTATAAGAAGTACTTGATAAGCTATGTATGTATGATGTAAAGGTAAAGAAAATTTTTAATTGCGACATGTGCTATGTATGTGATCAATTCAGCTTAGCATTTGGATATTAATGGCATATAAGGATTACCAGTTTGTTATCGGGCCTTGTTGTAAAGTCGTGTATCGCTTCGCTATAGGTAATCCTACATCCTACTGCGAGATATTAGGGTATGTGTAGGGGGTGTTACATTACATGTAAAGCATATATGCTAAAAGTATATGAATAAAGGATTTACAGTTTGATGAAAGTAAATGAGTTATGCATGAATATAGCCGTATAAAGATGCATTTTCTAATATGAACATGTTTTGAATGTGATTTTGTATAGCACATATGATCAACAAAGTAAAGGATTAAAAAAAGGAACATAATAGATACAATAGCCTACAAAGTATCTTGAGTTATGGAGAGATAGACATGCCTATAGGGATAAAGTTGTAGCTGCCATAGTTTGACACGTTTAACATGTCCATAGTCTCGACACCATTGGTGTCCACAGTTTTTGAGATGATAATGTCTCCACAGTTCTGATACTGAACGTACAGTATCTACAATTGAGACCCTAGCAGTACACATAGTTTCCCATTATCCACATCTATAGATGATGTGCAAGCAAAGTATAGTTCCAGAGAAAAGATTAAAAATATATAGACAAATGAACACGTTAAAGGACATGTATGTAAGATTATAGTATATAAACTTCTAGTACTATATGTGATTATAACATCTGCTAAAGATAACCTAGCATTATATGACAGTAAAATAGAAATGCATAGCCACATGTGTTTAAATGACTACTTATGAAATATGTATATAGTGCACATATATGTATAAAGATATGATGTTTAAAAATGTGCAAATATAAATGAGTAAATGTTAAAGGAATATGATTTTAATCTGAATATGAATAAGTTAAAGTATGAACATTATAAAGATATCTTTATAAGATTATTGATATAAATGCTTTACATGATTATCATTGAAATGTGAAACACATCAATATAAATATATATATATATATATATATATATATATATATATAACTTTATCTCTAAAAAGTAATTACATGAATTTATGAATCTATGAATGTTCATTTGTGTGTGAATGTATTCGACAACTTCTGTGAGAAGTCGTCCATATCATGACAGTTCCCCACTAAGCTATATGGTTAGCACGGATTTTTAATCCATGTAGGTATAGGGTTTTTGGACGTAGCTTGAAAGGACATTTTGAAAGGTGACAAGCCAACACAAGTTAGGTGTAACACCCTTATTGCCCTTATACAAAATGTAAGTATAACTTACTATGACGCTCACTATGAGATTACCATGATTCATAATGATAAAGCAAATGCAGTAATTTTTTTTCTTCCATTATTAACTTGAAGATATTCGTTTCAATTAACCATATTATTCATGCATAGTTCATCTAAATCCTAACCATATAAAATCCTTGCCAATAACGTATAATTGTTCAGTTTTACTAGTCATTTGGTGAAATTTTCAACAATATAACGACTATAATCTTAGTCTACCCTTCCTGTAATTCAAACAATCCGCAGCTCACATAGAGGCACAACAAGAATACAAACCACAATATACGTATATTACAATCAAACATGCCACTCTTCATATACTGTCTACAGTCATCCATAATAACAATAAAGTCCATACTAATACATATACATGCCAATAACTCTTAACATACAAAATACTTCATCATCCTAATCTTGCCCGAGTCAGCATCTAAAAAGAGGTATGCTTGCTCCGTCGTCCTTAGGCATACACCTACACGTAGTTAATAAAAATACATATTGAGCATTAAATATGGCCGGTGGTGGTTACAAATCCAAAATTTTCCACTATCTAAAGGCTACACACACACATGCATATTTCAATCATTTTAAGTCATTAAATCTATTATTATTCATTTTCCATACTACAATATTTCTATTGCTTATTCTCTAATTTAACTAGTTAATATCCCATAAATAAATAATTTATCTTATTTCAAGTTAAATTCAATATTAACCTTATTTATTCAATTAATTTGCCATTTTACTACCAATTCACTTTAAATCTTTTACATAGAACCATTTTTACTTCCATTCTTATTCCACTTCATTATGGTTCATATTACTTCATTTCTTTTCTTAGTATTTATTTACACTAAAGTATGTATTACAAATACAATAAACTTTACATAAATTATTATACATTTTCATATATATTATTATTAATATTGTTATCATCTATTATTCATTCACTAATCCTCCATTATAAATTAATTACACAGATAACATTCATTTTTCTAGCTAATTACATTTAAATTCTTTAATTCACACTATTTACGTCAATTCATATTTTAGTCCCTAAACCTTTAATAAGTTACAATATTGCCCTTTGTTTTACCATTTATTTACAATAATGCCACTAGTTAACCTAATTTCCATATTTAATTCATTATTAGACTTACAAATTACCATTTAGCCCTTAAAACATTGTTTTCTTTTCAAATTACATTTTAGTCCTTATACAATGATCAATTTATTCACGTTTTCCTTTATTTAACCTTATTAACTATTTTATTTACATTTTTGCCATTTAATCCTTAGATTTTTTTAAATTTTTACAAGTAAGTCCTTTTTCACTCTATTTCTCATATTAACTCTTATTTATTCAGTTTTATTCATTTTTTTACCATTTTGCCCCTAGTATCAATCCGGTAGAAATCTCTAAACCGAATACACGAGACGTGAACCCCACAAGTTCGCTACATTAGCAGTAATATAGTAACAGTAATACAATAATAGTAACAGTAATACATTACAGTAGCAGTGACAGTGACAGTATCAATACAGTAGACCGTCATTAGCCTACTAGAGCGAGTCATCATGACTCGTACTAAGGTATAGTGTGTTGGGTTTTAAGCGAAATAATGCAAATCATCATGCAGCGGAAACTAATAAAACACTCAAATAAGATTCATGCGATCCAATCGATTCAAAAAGAGGGATAAGAATACCGACCTTTTGGTGTGCTTCAAAAAAGAACTAACACCTTTGTTCGATCGAATTATAGACGCCGCACCAATCACGAACGCCCTCTATCAGTATCCACACGCACAAACCAAAAACAGACGATCACAAGGGTGCTAGCTCCCTTTCTTACGACTGAATATTATGAGATTTTCTCTCCATTTTCTGTCTTTTCTTTCACAAAGAAAAAGTACGGCTAGGGTTTCTCTTAGTTTTATGAAAACAGTAGCCACTCTTTTTAAAAAAAAAAAAACGTAATTAGGTTTTGCTCTCATTAAACATATATATATCCATACATATATATATATATATATCCATTTAAACCCTAGAGAGAAAAATTAGGATATTATCTCTTATTCAAAGTAAGAAATATATATATATATATATATATATATATATATATATGTATGTATGTATGTATGTATGTATGTATGTATATAAGAACATTAAAAACGTTCTTCAACAAAATAATTTTACAAACACTCATCTTAATATAATTGCAAAACAATTGATTAGGATTGAGGAAATCCAAAAAACTGCTACTGTCGTTTCCTAGGTTGAATCGATAGCTTCAAAACTAAAAAGTCCAGTGTTTAAACCTTTTTAGGTTTCAAAAACAAGCCAAAAATTGTTCAAGGAAGGTAAACCAGAATTTATCAAAGCTCCTAAAACCCAACTCAGTAAAATAGAACAAACTTCTACCTCTACACCTGTAGTTATACAAGACACTCCTGATCGTAGCAAAATTGTTAGTACTCTTGATCAAGCTTCTGATTCTGAAGATGCACAACAGAATGAGGAGTTGTACAGACTCCATTGGCAAAAAAGCCAGCCATTAACAATGGTTACGGCTCCAGACTTAGGGATAGAAAATAGACCAAATATTTTATCTCAGTCTAAATTCAATGCCTCAACTGTCTACGAATGGAATATAGATGGTATGTCTGAATACAATATCCTTAGTCTTCTACAACAGATGACTATGGCCTCCAATGCCTACAAAACCCAAACAAATACACCTGATAGAGCTATTGCTAAACTCTTGATTGCAGGATTTTCAGGACAACTGAAAGGATGGTGGGATTACCATCTCACCGCCCAATAGCAATTAGAAATATTGAGTGCCATTCAAACCATAAAGGATGGAGCTCCCATTCTAGATGAGTTAGGTAACCCAGTTCCTGATGCAGTCGCAACCCTAATCCATACGATTAGTCTGCATTTCATAGGTGACCCTTCTCATTTAAAAGATAAAAATGCAGAATTGCTTTCAAACCTTAGGTGTAAAAAGCTTTCTGATTTTCAAAATTATAAAAACACGTTCTTAACTAGGATAATGCTTAGGGAAGATTCAAACCAACCTTTTTGGAAAGAAAAATTCCTTGCAGGCCTTCCTACCCTTTTAGGGGAAAGAGTTAGGAACAAGATTAAGGAAACTTGGGGAATTAATCAAATTCCTTATAACTATTTAACTTATGGGGAATTAGTTAGTTTTACCCAAAAGGAAGGTTTAAAAATCTACCAAGATTTAAAACTTCAAAAACATTTAAAATGGGAAATGAAGAAAACTAGGCAAGAACTAGGATCATTTTGCAAACAGTTTGAAGTCTCCACAGAAAACCAAACTAAAACCTGTGGAGTTTCTTGTTCCAAAACCTACAAAAAGCCTCACAAACGGTTTTCTTCGAAACTAAATAAAGAAGAGTTTTACAAAAGATCTAAGCCTCAAAAGCTTTATAAAAAACGAAGATCTTTCAAAAAAACCTTCAAACCACAAACATTTAAACAAGTCACTTGTTTTAAGTATCGCAAACCTGGCCATACTTCCAAATATTATAGACTTAATAAAAAAACTTCATGAGTTACAAGTCGGGGAAGAAATAATTCAAAAAATTAAAGCCATCCTCCTTGAAACTTCTGAGAGTGAATTTCAAACAGAATCATCAGAAACTGAAGATTCTTTTCAAAATGATGAAGTAGCTGCCCTTGATTCCTCTAGCAGTGAGTCAGGTACTAGCTCAAAATCAATAAATGTTTTGACAAAAGATCAATAATTAATTCTTGATAACATAAAACAAGTGGAAGATTCAAAATTTCAAAAGGAAATCATTTAAAAACTTTTGAAATCTTTTGAACCCAAATCACCAAAACCTTCCACTTCAACTTCTAAACTTATTCCAAACAATACTTATGATCTAACCAGGATTCTGAGTATTAAAACCAAAATAAAAACTCCTATTACAATTCAATCGGTTCAAGAAGAAATTGGAATTGTAAAAAGAGAACTGAAAACTATTAAAGAAAAATAAGAGAACGATCCAAAACTTCTTCATACTCTTCTTTCAGAAGAAACTGGTTTTAGTGAAAATGAAAACGAAGAGAAGAAAGAAAGTGAAACTGCAAACATAGACTTTGATAATGAAATCCAAAGTTTAGAACAAGCGCCAAATGATTTTTTATTTATTTTGCGTGAAATAACTTTGAGAAAATATCTAGTAAAAATTTCTCTCATTTTTTTAGATGATTTTAAAATTGATACAGTTGCTCTTTTTGACACATGAGCTGATTTAAATTGTTTAAAAAGCTGTATGTCCCTAAAATATTTTCGGAAAAAACTTCTGAAAAACTTGTCGCAGCTAATAACTCCGACTTGAAAATCAAATTTAAAACAGAGGCATCCATTCAAAATCGAAATCTTTTCATCAGAACTCCTTTTGTTTTGTTAGAAAATATTAGTTATACTGTCATCCTAGGGACTCCATTTATCAATATGATTACTCCCTATTCTGTCACGTATGATTGTATTTCTTTCAAAACAAACAAAGAAAAAATTGTTTTCTCTTTCATTGAAAAACCAAAAACAAGAAATTTAATGCTTTTAAAAGCTTATTCTGTTTACAAAAATGAATTGAATTGTATAATTCAGGGGAAATAAAATTATTTACAATTTTTAAAACAAGATGTATCCTTTTTTAGAATTAAAAAATAATTGGAAGATGATTTGGTTAAAGAAAAAATTTCTAACTTTTAAAAATAAATTGAAAATGAAATTTGTTCAGATTTACCAAATGCTTTCTGGGATAGAAAACAACATATGGTTGACTTACCAAACAAAAATGAATTCTCAAAAAAACAAATTCCAACTAGTGCTAAACCTATACAAATGAATCATGAACTCGAAGAACACTGTAAAAAAGAGATTCAAGATTTAGAACAAAAAGGTCTAATTGTGAAATTCAGGTCCCCCTGGAGTTGTGCAGCTTTTTATGTCAACAAAAATTCCGAAATAGAAAGAGGAACGCCTAGGCTTGTAATTAATTATAAACCATTAAACAAGGCTTTAAAATGGATTCAATATCCGATTCCAAATAAAAAAGATCTTTTACAAAAGCTTCATTCTGCATTTGTCTTCTCAAAATTTGATCTAAAATTGGGATTTTGGCAAATTCAGATTGATCCAAAAGATTATTATAAAACAACTTTCATTGTTCCCTTCGGTCAATATGAGTGGATGGTAATGCCGTTTGGATTAAAAAATGCTCCTTCAGAATTCCAAAGAATTATGAATGAAATTTTTAATCCTATTTCAAAGTTTTGTGTTGTCTATATTGTTGATGTGCTAATCTTCTCTGAGTCAATTGAAAAGCATTTTAAAAATCTTAGTGCATTTTTCAATATGGCTAAGAGGAATGGTTTAGTTGTTTCAAAAACAAAAATCTCTCTTTTTCAAACAAAAATATGTTTCTTAGGACATTATATATGCCAGGGAACTATTTCAGCAATAGAGAGGTCTTTGGTCTTTGCTGACAAATTTCCAGATAAAATTTTAGACAAAACCCAACTCTAAAGGTTTCTGGGTAGTTTAAATTATGTCTTAGATTTTTGTCCTAACATCAACAGTCTAGCAAAACCATTGTAGCTTGGTCGGAAGAACACACCCAAGTTGTTCAATTGATTAAAAAGCAGGTCAAAGAAATCCCTTGCCTTCATCTAGCTAACCCGCTAGCACCTAAAATTGTCAAAACTGATGCTTCAGACATAGGTTATGGAGGAATTTTAAAATAAGATGTGGGCGGGAAAGAATGCATTCTCCAGTTCACATCTGCACATTGGAATGATTGCCAAAAGAATTACTCTAGTATTAAAAAAGAAATTCTTTCAATTATCATGTGCATTTCAAAATTCCAAAGTGATTTACTAAATCAAAAGTTTTTACTTCGGATTGATTGTAAATCCGCTAAGAAAGTTTTACAAAAAGATGTCCAAAATATTGCATCTAAACAAATTTTTGCCAGATGGCAAGCCATCCTCAGTATTTTTGATTTTGAAATTGAATTTATTAGAGGAGATAAAAATTCAATTCCTGATTTTCTGACTAGAGAGTTCCTTCAAAACAGGACCCCAGAATGCCCAGAAAATCAAAAGGAAAAGGAAAAGAGGTCCAAAAGGAGGACCAACAAAATTTAAAACCTGTAGTAGCCTCATTTGCTACAGAAATCAAATTCTGGGCTCAAATAGTCAAAGAGGATAAAGAGGCCCTTCTTAAACAGTCCCAAGTCCAGCAATGGATTGAGACTCTTTTAAAATAGCTAGAACTTGGCTTACTCTTTAAAACCTTAGCGGAGCAACAATCAGGTAAAACTCCTCAAACTGCTTTAAAAATAGAAGGGGGATCTTTAACTTCAAAACCCTCTTCTAAAATAGTTTCAAAACCTTCGCAAGAAAAATCTTGTGAAAGGACTCTTATTCAACCCTCCGACCTTGGAGTAATTTCAAAATCTTCGCAAGAAGTATCTTGAAAAATCGTTTTAACTCAAAATGATTCTCAGATTGTATTATCACAATCTAAAATGATTTCAGAATATTTTGTTAAAATGGATTTCCAATATATCTGGACCATTGAGGAAGGATTTTTCCATCAAAACCCCCAGATCGCCATTTCAAAGGTTTTCGTAAAAGGCTAGCTTTTTAAACCCTGGGATTTAACAAAACCCTAGCCTTATTACAGAACTATTTTGGAATTGACGGGTTCTATCTCCATAAAAGATAACCCCCAAACTAGCCAAATAAACTATTCAACGGCGAAAATCCAAAAAATCCTCTCTCCTCTTGAGTGGGGACAAAACCTCCATAAACCAAAACATTTCCCTATTGATTTTAAAACTACTTATAACCATTGTAGGACATATACATATTGGGATTACCAACAAGCTTGGTATAATACCTTCCTTTTTCAAAACACTAATTTTACCCATACTTGGTTAATTTATTTTAACCTTAGACATGAGTCATCCAAAATTCCCTTTTGGTTTGCTCATTGGTGGAAATCGTTCGAAACTTTTCCTGAAATTCTTAAACCCAAAATTCAAGAAAGCTATCACCTTTTTAAAACCACTTTCAAACCTTCTAAAAAGGAAAAATGATTTCATCCCTTGATGCTTTTTGCTTCAAAATTCTTTCTACCTTGGGTAACCGCCTGGTATTTAGAATATTTTCAATAAGAAGCTCAAACCATCCTCATTAGAAGATTCAAGGTCAAATGGTGGACAAAGTTTTCTGTTCCAGAATCCATCAAAATAGACTCAAGGCCTTCTAAAAACGGATGCATCAACAACGCAACCCTTGGCCCAAAAGTCCTTTGCCCAGACTCAACTAGCGGCAGCAAAAACTAAAGATGAATACTTTCAGATTATGGCCCAACTTCTCCAAAGCAAGGCCACTTCTTCAAAAGCCCCTTCAGGTTCTTCAAAAGAAGGCTCTTCAACAAGCTCTGAGGCCATTTATAAATTAGGTGACGACGATGGAAAAAATGCTCAATATTTTCCAAACTCCCGTTTGAGCCTATAAGCGGGATTTTTCAAACATGGGTTTAGCCCATTCATTTTCTTTGATATTGTAATATTTTGTAAACATGGGCCTAGCCCATCCCTTTTAAGATTTTTGAATACTTTTAAATAGGCTTAAGCCCACACCTTTGTTTAAGGCCTAGCCTTAAAAAAAAGTAAAGTAAAAAGTAGAAGATATTATTTCTGTCATACTGCTTTTGGTTTTTTCCTCCTTTTTCAACAGCCATCATGAAGCAACAGGAACATAGCATGTAAAGGCATCTCTTCCACTTCATCCTATCACTTCATATCTCAAAAGGCTCCCTTGATTGACGGTGGACTCTCTACTTAAGGCTTCCTTCTTCCCAGTTAAAAGGGCAGAGACTAATTTGGAGAGGATTCCCGGTCTTCAAACTCTCACACTTAGATCAGATTTTAGGTAGCTCATGTGTTGAGCAAAAACCCCTTGTAATCTCGAGCTAAGTGTTTATCTCCAAAGTTTGTAATTATTTTGCTTTCTTTTAATAGCTCATGTGTTGAGCCTTTGTACCTTACAGTTTCTGTAATTTAAATAGTTATTTTAATATATATACATTTTCAAACAATTAATTTTGCATTCATAAGTATGCTCTGTACTTGCGGTTTATACTGATCTGGTACATCAGAAATACTGTTTGCATATTTTGAAACAATTTTGAAGGTATATAGGTTGAAATATTCGAGCTACGGACTACTAGTCCAAAGGATAACTCGATTATCATGCTTAATTATTGCCACGTACCCTCTTGATTTGATTTTTTGAAATTATTTTAACATTGCATTTTCATTCTCATTTTAGTTTTAGGTTGTGAAATCAATTCGTGAATATATTGCTATGTGGTAGTTTTAGATCTCATTTCACTTACCCTTTGATATTGCACGTCCATCATCTATTGTGGTTTCTAGATGTGCTATTTTGAGGTTTTTTAATGGCGGATGTTCAGACTGGACTTTCCTACCATCTTCTAAGTCCCATTTTGTTTCCTTGTTTCTAATTATAACAGGGTTGACAGACCTGGTGTTGGTTTGGAAAGGATATGCAATTTTATTTTGAGAATCATATATTTCAAACCAGTCAAAAAACAAAATATGAGTTTTTTTTTGTATGACGAAGTCATAAAACTCTTTTTGGATTTCTTTTCTGTTATTCAGAAAATTTTTGAAAAATCAGTTTCTTTTTTCTGAATTTTTAAATGCATAAAAATCTTCATGCAAATATTTTTTTATCAAATTTAAATTCTTTTTCATGAACATTAAGTTCATTTATAACATTTTCAGTTATTGCTGAAAAAGATGGTGAAGTTGTGGTGAATTATTTTTTTCTTCTTCACCTACCTGAGGTCTAGTGTAGACCTGGTGTGGTAAATTTGAAGAATAATCCACATTTTAAAATGAAGCACTTGGAATGCTTGAGCAAGAAAATCTTGCATTTTGAAAATTCTCCATCCTATCAGGCAAATGAATAACTGAGGGTAATTTTGAAATTTTTCCTAAATCTAAAGTACTGGTGGAAGAAACAGTATCAGAATATAGATGGCTGGAAGCTCTGTTGAAGCTTATTTTTACCTTTCCATCATTGTACTAGGTAATTTCTTTTAAATGTGTATTTGGTCTTGCCTGTTCAGGAGATTTTGGTTTTGAAACTCCTTCTAAGATCCATTCTTCGGGAAGACTAATATCTTTCCAAATGATAGATTTTGGAATCACAATGTTAGATCTAGATAGATCTGTTTGTAAAAAGAGGGTTTCACCCTTTTTAAATTCCACATTTTTTTTGCAGTAAAAGCAGAAACCATTGCTTTATAATGCACCTTAAACATGATTGCTACTGGAATTGATCCTTCTAGCATTTTGTAATTATGAGTTTTGATTTGCAAAATCAAAGATTTTAAAATTTTCATATCTTTTAAAGACAATGAAATATCAGGATAACATTCAAAAGAGATTGGTCCTTGACAAAGGCTTGACTCAACTGATGCTATCATAGAGTCCTGAAAATTTAACAATCTAGCATCCCTCAAGACACAAAGTATTGAAGTGTTTAAGCCATCTTTAGTTAAAGGTTTAATTCCTACCTGGACAAGACCTATATGAATATAGTTGTATTTTCTGTCTCGGTGTTTTTGCAAAGTTTTTTGAGAAAGAAGTTGGATGGTTTCAAATGGTTTTTGAAATATATATATATATATATATATATATATATATATATATATATATATACATATAATTTTGAAATTAAATATAAATATCTATATTTATATATTTTCAAAATACCCTAATGAAATCCAGTCCGTTTATTATGGTCTTTGTGTGTGACCCAATAGGTTTATATTAAGTTGGCAGTGGGCCCAACTTCATAATAGGCCCAAAAGTCATAATTGGTCTCTAACAAGACATTATGACTACCCAAATAATATAAATATCGTTAATCCGATTTTAACCTGACAAAAGAACATGTTATTATCCTTTTGTCACACGATATCTTATTTGAACATAAGTCATGGTTCATGTCCAACTTATATTGTTCAAATATATAATTTCCCGATTACTAAGTAGACTGATAAATTCAAATGACATTGATCACACTATCAATTCATTCGAGCACGGCAATATATTTTATAGTCCTACTTATCGAGAGGCCCAATAGATATCTCTCTCATAAGAGAGGGACAAATTCCATCTTGATTATTCACTTTCTTCTGCATAATTCTCATTATGTCTGATCATAAATTTTATAATTATCCGATTAAAGATAATATTTGATTATGTCAAAACATAATGTTCCTTATGTAGGAAACCGTGATAAGCTCAAGTCAAAGGATTCAATAACATATCTATTATAAGGTCACTTATGACACTATCCCATGTAGTGATCTCACAGTGGGTCTATCCAGTACCTTGTTCTCTAACAAGTACCTATAGATTTGATTTATATCATCATATATAATCATCCCATGATTATCAATGCAAATCTATACTAATCTGAATTTATCTTTATGCCCTTTAGTGATAAATGACTAGGAACGACGCGAATAAGATGGTTATTCATAAACATTACAATAATGTAACATGCCAATAATATTAATGTGAAGAAAGCCATTATATAAATGAAAATGTAATGATTATATGAAGGTCCAAATATTTGGCCTAGGGCATAACCACTAACATAGTGCCCCTATGGCTAGTCATCTATATTCTGAGCTAGATTTCGCTACCAGACTACTAAGGGCAGTTAAACTATTCATTTAATTCAATTTCCCTTTAATACTTAACATAAATTTTATTCACGTTATTAATTATCAAGGTACATTATATGGCCAAAAAGACATATCCATTACCAATTCATTCTTTTTCCATCAAATCATTTCCAAATGACTTATTATTCAATTCTAACATCAATTATGCCATAAAATATATTAAACATAGTTCATTCTATATTTTTCATTCTAAAAATATTATAATTTCTAATTAGGAAAAAAAATCAATTAAATTCTAATAATTCCCAATTAATTTTCATACACTCAATTTCCATCTAATATTCATTTTATACCTTAATAAATAATCAAATATACATTAATTTACCTATACATTCAATTCGACCTAACCATGATTTATATTATAAGTCTTATTCTTCACTCATTTATCATTAACTAAACTAGATTACACCTTAATTTACATGTTTATTCAATTAATTTCCATTAAATCGTAAAATATACCTAAGTATACTCTAATATACTATTCGGCCTATATTACTTTTCCACATTCAATTTCTTTTTTTCTTCCTTTTTTTCATTCCATTGCACTAATTAAACAATATTAGCACTAATTAAGTCATAAACTCAATTAAATATAATATATTCCAACATTTTCAATATACACATAATGCATTATTATACTTCAAAATATTCAATTAAATTCTAATAATTCTAAATAAATTAATATATACTCAAAATCATATCTATTTACCTTTTTTGACTTATTACTTAACAATTAACCAAATTACACATTAAAAAACCTACATAATCTATTCAGCCATCCAAAGTCCATGCAGTTCAATTCATTTGTTTCTAATTTTAATCATTCAAACTATCATATTTAACCTTCCTAAGCATGGCTATTAAGTTTAATTCATTTAAGCATGCATATTTCATTTACATACCATATAAACATAACCTAAAATTCTACAAAATCAATGGAAATAATTAGATTTTGTAACTACTAACCTCAATTCCTTGCTTTAGGCTTCTTAAACTTCCTTAGCTTTGCCTTTGTCCTTTGAAACTTCCTTACCTTCCTTGTTTTCTACCATAGGCCGAATATGTATACCAAAGAAACCATGACTAACTCACTTCATTTATTCAATATAACATCATAAATGTAATCTACATACCCTATTTCATCCAATGGAATCCTTTAATAAATTTTAAACCCTCAATTTCTCTTACCTCACTTTTATGCCCTAAGCTTGAATCCTTTGATTTTTCCACTTCTAACCTTCCAATTAATGATTGAAGGCCACAATTAATTAGTAGAGAGGCTAAAATAATTTTAGGAAGCTTTAATTTGGTGTAAGAATTGGAAAAGTTGAAGAAACTTAATAAAGGAAAATGAAGAAACAATTCGGCCATAAAGGAAACTTAGGAGAGCTGAAGATAAATGCAGATTTGTCTAGTAATTTCTGATATTTTAGGTTTATATGGGTGGCTAAAATGGGTTGGGCCTTAATTAAGTCAAGTGGTCCAACCCAATTAGGCTCATTTGTGAAATTAAAGCCCATTTAGAAATTCTAAATTAATCCTCTCACTTTTCAGGTTCAATTTCTCCCAAATTTGATTCCATAATTTATAAAAATATATAATCTAGCCTACATAAAAATTTTCAGCCCATTGGGAGTCTATTTTCGGTCCGGTACACTAAAACTGGTCCAATTCACACTTTTTCGATGTTACCGTAAAATTAATTTTTCACTGTCAAATAATACTACATATTATTTTGAGTCAATATGCACCTTTAAATAAATTTCAGAGATCATTTACTATTTTTAAAGTTTTGGTCAAACCACGGTCAAACCTGGTTACTATTTGAACCGAGCTAGGACTTTTTCTTATTTTCAACTTTTAGGGACTTATTTGACCTCATTTTCACTCCAAATTCTAACCTTGGACTCATCATGACTAGCATTTTCCGATGGTCAAATAAAATATTTTTTACTTTGGATGTATTTTCGATCCTAAGTGCACTATTCACAATCAGGAAATAATATTCACAAATTCAAAAATTTTTTGGGCCATTACATTAGGAGTGAAGTTTATGTTAATTCCTTTTTATATACCGCTATATGATATGTAAATGTAATTTTTGTATAAGTGGAAAATCGCTATTTTTATTTAAATGTAAATGTTTATGTATGGTAAATAGATTATTAGATGATATATATATGTGAATACAGACCAGTATAGAACTATATATGATGAATTATATTGTGCATATATGTAACTTTACAATAAAAAAAAAATTGTATCACATGCATATGTATATGACTATAATCGGATACAACAATAATTAATGTGTTATAAAAGTATTTGAATAAAGTATAGTGCTGTGTGTGACACCTTGTAATGACCTGAAACTGGTATAGCAATGATCAGTGAATTCTGTAGAGTAAGTTATGCGATTTTGGTGTGAAAATGACAGCTTGAGTACCTTTGATTATAGAAGAGTTAAAAAGTTAAACGTGCGAGAAGTATGAAAATTCTAGGATGGGTGACCCTTGGGAAGCCCTATCGCTTAAAATGACATCAGTTAGTTAAAAATATTTTATTTTACCATTAGAATATATGAATTAGGAGGAGTCTGGTGATGTAATTTGGTGCAAAAATGAGTTCAAATAGGTCCCCGACAGTCAAACTGAAGATAGCCTTTGGTTCGGTTCAAATAGTAATTAGGTTTGACCGAAGTCTGACCAAGACTTTAAAGATAATAAATGACCTTTGAAAAGTTATCTGAAGGTATAGATAGACTCATAATAGTCTGTACAACAGTTTGGTAGTGAAAAAATAATTTTATTTGACACTAAAAAATGGATGAATCGGACCAGTTTAATTGAACTAGATCGAAAATGGACCCTGATTAAGATGGAATAGAGGTCAAAGGAGTTACTAAAAGTAAAAAGGAAGTTAAGGATGAAAAGTGAACCGAATCAGTTCAATTAGTGAATTGGATCGGTCAGATCAGTTTGACTTTAGTTTGATTAGTTTGACCAAATTTTGAGTGAGCTCTAAATGATGCTACGAACCTCAGAAAAATTATCCGAAAGCATGGATTTACTTAAAATATTATGAAAAATCAAATGGTAATGAAAAATAAATTGGACTGGTGAGAAATTACTGGACCAGGAAACGGTCTATGATTAAGCTAAATTTTATGTGGAAGCTAAATTTTATATTTTAAGAATTATGAAACTAATTTTGGGAAGAATTGAGCTTGGAAAGTGATAAAAATTATTTTGGATTGCAAAATGGGCTTAAAACCTAATTGGGCTTAAGAATGGTTGGACCAACTTGGTTGGACCAAGCCCAACCCATTAAGGCAGCTATATAAACCTCTGTATTACAAATTCTTCTAGAGAAATCCCTAGAAATCCTGTAGCCTCCTCTCTCTCTTCCTTGGCCAAATTGAACTCTTCCTCCTTAAAGGATTTTCTTCATTTCTTTTCCATGGTTCCCACCAAATCCAACCTTCCCAAGTAATTTCCAACCTCTCTTTTCAATGATGGTGGTCTCTAAAGCTCATTTAAAGTGAGAGAAGTGGGAGAAAGTAATGGAAAAGTTTGTGTCTGTAACACCCCCAATGCCACCACGTAGCATATCGACAGAAGAAGAGCCACAGTGAGCGAAGGGTGCTACCAGAAAAACACAAACATGATAATACAGAAATCAAAGTAATAAAATTTCCAACATCATAACCTCAAGATATGTACATTCTAGACTTATCTAACACACATCATCATTCGCACTAAAGATTATTACATCTCATTGCAAATGCTAAATAAATAAACTTAATTACAAACCGACAATCAATAAAAACATTCTATAACTTCTACCAACTCGTTGGCCAAAGTCACAAAGAACCGCTGTGCGACTCTGATCTCCTAACCTGCACAGACAAACAACTATGCTAAGTAATAACGCTTAGTCGGGCGAAACAAATAATGGGTAGCCACTCACAGTGGTTGCCGAGGAAAACACATGTAAATCAATATATATATATATAAACATAATGTACACCGGTTAAAGCTATCATAAATTCATATTCTTTTTCTCATGCAAAACTTAAACATTTTCCTATATACATTTGTTTACCACTTTATTTCCCCTTTACTATTACACAATATGCAATCATCATGTCTATCAAAAATTAACAAACATTACACAAAGATTTCCTTACCGATATACTTACATTGGTCATCCAAGCTAAAGTTCAGAAGACAAGCAAATACATAACATACCCGTGTTCTCAATTCAAACATGTAAATGAATATATATATATATATATAATTCATTCATTGATTATTCAACTATAGAAAACATGCATATCACTTACTTCAATTATTCTTTACAAAAACTTCATACAGATAAGTATACTCTTAACTCTTGCACAGATTAATAACATGTATTATCCCCATATGATCTCTTATGCAATTAGGACTTATGCATACATGCCTATCAGAACAAATAGTACTTGTTACTTCTCTTCTCATTTAACAGATATTTCCTTATTACCCAAAACACATAGGTACCCGAAGGTACCGTACTTTTCCACATGAGTGTCCATAAAGGATCCGGAACAGAGCAGTGCATAGAGCACAAGTCAAATGGCATTAATCACAAATGCATCAAATGCTTATTCACATAATCAATTTATAAATCATCGCAGAGCTTATCACTAAATCACATTATTTCACTCTTTAATTGTCTGCTAAGTCATAGGGGTGGATAAGCGAGTGAACACATGGCGGTACCTTACAGGTACGAATCGAACTGAACGCATGGCGGTACCTTACGAGTAGGAATCGAAAAGCATCATCACATTTTCTCATTCCAAAACATTTTATAGAGGGGATCTTAAACAAGATCCATACACATTGAGGTCCGTGAGGAACCAAACAGGGACCTAATCAGGGTCCAAACAAAACAGAGGGCTGCAGCTAATAGAACTCTATAGGCATGCCTATCTATCCACGACTCGACTAACGCAGCCTAAATTTCCATATTATTATTGAATTCATCTCATTTCCATATACATACACATGCCACCAATACGCATAACATTCTTTCATTTTTATTGGGCACATGCATTCATTTATGTATAAATACCTCATATAAACATATTAAACCCATTTATGTTATTAGATATCATATCCGTATTTAGTCTCAACAATTACTTTACCATTATCAGATTCATTTAGACTAACGGATAATTTCACATTTTGTTACACACATACATTTACAACATAATCATGGTAGATCAAATTCTCATTAAGCAAACTCATTCCATTTATTATACTTAACATGTGTATAACTTAATCTCAACTCATAATTATGCATACTTGTTTATACTACACATGCTCATGTAGATTAAGGCATCATAATCCTTAAATGTCATTTAACTTGACTAAATTCTATTTCATATACTTATACATTATTAGTTCATTAGTCTACTACTAGTATTAATCATGTTCATGTGTATTTTCCAATGATATCTATTCTTATAATCATTTCATAATCCTAAACAAGCATTGGATAGAGCCGTGAAAGTTTCGGTGTAGTACAGGTTCAATTCGGGAAGAAAAACACATAAAAATATACAAATTAGTTGAGGGTAAAGGTGGGTAATTGATTCATGCCAACCATGGGCTATAAAATGAGAAGAAAATCCCTCATAAGACTAGTTCTGTCGCGCTCGCGATAGTAGCTACCCTCTACAAGACAGATTTTCATATTAAACTTGCATCGCCTAAACCAACATCTAAACCTCATATTTAGGAAAAATGTTCTTGTTAGAAATTGTTCCCTAGGATGTCAAGTTTCCAATGTGATAAGTTGCAGGTCATATAGACAGCTAAAACTTAAGATATGACCTAAATAATTATATACTGTTCAGATGAACCAGCCAAAATAGGAATACCTATGTTTTGACCACTCTTTGGGACATTTACTGCCAGAATTAGCTCAACCTTATTCTTAGAGATTTTTAGATGTAGATCTTAGGTTTCATCTCCATTTTGAAGCAATCCAATTAGAGTACTATAACTCGATCTATGGTCAAAAGAGTCACCAAAGGTCAAGAGAGACCAACATAGAAACTTACTCTACAAGCACACTTTTCCTGCTATGTGCATATGACCTCTAAATTCCACTTTAATGACATTTTTAAACAACATACTCAACTAATAATTTATTTATATATATGTTAACTTGTAGAAGGCACAATCCTAATATCAATTTGATTAAAACTCAGGGAGTTATGGCCCAAGGAACATAACATGCTCCAAAAAGACCCTCCAACAGAATTAGCTACACCTAATTTCACTTTTACAGACTTTTAAGTCCTCAATTCATTATGATCATTTATAAGACCATTATAGACACATATTATAGGAACCTAACCCCATCAACTCCATTCATTTTTACAGTCATTTAACTCAAGTTATAACACTTATAATTAAATCAAGTCAAATGGACCTCAACTCAATTTTTGCACTTCTAGCTAACTAACTACAAACTAACCTATTTAGCATCATTTTATCATCACTCTCATAATACACTTTCCTAACTTAATTATGCACATCGCGGCACAAACCGTAATTTACATACTTAATATACACAAGCAATCAATTAACACGCACACAAATAATTAGTTCCCAAACCTCTTCTCCTTTGCTCCTTTTAAGCTCACATGGCACCTTGATCATCAATCCTCTTCTTTCCCTTTCCTTTCTCAAAGCCACCATCCCCACATGCATAATCAATTCCAGAATTGGAACACCATTATAAATCCTCAACCCCATCAATTTCAAAACATGAAGAAACGGGAGATGAAGAACTATAATTACTCACTTACCTTTGCAATAATCAGCAATTTAATTAACCACTAAACACTTTATTAACCAGCATGATTTGTAGAATTAAAAATGGTAATTTGGAGAAGAGCTTCACTTTGAAGAAGAAGGAGGAATAACAAATTTTCTAGAGAGGAAAAAAATGGCTGAATACACATGCAACTAGTGGGTTTCTCTCTCTCCACAAGGTTTTTATTGCATGTAGAAGGATGAGGTGGCAAGAGTAGAAATCTACAGCTGGATTCCACCACCCAAACTCACCAATGCATACCAATCCACCTCTTTCTGCTCCAATGCATGCATCATCCTATTTGTCTCTTTCTCTCTCCCTCATGCACAATCCAAGGTGGCATTTACAGCAATGGATCATGGGCTCTACTGCAAATCTGTCCCACTAATGGACTTCAAGCCTTAAGCCTAACAAACCATCTTAATATAAACTAAGCCCACAGCCTCATTAGTCCTAGTTAAGCCCATCCACAAATCTGATTTTATTAAGTCCATTAACCCATGCAATGCAAGTCCAGCCCTTTACCAATATCTAACCCAATAACAGTTTAGTCACTTATTTTATGCAATATCTAACCCAATAACAATTTTATTTATGCAATTGGGTCCTTAATTGCACTCTAAATCCTATTTTTACTAGATTTTCACTAGAGTGTTCTGTCGCGCTGGCGACAGAACCCTCACTCAAACCACTTATTCCATGACTTGCCCGAACCTCCACATAAATTCTTTGCTAAGTTGAGTACTCTTTCCAATCTGTCCTCTCTTATTAATAAACATCCTCATACTTATCTGAACACCACAAATCTTGCTAGGGTATAAATCGGGCTGTTACAACTCTCCCTTCCTTTTTGTCCACGAAATTCAAATCCCAATTCATCAATAGAGGTTACTCAACTTCCTCTATCAAAGCTCCTTTAGAAAACTTTATCACTATTCACAACCCCAAACACCCACACTTCGCATTCAGACACTTCTACTTCTTATTCTCTTATTACACAATCCTTGACACATCGATTTTATGGAGTAAACCTATCACATCCTTAACTCATGCTATTTATTCTTCATTCACAATCTTATTCACATTCTCTTATATAATTTTCGTAAATAACTTCCTCTTTTTACTTTGATTACTCATACTTTATACTTTCCTTAACAAACACTTCACTCCTCTTCAATAGTCCTCTTTTTACACCAACATTTTATGTACATCCTGTCAGCTTTCTCTTCGCATAAGACACATACACAAATGTTTTGCACATATGATCAAGGGATGCAAATGTATATATGATGATGTATATATGCAAAATGATGCAAAAATGCAGTTTATGAAATATTAATGCACTTTTCCCATCCCCGTGTTTTACATGCTCATGTTCAGATGATTTCATTGAGATAGCTGACAGGGATACAAAATGTCACCACTTTATCTTATTCTCTAGATCATTCTTAATTCCAAACTTATTCATACCCATAATTAATTCAAATTCATGGGATAGCACTTTAGTCAAATTATCAGATAACTCTCTACTTCAAATCACTTAGCAACAGTTCCCAGGTGCATACACACATTTACACTATGTCCCGAAGAATAAATCACATACGCATCACAATTAAGAAAATCAATACACACATACATTCCAAATTGCACATACACATAACAATTCAAGGCAGGTAAATCGTGACCTACCGTGCCAACACTTAACTAAACACTTTATCAAATCGAAAGGTTTCCCTTCCCGAAACATATCTAAAGGACAAGGTAGTCCACTTTGGCCAATGCTAAACTATATAGACACACTTCAAAACACCTAGTTAACCAAAATCGACTAAACCGGAGCTCTGATACCAAATTGTAACAACCCCAATGCCACCACGTAGCATATCGACAGATGAAGAGCTACAGTGAGCGGAGGGTGCTACCAGACAAAGACAGACATGGTAATACAGAAATTAGAGTAATAAAATTTTGAACATCATAACCTCAAGATACGTACATTCTAGACTTATCTCACACACATCATCATTCGCACTAAAGATTATTACATCTCATTACAAATGCTAAATAAATAAACTTAATTACAAACCAATAATCAATAAAAACATTCTATAACTTCTACCGACTCGTTGGCCAAAGTCACAAAGAACCACAGCGCGACTCTGATCTCCTAACCTGCACGGATAAACAACCGTGCTAAGCAATAATGTTTAGTCGGGCGAAATAAATAATGGGCAGCCACTCACAGTGGTTACCGAGGCAAACACATGTAAATCAATATATATATATATATATATACATGAACATAAAGTACACCGGTTAAAGCTATTATAAATTCATATTCTTTTTCTCATACAAAACCTAAACATTTTCCTATATACATTTGTTTACCACTTTATCTCCCCTTTTCTATTACACAATATGCAATCATCATATCCATCAAAAATTAACAAACATTACACAAAGATTTCCTTACCGATATACTTACATTGGTCATCCAAGCTAAAGTTCAGAAGACAAGCAAATACATAACATACCTGTGTTCTCAATTCAAACATATAAATGAATATATGTATACATAATATTCATTCATTGATTATTCAACTATAGAAAACATGCATATCACTTACTTCAATTATTCTTTACAAAAACTTCATACATATAAGTATACTCTTAACTCTTGCACAGATTAATAACATGTATTATCCCTATATGATCTCTTATGCAATTAGGACTTATGCAGACATGCCTATCAGAACAAACAGTACTTGTTACTTCTCTTCTCATTTAACAGATATTTCCTTATTACCCAAAACACATAGGCACCCGAAGGTACCGTACTTTTCCACATGAGTGTCCATAAAGGATCCAGAACAGAGGAGTGCATAGAGCACAAGTCAAATGGCATTAATCACAAATGCATCAAATGCTTATTCACATAATCAATTTATAAATCATCACAAAGCTTATCACTAAATCACATTATTTCACTCTTTAATTGTCTGCTAAGTCATATGGGTGGATAAACTAGTGAAAATATGGCGGTACCTTATGGGTACGAATCGAACTGAACGCATGGCGGTACCTTACGGGTACGAATTGAAAAGCAACATCACATTTTCTCATTCAAAAACATTTTACAGAGGGGATCTTAAACAAGATCCATACATATTGAGGTTCGCGAGGAACCAAACGGGGATCTGATCAGGGTCCAAACAGAATAGAGGGTTGCAGCTAACAGAACTCTATAGGCATGCCTATCTATCCACGACTCAACTAACGCAGGCTAAATTTCCATATTATTATTGAATTCGTCTCATTTCCACATACATACACATGCCACCAATACGCATAACATTCCTTCATTTTTATTGGCCACATGCATTCATTTACGTATAAATACCTCATATAAACATATTAAACACATTTATGTTATTAGATATCATGTCCATATTTAGTCTCAATAATTACTTTACTGTTATCAGATTCATTTAGACTAATGGATAATTTCACATTTCGTTACACACATACATTTACAACATAATCATGGTAGATCAAATTCTCATTAAGCAAACTCATTCCATTTATTATCTTAACATGTGTATAACTTAATCTCAACTCATAATTATGCATACTTGTTCATACTACACATGCTCATGTAGATTAAGGCATTATAATCCTTAAGTGTCATTTAACTTGACTAAATTCTATTTCATATAATTATACATTATTAGTTCATTAGTCTACTACTAGTATTAATCATGTTCATGTGTATTTCCCAATGATATCTATTCTTATAATCATTTCATAATCCTAAACATGCATTGGATAGACCCGTGAAAGTTTTTGTGTAGTACGGGTTTAATTCAAGAAGAAAAACACATAAAAATATACAAATTAGTTGAGGGTAAAGGTGGAGAATTGATTCATGCCAACCATGGGCTGCACAACGAGAAGAAAATCCCTCATAAGACTGGTTCTTTTGTGCTCGCGTGCTCTGTCACGCTCGTGACAGTAGCTGCCCTCTACAAACTGCTTTTCATATTAAACTTGCATTGCCTAAACCAACATCTAAACCTCATATTTAGGAAACATTTGCTTCTTAACAATTGTTCCCTAGGATGTCAAGTTTCCAATGGGATAAGTTTTAGGTCATATGAACATCTAAAACACAAGATATGACCTAAATAATATATTGTTCAGATGAACCCACCAAAATAGGAATACCTATGTTTTGGCAACTCCTTGGGACACTTACAGCTAGAATTAGCTCAACCTTATTGTTAGACATTTTTAGATGTGGATCTTAGGTTTCATCTCTATTTTGAAGTAATCCAATTAGAGTACTATAACTCGATCTATGGGCAAAAGAGTCACCAAAGATCAAGAGAGACCAATATAGAAACTTACTCTACAAGCACACTTTGCCTACTACGTGCATATGACCTCTAAATTTCACTTTAATGACATTTTTAAACAACATACTCAACTAATCATTTATTTATATATATATGTTAACTTGTAGTAGGCACAATTCTCATCTCAATTTGATTAAAACTCAGGGAGTTATGGCCTAAGGAACATAACATGCTCCAAAAAGACCCTCCTACAGAATTAGCTACACCTAATTTCACTTTTGCAGACTTTTAAGTCCTCAATTCATTATGATCATTTCTAAGACCATTATAGACACATATTATAGGAACCTAACCCCATCAACTCCATTCATTTTTACAATCATTTAACTCAAGTTATAATACTTATAATTAAATAAAGTCAAATGGACCTTGTCACACCCCGTTTGCCCCCTAGTAGAATGGGCCATATTTGTGCATGTGCATTGTGTGAGTTTTGGCATGTGTAAAGGGCATTTTGGGTAAAAATGCATGTTTTAAGAGTTTTGTTAGCATGTGGGTGCATGTGTGGTGTTAGGGTGTGAATTAGTTGGGTTGCACTTAGGTGTGTTTACTCATATGTTTGTAGGATGTGTTTGTGGGGCTGTGCTAGAGTGTGTGTGTTCATACATTTGTAGGGTGTGCATTAGTTGGGAGAGTCTTGTGTGTATGTTATGCATGTGTTTTGGGTGTGAGTGATCAAATCCCACCAATAGGGAAGTGACACTTGTCTAGGGTTAGGGAAAAGAAAAAGAAAAAGACAAGAGAAGAGAGGGGGGAACGGTGGCTGCCTTCATTCCCACTTTTCCCTTCCCCTCATTCTCTTCTTCTTCCTTTTCTCTTCCTCTAAGAACCCTAGCTTGGAATGAAGGCTTAGTTGGTAGGGATTGATCATCCTTTAGCATTTTAGAGGTAAATCTATTGCATTTGCTCATCTTTTCTCCAATTAGTTCACCATCTTCTTCATATTTTCTGGACTTAGGCTTTAATCTAGAGTTGCTTTGTTGTGGGTTTTGTTGGGTTGTGATTAGTTGAGCCTCCTAGTGAACCGAAGGGTAAAGAGAAGGCGGGATCTAGTGGATCTAAGCATTAGGAGCAAAGGATTTCAAGGTTTGGGATATTTATTATTTTTGTATGTAAATGTGTTTATGCATGTGTTCTTGGTGATTTTCGGAAATTGGGTTGTGATATGCTCCTGATAAGGCATTTATGTTATGGGTTTTTGTTTGGGTAAGGTAATTTTGCATGAGCATGGGATTATTGTAGTGATTGTGAGGATTTATGGGTTTTTGCTGCAAATTTATGATTATTGATGAATTGTGAGATTGTGAGTTTGAATTGATGATTGGAGTGAAATTAATTATTGACAAATGTTATATTGTGGTTATTGATGTTCATGGGTGGCTGGATTTGAGGTAAGAGACCATTTGAGTGTGATTTGTGTGTTGTGGGTGTGTTTTAGAAGAGGAAAAAATCTGCAGAATTCTGCAGATTTTGCAAATCCCGACTCTATCGCGAGCGCGACAGAGACCGATGATCTTGGCCTGTACTGTCGTGAGCTCGCGATAGCAAAAGTTGATGTGCTCTCTGTCGCGAGCGCGACATCGTCGCGATCGCAACAGAGCGCAATGCTGGCCTGTGCTGTCGCGAGCACGCGATTTATCGCGAGCCCGCAATGGCAAAATTTAGACTCTCTGTCGCGATAGCAACAGAGTCCGGCTTTTCCCTCCTCCCCGCGATCGCGAAGTTTATCGCGCGCGCGCTATGAAGAGACTATGGTCTCTGTTGCGAGCGCGACAGTCTTGTTATGCTGAATGAGTTTCCTTTGGCGTGTGCGTGTGGTTTTGAACTCCAGTTTCCTTTGGTGACCATAAGCCTCATATCTGTTTACTTATGAATTATATGAATGCGAATCCATGATATGAATATGTCTATATGTATGAAAATATGTATATATGTAATTTGGAATATTATAGAGTGAATTGAATGGATTATGCATAACCTGCAAGAGTCAGTTCAGTGGATAGTTAGGTATGCCTAATAGAGTCTTATAGCTGCAGCCTCTGTTCAGTTTAGACCCCGATCAGGTCCCATTTGGTTCCTCGCGAACCCTCTAATGCGTTTGGATCATGTTTAAGGTCCCTTAATAAAATGTTTTGTAAATGAAAAAGTAATTGGTTTTCGATTCGTACCCGTAAGGTACTGTCTATAATCGGCTCATACCCGTAAGGTACTGTCCATTCACTCATTATCCACTACCTCGAGTCAGCAGGTGCTTAAATGCTTTGAACTGTTTTGATTATTATGAGAATGTATTATCCGAATATGATTACTAATGTGTATTTTTGACTATGCCATTTGTATGTGTTTGCTTGACGACCATTGTGAATGGCCGTCCATTTGAATTGTGTGTTTCCCCACTAAGCGTTTATCGCTTAGCACGGTGTGTTTACCCGTGCAGGTGCGGAAGGAGTTGCCTTGGGAGAGTCGTCGCAGCCAGGCCAACACAGCTGGGTTTTAGTGTAGGGCTTAATTTTTGTATTCTGATGATTTTCTTTTTATATAACTCTCTTATGAAAATTTTGTAATAGCTTCCGCATATGTATAAGTATATATATTCGGATATGTAATTATCTTTTGTACCTTCGGGTTGATCAAACAGTAATGTAATGTTTTCCATTATATTAATGCATAATCAGCTTCTTTCATGAATGACTTTGTAAAGTTTTTATTTACCCTGTATTTTGGCATGTATGTTTGTGTATGAATGTATGTATATCCTGTATCTGTGTGGTGGCACCTTTACCCATACGACTTCTCATTCCTTATCGGATTGGATCTCCTACGTATAGGTAGGGGGTGTTACAAGTTGTGGTATCAGAGCCTGGTTTAGGCATTTCTGCGTGTTGTTGTTAATATGATGTTGTGTATAGATGTGTCTATGCCTAGGGCTGTGTTGGCTGATGCAGTTTTCCTTGTTTGCTTAGATGGCTTCTAATTTTGTTCGTGGATCACTTGAGGAGTCCGCTGAAAGTGTGAACCCTCAAGCTAGGGATCCTTCTGTTACTGTGTCAGCTAAAGCTGCTAGGGTTCAGCCCGAGGCCGCTGCCATGCCTTTTGAAGCCATGTTTATGCTGTCACAGGACATGGCGAGGGTCTTGGAGAGAGTGGTTGCCCCCAGGCCTCCCATGGAGAACTTAAGGAAAGCTGGGGCCGAAGATTTTTATGGAACTGGGTTGGATGAATCTGAAGTGGCAGAGAGGTGGTTAGATAAGGTGAAGAGGACTTTGAGAGAAGTTAGGTGTCCTCTTGAGTTGCAAGCAGAGTGTGACGTGGCCTTGCTTCAAGGGTCGGCGTATGAATGGTGGGAACTAGTGTGCAGACAGCCTCAGATGCCCGATCCTGTTACTTGGGAATTCTTTATTGAGGAATTCACTAAGAAGTATGTCACTCAGACCTACAAGGATGCAAGATGGGGCAGTTTCTAAGTTTGAAGCAAAGAGCTATGTCGATTTCAGATTATGAGAAAGAGTTTAATCAGTTGTCCCGATATGCTCCGCGACGGGTTATGACAGATGATTTTCGATGCAAGCATTTTGAGGCTGGGTTAAATGAGTCTTTGAGGGTAACTTTGATCTCCTTGATGAGCACGCCAGGGGTGAGCTACTATCAGATTGTAGATGCTGCCATGAGGGCTGAAAGGTCAGAGTCGGTACTGAGAGAGAGAGCTCAGAGGAGGAATCAGTCTCGGGGTGGTTCTTCTTCTTCTTCTTCAGGTGAGAGAGCGAGGGATCCGCAAGATCAGTTATCATCCGGTTCAGCCACGAGGGGTAGAAGGCAAGGTTCGGCAGCTGACTCTGGTTCTAGCAGGGGTGGTAGATCTGAGCCTATGCCCATTTGTTCGCACTGCAGTAAGGCTCACCGGGGTGAGTGTAGGTGGCTCACTGGTGGGTGTTTTAGATGTGGGAGCACCGAGCATCGTCTGGCTAATTGTCCACAGATCAGTGAGGATTCAGGTCCACAGAGAGGAGCCAGTGGAGTTGGATCTAATGCTATGCAGGCTACCCGTGGTAGGGGCCGAGGCAGAGGTCGAGACGGTCGACCTAGAGATGGAGCTATTTCGGAGACATTTGAGCATCCTCCACCAGTCGCAGCCAGAGCTTATGCTGTGAGAGCTAGAGAGGAGTAGGATGCCCCTTATGTGATTGCTGGTAAGTTCCTACTCCATGACACTGAATTGTATGCTCTAATAGACCCTGGTTCCACACACTCATATTTGTGCACAGATAAGATTATCGATAAGTTGCATGTGGTAGATTAGTTAGACTATGATGAGATATGTGTGACCAACCCATTAGGGCATAGTGTCAATATGAGTAGAGTTTATAAGAGTTGTCCCCTGTTGGTTGAGGGAGTTGAGTTTCCCGCGGACTTGATAGAGTTGCCTTTCAAAGAGTTTGATCTGATTTTGGGTTTGGATTGGTTGGGTAAGCATTGGGCTGTGGTGGATTGCCATAGGAAGACCTTTGTGCTTCGGGATAGGAACAGAGTTCCAGTGTTTGTAAGAGGTTTGGGTGCTAGTTCTATGAATAATGTGATCTCAGCGATGCAAGCCAAGAGGTTTATTAGGAAGGGTTATGAGGCTTTCCTAGCTGTGGTTTTGGATTCCAAGAGGGATCAAGTTAGGATTGAGGATATCCCTGTTGTGCGGGAGTTTAGTGATCTTTTTTCAAGTGATTTGCCTGGGTTGCCTTCGGAGAGAGAAGTTGAGTTAGCCATTGAGATTATGCCGGGTACCGCACCTGTATCAAAAGCACCTTACCGGATGGCTCCTGTAGAGTTGAGGGAACTTAAAACTCAACTACAAGAGCTATTGGATATGGGGTTTATTCGACCCAGCATATCTCCTTGGGGAGCTCCAGTTTTGTTTGTCAAGAAAAAGGATGGATCCTTGAGGATGTGTATCGACTACAGGCAGATCAATAAGGTTACAGTGAAGAATAAGTATCCGTTGCCTAGAGTCGAGGATTTGTTTGATTAGCTTCGGGGTGCAGGTGTGTTTTCCAAGATAGATCTTCGGTCGGGGTATTATCAGCTTCATGTTAAGGATAAGGATGTGGTTAAGACTGCATTTCAGACTCGGTATGGCCACTATGAGTTCCTTGTGATGCCGTTTGGTTTGACTAATGCTCCAGCGGCATTTATGGATTTGATGAACAGAGTGTTTAGGCAATACTTAGACCGGTTTGTGGTGGTGTTTATAGATGATATCTTGGTGTATTCCAAGAATGAGACCGAGCATGAGGAGCATCTTCGAATGGTTTTGCAAGTTTTGAGAGAGCATCGGCTGTTTGCTAAGCTTAGCAAGTGTGATTTTTGGCTTCAGGAATTATCATTTTTGGGCCATATAGTTTCAGCTAAGGGTATCCAAGTGGATCCAACTAAGATTGAGGTGATAGTGGATTGGAAGGCGCCTAGGAATGTTCAGGAAGTGCGGAGTTTCCTCAGTTTGCTGGGTTATTACTGTTGCTTTATTAAACGTTTCTCAATGATTGCCGCTCCTATGACCAGGTTATTGAGGAAGGGAGTTAGGTTCGAGTGGTCAGACAGATGTCAGGCTTGTTTTGAACAGTTGAAGAAGTTGCTAGTCGAAGCTCCTATACTGACTCAACCCATATCGGGTAAGGTGTTGGTCATGTACAGTGATGCTTCAGGTGTTGGTCTGGGTTGTGTTCTGATGCAAGAAGGTAAGGTGGTTACTTATGCTTCTCAACAGTTGAAGCCGCATGAAAGGAATTATCCGACGCATGATCTAGAGTTAGCGGCCGTGATCTTTGCTTTGAAGATTTGGCGCCATTATCTATATGGGGAGAGATGTAGGATATTCACGGATCACAAGAGTTTAAAGTATCTCCTCACGCAGAAGGAGTTGAATATGAGACAACGTCGTTGGCTCGAGTTTTTTAAGGATTACGACTGCATTATGGATTACCATCCGGGTAAGGCCAATGTAGTCGCGGATGCTTTGAGTCAAAAGTCAGTTTCTGCTTTATTTCTGAGGCGGTTTAGATGGAGATTTGGTTCAGATGGAGCTTTGATGGCTCAGTTGAGAGTGAAGCCTACCTTAAGACAGAGGAGTGTTGATGCTCAGAGGGATGATGAGAAGCTTCAGCGGATTGTGCAAGAGGTTAGTTTGGGCAAGCAGTCAGAATTCTCGATTCAGGATGGGGTTCTTCTGTTTAGAAACCGTTTGTGTGTACCGGATAATGAAGAATTAAGAAGACAGCTTTTGGGTGAGGCGCATAATACAGTTTTCACTATGCATCCTAGTAGTGAGAAGATGTGCCAGGATATGAAGCAGTTCTATTAGTGGTCCGGTATGAAGAGAGACATAGTTGATTTTGTGTCCAAGTGCCTGACGTGTCAGCAGGTAAAGGTTGAGCACCAAGTCCCTTCGGGATTGCTCACGCCTCTATCTGTTCCTGAGTGGAAGTGGGATGACATTGCTATGGATTTTGTTTCTGGATTGCCTTTGACTCAGAAGAAGCACGACTCAGTTTGGGTGATAGTGGATTGGCTTACGAAATTAGCTCACTTCTTACCAGTGAGAGTGGACTATTCAATGGACAAGTTGGCCAGTATCTATGTGGATGAGATAGTTCGGTTGCATGGAGTGCCGTTGTCCATAGTTTTGGATCGGGATCCAAGGTTTACATCTAAGTTTTGGAAAGAGTTGCAAAGAGCTTTGGGTACCAAGTTGAACTTCAGTACAGCATTCCATCCTCAGACAGATGGCCAGTCCGAACGAGTTATTCAGATTTTGGAGGATATGCTGCGAGCTTGTGTCTTGGACTTTCCGGGTAGTTGGGACCGATATGTGTCGCTTATGGAGTTTGCCTACACTAACAGTTATCAGTCGAGCATCGGTATGGCACCGTATGAGGCTTTGTATGGTCGGCAGTGTAGGACTCCGATTTGTTCGATCGAGTTATCTGAGAGATCAGTGATTAGGCCGGAATTGGTTAGAGATACAGAGGAAAAGATCAGAGTTGTGCAGCAAAATTTGAAGGCAGCTAAGGATCGACAAAAGTCTTATGCCAATCTGAAGAGGAAAGATGTGCGGTTTGAAGTTGGGGATAAAGTCTTCCTTAAAGTGTCGCCTTGGAGAAAGGTGCTTCGGTTTGGAAAGAAAGGGAAGCTTAGTCCTCATTTCATTGGTCCGTATGAGATTTTGGCAAGAGTTGGTCCGGTGGCTTATAGATTGGCTTTGCCAATGGAGTTATCGAAGTTGCATGATGTGTTTCATGTTTCGATGCTTCGTTGATACCGGTCGGATCCATCGCATGTTTTGTCAGTGCAAAGGTACAAGTTCAGCCTGATTTTTCATATGATGAAGAACCAAGAGCTATTCTAGCCCGGGAAGTGAGACAGCTGAGAAGCAAACATATTTCGCTAGTTAAAGTGTTGTGGAGTCATCATGGGGTTCAGGAAGCGACTTGGGAACTGGAAGAGTCGATGAGAATTCAGTACCCGCTTTTGTTCAGACCAGGTGAGAATTTCGAGGACAAAATTCTTATTAGTAGGTGAGAGTTGTCACACCCCGTTTGCCCCCTAGTAGAATGGCCCATGTTTGTGCATGTGCATTGTGTGAGTTTTGGCATGTGTAAAGGGCATTTTGGGTAAAAATGCGTGTTTTAAGAGTTTTGTTAGCATGTGGGTGCATGTGTGGTGTTAGGATGTGAATTAGTTGGGTTGCACTTGGGTGTGTTTACTCATATATTTGTAGGGTGTGTTTGTGGGGCTGTGCTAGAGTGTGTGTGTTCACACATTTGTAGGGTGTGCATTAGTTGGGAGAGTCTTGTGTGTATGTGATGCATGTTTTTTGGGTGTGAGTGATCAAATCCCACCAATAGGGAAGTGACACTTGTCTAGGGTTAGGGAAAAGAAAAAGAAAAAGACAAGAGAAGAGAGGGGGGAACAGTGGCTGCCTTCATTCCCGTTTTTCCCTTCCCCTCATTCTCTTCTTCTTCCTTTTCTCTTCCTCTAAGAACCCTAGCTTTGAATCAAGGCTTAGTTGGTGGGGATTGATCATCCTTTAGCATTTTAGAGGTAAATCTATTGCATTTGGTCTTCATTTCTCCAATTAGTTCATCATCTTCTTCATATTTTCTGGACTTAGGTTTTAATCTAGAGTTGCTTTATTGTGGGTTTGGTTGGGTTGTGATTAGTTGAGCCTCCTCGTGAGCCGAAGGGTAAAGAGAAGGCGGGATTTAGTGGATCTAAGCATTAGGAGCAAAGGATTTCAAGGTTTGGGATATTTATTGTTTTTGTATGTAAATGTGTTTATGCATGTGTTCTTGGTGATTTTCGAAAATTGGGTTGTGATATGTTCTTGATAAGGCATTTATGTTATGGGTTTTTGTTTGGGTAAGGTAATTTTGCATGAGCATGGGATTATTGTAGTGATTGTGAGGATTTATGGGTTTTTGCTGCAAATTTATGATTATTGATGAATTGTGAGATTGTGAGTTTGAATTGATGATTGGAGTGAAATTAATTGTTGATAAATGTTATATTGTGGTTATTGATGTTGATGGGTGGCTGGATTTGAGGTAAGAGACCATTTGAGTGTGGTTTGTGTGTTATGGGTGTGTTTTGGAAAAGGAAGAAATCTGCAGAATTTTGCAGATTTTACAAATCCCGACTCTGTTGCGATCGCGACACTATCGCGAGCGCGACAGAGACCGGTGATCTTGGCCTGTGCTATCGCGAGCACGCGACCCTGTCGCGAGCTCGCAATAGCAAAAGTTGATGTACTCTCTGTTGCGAGCGTGACATCGTCGCGATCGCGACAGAGCGCAATGCTGGCCTGTGCTGTCGCGAGCACGCGATCTATCGCAAGCCGGCGATGGCAAAATTTAGACTCGCGACAGAGTCCGGCTTTTCCCTCCTCCCCTCGATCGTGAAGTTCATCGCGCGCGCGCTGCTGAGAGACTATGGTCTCTGTCGCGAGCGCGACAGTCTTGTTATGCTGAATGAGTTTCCTTTGGCGTGTGCATGTGGTTTTGAACTCCAGTTTCCTTTGGTGACCATAAGCCTCATATCTATTAACTTATGAATTATATAAATGCGAATCCATGATATGAATATGTCTATATGTATTCAAATATGTATATATGTAATTTGGAATATTATGGAGTGAATTGAATGGATTATGCATAACCTGCTAGAGTCAGTTCAGTGGATAGTTAGGCATGCCTAATAGAGTCTTATAACTGCAGCCTCTGTTCAGTTTGGACCCCGATCAAGTCCCGTTCGGTTCCTCCTGAACCCTCTAATGCGTTTGGATCTTGTTTAAGGTCCCTTAATAAAATGTTTTGTAAATGAAAAAGTAATTGGTTTTCGATTCATACCCGTAAGGTACTGTCTGTAATCGGCTCGTACCCGTAAAGTACTGTCCGTTCACTCGTTATCCACTACCTCGAGTCAGCAGGTGCTTAAACGCTTTGAACTGTTTTGATTATTATGAGAATGTATTATCCGAATATGATTACTAATGTGTATTTCTGACTATGCCATTTGTATGTGTTTGCTTGACGACCATTGTGAATGGCCGTCCATTTGAATTGTGTGTTTCCCCACTAAGCATTTATCGCTTAGCACGGTGTGTTTACCCGTGCAGGTGCGGAAGGAGTTGCCTTGGGAGAGTCGTCGCAGCCAGGCCAACACAGCTAGGTTTTAGTGTAGGGCTTAATTTTTGTATTCTGATGATTCTTTTTGTATAGAACTCTCTTATGAAAATTTTGTAATAGCTTCCGCATATGTATAAGTATATATATTTGGATATGTAATTATCTTTTGTACCTTCGGGTTGATCAAACGGTAATGTAATGTTTTCCGTTATATTAATGCATGATCAGCTTCTTTCATGAATGATTTTGTAAAGTTTTTATTTACCCTGTATTTCGGCATGTATGTTTGTGTATGAATGTATGTATATCCTGTATCTGTGTGGTGACACCTTTACCCATACGGCATCTCACTCCTTATCGGATAGGATCGCCTACGTATAGGTAGGGGGTGTTACAGACCTCAACTCAATTTTTGCACTTCCAACTAAATAACTACAAGCATCATTTATCATCACTCTCATAATACACTTTCCTAACTTAATTATGCACATCGCAGCACAAACCACAATTTACATACTTAATATACACAAGCAATCAATTGACACACACATAAATAATTAGTTCCCAAACCTCTTCTCCTTTACTCCTCTTAAGCTCACATGGCACCTTGATTATTAATCCTCTTTTTTCCCTTTCGTTTCTCAAAACCACCATCACCACATTCACAATCAATTCCAGAATTGGAACACCATTATAAATCCTCAATCCCATCAATTTCAGAACAAGAAGAAATGGGAGATGAAGAACTATAATTACTCACTTACCTTTGCAATAATCAGCAATTTAATTAACCACTAAACACTTGATTAACCAGCATGATTTGTAGAATTAAAAATGGTAATTTGGAGAAGAGCTTCACATTGAAGAAGAAGGAGGAACAATAGATTTTCTAGTGAGGAAAAAAATTGCTGAATACACATGCAACTAGTGGGTTTCTCTCTCTCCACAAGGTTTTTATGTCATGTAGGAGGATGAGGTGGCAAGAGTAGAAATCTACAGCTAGATTCCACCACCCAAACTCACCAATGCATAACAATCCACCTCTTTCTCCTCCAATGCATGCATCATCCTATTTGTCTCTTTCTCTCTCCCTCATGCACAATCCTAGGTGGCATTTACAGCAATGGATCATGGGCTCTACTGCAAATCTATCCCACTAATGGACTTCAAACCTTAAGCCCAATAAACCATCTTAATATAAACTAAGCCCACAGCCTCATTAGTCCTAGTTAAGCCCATCCACAAATCTGATTTTATTAAGTCCATTAACCTATGCAATTCAAGTCCAGCCCTATACCAATATCTAACACAATAATACTTTAGTCACTTAAATAATTTTATTTATGCAATTGGGTCCTCAATTGCACTCTAAATCAAATTTTTACCAGATTTTTTCTAGAGTGTTCTGTCGCTCTGGCGACAGAACCCTCACTCAAACCACTTATTCCATGACTTGCCTGAACCTCCACATAAATTCTTTGCTAAGCTGAGTACTCATTCCAATGTGTCCTCTCTTATTAATACACATCCTCATACTTATCCGGATGCCAAAAATCCTGCTAGGGTATAAATCTGGCTGTTACAGTATCAAATTGAGGAATATAAGGAAAGTGATGGTGTTTTAAGGAGCCAAGGCTATGAAAGGATGTTTAAGATGTGGAGAATAAGAAAATAAGGTTAGTGGATACATTATCCTCTTTTTTCCAGGTTAAAAGTATGATTTTTGGTTATGTTTAAACATAAAATATGTGAAATATGTATGTTTAATTGAATCAAACCATATTGACATGTTTATGAAGGCTAAAAATAAGATTTTGAATGATTAAAATAAAAAGAAATAAACTTTATACCATTGACAACATGTCAGCCGAATGGTATGTTTACTATGGTATACTTTGATGTTTAATGCATATAAATGGTATATTTGTAATGTTTGACACGAGATCTAGCTAATTTAATGTTTAAAAGAAAGAAAAATAAATTTAATGAATATGTAATGACATGGCCGAATGATAATCTTAAGGGTATAAATGAATATTTTATTATATAATGTTATTTTAAGGTATAATTAGGTTAATTAACATGAAATTTAACTAAATGAGTGATAAATGGGATAAAAGTAATTTATAGTGAAAGAATTCCACCTTGGTTGAATGGTATGTATAAGAATAATGTAATGTTATTTAATAATTTATTAAAAATTAGGGGTACAAAATGTTAATGGAATAAAAATTAAGTGTATGGTAATTTAATTAATAACTTTAGAATGGAAATTGAATGTGTTTCCATGGAATGAAATATTATGTTTATAATAAAAAGTATGCAATGAGTTATATTTAATTTATGTCATGGCATAATTGATGCTAAAATAGAATGATTAAGTGATTTACAAATGATTTGATGTAAAAAGAATGGAATGGTATGGTTATGTTCCATTGATAATGTATATTGTAACTTGATAATGGATAAATGGATAAATCGAAAGATTAATGCCCTTAATAGTAGTCTAGTGGTTAAATCTAGCTTAAAATATAGTTGGCTAGCCATAGGGATACTATACCGCGGTGGTGAGAATGACGTCTCACCTATTATAGGCCAATGACGGTCCTACTGAAATGATTAATATGTATTAAAATGTTCAAATGTCAAATGAAATGTAGGGGTGGGTCCCTCTAAAATGTATTGAAATGAAATGTAGGGGTGGTCCTCTAGGGTCCCTCTAAAATGTATTGAAATGAAATGTAGGGGTGGTCATTTGTGGTCCTTCTAAAATGTATTGAACCTATAAGGTTCACGTCTCATTTATCCAATTTGGAGATTTCTATCGGAATTATACTGGGGGCAAATTAAGGAAAGATGGATTAAAATGAGATTGTTTGAGAAATACAATGAAAAAAAAGGGGTAATAATGGAAATATAGATAATTAAATGGTTATGTAGGTAAATAAGTGATAAGATAAGATAAGATAAGATAAGTTATGGATGAGGTAAGATAAGATAAGATAAGGATTAAAATAAAATTTAACTAAAAATAGTAGTATTTTAAAAACTAATTGGTAATTATGTAAAGATTGAGACAATACGATAAAAATGGTAATTTAGTTCATAAATGAATTAAATAAGGGTTAATAATGTAATTTAGTTACTTTTTAAGGACTTAAGTGTAATTTGGCATGATAATGGTAATTTGAGGACTAAACCGTAATTTACATGTTAATTAATGTATTAAACAAGTAAATAAGATAAATTGATGGCAATTTTGTAAATTTGAGAAAATTAGGGGTAAAATTGTAATTTAGAAAAGGTTTAAGGACTTAAATGTAAATATAACATAGTTGGAGGACCTAAATGCAAATGTGACATAGTGTAAGGACCTAATTGTAATTATGCCATAGTTAAGGGAACGAAATACAAATATATATATATATATATATTAAAGGGTACTGATTGTATAAATGATTTAAAGTAAACACTATTGCATGTAAATAATCAAATGGAATAAATAATTGCTTAAAGGTAAAATTGTAATTGTAGTAAAATTTTAAGGACATAAGTGTAATTTAGTATAAGAATAATATTCTAAGGACTAAGTGGTAAATTGCGTGTTAAATAATAAAATAAATATGATAATAAGTTAATTAATGGCATTATTGTAAATAAGTGAAAAGTGAATGACAAAACTGTAAATTAGTGAAAGTCTAGGGATTTAAATGTAATTTATTAATAGTAATGTAAAATAAGGGATTAAAAGGTAATTGACAGGTAACATGAATATATATATATATGGCATAATTATAATGTATATTGTAACTTCATAATGGATAAGTGGAAAGATTAATGCCCTTAGTAGTTGTCTAGTGATTAAATCTAGCTCAAGATATAGTTGGCTAGCCATAGGGACACTATACCGTGGTGGTGAGCATGACGTCTCACCTATTGTAGGCCAATGACGGTCCTACTGAAACGATTAAAATTTATTAAAATGTTCAAATGTCAAATGAAATGTAGGGGCGGTCCTTCGGGGTCGCTCTAAAATGTATTGAAATGAAATGTAGGGGTGGTCCTTTGGGGTCCCTCTAAAATGTATTGAACCTATAAGGTTCACGTCTCGTGTATCCCATTCGGAGATTTCTGCCGAAATTATACTAGGGGCAAATTAAGGAAAGATGGATTAAAATGAGATTGTTTGAGAAATACAATGAAAAAAGGGGTAATAATGGAAAAATGGATAATTAAATGGTTATATAGGTAAATAAGTGATAAGATAAGATAAGATATGGATGAGATAAGACAAGATAAGATAAGGATTAAAATGAAATTTGACTAAAAAATAGTAGTATTTTAAAAACTAATTGGTAATTATGTAAAAGATTGAGACAACATGATAAAATGGTAATGTAGATAATAAATGAATTAAATAAGGGTTAATAATGTAATTTAGTTACTTTTTAAGGACTTAAGTGTAATTTGGCATGATAATGGTAATTTGAGGACTAAACGGTAATTTGCATGTTAATTAATTTATTAAATAAGTAAATAAGATAAATTGATGGTAATTTTGTAAATATGAGAAAATTAGAGGTAAAATTGTAATTTAGCAAAGGTTTAAGGACTTAATTATAAATATGATGTAGTTGGAGGACCTAAATGCAAATGTGATATAGTGTAAGGACCTAATTGTAATTATGCCATAGTTAAGGGAACGAAGTATAAATATATATATATATTTTAAGGGTACTGATTATATAAATTATTTAATGTAAACACTATTGCATGTAAATAATCAAAAGGAATAAATAATTACTTAAAGGTAAAATTGTAATTGTAGTAATATTTTAAGGAGATAAGTGTAATTTAGTATAAGAATAATATTCTAAGGACTAAGTGGTAAATTGTATGTTAAATATTAAAATAAATATGATAATAAGTTAATTAATGGCATTATTGTAAATAAGTGAAAAGTGAATGACAAAACTGTAAATTAGTGAAAGTCTAGGGATTTAAATGTAATTTATTAATAGTAATGTAAAATAAGGGATTAAAAGGTAATTGACAGGTAATATGAATATATATATGGCATAATTATAATGTATATTGTAACTTGATAATGTATATTATAACTTGATAATGGATAAGTGGAAAGATTAATGCCCTTAATAGTAGTCTAGTAGTTAAATCTATCTCAAAATATAGTTGGCTAGCCATAGGGACACTATACCGCGATGGTGAGCATGACGTCTCACCTATTGTAGGTCAATGACGGTCCTACTGAAACGATTAAAATGTATTAAAATGTTCAAATGTCAAATGAAATGTAGGGGTGGTTCTCCAAGGATCTAAAATTTATTGAAATGAAATGTAGGGATGGTCTTCTAGGGTCCCTCTAAAATGTATTAAAATGAAATGTAGGGGTGGTCCTTCGGGTCCCTCTAAAATGTATTGAACCTATAAGGTTCACGTCCCGTATATCCAGTTCGGAGATTTCTGTTGGAATTATACTAGGGGCAAATTAAGGTAATATGATTAAAATGAGATTGTTTGAGAAATGCAATGAAAAAAAATGAGGTAATAATGGAAAAATGGATAATTAAATGGTTATATAGGTAAATAAGTGATAAGATAAGATAAGATAAGATAAGATAAGGATAAGATAAGATATGGATGAGATAAGATAAGATAAGATAAGATACGGATTAAAATGAAATTTGACTAAAAAATAGTAGTATTTAAAAACTAATTGGTAATTGTGTAAAAGATTGAGACAATATGATAAAAAATGGTAATTTAGTTCATAAATGAATTAAATAAGGGTTAATAATGTAATTTAGTTACTTTTTAAGGATTTAAGTGTAATTTGGCATGATAATGGCAATTTGAGTACTAAACGGTAATTTGAATGTTAATTAATGTATTAAAATAAGGGATTAAAAGGTAATTGACAAGTAATATGAATATTAATTATATAATAAATTGACAATGGAGAAAATAACGATGTTGCACTAATAAATAATGAAGTAATATTAATGTTATTGTTAATAATGGTATTTGTGTTGATATTAATATTTATGATAATATCAATATGCACGTTAATGTTAATATTAATAGAAATATTACAGTTAATGTTAATGTTATGAAAATGACAATAGGATTAAGTGTAAGGAAAATAGATTAGTAATAATAGTATCAGTAAACAAGTGAAAAATGTCGTTGTGGTAATAAAGGATTATTGATACTGATTAGGGAAAACATGTCTATGAATTTAGATCTGTATAGTTAAGTTAAAGAAATGAATTGAATTTAAATAATGTTGATAATGATAATGAAGTCATTAGAATTATTAGGAAAATGTTATGTAATGCAAAATGAACTAAAGTTTTAGGGTTTTGTAATTAAAGTATTAAAGTAGATGTATCTAATTGAAATTAAATGGATAAAACTGTATGAATATATTGTGATTATATTACAACTGTAATAATGACACTGTAAAAGAAATGATTAAAAGTAAAATAGTAATATGAATAATTCAATAGCTGGTACTGTACCCAAATATAGACTGCAACTGAATAAATAGGTTATGAATAAAAATTAAGAAAATAGATGAATACATTAATAAAATATTAACAAGGAATGTTAATGTAACTGGTTATTAAATTATCAGACTGAACATAATAATATGAATGTTAAGGTTAATAGTATAGGCGATAATAATACTGTTAACTGAAATGGTAAAGTTAAAATATTGTTACAGAAAGTGTTACAAAAGGCATAGTGATTAACGACTAAAGTAAAGGATTTATTTAAAACATCAAAATAAAGTATAAATTGAGTAAAAGTCTAAAGAATTAATAAAAGATGCGCTTGTGTGTTCATGCATGTAATTAGTATAGTGGAAAATTTAGGATATATATCCACCACTAGGTATTTTTAATTCTCAGCACGTAGTGTGGTTACTGCATGTAGGTTATAGAAAGAAAAGAAGTGGTAGTTGTGACGTGCCGGAACCCACTTCTGTGTTTCCCGGAGGCCCGCTTTTAGGGTCCGAGAGTTCGCGTCCAGATCTTGGGTAACATGAGATATTTTGGAATCCCTTCCCAATAGAACATTGGGGAAGTTCATCTAATTTATAAGAAATTGGGAAAGGTCATCTAATCTCGGAGGTCTAAACCAAAGAGTGGTTCAGAATTTCACTCTTATTAATGCCTTTGTTAAATTATAATTGAGTTTTTAACAATTAAATTTACATCTCTTTTCTCACGCATCATGCAAATTAATTTAAGCGCACATCAAGCATTGAAGAAAGCGGTAAAAAGCGATAAATAAAATAACAAAATAAATTAAAAGATAAAATTGGGACAAAAACACAATCCCCCAAAATATAAAATTAAAATAAATAAATAAATGACAAAATCAAATAAATAAACAAGCATATATAAATCGGGATATTTATTTGGAGTAGGAACGTTAGTTCCTTCATGCATACATAAAAATTGAGAATTATTTTTAGGCATTTTGTGAGAAAACTGCGACGAGTGATCCCATTTTATGAAAATTAATTCTCTTTTTGAAAGTGACATTTTACTAGTTGAAATGAGGACATTGGTCCTATTTTATCAGGAAAAACCAATTTATTAATAAAAATATTTTTGTGATTTTTAATTAAACGTGCATAACATAAATAATTTTATTGCTAATTACATGATACATAAATTCAAAAGACAAATATAGGAAAATAATAAATACAATGAAAATAATAAATTCGCTGGATCTCCTTTTTCGATCCTAAGTGCACTCAAACCTAAAAAGACAAGTATTGAAATCAAAAATAAACACAAATAAAATTAATATTAGTAATTAAATCAAGAAAATCAATTAAACAGATAAAATAATAAATAATAAATTAAAATAAATAAAAAATACATTATGAATGACAAATAAACATAATGAAATAAATAAATTAACATATTAACAAATTAACACAAATAAAAATATAAATTATGATGATGATGATGATAATAATAATAACAACAACAACAACAACAACAACAACAACAACAACAATAATAATAATAATAATAATAACTAAATAAATAACAAAAGAAAAGATGAAAAAAAGTAAATGAAAAAAGAATAAAAAAACGAAATAAAAAAATTTAAATCTATGACGAATATCACATAAAATAAATAAATAAAAGAATAAATCTAAAGATCTACATTTTAATTAAATAATTTTAAACAAGAAATAAAAGTAATACAAAAAAAATAAATAAATAAAAATATGAGATCAAGTTCAGGATGTTTACACTCAGAATTCGGATTTGATAGAATGAAGTAAGATGATTCATTTCCTTATTTTGATTCACAAAATATTGGATTAGAGAAATAAAAAATAAATAAATCTAAAAACTTTTCTCTTTAAAGAAAATAATTGTAAAAATCTTATTTTTACAAAATCAAATGAAAAAATTGAATTTTAAGAACAAAAATTTATTTTTTTATCTCAAAATAAATTTTTTATCAAAAAATCAATGTTAGTCTTTGGAAGAAATTTAATTGAAGAAAAAATGAAAAAGAAAAAAAATAAGTGAAAAAATTGAATTTTAAGAGCAAACAATTGTTTTCTTTGTCTCAAAATCAATCCTTCATCAATAAAATTTAATGTAAAATGCTTAGAAGAAATCCTATTGAAGAAAAAGAAGAAAAAGAATTCAAGAAGAAGAACCAAAATTGCAAAACCAAAGAAAAGAAAAAGAAAATTCCCCAAAAAAATTTCTCCCTAAAAATCTCTGAGGTTTTTCCATTTATATCATCAACAAAGGAAAGTCTAATTAATTAAGGAAGAAATCCTTAATTAAATCAAAATATATTTCTTTTTTTAAATTTCAAAAATGGAAAAAACCATTAAAATCCCGAAAAAATGGGGAAAATCAATTTTGGGACAAAAAAAACGGGTTTTTGGCATACTGGGGGCGACCGACGGCCGTCGCTGGGGAGCGACGAGCGTCGGTCGCGCGAGCTGGCAGGGCGCGAGCAACGGGCATTGGTCGCATATGCTGGCAAGGCACAAGCAACGGGCGTCGCTCGCGTCCCGCGCTCGGGCGAGCAGGCCGAGCACGGGAGAGCAGGCCGAGGACAGGCAAGGCGCGCCTGTGCTGCGCGCTGCCGACGGCCGAAATATATTTTTTTTTTAAGAAACAAAATTGACACGAGAATCATTACTTTCAACCCTATTTTTTTATTTTTAATTTTTTAAAATATACATTTTTTATTTATTTTAAAAAAAAAACAATTTTGACAAGAAACTATCACTTTCAACTTTCCTTTTTGCCTGTAAACATGCACTTAGTTTCATCATTGGGAACCCTAATCTGGGGTGTCTCGAGACCCGGTGTTTATAGTAGTAGTCGAGGTTTACTGGTGATCAAAAGAATATTCAACTTCAAGGATAAAGGTATAGGCATGGCATATATACGACTACAATAGATGAACACGAAATTGTACAGGATAGTTATATGAATTGTGTGTCAGCATGTCTGTTATATTGTTGTATTTGTATGAATGTTATTGTTGAAAAAGAAAAAAAAAATTCCACTTAATCTGATAAGTGCATTACAGTGTGTTCCAGGTTAGTGTTGTGACATCCGATATCCGTACCATTTACGGGTATAGGGTGTTACACACCCCATAGTTAGTATTTGGTTGTATGTTTGTATGATATAGCTTGTATATGGGGGGTGTTACTGATTTCCTCCCCGCCTTGTGCTATCTTTTTCTTGCCAAAATAAATTCTTAAAAAAAATCTCTTGTAATGCCTGCAATAACAAATTTTGACAGCAACATCAAAACTAAGAACTTAAGAATGTAAAAATGAAACAAACTGCACTAAAACTAAAATTCCACCAATTAAACAAAAATTAACCAATTAACCAAGATTTTACCAAAACAACTAATTCTGCCTAAAATGAACAAAAATAACCAAATTAAAGACTCAAAACACACAATAAAAAACCTAAAATAAAACACTAAATTGAACTCATCATTATGTTTACTCACATCATTACTATGTCAATCACATGGATAAGCATATATATATATATATATATATATATATATATATATATATATATATATATCCACCACATTTCATCAATACTTATTCACATATGCATATACCCTTTGTTAAGCATTTATAATTCTTATCAATTCAATCATGTATGCGTTTATCACATGTGTCAATCAAGTACATTTTTAAATCATGGCATATTCATTTCATATTATCATGCATGTAACACCCCAGTACCCCTTAGGAGTATTCATGAATGCCAACTAATGCACAATAATATCAAACCAAATATCACTACTAACAATATAAGTCTTTCATTTCAATAATTTTCCATTACATTACATTATTCATAAGCTTGTTGTCACACCCCAAATCGGGCCTAGTCGGATAAGTGATGGATATTTCGGTAATTTGTGCATGTGGAATTTGGATGATAAGGACCTAATTGAAAAGATAATTAAAGTTTGTAAGGAAAGAATTATGCTAGTGAGTAAAGTGCAAGTTTGTCAAAGGATTAAAGAGTAATAAGACAAGATATTTTGGTTGGAGCCAATAGGAGGCTGCCATGTGCCTTGGTAGGTGGGCAATTAGTGGGATAAGAAGAAAAAGAAAAAGAATGAGAGGGAGGAGCAGATCACGTTTTACGTTCTGCTCTCTCCTCTCCTCTTCCTTGCTCTTCTTTCTTTCCCTTTTCCCGTTTCTTGTTCTCCCTTCCTTGGCTGTGTGTGAATTGGTGTCTTGGTAGAGCTTGAAGATTGCTTGAAGAGGTAAGTTGGGGTTAGGGTTTCCTGCATGTTCTTCTTCTTCCTCTTCTCCTGGTTTTGCTATTTTGAGTTAGTGTTTTTGGAAGAGTAATTTGTGGGTTTTGGGTTTGTGCAAGCTTTGGGTTGCAAGAGGAAGCTTAAGGGCGAGGAAAGGATGGAGGATTGAAGCTTGAAGTGTGGTTTTGAAGCTAGGATTACAGGTTTGGGAATTTTTCATTTACTGGGTTCCTGTGTTTGACTATTTACAGTATGTTTGGTTGATTCTTTTGATGATGAGTTGATGTATTGATATTGCATGTTGGGATTTGAATGAATGGGTTTTGTTTGTGGTTAATGCATGAAGATTGAGAATTTGAAAATGGAATTAAGGATAATTTGAGCTTACTGTCATGTTTTCTGGGTTTTGATATTTTGGAGTTTTAATTTGGCTATTTCCTGTTTTGGATGGGTAATTGTTATGGATGTGTTTTGTATTAATTATGTTGGGTTTTGCGTGCTTGAGGAAGCAAATTTCAGGTAAGAATGATTCGGATTTAATAAGGGGTAAAATTCTGGGTTCTGTCAAAATTTCACGATGTTGGGGTTATGAGTCGGATCGGGAAATTGGGGTATCGTGACTCCAGTCACGAGTTGTGACTCCCAGTCATGACACGTGACCCTGGTCTCCCAGTCACGACACGTGACCTTAAGGAGATTCAACTGGCCGGGAGGCCAGTCACGGGTCGTGATCATCATTCACGACTCGTGACTGTCCTAGAGACCAGTCACGACTCGTGATCTAAGGTCACGACTCGTGATCGTGCTGTGAGACCAGTCACGAGTTGTGATCTAAGGTCACGAGTCGTGATCTAAGGTCACGACTCGTGACTGTCCTGTGGAGCCAGTCACGAGTCGTGATAAGACTCGTGACCGACCTCCGTTCGGCCTATCTTTCTGAAATTGCTCAGTTTTAACTAAAATGAATTTCGTATCTTTTCTGAATGGACTTACACTACTGTATAATACATGTCATGCTTTTATATGCTTTTATATGAGTAATACCACAATCTCTTCAGATGAAGTGTATATTGTATCATTCCATGATTAAGATTATGCGTCGTTAATCATTGGCATAATATGGTCCCACATTTAATTTTGATATGTTTTAGAATATTGAATAGTGCTAAAGTGTTTTGATTGAATTATAATGCATGCTTCATAATATGAATTGTATGAGGTAAGATTGATATTACGAACATATGTATGTGTCTATTAGACTCTGGATTACGCATGATGACCTATATATGTATATATATATATATATATATATATGTATTTTGGGAATCGACTCATGATTTGGATGATGCACGGGGATAGTGTAAACTTATTTATATGCCTATTATACTCAGTATGGTGTATGATGAACTATGTCATGTGACTTGAAACATGCTTTTGTTTATGTGTGACCTGCGAGAGTCAGTCTAGTGGATAGTTAGGCATGCCTAATAGAGTTCTTTAGCTGCAGCCCTCTGGACGTTTGGACCCTGATCAGGTCCCCTGTGTGGTTCCTCGTGAACCTTTAATGTGTTTGGATCTTGTTTAAGGTCCCCTCAGAAAATGTTTTTGAATGTGAAAAATGATGTTGCTTTTCGATTCATACCCGTAAGGTACCACCATGTGTACACTCATTATCCACTATTTTGAGTCAATAGGTATTCTGTCTGTTTTGTCAGATATGAACAAGAGAATGTGATATTCGAATGAGCATAATTCTGGACATGTGAATAAGTTATGTACTCGAATGTGATTATGAACCTCTGAATGGGTTGAATGTGACTTAAACAGGTGAATTGGATATATTTATCTGTATATATATATATATATATATATATATATACGTATATCATATTGTGAATGTATTTGTATGCCATCAGTTATGGATTTAGGTACTGGAATTAAGACTTGCATGACTGTGACCACGATCTTTCAAACGCCATGAATGTATTTTATTATGCTTATGAGAACGTGAATCCGATTAGTTAGGTTATAAGCATATGCAATAATATGTGTATGAATGCGAGCTTAAATTACGGATTGATATGGTTAATTAGTATTTATATGAATGTGATTCTGTACTGTTAACTATTATAGTAGCATGTGAATTAGTATGCATGATAAGGCGATCTGGACTATTGAATGATCACATATGTATTATTCGGGGTGCAATGCATGTGGATCAGCTTCGGTAGGTGTATGTGTAGTAATGGATGATGATGAGGCAAGTTAAGTTGTATAAGGAGCTGATCTTGATCTAGTGTATGCTCTGAATGTAATCTTTTGCTATATGTTCCTTTGGTCTCAACTATTGTAGTGTCTTCGGCATGTTGTCATGTGTCTATGATTATATGGCATGATATTTTATGTGAAAGAGTCGTGCCGTGGAAGTGTGGTGTTTTAACGTCTTCCCTTGGGTTCGGCTAGTGTGTGTACTATGACATGACAAAAAGTAGATTTAATTAGCTTGTGTTCTTAGCATAATAATTGTGTGCATTATTGCATGGTAATCTTCTAGCATGGGAATGGGTTTTCAGTTAATGTATGAGTATTTGGTTATGATAATTACATGTATAAATCTCATGCCACTATGAACGGTAAGGTGCTGATGTCCAATACCTTGGTAAGTATATGCATGTGAGATTGTATGTAGTTCTGCATGATGATACTTGTATCGTGTATGGTGTTATGTCTGCTTCGGCTTATTTTCGACATAAGTATATGGATATGAATGTGAGTTTTCGAATGAATGCCTTTCTATGCAAGCCTGATTATATATGTGTTATGAATGTCCGTATTTGCCATTGTGAATGTGTTATGCCTTGGCGACCATTGTGGATGGTCGTCCATATTGCTTGTGTGTTTTCCCCACTAAGCGTTTATCGCTTAGCATGGGTTCTTTTCTCGTGCAGGTGGTAGGTTTGGTTCTGTTCGAGTCGCGCATCTGCAAGGTCGGCCACATAGGAGTTAGAAGTTTTGTATTTTGTTCAGCTTCTGTATTTTGGATCTTATATTTCTATAACCTTTTGTATATGTAATTATTATGCAATCATCTTGATGTAATATTTCTGACGATGTAAGCATTAAAATGCTTATGTTTTAAGTTATTCCTCGGTTTTATTATTCGCCTTATGCTTCCACTGATTGAAAGAGTGTAGGCATGTGTGTATGTGCTAATGCTTCCACGTAGTGCTTGCGAGTGTGTGAGTTAATGCATGACCAGCTTTTGCCCGCAAGGTAAGTTTTTAATTATTCCGCATTTATGCATGTATGATTATGTATGAATGTATGCTTCTGCATAGTGTATGTATGCATGTATGTGAGTGAGCATCGGTAGCGCTCTCCGACGTCCTTCCAATCGGGTCGTAGGGGGTGTTACACTTGTACAATAAATACAACTTTCAATACATAACAAAATCTTTACAATGCCATCTAATATATTTAACATTCACAAAAACCCATATCTTCTAAAAACTCTTCTTGAAGCTTCTCGATCTCCTCCTTATACATGACTTCAATTTGGAACCTAGTCAAATAACAATTTAGACTCAGGCATACCTAATAACAAACTATTAAGTACAACTAAGAACTCACTTAACTACTCGATAATTTTAGTCTTTAAATGCATTACTCAGACCACTAACATTACCCTTATTTTTCATAAGACTTATTTGACACTATGTTTCACTAATTACCTTTTTGCATAATAACACATCGACTACTCACTCATGTTCATGTTTCTCATTAGACACTTATTTCACTCTAATTACCTTTTTCCAAGCTTGCTACGTAACCACAAGGTGGGAATCAGAACCAAGTAGTTCTAAGTTATAATATAGTTGTCATGTTATGAATAATTTTCATTAATAATCCCTCAAAGGCTTTTTGCAAAAGTAACTCTAGGCCTTTGAGGGCAACCTTCATGAGAGCCAAATCATGGTAGTGTGAAGCAAAGAATGGGGCTAGTTTGTCCCAATCATACTTAGTGCTCCTATCTAACCCAACATACCAATCCAAGGCTTTCCCTTGAAGTGAAAGATTAAACAGATGAACCATCTGCTCTGTACTGAGGGGAGTATAGCTCATTGTAGTGGCATACTACATTAAATGGACAGACAGATAAAAAGTTCCATCAAACTATGGTAGGTTTTGCATCTTAAACTTATCAAGAATAGCCTTATCTCTCTTCAATGGCTTCCAAATCCAAATCCTTAGTTTCCCTGAACCTCCTAGAAAAAGCTTCCAAATGCTTATCTATCTTTGAGAACTAGAGCTCAGCTGATGACTGTGCACCAGAGGTGTTCTACTCATAAACCAACTTTTTCTGCAGGTTACCCAGTAATGGGGATTTGATAGAACTCCTCTACACAGTCGTTAGCTCTAGGGTTTATAGCACGAGTTTGATCAAGTATTCCCTTACTCCCTTTTTTAAGTAATTAGAAGGGCCCTTGGTACATTGGAGGCTGACCCTAGCTTTGCAGGCTGTCGAGCACCAAACTGTGTTAGTGTCTCCAGAATCATGGCCTTTATGGAACCCAGCAACTCATCTCTAAGCTTCTCCTCGAAATTGATCAACCCTTCCTTGAATTCTGACCTAGTGACCATCTCTTATTGATCCCCCAAAATTTTTGGCAGATCAAGAATTTCCTTAATTGCTTCTAAAACTAAAGATTCCATAGTTAATCTGTTGAACACAGTTCTCTTCCGTGTAGAACTCCTTAGTTGATCTATTGCTGCAAACATAAAGGGTTACCTATGATGCATGGTGTGGTGGGAAATGATGCATGACATGGTGTGCATGATACATGAATCAGTATATCAATGATGTATGACATCATTAACATATAACATATGATATGTTTTATTCATAATGTATGGTATATGAAAGATGCATGAGTGCATGAGCGCAAAGATGTAATCACATACCATAAGCATTTCTTCTCCATAGACGCAACTAAGAGGTAAAAGGGATAGCAAATGCATAAAGAATGAATGCATGAGCTGTAACACCCCAATACCCCTTGGGAGGATACCGAAGTATTACGCACACAACACATCCATAAATACCCAAACACATACGTATCAATACACGTTACAGCGGAAAAGAAATAACAATAAACCAAATATACTTGCATAAATATATATATATATATATATATATATATATATATATATATATATGTATGTATGTATATATTAAAACTGTACATATTACAAAACAACTTGTTCATAATTACATGATCATACTTCTATACATGTACACTACACTTTAAATACAAAATCTATATATTGTTCGCTACAAAAAGATCCAACTATATAAATAAAACAAAAGACTTCATTAAGCTCCTAGCGGCCGGCAGATGAGCACTCTCTAATCCAATCCTGCAAACCTACATGGGAAAACACCCGTGCTAAGCGATAACGCTTAGTGGGGATAAACAAAGCCATAGACTTCTATCGAAGTCACAAGAAAAACACACACTATATATCAATAGTCATGCACATCTCACGCCAATATGAATTCTTTCATGCATGTCATCTCATGCTCGATTTATTTCCAACCATATCACACTCATGCAACGGCAACATGTACGCGGATAATACATTAACTCTAACTTGTATTATTGTGCAGATACATAAATCATCTGGCTAGCATTTACTATAAGACAAAAGCGTATAACAATTTTCCACTACATCTCATATTCAATACTGAACATTTAATAGCCTAAAATCCATTGATGGTGGATACGGGTACTCTAAATACTAAATTTCAGTATCAACATGTAGAGACCTAACTCAATTATGAATACGCAGGGTATTCAACAAATAGGCACAACAGTGCCACACTAGCAGCTGCACTCTAACCCTTTATAAGCATGCTTATCTATCCACTACTATGACTCTTCAGGCTTGTACAAATAACTTTATACACTGAACTTTATACTCAAATATCTCTAAAAGTCATGATTCATCATCTTAAATCATGTCTTAACCAAATAAACCATAACCACACTCATACATATCGAATCATGTGGCCATATTCATCTACTTTACATGCTCATACAACATACAATGCAATACTATACATATAAATAGGGCAAAACTTTACATATAAAATCTAGAGCAGTGTCGCGCTCACGACATTCGTTGCGCCCGCCACAAAACTAAAAATCTCGAACTGCCGCACTCGCAGGAGTGTCATACTCATGATATAATGCCCATTTGTCTTCTATCGCGACCGCGATGAGGCTCACGCTCGCAGCTAGACACAGCAAGGAGAACACTTGCCCTCGGAGCATTCTTTCGTGCTCACGACAGAAACTTGATTCCGTGCCAAAACTCAAACACACACACACTCACATGCACAACTACACACACCACTACAAGAAAAATGCTCTTTAACGAAGGGAAATCCGGTCGTTAAAAGTTAAAATTCGGGCATTAAAAACTTTTAACGACCGGAAAATTCGGTCGGTAAAAGCCCCTTCGTTAAAGGTATAGACGACCGGATATTGCATCCGGTCGTTGAAAAGTGATTTTTAGCGACCTTATTTTCCCTTCGCTAATTATATTCATTTTTAACGATGGGATTTCCGGTCGTTAAAGATACCTTTTAGCGACCGGATTTTCCCTTCGCTGTATGGATTTCATTTTAAAAAAAAATTCCGATAGTTAAATATTTATTTTAGCGACCGAATTTTCTTTTGTTGATAGAAAATTTGGTTATTAATATTAAATTTTCAAAATAAATAAAATAATTTATATGAATATAAACTATAAATATCATTCACACATACATATATATCCAAAAGTATAATAAATAGTCTTTTCATAAATTGCAAAATATAGTTACAAAATATATTGAAATTGTTTAACATTCTATTTGTTGTATACAAGTTTGTTTAGAAAAGAATTGACACATTATATGTATTATAATTATAGAAAAGAATTGATGCAAAAAATAAAAAGAATCCCCCTATCTAATGTAAATGGGGTACAAATGATACTCTACATGGAGAAGGAATTCTAGCTTTCAGGTGCCATATGCCGAAGGAGCCTCACTTTATAGCCACCCGAATTACAGGAGAGCAATCTTTGCAGAGTTAGACGTGTGAGGGGAGAACTGAAGCTAATCTCGGAGCTTGGCATTTGCTAAAACCATGCAACGAATGATGTTCAACTGGACTGCCATATTGTGCCCAGTTACCTATCATGGATTAACACCCATTCAGTCCATAATACAAACTGCATTTCGAACGCAACAAACAGAGAGGAACTTGTGGAGTAAAGCATGGGAATGTGAAGAAATTAGACATACAGAAAATTTTTTCCTTTACCTGGAGAAGAGTTGGCCCGGAAACTTCGAACTTCATGTTGTTCCAGCTCTAGGCTTAGTTGCTGCATCAAGCTAAAAATATCCAGCTTGACCGAACGAAATAAAATAAAGTTAATTGGATAAGCTTCATTTATACTCTATTTTGGTAGTCAACAGAAAAAAATCTCGGGTAAAAATACAAACGTACCCTCGGTAGACACACAAAATTGACAAAATTATATATAAACATGTGTATATATGCGTAAGCTTATAGTAATATATATTAAAAATATTATACCCTACATGGAGACACTTGCACCTAATAATTATAAAATTGTGTTGTCGTGTTCTTAAGACAGATTATAAATATTGCAAGTTGATTAGATTGTTAAGTGATAGGAGCTAAATTGAACTATAATTTAGTATTTATTTTGTGTGAGTTTGTGTAATTAATTATGTAATTGTGTGTATAATTTGATGTGATATATTAGTTTATGATTATTTGTATCAGTGAGAATGTTTATGCTGTTATATGTGTTTTTAGGTAAAAAAATGAAGAAAAGAGGTAGAGCAAAGAAGAGGATCACGAGAAGAGGAGCAGATCACGCCGTGACCATGAGTCACGTGACGTGACTTGCTAAGAAGAAAGAAGAATAAGAGAAAGAAAAGGAAAGGAAGAAGGAGCTGCAAGAGATGAAGTCACGACGTGATCTAAGGTCACGAGACGTGACTGAAGAAGAGAAGCCAGGAAAGAAAGGAAAGAAAAGAAGAAAGAAGAAGAGTCACGCCGTGATCATGTGTAATGTGACGTGATGCCACTGAGAGGCCAGGAAAGGAAGAGAAAAGAAAGAATAGAGAAGAGAAGAGAACGGAGGCGAGGCAACGCGAGACGTGAGCGCCAGTCACGCCACATGCGAAGAAGAATCACGCCGTGATGGGAAGTCACGCGACGTGACTGGCCAGAGAGGGAAGCGAAAGCCGAAGAGAGGAAAGAAGGAAGAAATGGGCAAGCGCGTTCTGTCGCGATCGCGACACCGTTGCGAGCGCGACAGAGACGACCGTTGGACGGTTTTGGGCCAAAAATCACTTCAAAAGTCACATATTTTCACCCAAAGTTTGCAACCATTCTCAAGGGTCATTTCAAGAGACACAAGCTTTCAATTATTTTCTATAAATATGTAGTTTAACTGTAAATTTAAGGATACAATAGATAATGAGGATGAATTTTATTAGTTAAGAAATTTTCTGTATTTTGTAAACAGTTTTTGTTTAGTTAAATTTCATTATTTAGTTCTATGATTTGAAGAAGAAGATCAAGGAGGAGAAAATCTATTTCAAGAGATTGAGAAAAGGGTTGAAGAACTTCTATCTTGTTCTCTTATTTTTAATTCTTCTCCACTATTTTTATGAATATTATTTTAATGAACTTGTATATTATAATTCTTTCTATTTCTATCTACTTTCATAATCTTTCATTGTAGATTCTCTATTAATATCTTTTGCATGATCTTTACAAGTTAAAGTAATTCGAGAGTTTGCTTTATCCGACATTTAATAGAGATTCATTATCAAGGTATATTTGAGAGATTGGTATATTGAGATAATTGCTATAGGTTAGTGATTATTCTTAAAATATGTAATTAGAAACCTCTAATTCATTAATGAAAATTATGAGTTAGAATTTTAATTATATGTTTTAGGCATTTTAATTCATGTCGAGAGAGTGAGTTAAAAGTTTATTCTAACTTGGCTTGCATGAAAGATGAAAGATGTTAATCTAAATGATAGAATCAAGTTCATTGTTTTTAATTCTTCATGATTTATTTTATCTTCTTTTGACTATCATTAACTAGGTTTAATTAGTTTATATGTTAGATTAGATTAAAACCAACTCTACCATTAATTAATCATTGTAAACAAGATTAAAATCAATTAGTAATAGTGTGTAACACGTTCCCTGTGGGATCGATATCTAAAGTACTATTGCGGTACACCGTATACTTGCGGTATGTTGCATCATTAAAAAATGCAAAACATTAAGCACCAAAATTAATGTATTTTATTAAAAAGATTCATAAGAGTAACAAATCAAGATTTGAAATTCCAGCAAGGCAGATGTATTAAGCTTCTTAATAAGTAATTACCAATCTTCTGCTGACTGAATCAAAGCAGGAAATTATTAAGATTTCAATACATAATTAAGTAATGGGAAAATGGACCGAATCATTTTCTAATTGAACCTAATTTTCTTTTCACATCTATATATTTTGAAACTAATCTATCCAAAATGTTTGAAAAATTATACCACTTTTATCTTGTAAAAATGTGAAATACTTAGAACAGGAAACAGCAAAATTATAATATGTACAAACTTGAGCAGCAATATCACAGTAAAAGTTCACAGAGAACTTGGAATTGACACAACCAGGAAAAGACTATTCCAGGAACCAAAATACAGCACTTCAGTAAGTGGTACAGGTAGCCAATATATAAGGATGATAAAGCTTAATTTATTGGATCACACTACTAATTGAGATATCTATTTCTTGATTTGTAAATTTTCACCATTATAAATATAGATATTTCTAATAAATTATCTAAATGCTAAATTTAAAGTTTTGAACTCTTTGTCCCCTCAAAATATAAAAAATAAAAATTAGATAAGTATATATTCAAACAATATTCAGTACAGAAATAAGATAAAAAGTATATATCCATGCAAAAAAAAAAAAAGAATTCTAGATCACAAGCCTATAACTTTTCCGTGATAAAATCACAATTTAAAGCAAGTGCAGTTCACAATATTAAAAGATTATTAAGCAATATTCAGTAATCAAATCTACAGAGGGGAAAAAGTAAGAAGTTTAGTTGAATAATAAGAAAAATTAACCCAAAATAATTAATAGAAAAACCTAACCAGGAAGAGCGGGCATGGCACAAGAGGCGACAGGCTTAGGAGACTTCTCGACCTCAACAAGGCACATAAGGCAGTTGCCGGCGATGGAGAGACAGCTATGGTAACAGAACCGAGGAATGTCGACACCGGCGACTTCACACTATCTACTTCATTTGGATACAGTAAAGGGTATTGGATAATTGCTTCTTTATCACATTTAAATATCCAAGCATGTCCTACAAATTGAAACTTGATATCAAAACCCTGAGTAACACTAGGGACTGTTTACAATTTGGGTCAACCAGACCAACCCCAAAACCGAACAAACCATCCAGACTTGATTAGTGTTGGGTTCGGCACAAAGGATATTCGTGTCAAATAGAATTTAGAAACTCAGTTTCAGTCATTACTTTTTTTGCTAGAGCTATGTTAGTGATTAATTTTCACAACAGTCAACACAATATCTAAATCTTTCAAAATTTTGCAATTGTATCCAGGTTGCAATAACTAGCTGTAGTTTAGCAAATACTAAAATTAGCTCAATATTCGAGAATTAAAAGGATGTATCATAATGCAGTGCTACTTACTGATCATCCTAACTTTATAAATTTTCACAAAGAATAAATTTTAAGGAAATATCAATAATCATTGAAATATATGAATAGCCTAGTGCTTGAATAAATTTGTAAATAAGAATTGGAAATATGATAAATTGCCAAATTATAAAATTTGGATAAAATTGACAAAATTATAAAGACTGAACACAGCAAAGGGCAAATGAAAAAATACAATGAATAGAGACAAACACAACCAGACCTCAAAGACATATCAAAGGACATAGTGAGGCAAGTCAGGAAGCACCAACCTTCCCCTCAGAAAATACATAAGCACATAACTAAGAGATTCCAGATCGTCCCTTCTGCTTTGCTCTATAAGTAAAATTTTCAGAGTCAAGATCAACATTGAAGGATAGAAAAGTTTGATTATGCATTAGCAACTTCTAGTTCCCATTTTTAACAAGTAGCTACAGTATGTCACTTACCAACTCCAAGATGTATATTAAAACCAGCCTAACGAGCTGTGCCAGTGAGATTTTTGTTTTCCCTGCAAGAAAACGAAATGGCATTAATAACTGATCATAGAAAGAAAATTGCATAGGGAAGAACGTAAAACAATTGTGACTATTTTCACTAGATTGACAACAACCTTTCATTTACATTTACCAATGAATAACAAAGAATTTCATAGTTAAGAGACTTACAGCTGATTTCAAGATTCAGAAAATTGAAAATTATGATGATGGTAGTTTCGAGTTTCTCTTTTTATTCAATAGTAGTTTCGAGTTTCTCTTTTTATTCAAAACATACCATGAAAATAGAATTTTAAGATGAGAAACAGAGTAAATGAGAATCAGTGCTACCACACATGAGAACAGAATTTTAAGATGGCACAAAAATTGATACCTGCAAACATGTGAAGAAATATGGGAGCTACCAATTTTTGGAATCTTCCCCTTCATCTTTTGTAAAGCTTCACTAATTAACCTTGCGATAAATTGCAAATTAGAAAATTCAATCTGTTAGAGAGAAACAAGAAGAACGGGAAGAGGCAAAGCCCAAAAACCTTGAAAATTAAATGATATTATAAACTTAAAATACTTGTATATATACTTTGATCTTCATCGTTGGCGACTCTAGAGCGGCGACGTCTACGGCTAGTGATGCCGAGAGCTGCAGCAGCAGCGGGAGAGGCCGGAGCATGAGGGAGGTGGATCAGATCAGGTACGTGCGAGAGAGAGAGAGAGAGAGAGAGAGAGAGAGAGAGAGAGGGAGGAGGGCGAAGGCGACCAGCGAGGCAGGAGCGGCGTAGCATATCTGTCGCGCGCACGCGAGAGACAGAAAGATAAGAGGGGGAGGCAGGGAAAGAGAGGAAGAGAGTGAGATTTTTTTTTTGGGGGGGATAAATGGTTTGGAAGTCTGCTGTTTTGTTTGAAGGCAATAACCACCGGATTTTAATTTTTTTAGCGACTGGAATTAAACCAGTCGTTAAATAATAATAAAATTTGAATATTAACGACTGGATTAAATTTTTTTCGTTATTTGTATCTTTTTACGACCGAATTTTTATCCCTTCGTTAAATTTTGGTCGTTAAAAATCAATTTTCTTGTATCCACTTGCAATCAAAAAAACATGCAAGCAATCAAAATGAACACACACTCATTTTACAACTTCAAAATAGATCAAAACTCTCAAATTCTTAGTCACTATCATGCCACCAATAACAAATCAAGTATAATAACAGCTCAAAAACATGCATTAACCACAACGCACACGATCCCAACCTCTAGAGCAGCTCGATCAAATCACTACTTCGGAGCAAATCTTCTCCTTTCCCTTGTCTTGCCTCTTGTCCACAGCTTCCATGCACAAACAACCAAAACAAACACTCAATCCACATCTTATACTTTAAATCAATAGAATTACACAAGAAGAAGATCAAGACCTAACTTCAACCACTTACCTCTTCAAACCTTTCACCTAAGTCTCAAAATACTCTTCAAACCAATCCAAGAATATCACTCAAAGCAAGTCAACGGAGAGGGACACAAGCAGAAGAAGAAGGCCAAAGAGAAGAAAGGAAAACAAGGAAAGAAGAGCAAAAATTGAAAAATGAGAAAGAAGAAATAAAGAAGGAAGAAAACGGAACCAACCAACATTAATGCCACTAACCCTCATTAAGGCGAACCAACCACAATAACTCACTCCACAAAATCTGTCTTAAGCCATGTGTTAAACCCCCATATCGCCACTTGTCAATTCTTATAAACATGCCAATCTGCGTTCTGTCGTGCCCATGACTATTGTCGCGCTCGCGACAGAACACGCTTTTAGCATAAACCCACAACCTCTTAAGCCAAAATGCACTATAATCCCTCAAATCCATTTCTTTCCTTTTAAATCTTATTTTCTCTTTGCAATTACATCCTCTAAATCCCGAATTCCATGCACAAACTAATACTTACTACTCTTGCTATACACATAACACTGTAAATCCTACCAAGGCCCCAAATCGGGTTGTTACATGAGCCAGAAAATGATAAGTATGGATACTAGAGATCTGATGAGATATTAATTAAAGGCATTTTTGGACTAGATTCTCGTAGAGGGAAATTGATCACCAGTGGAGTCACAAAAAATGTAGATGTAACACCTTTATACCCTATACATATACTGCCGACCTAAAAATATATTGTGCGGTTACCATGCTCTTTTAAAGGTCAATCTAAGCTTAATGCCAATTGTGGCTAAATTTTTTTTTTCTTTCTTTCTTACACTTAATCTTTTATTCACTGAATCACTCATTTCACTTAACAAATTTCACTTATCAATATCACTTATTGACTTAGTTGCCAATTGACCTATAACTGTCTAAAGTTACTATTTATTTGGTCAAAATTTTGGCAGTATAACGGCTTATATTCTCACTACCCAAACCTGCAAATCTCAAACTCCACAGCCCCGGCAAGGGCAAAACAATATATCATTCACAACCATGCCATTCACAGTCTAAAACATCCATCTATGAAGTCACATCATTCGCATACATAAATACATATAAACCATTACATAATTAAATCCCATCTTTATAGACATGCCAATACAAAATTCCCAAAACATGCAAAATATAGCTTTCAATCCTTCTTCGGTACTTGCTCTAATCGGACTGAGGTATGTTGCTCCGACCTAACGCGTACCTACACGCAGTCAAAACAACTACGTGCTGAGCATTAATATACCCAATGGTAGTTATAAATCCATAAATTTCCACTACTACTACTTATTCAATAAACTATACTACTTTATTTTATTAACTATATTATTATTATTATTATTTGATCAATTAATCCACTAAATTAACCACACAAATAAGCATTAAACCTCATTATCCACTAATTACATTTAAATCCTTTTATTAAATTTACTATTCCACTAATTTCACTTTTACTCTTGATTACCTTATAATTAAAATTATACTTTTATTTACTATTATTTCTTATTTATTATCTTTAACTTAATTACTCAATTAACTCATCAATTAATCTCATAATTAAACATTAAAACGTATTACACACTAATTACGGTTTAATTCTTTCATTCTAACTCTTATTCCTTAATTACAATTTTACCCTTAATACTTTTCCTTGGTTTCCAATTTTACCCTTATCTTTTTCATTAATTACATCCATGTCCTCACTTTTCACTTAATACCATTTATGTCTCCACTTTTACACAAATTCCACTTATATCCCTTCTTTTACACTAATTCCACTTATGTCCTCCCTTTTACACATAATTACTATTTTACCCTTAGTTATTCTTTATTTACATTTTTAACCTCACTTAAACTTATTTTCCACTTTTACCCCTTAATAACTTCTTTAATTACCAAAATACCCTTTTTACTTCAAATTTCCACTTTTAACCTTATAATTTCTCAAAATTACAATTAGGTCCCTACTTTATCACTTTATCACCAAATTACCATTTTAACCTCAAATATTTCCAAAATTACCATATTAACCTTACTTTTATACTTTTTACCTAACTTTACTACTTTTTACCAACTTATTGTAAAATTTCCATTTAGTCCCTACATTTTCACTTATTTACATAAATACCCTTTTAATTACCCTTTTCACCTATTTAACACTATTTTTACCCATTAAACACATAATTATAATTTTGCCCTCAAACTTTCTATTTCTATCATTTTAATCGTATTTTCCCTTAATTTCTTATTTATCACTATCTTATTCACTTTAATTACATAATTACCAAAATGCCCCTATCTTATTATCAAAATTACGATATTGCCCTTCTTTTCACTTTAGGTAAATTATGCTATTATCTAATTATAATTCCATAATTATTTACTTTTTATTTTATAATATATATTAATTAATCCACTAATCACTCATTTTCATGATAAATTACAATTTAGCCCTTAAACTTGTATTTTCTTCAAATTAGTCCTTTTTTTACTCTTTATTTAATTTGTATTTTACAATGAATCTCTTTTTAATCAATTCTTTTCAACTTTGCCTCTAGTAACACCTAGTAGATATCACTATACTGGATATGTGGGACTGGACTTTATACCCCTAACCTACCAAAGTGGCCACTAGGAGGCCAAATTACACTTCGGTAGTGTCGGAGTGGCACTAGGGTACCAAATTGCACTCCGACGACTCTATACATATATTTTACACTACACTGACATATAGACCGTCATTGGTCTAAATTTGCAAGTCGCCATGACTTACCACCGTGGCTTACACTGACGTCCCTATGGCTAGCCATATATATCCTGAACTAGATTTCACTACCAGAAAACTACTAAGGACAATAATTCATCAAAGTTCATATAAATGTCATATTATGCCAACACACATATTTTAACATGCACTTCATTTTCACTTACCACTTTACATACACACTCATTTATCATTATTTAGCCATTATATGAGATATACCATAAAAATACACATAATATACGTCATGTATACCATTCGGCCCAAATGACAAATTTTCATATTTTGCACTATAATTTCATTTAATCACTCAATCATTCTTTTTACATGTTATATATGTTATAAATACCAATTACATGCCATAATTCATTATATATCTCAACTAAACCCTTAGTTAACCATTCGGCCAAAGGATTAGTTTTCCATTAGGTTCACTTTAATTTCATTTATCCCCTTAATCATCCTCTCTACATGCTATATATGTTATAAATACTAATTATAAGCCATGTTACACAACATATCCCATTAATTTCCTTAATAACCCGTTCGGCCAAGCTTTATATAAATTCATTAGGTTTGTTTTTCAATCTTTTAACTATTCCATTATATATTACACATGTTATATACATTATAACCATCATTTATATGCCATAAAACTCATATATACATTATGAATTTCTTAAGTTACTATTAGGCCTACCTTAGAGATTTCATACCAATGTTTTTTAATTTAATCTAAGCATGTTTATACACTAATTTAAGCCCACCAATCATGATTATCAAGTTAGATTTCATTAATCATGCCTAAATTACATACTTATACTTAAACATAACCTAATATTCAACTTAAAACAATAGAAATAAAGGGATTTTGTAACCATAAACCTCAAATTCTTGCTCTACACTCCCTTAAGCTTCCTTTTCCTTCACTTTGGCTTGAGAAAACTCCTCCTCACCTTGATAACCTACCATGGCCGAATACAAATATCCACATAATATCAAAACCAAGCTTTCTTTTTGAAAGCTAACATCATAAATGAACTATACACCCTTGAAAACCCCTATAGTGACCAATAAACCTAATTAAAACCACTTAAATCTCTTACCTCAAAATGAACCCTAATCTTTGAACACTTGAAAAATCCCACTTCCAAATCTTCAAATGGACTCCAATCACTGTCTCTATGTTCTAGAGGGGCTGAAGTGTTTTTAGGAGGCTAAGATTTAGGGAGAAATTGCAGAAAAGAAGAAAAAAATGGAGAAAAGTGAAGAAAAATGGATTCAATTTTGAGGAAGAAGAAGGAGGTCAGTTTTGGATGGATTTCTCTAGAGAAATATGGCCTCTCCCTCCCTTATGTATGCCATAAATGAACTAAATAGGCCCAACTGAAGTGGTCCGACCGGTTTGGACCAAAATTTTAGTTTTTCGGTTCATTTCCACTATTTCAAAGCATCTATATGTTACTCATATTATTTTTACTTCTAATAAATTCCAAAATTCTTAAAATAGCAATAATAGTCTCCCTACAAATTTTTAGATCAATTGGAGTGCGTTTGGGCCTCGGTTCACTTAAATCGGTCCGATTCAACTACTTTTTATTCTGCTGTAAAATCCAATTCTAATGCTAACAAAACTTACAGGAAATTATTCTATGCCTTTATACTCCCCATTACAAACCCATTAGAGCTCAATAACTATTTTTAAATGCTCAGTCAAACCTCGGTTGAATTTGAACCGAGCCGGAGGCCAACTTCAGAATATCTTTCGAAGGCCAATTTATTTCTGTTTTCACTCTAGATTTCACCACTATACTCCTGACGATCCACAGATCATTTTTACCAAATTAGAATTTTTTGGCCGGTGGACACCGGGCCAGCTGTATGGCTACCCCCAAGGTTAACTGCCGTGCAATTTTCATACCACAAACACACTTTGCACTCAATATTATTCCACATAATCATACTTATGACATCACTTTACACTGATATCACACTAGAAACACTGCAATCTTACACTAACACTTCTAGACTAGTATTTAGGCCACTACAGTAGACGTGTGGGATTTTTCGTCTTTCCTTATTAAGAATGGCTAGTGGGGTATCAACTTTTGTATTAAAGGATAGGTCCACTTTCCCAAGAGAATGCATGACATGTAAGGGTTAACCCTTTCATTTTTTTCACATGTGGAAATAAATTCCCTCTATGAGGCGGTTTGGTAGAGTCACCAACCTAGTGGGTTAGGCAAGAGATTAAAACCTAAGAGATATGGGTCTAAAAATCTTAGTCTTATTTTTTCCTTATAATTAATACCTTATCTTTCTCAATGGTTTCCATGTTTATTATTTTCCTTTTAAAGCATTAATGCATTAAACTGGTAAAGAGCAGCCATACATCATATTCACATGAGTGATCCTAAATTATACATTTTATAAATCGGTCTTCATTTATGTATGGTTATTGGAGATTGGTCCATTATTTGTATGAATTAGGTCGTCGACCCATCTAAAGGGAACTAAAGCAACAACAACAGTGGGAAGTTAACTTATAAGAAACACGAGCCCATAAATCTCATTAGCAATGTTGTTTGGAAAGGTCGGTGCTCTAGGATCATTCAAGTCCTTATCCAACTACAGGCCCCGACTAAGGTACTCAACCACATGGGGATTGCAAATGTTGACCTGACTTCCAAAATGACTCATCAAGATTTGCTTCAAGGTAGCTTGGGGGGTAGATTAGCACCCTTTTGTGGTGGAAGATCAATAGGGGGAAGAGGTACGACTTGATTAGGAGCCGATGGTATGGCCGTGGTAACAGTAGGATTAGCATGCTCTACATTCTTCGTTGATGGTCCGCTAGAAGCCTCCATAACACTCAGCCTCTTAGCAGTAGCAGAAGGATGCTAACCTTTAGCTCTCATATTAATTTTTTTAGCAGCTTTGGCTACAACTTTAGCTTCAAATTTTTTCAAAGCCTTGGTCGCCTTCTTCGCAGCAATCTCTTCCAATCGCTTAGAGAGGTGCCCTACCATATTTCATGCAAAAATAATCGATAACATCTTATCATATTTCACATCATCATAACATGTGGAAAAGGAATGAAGAAATGAAAATAGATCATACTCACCCTCCGTTTCTTTGACCCTTGTAGGTAGAGCATCAACTACTTTACTCAGTAGCACATCAAAGTTAAATGGTCCCCCATTTGAATCCATAATGGACAAAAGTTTTTTTTATGTCCTTTTGTAACATAGGTAGATCGACAAACTGGTCAAATGCCAATCACTTTATCCAATCTGACTAAATTCACTCCAAATCCATCCTTGGATACAACCAGGAAAAGCTTTTCCTTAAAGCCTTTTAAAGAAGAAGGAAATTTAAAAAATCTCTTGTCTTCTGATATATATTGTAGAAAAATTCTTTTGAGTCTCCCTGATTATAAAAATTAAAAAAACTACTAAAAATTTCCATGGAAGGGGCAATTTCATATTGCCGACACAAAACCTTAAAGCAGGTTATAGCTCTCCAGCCATTCAAATTTAGTTGATTTGGGGACATTCCATAAGCATTTAGCACTACCCGATCAAATCCATCGAAAAGGAATCTCAAACTGAATCGTAGAATCATACTATAGCAGATGAAAAATTTAACATCTAAGAAAATGACCCTCTTTGGCGTGCATGGTTAGGGGACAAGGCAAGGTATAGTAATCGATCAAAAAGTTGAACCTAGTGCGAAAAGACGCAACTTCGTCTTGCCTAAGTTTTGAATGATCGTGAACTATCATTTTCCTACAAATCTCGTCCAAAAAACTAACATCTATGTTAGGAAATTCAACAGTCCTAGAAGAACTACAACCTAGAACTATCATTCTAAGAGGAAGGTCTATTACAAGGTCATCGAACACAAAAAGGTCTCTTAAAGAAGAAGAAGTAGAGGATGAAGAAAATTCTAAAACTATAAACCAAATATACTTGCTCAAGTCTTTCAAATCCCAAAGAGCTGGAAAACTTGCAATGCAAAGTAAGATGGACTCTACATATATTTTCAGAAAATTGCATTCAAAAAGAGCAAGGAATAAAAGCACAAAGCAATTCTAAAAGTGTAAAAAGAGAAAACAAAATGGAAATGCATATATATAAAGAAAACTTTTGCATTTTGAAATTCGAGCTGCCCTTCATAAATTCATTGACATGTGGCAGGGCAATTATAACACTTTGCAAAAATCAAAGCAATGTCTGCTCTGAAAGGATGTGTTATTTAATGAAAATAGCCATTGCCAACTAGCTTGGAATAGGAAAAGATTGGAAGAATCTCAAAATCTAGAAGCGAATCTTTTCATTCCTGATTAGAATTATATTTCATCGGCACCATAGAGAAAGACAAATGATAATACATTCTATAATATTTTTCATGGGCTCGTGTCCAAAGCCCACAGCCTAACCAGATTTTGAATTAGACATAAGTCCCACAAACATTTGATCCAATTGGAAGCATTTTATAGCTCAATCAGAACCTCTGTTACCTATCTCTGCCTAATCTGACTTGTTAGAAGACCTAATCCTGCAATTATCAGTATATCCATCATTAGCACTCAATTGTCACTACTTCAATACGCAACTTATGGGACACTATAAATAGTCCCTCCATTACAGCAGGTAAAGGATTTTTTGGATTCTTCTGATACTCTCTCCATATTTTATCTTTTTAAACTTGACTGACTTGGGTTTGAAATTGCTTACCCCTGCAGGCTAGGGTTGAGCATTTTTCCAATACCTTGCATATCCTAAGCAGACCAGTACTTATGACTTGATCATATTGGATCTAATCCTAGTTAGCTTTTCTAGTTTAATCTTTCTGAGGTTACCGGTAACTAAAGCATTTTTACTTAATAATTGGTGTGTTATAATCAAAACAGATTTTGATTTCTTAAATGAAATTCATATCAAAATAGTTTTCAAAAAAGGACCAATGACCCAAACTTATTAAATTGCATGTGGTTATCAAAATCCTCAAACCAATGGAATTGGTTCAATTGGTTGTATGAAATACCATACTTTTGACTAAATTTTTTATATGCTTTAAAGGCTTTTATATTTCATGCGAATGTTGTTTATTTGCTTGTACATAATATTGCTGCTTTTTCAAAGCGAATATGTGGTTATATATGCTTAAATCGTGTGAGAAAATGGATAAATTTCCTTACTCAAAGAAATTAACTTGTAAGATTAATTTTAAGGGTATAAATAAGAATAGAGTTCTTAACCATCTTTAATACGATTTTCAAGGTTTTTTCTGATAAAAAATCACCCTATGATATCTACCACAATTCGTCTAGTCTATTAGAAATAAGATAGAATTTTTTAAAATGCTTTCTTTTAAAAATGGGCTAATTGGGTAAAGTTTTTTATTGTTTCAAAATAAAATAAGCAGGATGATTGGATCCAAACAACACCCTAATACAATATTTATAATAAAGCAGATAAATAAATTAAATGTAATAATTGACATATGGAAAATATTACGACGGGAAAAGTAAATAAGTTAGTAAACAATTAGAAGGAAATAAAATCGAAATAAAGTAAATATGCAAATATTTAAAAAGAAAGAATCAACTATAAGCTTTCATAAAACACTAAAAGCCTAATTCTTACCCATTTAGCAATATAAAACATATATGAGAAAATCTTATTAAACATGCAAGGAAAATCATATATTAATAAATAAGCATAATGAATTAAAAACAAAAGAAAATGAAAGAAATCCAAAATGGAAATTTTGCTTTCAAAGGTGAACAAGGATGTGTGTCTTAGAGGCACACCATCGTGTGGATTCAGATTTTAATAGCTTTATAGACTTTTTTTCAAAACAAAAACACATTTAAAATCTATAGAAAATTAAGAAGAGGTTTTTTATTTTATTTTATTTACCTCTTACCATTGGGCACTTCACAATCCTAAGAAGAGATCTACAAACTATCAAATATAAAAGAACAATTAAATAAATATGATTAAACTAAAAATGCTAATATAAACAAACAATTAAAATAAATAGGCACAATAAAAAAATACATAAAAATCATGGTTTCAAAATTATACCAATGAAAATAAAAGTTTACAGGTTAAAGACTCAATTGTAGCATTATTAAAATTGAATCAATCAAAGATAAAATCACTCACAATATAAATTTTAACATGCTTCATATTATAATTTTATAATGAAATTTTCAAGATATACGACCATGTCCTACTAGAGCCACATGACCATGTGACTCACTATAAGGCCAAAACATGTCATTTCGTCTAAATAACGCAATGCTCTGCATTCTCTAAAGACACGGGTATACTAAATCGGCACAGTGGGATATACTATTAAAAGTGGACTTTTAGCCTTTTTATAGGAAATGGATTCCTTGGGATCGTGTTAGATAAGCATGCCCTAAAGTCCAAATCCCATTTGGATTGAGGAAATAATTAATTAAGAATTAATTAATAATTAATACTATATCTTATTAAGAGTTTTAATTCTACTAGAGTTATGCTTTTAACTTTTAGTAAAAAAGCAGAAGTGGGATAAGGATAGAGAATAAAAATATAGAAAAATTAGAATTCTTTCTACTCTTATTTCTTTATCCCTCACCAGCCGAAATTTTCTTCTAGCCACAAGGGAAAATTCGGTAGCCCCATTGTTCATCCAATTGTTGGTGGATTATTCTCGTTTCTCTAGTGTGGACAATTTGGAGGTATTCTAAAATTGGACACTGTGGTTTGCGACAACCCGGTGCGAAGGAAAATCAACTGACCAACAAACCTCGAGGTGATTTTTCATTCTTTTAGAATAAGGAATATAATTTCATAGCAAAGATCTATAGTTAATTTGGTTAAAGTTTTAAATTTCGCATATGTATGAAATGCATGTAGCCAAATCATAACCCAATATGGTATCAGAGCCAAGGTTTTTAGCCATGAAATTATAATATATTAATTTTGCAGAATAATTTTTAATTTTTGAGTTATTTATTTAATGAATTTTTAAAATTATGATTTTGATATTCATGAATTTTAAATTAAGAAATAATTATTTCTTTAATTGTATGATTAAAAAAAGAGAGAAAATCGATTTTTGGCCGCAAAGAAAAACTCTCTGCGTAGAAGAACAGTCTTTTAAGCAGGGAGGGGTTGTTCTAAATTTTTTTTATTTTTGATACATTTAAAAATTATTTTGATGATAATTTACATTTTAATATGCAATATTAAATTATAGGATCAAACGGAATTGAAATCGATTAAATTTTGCATGAAAATTTGATTTTACCAAAAAGTTTAGTAAAATTGTGTTCTTGATTAGTTCTTGGGAAGAACGAATTTTGATCTTAATTTTAAGTTACATGAGATGTATAAATGTATTTTTAATTAATTTGATTAATTTAATTGGGCTCTAATTAAATTGGATTTAAATTAGTAGGCTAAAATCAATTAATGGACTTAATTAAGTTTGCGGGTTTATTTAAATTAGCATATGATTTGGTAGGCCCAATGAGCTAATTTAAATTAAAATTATAGACCATAATTAAGTGTATTAATGGGTTTTAGGGGCTGGAATGGACTTGGTATATGCATGGCCCAATTCTAAAGCCCAATAAAGCCCAAATGCACAAAACTAGTTTGTGTGAACACATTATTAAAATTAATGGTGTGGATTTTAGCCCACCCATAATTTTGACCCAAATTGATTTTAATTAATTTAATATAATTAATTAATTAAATAATCAATTTAAAATCAATGGGATTGATGATTAAGATAAGAACATATGCACGCAAAAAATTTCCAAAATGAAAATAGTTTCCTAATTTGGATAGTTTCTTAATCTTGATCACACTAAGACAATAACTCAAAAATAGTTTCAAGAGTTGAAACAAGTTAATTATTCAATATATGGCTCTAATTTATGCATTAGAATTGCATATAAGGGTGTATGTTTAGCATGATGGTAAGTTATGCACTTAAGCCCAATGTGATTGAGCATATTGCATGATTCAGCCTATGAGGACTTTCATGTCCCAGCCAATTATTTTTCTATGTATTCTCTAATTATAATATGTAATTAGATTGCATAGGTTAGAATTAGAATAATAAAAGAAGATCACAAACAATGGAGCAAGATGAGTCGAATGAAGAATGAAGACTTTGTAAAATTTCTTTTTTGTTTGATCATGTATACTACCTAGGTTAGACCTTTTAATCTCCGTTTTGGCTCGGGGAGGTCAATGTAGTAAAGTCCATAAATAAGCCATAATTGTATGCTTTATATTTATGCGAGGGATATAGGTAGCATACCAATGTATGCCAACCATGTATGATGAGACTTAATTAACAAAAATCACTCTAAATAATACTTAGATAAATTTGCCTTCCATTAATTGGAAGAGAATCAGAGTTCTTTATAGTGTGGGTTGTTGACCAAAATCAAGCCCACATTATATCGAATATGTTCAAATCAAATTAATGGGCCTTCTTAGCTATCCCATTAGCTTATTGACCAAAGTCAAGGCAAATAGACCTAGCAGCAAGATTGGAGAATGCATATATGATATGCATGTGTCAAGAGTTGATAACCCAATGATCCAATAATTACGTAGAGACACAATTGATATAGAGATACCTACCTTTTAAGGATATGAAGTTTGATTTGTTGACCAAAGTCAAGGTCAAATTTCATATCAAGGATTGGATATTGGTCCACTAAGAAAACCAACGGGTTTTCTCGGATCATATAGTGAGGGGTAGTGATTCGTAATAAAATAGTGGGAGTTAAATGGATTAATTAAAGACCTAATTAATGCATGCATATACATGATCATACTCTTATATAAGTTTATTTCTTCACATTTAGGACTTCATCATGAGCACTACTCACGTTAATCTGAGAGCTATTTTGGATAACAAGCTGGAAGGCAGCAATTATTCTGATTGGATAAGGCAAGTGAGAATTATTCTCAGGGCCAAAAAAATCCATTATGTGTTGAATAATGATCCACCACCACTTCCATCTGATGATGCCTCTGATGAGATCAAGAGCATTTATCAAAAATATATAGAGGATAGTGAAGCAACAACATGTATAATGCTTGGTGCTATGTCCTCTGAGCTTCAGAAGCAACATGAAAAGATGGATGCTAGAACCATCATTGTACACTTAAAGGAGCCTTATGCTACTTAAGCTAGAAGTGAGCAATATGAGAATAAGATTCAGGTTTCTATACATGAGCTTATTAATATGCTCAAGATAGCTGATGGATCACTTCAGAAGGATCTAAAGTCAGTCATGGTTGTCTTTTCTGCTAATAAGGGCAAGAAGCAAAAGAAAAAGGCAACCAGGGCACAGCCCAAGAATGGTGGTACATTCAAGAAAAAGGCTGCCAAAAAGGAGAAGAATCCTAAAGGGACTTGCTTCCATTGTGGCAAGGATGGCCACTGGAAGAGAAACTGCAAGGTCTACTTAGATTCTCTAAAGAAGAATAAGCAGGCTAAGACTTCAACTCCAGGTATTCATATGATTGAAATTAATACTTATTCTATTACTTCTAAGAAATCTTAGGTATTAGATACCGAATGTGGATCTCACTTATGTAATGATCTATAGGGTCTTAAAAGCAGTAGAAGAGTCAAAAAGGCAGAGATATGTCTGTAGTTAGCCACTGGACAGAACATCTCTACAAAAGTTATGGGGACTTATCACTTGCCTCTTCCGAGTGGATTAACACTAGAGCTTCAAAACTGTTATTATGTTCCCATTTTATCTAAAAGTATTGTAACAACCCAAAAAGGGCCTAGTTGGAATTCGCGTGTTAAGTCAAAAATAAAACGGTATTTTAGTAATTATGCATGTGGGATTTGTGTAATTAAGGACCTAATTGAAGAATTTTTAATTAAGTATGTTAGTGAAGGAATTATATGTGGTGTATAGTACCAAGGATGTAAGGTATTTGAAGAGATTATATTGTGTGTGTTGTGTATGGTGCTATGGGACATGAAAGTTAAAGTGGATTATTTGGTCCATTAGGATGGTGCCATGTGGCATGGGTAGGTGAGAGTAATTAATGTGAAGTGAGTGAAGGAGAGAGGAAAGGAAGAAAAACAGATTTTCTTCTTTCTCACGTTTCCTCTTCTTCATTTCTTCTTGCTCTCTCTTGCTTTTGCCTAACGTGGATCTAGGGCTTTGAGGTTGGAATTCTGATTTGAGCTGGGTTTTGGAAGGTAAGTGCTTGGATTTTCTTGAGTTTTATCTTAGGTTCTCCTTCATCTACTTCTCTGTTTTTTAGGTTTTAAAGAGGGTAATGTATGGTTTGATTAAGTGTATTGGTTGGGTTTTTGTGCAAGAAACGGAGGAGAGAAGGAAGAGCAAGGGAAAAGAGAAGGTTGGATTTTGAAGAGTTGGATTGAAGCTTCATTGTCAGGTTTGGGAGCTCTGTCCTTGTTGTGTTTTGTTTGGGTGTTGTCTGCCCTATTTCTCATCTTGCGTTTAACATATGGTTTGTGTTGTTTAAATCCTGGAAATTTGAGTGATATTTTTGTGTACTTACATGTGTTAGTGAGGTAGTAAATATGGGTTTAAATGCCAGTGTTATGTTGAGAATTGTATGTGCTGTTGAGGTGTATGAGCGTGAGTTGTAGATGAGATTCTGGATTTGTGCATGATTGAGATAATCTTGTGAAAGTATATGATTGTTGTGTTAATTATGTTCTTGAGCGTGTTTTGGAGGCACTAGAGGTAAGAGTTTACGTGTTTTTGCATGTTAAATGATTCTGGTTAAAAAATGGGTTTTGTTTTGGTTTAGCTGTGAGTTGCATGTTTTCTGCTGGATTTGAAAAACCCGATGCTATCGCGAGCGCGACAGAATCGCGTAGTTCACCTCCATGCGCAGCTTGCTGGAGTTTCGTTCGAGTCGTGAGGAGGCAGCATGTAACACCCCCATCGCCGTCCCCTTTGGAAGGACGCCGACGGACGCGCTACACGACGCTCACAAATACAGATATACACATGCACAATGCGGAAGCATACATTCAGACACAACATACATAACAGGCATATAGAAATACGGATTAATTAAAAACTTACCTTGACTTACCTTGCGGTACAGACTGAACATGCAATAACTCACACACCCGCAGGCACTAAGCGAAAGTATACACAAAGGCATACATATGACCATTCAACGGAAGCATAATCGAACTAATAAAACAAAGGAATAACTAAACATAAGGACATACTAACTATTACATTCCCAAAAGAAACTCAAGACGAAACATAATAATTACATATACAATATTACAGAAATCAAAAGCTGAAATACAGAAGCTGAACAAAATACAGAACTTCTAACTCCTACGTGGCCGACCTTGCAGAAGCGTGACTCGAACAGAACCAAACCTGCCACCTACACGGAAAGGAAATCCGTGCTAAGCGATAAACGCTTAGTGGGGAGAACACACAGAATATGGACGGCCATTCATAATGGTCGCCAAGGAAATACACATTCAAATGGCAAATGCGGATATTCATAACATATAAATAATCAGACTTGCATATTAAAGGCATTCATTTCAATACTCACAATCGAACCATAACTTCATGTTCAGGATAGACTAAAACAGACGTAATACAATACACATTACAAGCATCATCATGCTGAACCACATACTATATCTCAAGCATAAACCTACATGGGTAGCAAATATCAAAATCTTACCATGCGGAGTCACAAGAGTTATACACATGCAATAAATATAACTAAGTACCCATGCATGAACTGACAATCAAACCATCATGTTAAGCATGCTAGTTAACCAACATACTTAAACATGTCAAACATATACACTAGTCATATACCCAAGAGATAACATTTAGAGCATCACAATATCGCTGCGCAACTCTAATATATATTAAGCATCATGCAGAAACACTCTGATAGCAGAGACTGAAGCATAACCACTTAGTATTGCATTCATATCATCATCATGCAAAAAGTATAGTTAAACATCACATACTTACCGTCACCACTGCTTCGGTTCACATGCTAATACATATAACAGAACTATGCTTAAGTCATAAACTTAAACACATCAATCGAATCATTTCAAAGCATTCAGAAACTTATAACAAATCACATGACAAGTACCGATAACCATGTTACATATGAAATCATGCTCACTCAATACAGACATACATTCTGAAGTTCATAGTCACATCCATATACATATAAACTGATTCCTGAAATCCTTATCAAGCTCTAACGGATATCTCATTCAAAGGTTAAACATAATTCATATAAACATGCTCATATAATAAAGTCATACAATCAATCTTTCATAATCATATTCATTCAGAGGTAATCCGATATACATTACATCGATATACTCATTCAGATAATCCAATTATAGCCAAATCAGATCAGAGCAGTTCAGATAAACATTCAACGAACACCTGCTGACTCTAGGTAGTGGATAACGAGTGTACAGACAGTACTTTCCGGGTACGAGCCGATTACAGACAGTACGTTACGGGTACGAACCGATTAAACCATTATACTTTAACTTTCACAGATATTTTCACAAGGGACCTTAAACAAGATCCAATACAGAAAAGGGTTCGCGAGGAACCAAACGGGGACCTGATCAGGGTCCAAATCATTCAAAGGGCGCTGCAGCTACAGAAAGACTCTATTAGGCATGCCTAACTATCCACTAGACTGACTCTCGCAGGTCATGCATAAACCCATTCACATCTCGGATCGCATAATGCATAAATATATATAAACATCATGCATAAATCAGAATACGGTAGACATATAAATATGCTCATAAAGTTGGTCATATAACATGCAATTCGCATTGCGAAACATATTACAGTCCATACATCTTAACATTAATCAATATTCTAAAGCATGCCAAGAATCAGATAAGAAGCACTACCATGCCAATGATTATCAATACAGAATCTTAATCATGCATTAGGTGAAGATACTAAGCATAAACCATGCATAGTCCAAATTACATTAAAACATAACACTTTCAATTTCCAGGCTAAAGCATAATCATGCATTCAGTCATTAATCATAATATTCAACTAAATATAGCATAGCATAATATCAATCATACCTCATTCAAGTCATATTCTGAAGCATGCAATAGGTCAATCAATCACATTTTTACCACTACTCCAATTACTAGAGTATATCAAGAACACATGTGTAATCATATTATGCCAATGATCAAAAACATATAATCTGAATCATGGATTGATACAATATTCTTAAACATGGTATGTTAACTTAGATAAGAATCCGATCCAGAACAGCATAACATAATGCTAAAGACCAAGGACGCATCATCATAATCGAGGAAAGTTACAGCATAAACTTAAGCATAGCAAATTATCCTTAAAGAAGAAACAGACTAAAATATGCATAGCATAATTCACATTAAGACAGAGCACGTTTGGGACTTAAACAATCGGAAAGTCAGTATTCATAATTCCTTCGCATTCAGAATATGACGTGAAATACATATCACAATAATAAGCATATTAAAGTCCAAACCATACTGTTATAATCCCACAATCATACAACAGGATACTATAATCCAAAACTGATTCCAAATACTACAAATAGCTTATCTTAGATAACATATTATTAATACCAAATAAATTGGAATAATCAGTCATGTCATCAAGATAATATAAAACACAGTAGAGGAAAAATACCCTGAAAAGCTTTTGAAAACCATTTTATAAAAACTGGACACTTGGGAAGGAAAAACAGAAGCAAAACAGAACCTGAGGGTTGCTCACGTCGCGTGAGCATAGCTCACGCTTCGTGAGCAATCTGCTCACGTCGTGAGCATTGCTCACGTGACGTGAGCATTGCTCACGTCGTGAGCATTGCTCACGTAACGTGAGCAATCTGCTCACGTCGTGAGCTTTGCTCACGTGACGTGAGCTACTTCTCTTGCCCTCCTCTTCTTTCCCGAAATCGCAACTTGCAGATTTCCATCCTTTTCCAGAAAATCCAAGAACTCGATAAAAACTATTTTCAATCTAATTCAGACACCTCCAGAACTCATCTTACCTTTCAATTGATGTCCCAAACAACATAAATAAGATAATTGCCACTTAATTCAACAATCAAAACCATGCATAAACATAGTTAATCCAATTAAGAACATAAACCCTAAAAACAATTACAGTAAGTTCCAAATGTATCAAATCTGTTCTTTGATTCAAAGTCATGCATACAAACACAGTACTCAAAACACGACTTGTATAAACTCATCTCAATCATTCAATTACTGGAAATAGAACACCAAAAACCATTCATAATCCAAGAAGAAAATGGGGCAGAGACAAAAACTCAAAACCGAAATAATGAACACAGAGCTCCCAAACCTCAAAATCACGTTCCAAAAACACAGCTTCCAGCTTCACTCCTCAATCCTTGCCTTTACTTTGCTTCTTCTTACAATCCCAAGCTTACACAAACAAAACCAGTAATTATTCTTCAAACCCTAACTCAACCAAAAACCAAAACCAGGAGAAGAAGATGAAGAAGAAGAATAGAACGTAAATCCAACTTACCCCTTCAAAGCAAAACACAACCCAAGCCAACCACAACTCCAAGCCAAGGAAAATGAAAGGAAAAGCAGAGGAAGGGAGAAGAGAAGAAGAAGAAGAAGAACGTGAGAGGAGGGGGACGGGAATGCAATCTCTGTGTTCCCTCTCTCTTCCACTTTCTTTTCCCCATTCAATGCCCACCTAACAAACCCACCTGGCAGTTCCTAATAGGACCTCAAACTCCACTTAAACATTTCCAAAACAAAGTACCATACCCTCACATGCACCCAAACATTTCCTAGTCAATTAATGCTCTTTAGTCCTTAGGCCAAATACACTTCACTCACTTACACCATTCTTACTTAACAAACTTAATTATCTTTTCAATTAGGTCCTTAACACTCTAAATTCTCAAACACAATTACCAAAATACCCTTCCGATCCCGACTTAGCATGCATAATCCGACCAGGGCTATTTTGGGGTGTGACAACTCTTCCCTCCTAAAAGAATTTCGTCCTCGAAATTCACAGCGAAACACTTACATCCACACAACCCAAACAAACAAAACTTACTTAAACAAAAGCTTGCAAAGTAACTTACCAGAAGAACCTGCGGTCTCCTTCGAGTCCTTACTAGATGCTACAAACTCTGAAGACACTCGAGAAGATCTGAGCAAATCCTCCACATCCTTACTAGCTTGCTCAGCTAGATTCTCACTCAACTTCTTAGGACAATCGGCAATCCGGTGTTCCATACTGCCACACCTGAAACAAGCACCTAAAAGCTTCCGACATGGACCACGATGTCGCTTCTGGCAATGCTGACATAAAAGCGATATCCACTTCCTACACTTAATCCCATGTTGCTTCTGATATTGTTGATACACTGAAGGTTCTCGAACCCTCTTTCCTGTTGACACTTCACTAACCGATCCTTTTCTCTTCTGAGGAACATGCTGAACAAAATCTTGAGAAGCACGAGAAGTAGTCAATCTATCCAAAATCCGAATCAATCCTTGCACTAAAGCCCTATCATCAGAAACACGACCAGAATCTTCCACTGGAGAACGCTCGGAAACATTCTGATCAGCACTAACTCGATTCACACTTTCTGTTGTCTCGCCCACATTCTCACTAGGATCAGACTCCATCTAGACATGACACAAAACAAGACGCATCTGCATTAGGCCACGACACAAAATCGACTCTCATGCAAAGACTCATCACATAACAAACAACACACCCAGAACCATCAAACCTGGGCTCTGATACCACTAACTGTAACACCCCCATCGCCGTCCCCTTTGGAAGGACGCCGACGGACGCGCTACACGACGCTCACAAATACAGATATACACATGCACAATGCGGAAGCATACATTCAGACACAACATACATAACAGGCATACAGAAATACGGATTAATTAAAAACTTACCTTGACTTACCTTGCGGTACAGACTGAACATGCAATAACTCACACACCCGCAGGCACTAAGCGAAAGTATACACAAAGGCATACATATGACCATTCAACGGAAGCATAATCGAACTAATAAAACAAAGGAATAACTAAACATAAGGACATACTAACTATTACATTCCCAAAAGAAACTCAAGACGAAACATAATAATTACATATACAATATTACAGAAATCAAAAGCTGAAATACAAAAGCTGAACAAAATACAGAACTTCTAACTCCTACGTGGCCGACCTTGCAGAAGCGTGACTCGAACAGAACCAAACCTGCCACCTGCACGGAAAGGAAATCCGTGCTAAGCGATAAACGCTTAGTGGGGAGAACACACAGAATATGGACGGCCATTCATAATGGTCGCCAAGGAAATACACATTCAAATGGCAAATGCGGATATTCATAACATATAAATAATCAGACTTGCATATTAAAGGCATTCATTTCAATACTCACAATCAAACCATAACTTCATGTTCAGGATAGACTAAAACAGACGTAATACAATACACATTACAAGCATCATCATGCTGAACCACATACTATATCTCAAGCATAAACCTACATGGGTAGCAAATATCAAAATCTTACCATGCGGAGTCACAAGAGTTATACACATGCAATAAATATAACTAAGTACCCATGCATGAACTGACAATCAAACCATCATGTTAAGCATGCTAGTTAACCAACATACTTAAACATGTCAAACATATACACTAGTCAAATACCCAAGAGATAACATTTAGAGCATCACAATATCGCTGCGCAACTCTAATATATATTAAGCATCATGCAGAAACACTCTGATAGCAGAGACTGAAGCATAACCACTTAGTATTACATTCATATCATCATCATGCAAAAAGTATAGTTAAACATCACATACTTACCGTCACCACTGCTTCGGTTCACATGCTAATACATATAACAGAACTATGCTTAAGTCATAAACTTAAACACATCAATCGAATCATTTCAAAGCATTCAGAAACTTATAACAAATCACATGACAAGTACCGATAACCATGTTACATATGAAATCATGCTCACTCAATACAGACATACATTCTGAAGTTCATAGTCACATCCATATACATATAAACTGATTCCTGAAATCCTTATCAAGCTCTAACGGATATCTCATTCAAAGGTTAAACATAATTCATATAAACATGCTCATATAATAAAGTCATACAATCAATCTTTCATAATCATATTCATTCAGAGGTAATCCGATATACATTACATCGATATACTCATTCAGATAATCCAATTATAGCCAAATCAGATCAGAGCAGTTCAGATAAACATTCAACGAACACCTGCTGACTCTAGGTAGTGGATAACGAGTGTACAGACAGTACTTTCCGGGTACGAGCCGATTACAGACAGTACGTTACGGGTACGAACCGATTAAACCATTATACTTTAACTTTCACAGATATTTTCACAAGGGACCTTAAACAAGATCCAATACAGAAAAGGGTTCGCGAGGAACCAAACGGGGACCTGATCAGGGTCCAAATCATTCAAAGGGCGCTGCAGCTACAGAAAGACTCTATTAGGCATGCCTAACTATCCACTAGACTGACTCTCGCAGGTCATGCATAAACCCATTCACATCTCGGATCGCATAATGCATAAATATATATAAACATCATGCATAAATCAGAATACGGTAGACATATAAATATGCTCATAAAGTTGGTCATATAACATGCAATTCGCATTGCGAAACATATTACAGTCCATACATCTTAACATTAATCAATATTCTAAAGCATGCCAAGAATCAGATAAGAAGCACTACCATGCCAATGATTATCAATACAGAATCTTAATCATGCATTAGGTGAAGATACTAAGCATAAACCATGCATAGTCCAAATTACATTAAAACATAACACTTTCAATTTCCAGGCTAAAGCATAATCATGCATTCAGTCATTAATCATAATATTCAACTAAATATAGCATAGCATAATATCAATCATACCTCATTCAAGTCATATTCTGAAGCATGCAATAGGTCAATCAATCACATTTTTACCACTACTCCAATTACTAGAGTATATCAAGAACACATGTGTAATCATATTATGCCAATGATCAAAAACATATAATCTGAATCATGGATTGATACAATATTCTTAAACATGGTATGTTAACTTAGATAAGAATCCGATCCAGAACAGCATAACATAATGCTAAAGACCAAGGACGCATCATCATAATCGAGGAAAGTTACAGCATAAACTTAAGCATAGCAAATTATCCTTAAAGAAGAAACAGACTAAAATATGCATAGCATAATTCACATTAAGACAGAGCACGTTTGGGACTTAAACAATCGGAAAGTCAGTATTCATAATTCCTTCGCATTCAGAATATGACGTGAAATACATATCACAATAATAAGCATATTAAAGTCCAAACCATACTGTTATAATCCCACAATCATACAACAGGATACTATAATCCAAAACTTATTCCAAATACTACAAATAGCTTATCTTAGATAACATATTATTAATACCAAATAAATTGGAATAATCAGTCATGTCATCAAGATAATATAAAACACAGTAGAGGAAAAATACCCTGAAAAGCTTTTGAAAACCATTTTATAAAAACTGGACACTTGGGAAGGAAAAACAGAAGCAAAACAGAACCTGAGGGTTGCTCACGTCGCGTGAGCATAGCTCACGCTTCGTGAGCAATCTGCTCACGTCGTGAGCATTGCTCACGTCGTGAGCATTGCTCACGTGACGTGAGCAATCTGCTCACGTCGTGAGCTTTGCTCACGTGACGTGAGCTACTTCTCTTGCCCTCCTCTTCTTTCCCGAAATCGCAACTTGCAGATTTCCATCCTTTTCCAGAAAATCCAAGAACTCGATAAAAACTATTTTCAATCTAATTCAGACACCTCCAGAACTCATCTTACCTTTCAATTGATGTCCCAAACAACATAAATAAGATAATTGCCACTTAATTCAACAATCAAAACCATGCATAAACATAGTTAATCCAATTAAGAACATAAACCCTAAAAACAATTACAGTAAGTTCCAAATGTATCAAATCTGTTCTTTGATTCAAAGTCATGCATACAAACACAGTACTTAAAACACGACTTGTATAAACTCATCTCAATCATTCAATTACTGGAAATAGAACACCGAAAACCATTCATAATCCAAGAAGAAAATGGGGCAGAGACAAAAACTCAAAACCGAAATAATGAACACAGAGCTCCCAAACCTCAAAATCACGTTCCAAAAACACAACTTCCAGCTTCACTCCTCAATCCTTGCCTTTACTTTGCTTCTTCTTACAATCCCAAGCTTACACAAACAAAACTAGTAATTATTCTTCAAACCCTAACTCAACCAAAAACCAAAACCAGGAGAAGAAGATGAAGAAGAAGAATAGAACGTAAATCCAACTTACCCCTTCAAAGCAAAACACAACCCAAGCCAACCACAACTCCAAGCCAAGGAAAATGAAAGGAAAAGCAGAGGAAGGGAGAAGAGAAGAAGAAGAAGAACGTGAGAGGAGGGGGACGGGAATGCAATCTCTGTGTTCCCTCTCTCTTCCACTTTCTTTTCTTCTTTTCCCCATTCAATGCCCACCTAACAAACCCACCTGGCAGTTCCTAATAGGACCTCAAACTCCACTTAAACATTTCCAAAACAAAGTACCATACCCTCACATGCACCCAAACATTTCCTAGTCAATTAATGCTCTTTAGTCCTTAGGCCAAATACACTTCACTCACTTACACCATTCTTACTTAACAAACTTAATTATCTTTTCAATTAGGTCCTTAACACTCTAAATTCTCAAACACAATTACCAAAATACCCTTCCAATCCCGACTTAGCATGCATAATCCGACCAGGGCTATTTTGGGTTGTGACACAGCACGACTCGACAGTGGTGCCAGGCATCTTCACGAGTCGTGAAGCCTCTTCATGAGTCATGAAAATGGCTGAAGCTAGGTGTGGGCAGTAACGAGTCATGAGCTTGGATCATGACTCGTGACCCCTCTCTCTTGGGAGGGAGTTTCGTAATGAGTCGTGAGCTTGGATCACGACTCGTGACCCCTCTCTCTTGTGGGGCGTGAGGCAGCTTCGTCACGAGTTGCGACTGCATGCGTGACTTGCAACTGGTTTCTCCCCCTTGGCTACTATCACGAGCACAACACAAGTCGTGATCGCGACAGTGAGCCTTCCTCCTGCCTGTTTTGTCCTGTTTTGTCTAGAAGTCTTCTTCTTTCTCTTTCTCATGGCTTTTCGCACTGTGTAGGTTATGTTTTGTATTTTTATACTAGTGTATTGATTTTTTTGACTTGTGTTAATAAGTAATGACATTGTCTAGTGTTAAATGTTTAGAGTAAGTGTTTTAGCCTGAAGTGTCAAGGTAGTGGATAATTAAGCATGCTTAAGAAGGGTTAGTGAGTGCAGCTGCCAGTGTTGGCCCCGTGTGGGTCGTTCAGCCGAGCTCCGAGATTGTCATTCTCCGTTTAGTGATAAAATGTTTTGAGACTACGGTCTCCCGTGCTACCTTCGGGTATAAAAAGTATTTTGAGGCTTCAGTCTCCCGTGTAGTGTTCCCGTATCCTCCACCAGTGAAATTTAGGCTATTGTTTGAAGTGTTTGGTAGTTGTTTAGTGAAGTGTTATGAATGTCGTGTGATTCTAGTTAGTGTAATTGCTTAGTGCTTTCTATTATCAATTCTGATTTCATATAGTGATTCTTGACTTATATATCTCTGTTCTCTGATACTTAATGAATTTTGTATGTTGATGCATGTTTACATTTATGTATTAATGCACGATAGTATTGTATAGTGTTCTGTTGTTTTTGTTTCCTCCCCATTAAGCGTTATTGCTTAGCACGGGCTATTTTCCCGTGTAGGTGGCAGGTTTTGTTCGGTTTGTCGTGCATCTGCAGGGTTGGCCACTAGGAGTAGAGTATTTATTTTTGTGTACTCCTCCTGTATTATTCTTTTTGTATATGTATTATTTTTGTATAGTGCCATATGTAATTTTGTAAAGGATTTAAGATGTAATCTTTTGGATATTGTATATAACTATATTTTGTTTATATGATACATGATTTTCTATTATTATCGTTAGTGAATGCTTCCGCTTAGTGTACGCATGTATTGTTATGCATGTATGTTTGCCGTGTCGTGAGTGAGTGTCGGTAGCACACCCGGCATCCTTCTAACGGGGGTGCCGGGGGTGTTATAAGTATTGTTTCTTTCAATTGTTTTTTGAACGATTATGATATTTCTTTAAATAAGGACAAAAGTTGTTCCATTTATAAGAACAATATATTTTATGTTAATGCAATTGTTGAGAATGGCATATTTTTTCTTGATTTAAATAAAGAAGTTTATAATATGAATACCAAGAGAATAAAACAAGATAATCTTAATACCTCATATTTATGGCATTGTCATTTAGGCCATATAAATGAGAAACACATGACCAAATTACACAAGTCTAGTGATTTGGGATCATTTGATTATGAATCATTTGATACATGCAATTCTTGCTTATTAGGTAAAGTGACTAAATTACCCTTTACTGGTAAAGGAGTACGATCAAGTGAAACAATAGATCTAATACATTCTGATGTATATGGTGCAATGAATTCACATGCCAGAGGAGGTTATTCCTACTTTATAACCTTTATAGATGATTATTCCAGATATGGATATACCTATCTAATGAAGCACAAATCTGAAGCTTTTGAAAAGTTCAAAGAGTTTAGAAATGAAGTAGAGAAACAACTTCGCAAAAGTATTAAGACACTTAGATCAGATCGAGGTGGAGAATACTTAAGCCAAGAGTTTCAAGATTATCTTAGAGATAATGGGATATTATCTCAATGGACTCCACCATATACACCATAACATAATGGTGTACCTGAGAGGAGGAATCGAACACTATTAGATATGGTTCGATCCATGATGAGCCTAGCAAACTTGCCTAAGTCCTTTTTGGGTTAAGCACTGGAAATTGTTGTTTATGCATTAAATAGCGTTCCAAGTAAGTTGGTTGATGTTACTCCATACGAGATATGGAATGACAAGAAACCCACACTTTCTCATATGAAGGTATGGGGTTGTCCTACTTGTGTGAAGAGGACAATGTTAGAAAAGCTAGATGCTAAGTCTGACAAAAGTTTATTTATGGGATATCCAAGAGAAACAATTTGATAGTACTTCTATCATCCCTTGGAACAAAAGGTGTTTGTTTCAAGGCATGTTGTCTTCTTAGAAAGAGAGTTCCTTCTAAGAGATGACAATGGGAGTAGAATAGAACTTAGTGAAATTCCAAGCCCACAAAATGAAGCAGATCAACCGGTTAAACCCAAAACTGAACCTCATAATGATGAGATTACAGTTGAACCTGAAAATACACAAGTTCTTAGAAAATCTACTAGGATACGTTCTATCCCACTGAGATATCAATTTCTCATGGAGTTAGATAAGAATGTAATTATAGTAGAGGACAGTAAGACTACAAGCTATCAAGAAGTTCTGAATAGTTCAGAACGTGATTTATGGTTTAAGGCTATGCAATCCGAAATGGACTCCATGTATGAGAACAAAGTATGGACTTTGACTCAACCATCTGAAGGGATAAAACCACCCATAGGGTACAAATGGATCTTTAAGAAGAAGACTGATATGGAAGGTAATGTAGTTACCTACAAAGCTCGTTTCGTAGCTAAAGGTTATCATTAAAGAGAAGGTATTGACTTTGATGAAACTTTTTCTCCAGCAGCGATGCTTAAGTCCATTAGAATACTTTTAGCCATTGCTGCTCATTATGATTATGAGATTTGGCAAATGGATGTGAAGACAGCTTTCCTAAATGGAAATCTGACTAAGGAAGTGTACATGACACAGCCTGAGGGGTTCACATCAGGAAATGGTGAAAAGGTATGTAAGCTTTAAAGATCCATTTATGGATTGAAGCAAGCATCTAAGAGCTGGAACATCCGATTCAATGAGACAATTAAAGAGTTTAGTTTCTCACAAAATGAGGATGAGCCTTGTGTATATAAAAAGGTCAGTGGGAGTGCAATCGTTTTCCTTGTTCTATATGTGCATGACATATTGATTATGGGAAATGATATGTCTGCTCTTCAATCAGTTAAAATTTGGCTATCCAAATATTTCTCCATGAAAGACCTTGGAGAAGCATCCTATATCTTAGGAATTAGGATCTACAGAGATAGATCCAAAAGGTCGCTAGGTCTTTCACAGTCTACATACATAGATAAAGTATTAAAGAGGTTCAATATGGATCTCTCTAAGAAAGGATTCATTCCTATAGTACATAGGAAGCACCTTTCTAAGTCTATATGTCCTAAGACACAAGAGGACAGAGAGAACATGAATAGAATACCATATGCATCTGCAATTGGTTCCATCATGTAAGAAAGGTAGCATTTGCTTTTAGTGTCACAAGCAAATTCCAATCCAATTATGGCGAGGAACACTGGACTGTAATCAAGAGTATTCTTAAGTACTTAAGAAGAACTAAGAATATATTCTTGGTATATGGAGAAGGTGATTTACAAGTAAACAGGTATACTAATGCTAGCTTTCAATCAGACAAAGATGAATGTAAATCACAATCGGGTTTTGTATTCATACTGGGAGGAGGAGCAGTCAGTTGGAAGAGTTCCAAACAAGAGATGACTACTGATTCTACTACAGAAGCTAAGAACATTGCTACTTCAGAGGCAGCTAAGGAAGCAATATGGATCAAGAAGTTCATTACTGAACTAGGAGTGGTGCCTATCATTGTTGGTCCAATACCCTTGTATTGTCATAACAATGGAGCCATTGGGCAAGCAAAGGAACCACGGTCTCATCAGCGATCCAAGCATGTTCTCAAGCGCTACCATCTCATCCGAGAGATAATAGTAAGACAAGATGTGAAGATAGAAAGGGTCCCCATAGATGACAATGTGGCTGATCCTCTCACTAAGGCATTATCCCAGAGTAAATACGATCACCATGTGCATAGTATGGGCTTAAAACACATGAGTGATTGACTTTAGTGCAAGTGTGAGATAGTTAGGAGTATGTCCTGGAGCTCATATAGAATAGGGAATTATGTCATGTATATGAACTTAATTTTCATTTATGAAAAAGGCAATTTACATTTATTAAAGCAATGTTATTATTACTTATTGCTTGACAAAGTGTCTTAAATTAATAAATGTAGTCCTTGGTATTATAAATACAGTGCAAAGGCAATCATGAAAAGTTCATGATATGAGATGTCTGTTGTATGTAAATGTGTTAATACTTAAATATCCCTAGTCATAGTATTAACAAGAAAAGATATTATTAATAAGGATAGACTAGCACATGTTATGCTTCTTGAATGGTTCAAGCAACTATTTTCATAACTGCGATCATAAAGATGGTTAAAGTTAATATGTGGATACTTGTTAAAAGAACAAGTTCATTGGAGACCTGCCATGAGAATCCTCACATGGATATTAAATCTATGTCAGTGAGGAATCTTTACATAGCAGTGGTGCAAGTATCCTCAGACTTGAGGTCACCAAAGTTATCTTAAGTAGTGAGTGATATATTTTGACTCTATAACTACTTACCTCCATCGAGGGGTAACCATAGTTAGGAGGTTGGGTATATCATGACCTACTTGAAGATAGTTGAGTGATCAATAAAGAATTCACCATCCCAGATTTATTATGGGAGTTATCTCACACGTTCAAAAAATACCTTTGTTCAAAGAATCTCTGGCCAGAGTAGAATACCAAAGTGGATGAGATCCATAAAGGGCATTTTGGGAATAATGGTTAAATTATTAGAACAACTTTATTTAAGTTCATATGAGTTTACAAAATCCATACTCAAAACCTAAATGAGATAAAGTGTGGTGAAAGGAGTAATTGTACGGTAACTGTTCTATGGAAGGGTTAAGTCAAAACCACTTGACTTTTCTATCACTTGGGTAATTATGATGCTTGGCTAGAAACCTCGTATGATTTGTACATGAATATAAATATAAATTAGAGAATTAATATAATGTTTTAAAGAATTTAAATCATGCAATTTATTGATTGCTATTATGTCTATACTGCTAGGTATATCAGAAAACCCAATAGGTCACACACCTATAGAGAAAGGATAAAATGGTAAAAAAATAAATAAAGAAAATAATAATGTTTGATATTATTATGGGACATGTAATTAGCTCTAGTGCAAGTGGAAGATTGTTAGATAAGCATGCCCTAGAGTTGTAATCCCATTTAGATTGAGGAAATAATTAATTAAGAGTTAATTAATAATTAATACTCTATCTTATTAAGAGTTCTAATCCTGCTAGAGTTATGCTTTTAACTTTGAGTATAAAAGCAGAAGTGGGATAAGGATCGAGAATAGAAATATAGAAAAATTATAATTCTTTCTACTCTTCTTCCTTTCTCCCTCACCAACCGAAATTTTCTTCTAGCCACAAGGAAAAATTCGGTAGCCCCATTGTTCATCCAATTGTTGGTTCATTCTTCTCTTTTCTCTAGTGTTGACAATTTTGAGGTGTTCTAAAATTGGACACTGTGGTTTGCGACAACCCGGTGCGAAGGAAAATCAACTGACCAGCAAACCTCAAGGTGATTTTTCATTCTTTTAGAATAAGAAATATAATTTCATTTCAAAGGTCTATAATTAATTTGGTTAAAGTTTTAAATTTCGCATATGTGTGAGATGCATGTAACCAAATCATAACCCAACATATCGCTCTTTAAATACTCTCTTTGAGCAAATAAGCTATTATCATTCATATGAACTAGAAAGCCCCCAATTTAGTGCGTCTACATTCACCCCCTAACAAAAATAAAATTATGTGTTTGTAGTGAATTAAATAAATAAATAAATAACAGACACAAAAAGGACCCAAAATACACCTTAATAGTATTAAGGCATGCTTAGGGTGATATGGTAATCGAATGTGGTTGATCAAGAGACAGAAGTGTCAAAAAGGATGCAACTATCATTAATTTGAAAATTCAGCAAGAGCGGCCATTTATCAATTCTTAAAGTATGATATATGTGTTTAAAAGAAATTGTATTGTGGGCCAAAGTATGAAATGGAAACTTGGATTATGCCACTGTCTAAATAGAAGAGAAGATAAGGATCAAGGTGGATAATTTACAAAAAAAAAATATATGATTTTTGACCAATAGAAGGGAGAGATGTGTTTCATTATAGGCCACAATTGCATGTGAATATGAGGGAAAGGAGAGGGAGCGCAACCGGCCACTTCTTTCGTTGAAAAACTCAATATTTCCTCTCTCTTTTCTTCTCTCAATTTGTGCATCAAGGTGGCTAGTGAAGGAGGTGGTAGCTCAAGTGGTGTTTGATGAGAATTTTTGGAAGAGAAAGGTGTGATTTAAGCTTTCTTTGTGGCTATTTTCTCTTTTTCTATATAAGAGAGTTGAAAATATGTGTTTGAATACAACTATGTGTTAATGGTTATGCCCTAGGCCAAATATTTGGACCTTGATGTAATGATTATATTTTCATTTATATAATGGTTTTCTTCACATTAATATTATTGGCATGTTACATTATTGTAATGTTTATGAATTACCATGTTATTCATGCCATCCTTAGTCATTTATCACTAAAGGGCATAAAGATAAATTAAGACTAGTATAGATTTGATCAATAATCATGAGATAATTATATATGGTGATATAAATCAAATCTATAGGTAGTTGTTAGAGAACAAGATACTAGATAGACCCACTATGAGATCACTAAATGGGATAGTGTCATAAGTGATCTCATAATAATTATGTTATTAAATCGTTAGAACTGAGACCATCACAGATTCCTACATGAGGAACATCGTGTTTTGACATAATCAAACGTTGTCTTTAATCGAATAATCATAAAGGTTATGCTTAAACATAACGAGAATTATGCAGAGGATAGTGAATAATTAAGATGGAATTTGTCCCCCTCTTATGAGAGAGATATCTATTGGGGCCCTCGATAAGTAGGACTATGAAATACATGGCCATGCTCAAATAAATTGATAGAATGATTAATGTCATTTAAATTTATCAGTCTACTTAGGGATCGAGTAATTATATGTTTGAACAATGTGAGTATAAAATAAACCATGACTCATGTTCAAACAAGGCTATCGTGTGACAACAGGATTAGAACATGTTCTATTAGTTAGGTTGAAATCAGACTAATGATATTCATATTATTTGAGTAGTTATAATGTCTTGCTAGAGGCCACTTATGACTTGTGGGCCTATAATGGAATTAGGCCCATTGCCAACTTAATAGTCGACACTAAAAATGTATTGAATAGACTGGATATTAATTTTGGTATTTCAGATTTAAATATGACAGATATTTAATCTAAAATTATATATATATATATATGTATATATATATATATACATATATGTATGTATGTATGTATGTATGTATACATATATCTTATTTTAGAATAAGAAATTAAATCCCAAAATTAATTCTCTATGCATTAGGGTTTAAGTGGCTATATATATAGATATATAGCTTTCCCTTATCTCTAATTTGTTTTAGGAGTGGCTGCCTCCAAAAACTTTACAGAAAAACCCTAGCCGCCAGTTTATCTTTGAGAAAGAAAAACACAGAGAAAACAATTGAAATCCAGTAGCACTTAAGCGGGAGCTAGCACCCCGTATTTGTTCGTGATCATTCATGCATGTGGATACCAGTAGAGGGTGTTCATTTTCAGAGCAACACCTCAGTCTGAACGAATTAAGGAGTTAATTCGTGTTTCTACGCATCAACAAAGGTTGGTGTTCTATAATTTCTCTCTTGAATCAATTGGATCGCAAGGATCTTATTTGGATTTTATTTATTTCCACTGCGTTAATATGATTTAATTTCGCTCAAAACCCTACACTTTGATATTAGAATTTTGATGTTAATGGTTGAGGGATATCCGGCCAAGTGAAGAGGAGGTGTAAATGAAAGTGAAGTTTGAAGGCAAGAAAAGAGCAAGAATAAAGGTTAGGTAACTTCCTTTATTTGAGCATGATTGAAAAAACAATTGTGATTATTTTGTATGGTTTGAAGTATTGTGATGTATATTAATGACAATTGATGTTTGAGATTGGGTTGTGGTTGATTGGTTGTTTGTAAGTGTGTATATGGGTATATAGAATGAATATGGGGGAAATTCTGTCAAATTTTCATTTGACCCCGTGGCACTATTTTGGCCATAAAATGGGTTATATAATTCTAAATTGTATGAAATTAGTGTCATTACAAAGCTAAGACATAGATCTATAAATATCTTTGAAATATATATGAGCTAATTTTAGCTCTAAGTGGCCCAAAATTGGTCAAAACACAAGGATATCTTCTATAGCCGGGTTCATGTAACAGTTTGTATTTATAAGGTTATAACTCTTAGGATTTAAATCCAATTGATCTGAAATTTTTCCAATAGGAATTTAACATATATAGGGTAACAATAGTCTAAAAGAACACTTTTCTTAAATCTGTCGTTTGGCAATTTGAATGGGCTGCACAAAATGAGGGTCAGAATCTGCCCTGTGCAGAGTAGGGCAGAATGAGTTTACACAATGGTAAGGGATTCTTGATTGTCGTGTAAAAGCATTCTGCCACTTAAAACTCATTTTCAATGGCTACACGATGGGCAAGTGTAACACCCCCTACCCATACGTAGGCGAACCCATCCGGATAGGAGTGAGATGCCGTAGGAGCAGAGGTGTCACACCAAACAAATCGATACAAAGCAACCATTCATACATCGAAACATACGGAAATACAGCAAAAATTAAAAATTTAAAAAAAATAGCAGCATGATCATGCGTTAATATAACAACATTCATTGCAATAAAGTTCTGATCAATTGCCAAAACAAAATAATTACATAACCAAAATATACCATGCGGAAGCTTACAAAATTACTAATACAATGAGAGTTCTATTACAAAAAGAATCATCATAAAATACTACAAAAATAAGCCCTAACACTAATCCCTCTGTGTTGGCTTGACTGGCGGGGACTCTCCCAAAACTACAGTTCCTTCTGCACCTGCACGGATAAAACACCGTACTAAGAGATAACGCTTAGTGGGGAAACACACAACAAAAGACTGGACAGCCGTTCACAACGATCGTCAAAGCATAACACATATGATATGACATATGCGGATAATCATGTCAGATATATAATCATGCTTGCATAACAAATACATACATTCAGAAGCTCATACCCACATTCATATACATATTAACTGATTTCTCATACTTATCATTATGCGCATACAAATGTCATATTCTTGCAATCATTTCAAAGCAGAACAAAACAAATAGAGCACCTGCTAACTCAAAATAGTGGATAACGAGTATACAGTGACGGTACCTTACGGGTACGAATCGAAAACCGTTTTATTTTATCACATTCAAAACATTTTTAAAGAGGGGACCTTAAACAAGATCCAAAACTTTTCAGGGATCGCGAGGATCCAAACGGGGACCTGATCGGGGTCCAAACAGAACAGAGGGCTGCAGCTAAAAGACTCTATTAGGCATGTCTAACTATCCACTAAACTGACTCTTGCAGGTTATGCGTAATCCAAATCATGTTCCAAAACACAGCATATAATTTATCATGGATAACATGTTATTTGTCATGAAGAAATCATGATATTACACATATAAGCAAAATAATATAGCACACAGTAGTGAAAAGCCAAGAGAAGACATTTAAAAACCCATTTTAGAAAAACAGGACACGTGAGAGAAACAGGGCATACTGGAGTCACTATCACGATCGCGACAAAGTCGCGCTCGTGACAGAATGTCAAGGGACATGAACAACCTTCACGGAGGGTTATTCACGACTCGTGAGCATTGCTCACGACTCGTGAGCATTGCTCATGACTCGTGAGCATTCCTCACGTCTCGTGAGCATGGCTCACGACTCGTGAGCATTGCTCACGATGCTCACCAAGGTTCACGACTCGTGAACCTTGTTCACAACTCGTGAACATGCCCATAGCCTTCAGGCACAAGAGCTGGAAATTCCGTTCTATCGTGCTTACGATAGCATCGGGATTTCCATTTCTCAACAAAAACACAGGAAACCCAAAAAATTCAAATCAAAATCATTTTCACTCAAATCAAATCTAAACTCAATCTTACCTCAAAATAGGCCTTCCAAACACCATAAGCAACATAAAACAACATATTTCCACAATTAATTCCAAATAAATCATCAATTCACAAATCAATATCTCAATAATTAGAAAACCAGAAAATTTGCAGCAAAAATTCATTCACTTCGCATTTGGTTCAAATCGCTCACTAATCATGCATCATAACTTTTCATGAACCAAAACCCATACCATAAGTCTAATAAACATCACGTTATTCTAGAATTTCATGCATATCTCAAAACCCACATATGAACATCAATTCAAAGAAAGTTCCCAAACCTGTTAACTCCTATGCTCCAATCTAATGAGCACCACTTCACGACGCCTTCTCCTTCCCTTTAAGATCACGAGGAGGCTCAACTAACCAAACAAACCCACAAATCACACAAACAACAAACCCTAGATCAAAACCCAAACCAGAAACATGAAGAACAAGATGAAGGAGATGATAAAAATGCAGGAGCTTACCCAAAAGAAGACTAAGAGATGATCAATTCCCACCACACCAACTTGGATCCAAGCTGGGTCTCTTTTGAGAAGAGAAAAGGAAAAGAAGAGTAGGGAGAAGAGAGAAACGGGAATGAAGAAACAATTCTGCTTTTTCCCCTTTTTCTCTTTCTTCATCTTTTTCTTTTCCTAACCCTAGACACATGTCATTTCCTCATTAGTGGGATTTGATCACTTACACTCAACCACATGCTCTACAACATAGACTAGACCTCCCTCAATAAAACACACCCTACTATGATATGAACAAACACACACCATCACAACCCAACTTACTCACACCCTAATACCATACATGCGCCCACACTATATTAAAGCCCATAAACATGCAATTTTCCCATAAAGCCCTTATCACATGCCAAAACACATACAATGCACATGCATAAACATGGCTCAAACTTCTAGAGGGCAAATTGGGTGTGACAACTCTCCCCTACTAACAAGAATTTCGTCCTCGAAATTCTCACCTGAACTGAACAAATGCGGATACTTAGCCTTCATCGTCGCCTCTGGCTCCCAAGTCGCTTCTTCTACCCCGTGATGATTCCATAACACTTTGACCAAGGGGACTTACTTATTCCTCAACTTTCTGACCTCTCGAGCTAGAATGGCCCACAGTTCCTCATCATATGAAAAAACTGGTTGTACTTGCACATCCTGGACTGACAAAACATGCAACAGATCCGATCTATGCCGATAAAGCATAGAAACATGGAAAACATCATGTAACTTCACTAACTCCATCGGTAAATCCAATCTATAGGCTACCGGACCAACCTTCGCTAACACCTCAAAAGGTCCAATAAACCGAGAACTAAGCTTACCCTTTTTACCAAATCTCAGCACTTTTCTCCAAGAATAAACCTTAAGGAAAACTTTGTCCCCGACCACAAACTGAATATCTTTCCTCTTAAGGTTAGCATAGGACTTCTATTGATCTTTAGCCACTTTCAGATTTCGTTGCATAACTCTGATCTTTTCCTTTGTATCCCTAACCAACTTTAGCCCGATAACTGAACACTCGGATAACTCTGTCCAACATACCAGAGTCCTACACTGACGACCATACAAAGCCTCATACGGTGACATACCGATGCTCGCCTAATAACTGTTGTTGTAGGCAAACTCCATCAACTACACATATTTGTCTCAACTACTCGAAAAATCTAATGCACAAGGCCTCAACATATCCTCCAAAATCTGAATATCCCTCTCTGACTGCCCATCTGTCTGAGGATGAAATGCTGTACTGAAATTCAACTTGGTACCCAAAGCTGTCTGTAGTTCTTTCCAAAACTTAGATGTAAACCTTGGGTCCCGATCTAATATTATGGACAACGGCACTCCATGCAATCTGACTACCTCATCTACATAGATACTGGCCAACTTATCCATCGGATAATCCACTCTGACCGGCAAAAAATGAGCTGATTTCGTAAGCTGATCCATAATCACCCAAACCGAGTCATGCTTCTTCTGAGATAAGGGCAAACCTGACACAAAGTCCATAGCAATGTCATCCCATTTTCACTCTGGAATGGATAAAGGAGTGAGCAGTCCCGAAGGAACTTGATGCTCAGCCTTTACCTGCTGACAAGTCAAGCACTTAGACACAAAATCCACAATGTCCCTCTTCATACCAGACCACCAATAGAACTGTTTCATGTCCTGATACTTCTTTTCACTACCGGAATGCATAGTGAAAACCGTAGTATGTGCCTCTCTCAAAAGTTGTTTCCTTAACTCAACATTCTCGGGCACACACAAGCGATTTTTATACATCAGTATCCCATCCAGAACTGAGAACTCTGACTGCTTACCATATCGAACCTCTTGCACAACCCGCTGCAACCTCTCATTGTTCTTCTGAGCATCTACAATCCTCTATCTCAAAGTAGGCTTCACTCTCAACTAAGCAACCAAAGCCCCATCCGAATCAAACCTCCACCTAAACCGCCTCAAGAACAAAGCAGAAACTGATTTTTGACTCAAAGCATCAGCCACTACATTGGCCTTACTAGGATGGTAATCCAATATGCAGTCGTAATCCTTGAATAACTCTAGCCATCGGTGCTGTCTCATATTCAACTCCTTCTATGTGAGGAGATACTTCAAACTCTTGTGATCCGTAAAAATCCTACACTTCTCCCTATACAGATAATGCTGCCAAATCTTCAAAGCAAAGATCACTGCTGCCAACTCCAAATCGTGCGTCGGATAATTCCTCTCATATGGCTTCAGCTGACGAGAAGCATAAGCTACAACTTTGCCCTCTTGCATCAAAACACAACCGAGCCCAACACCGGAAGCATCACTGTACATCACGAACTCTTTACCTGAGATGGGTTGAGTAAGTACAGGAGCTTCCACTAGCAACCTCTTCAACTGCTCAAAACAGGCCCGACACTTATCCGACCACTCAAACCTGACTCCTTTCCTTAACAATCTCGTCATCAGAGTAGCAATAACTAAGAAACCCTTCACAAACTGACGATAGTAACCCAAACCAAGAAAACTCCTCACTTCTTGAACATTCTTAGGCACTTTCCAATCAATAATTGCCTCAATCTTAGCCGAAATAATATGACCCAAGAATGACACATCCCGAAGCCAGAAGTCACACTTACTAAGCTTCGCAAACAACTGATGGTCCCTTAACACTTGCAGAACTAACCGAAGATGCTCCTCATGCTCACTCTCATCCTTGGAATAAACCAAGATATCATCTATGAACACTACTACAAATCGATCAAGATATGGCCGAAATACTCGGTTCATCAAATCCATGAAAGCCGCCGGTGCATTGGTCAAACCAAACGGCATCACTAAAAACTCATAATAGCTATACCTAGTCCGAAATGCAGTCTTAACCACATCAGCATCCTGAACTCGAAGCTGGTAATAACTCGACCGAAAATTAATCTTCGAAAAAACACCCGCACCTTGGAGCTGATCAAATAAATCCTCGACCCTAGGTAAAGGATACTTGTTCTTCACTGTGACCTTATTAATTTGCCTATAGTTGATACACATCCTCATAAAATCATCCTTCTTCTTAACAAACAGAACCGGAGCTCCCCATGGAGATATGCTGGGCCTAATAAACCCCTTATCCAATAGCTCTTATAGCTGAGTTTTTAGTTCTCTCAACTCTACCGGAGCCATCCGATAAGGTGCTTTCGATATGGGAGTAGTACCCAGCACTATCTCTATGGACAACTCCACTTCTCTCTTAGGAGGCAAACCAGGCAACTCGCTCGGGAATACATCTCCAAACTCTTGAACAACCTGGATATCCTCAATCCTAACTTGATCCCGCTTAGAATCTAGCACCACAGCCAGAAAAGCCTCACAACCCTTCCTAATAAACCTCTTAGCTTGCATTGCGGATATCACATTATTCAAGGAACTAGCACCCAAACCTTTCACAAATACAGAAGACCGATCTCTATCTCAAAGCACAACTGTCTTCCTATGATAATCAATCACCGCTCGATGCTTACCCAACCAGTCCATACCCAAAATCAGATTAAACTCTCTGAAAAGCAACTTAATCAAATCTGTTGGAAATAATTCCTATACACTCTACTCACATTGACACTATGCCCTCAAGGACTGGTCACACAAATCTCATAGTCCAACTGTTCCACAACATGCAACTTATCAAATAACTTATCTGTACACAAATATGAGTGTGTGGAATCAGGGTCAATTAGAGCATATAATTCAATGTTAGGAGTAAAAACTTACCGACAAACACATCTGGAGCATCCTGCTCCTCCTGAGCTCTCACTGCATATGCTCTAGCTGAGACTGGCAAAGGACGCTCAACTGACTCTAATGCAGCTCCCTCTCTAGGTCGACCGCCTCGACCTCTTCCACGGACTCTACGCGACTAGCTTAAGTAGCATTCGAACTAACTCTACTGGCCTATCGCTGATCACCCGAAGCCTTATTCGATCTTGGACAATTGGCTAAAAAGTGCTCGGTGCTCCCACAGCGGAAACACCCACCTGTGAGCCACCTACACTCACCTCTGTGTCGCTTGTTACAATGAGAACATTCGGGTAACATCTCAGTCCTTCCACCCGAATTACCTCTACCAGAACCCAACACCAAAGCTGAACCCTATCTTCTACCTCTCATAGCCGAGCCCGCAGATGACTCATCCTGCAGGTTCTTTGACCTCTTACCCGAGGATGAAGAAGATGAACCTCCACAAGAGGGATTTCTCCTCTGAGCCCTATCTCTCAAAATAGATTCTGACCTCTCAGCCCGTACTGCAACTTGCACAATATGGTAATACCCCACTCCCGGAGTACTCATCAAGGAAATCAACATCGCCCGCAGCGACTCATTCAACCCTGTCTCAACATGCCTACATCTGAACTCCTCTGTCAAAATACCTTCTGGTGCATACTTCGCCAAACGATTGAACTCTTTCTCAAATTCAGATACTGTCATGGCTCGCTGCTTCAAACTCAAGAACTATGCCCACTTCGCATCCCTGTAGGTCTGAGTCTCATACTTATTTGTGAACTCCCTCTCAAAGAACTCTCAAGAAATCGGGTCAGGCAATTAGGGATGCCTACAGACCAACTCCCACCAATCAAAAGCAGATCCTTGGAGCAATGCCACTACACACTCCACTCGCTGATCAGGAGGATACCGGACCTCCCTCATAGTACGCTTCACCTTATCTAACCACTTCTCAGCATACTCCGACTCATCCAAACCAATCCCATAAAAATCCTCAGCACCAGCTCTTCTCATACTCTCAATCGGAGCCTTAGGGGCTGTCACTCTATCCAAGACTCAAGCCATATCTTGAGAGATCTTAAGCATCGCCTCGAAGGGCATGGCTGTGGCCTCAGGTTGTACCCTAGCAGGTTGAGCCAACACAGAAACAGAAGGATCAACAGCTTGAGGATTCACGCTTTCGGTTGATCCCTCAAGTAACCCTCGAACTGAATCAGAATCCATCTAAACAAACAAAGACAACCGCATCAGCCAACACAATCCTAGATAGATACACATCTATGCACAACAACACCCAGAAATGCCTAAACCTAGGCTCTGATACAAAAAACTATAACACCCCCTACCTATACATAGGTGAACCCATCCGGATAGGAGTGAGATGCCGTAAGAGCAGAGGTGTCACACCAAACAGATCGATACAAAGCAACCATTCATACATCGAAACATACGAAAATACAGCTAAAATTAAAACTTTAGAAAAATAGCAGCATGATCATGCATTAATATAACAACATTCATTGGAATAATGTTCTGATCAATTGCCAAAACAAAATAATTACATAACCAAAATATACCATGCGGAAGCTTACAAAATTACTGATACAATAAGAGTTCTATTACAAAAATAATCATCATAAAATACTACAAAAATAAGCCCTAATACTAATCCCTCTGTATTGGCTTGACTGGCGACGACTCTCCCAAAACTACAGCTCCTTCCGCACCTGCACGAATAAAACACCGTGCTAAGCGATAACGCTTAGTGGGAAAACACACAACAAAAGAGTGGACGGCTCTTCACAACGGTCGTCGAAGCATAACACAAACGATATAACATATGCGGATAATCATGTCAGATATATAATCATACTTGCATAATAAAGACATACATTCAGAAGCTCATACCCACATTCATATACATATTAACTGATTGTTCATACTTATCATTATGCGCATGCGAATGTCATATTCTTGCAATCATTTCAAAGCAGAACAAAACAAATAAAGCACCTGCTGACTCACAATAGTGGAAAACGAGTATACAATGATGGTACCTTATGGGTACGAATCGAACAGTGACGGTACCTTATGGGTACGAATCGAAAACCATTTTATTTTATCACAATCAAAATATTTTTACAGAGGGAACCTTAAACAAGATCCAAAACTTTTCAGGGATTGCGAGGATCCAAACGGGGACCTGATCGGGGTCTACACAGAACAGAGGGCTGCAGCTAAAAGACTCTATTAGGCATGCCTAACTATCCACTAAACTGACTCTTGCAGGTCATGCGTAATCCAAATCATGTTCCAAAATACAGCATATAATTTATCATGGATAACATGTTATTTGTCATGAAGAAATCATGATATTACATATATAAGCAAAATAATATAGCACACAGTAGTGAAAAGCCAAGAGAAGACATTTAAAAACCCATTATAGAAAAACAGGTCACGTGAGATAAACAGGGCATATTGGAGTCACTGTCACGATTGCGATAAATTCGCGCTCGCGGCAGAATGGCAAGGGACGTGAACAACCTTCACGGAGGGTTGTTCACATCTCGTGAGCATGGCTCACGACTCGTGAGCGTTGCTCACGATGCTCACCAAGGTTCACGACTCGTTAACCTACCCAAATCCTTTAGGCGCGAGAGCTGAAAATTCCATTCTGTCACGCTCGCGACAGCATCGGGATTTCCATTTCTCAACAAAAATGCAGGAAACCCAGAAAATTCAAATCAAAACCATTTTCACTCAAATCAAATCTAAACTCAACCTTACCTCAAAATAAGCCTTCCAAACACCATAACCAACATAAAACAACATATTTCCACAATTAATTCCAAATAAATCATCAATTCACAAATCCATATCTCAATAATTAGAAAACCAGAAAATTTGCAGCAAAAATTCATTCACTTCGCATTTGGTTCAAATAGCTCACTAATCATGCATCATAACTTATCATGAACCAAAACCCATATCATATATACCAGCATAAGTCTAATAAACATCACATTATTCCAAAATTTCATGCATATCTCAAAACCCACATATGAACATCAATTCAAAAAAAGTTCCCAAACCTGTTAACTCCTATGCTCCAATCTAATGAGCACTACTTCCCGACGCCTTCTCTTTCCCTTTAGGATCACAAGGAGCCTCAACTAACCAAACAAACCCACAAATCACACAAACAACAAACCCTAGATCAAAACCCAAACCAGAAACGTGAAGAAGAAGAAGATAAAGAACAAGATAAAGGAAATGATAAAAATGCAGGAGCTTACCCAAAATAAGATTAAGGGATGATCAATTCCCACCACACCAACTTGGATCCAAGCTAGGGCTCTTTTGAGAAGAGAAAAGGAAAAGAAGAGTAGGGAGAAGAGAGAAACGGGAATGAAGAAACAATTCTGCTTTTTCCCCTTTTTCTCTTCCTCTTTTTCTTTTCCTAACCCTAAACACATGTCATTTCCTCATTAGTGGGATTTGATCACTTACACTCAACCACATGCTCTACAACACACACTAGACCTCCCTCACTAAAACACACCCTACTATGATATGAGCAAACACACACCATCACAACCCAAGTTACTCACACCCTAATACCATACATGCACCCACACTATATTAAAGCCCATAAACATGCAATTTTCCCATAAAGCCCTTATCACATGCCAAAACACATACAATGCACATGCACAAACATAGCTCAAACTTCTAGGGGTCAAACGTGGTGTGGCAGCAAGAATTTGACCGCCGTGTGAACTCAATTTTCAGCCTAAATTTTTCTTTTTTTTTCGAATTGAATCCAAACTTCACCAGAACTTACCTGACACATGTCTAAGGCTACGTAAAGAGTATATGAATGGTTGTCACTTGGAAACATAAGTGACTAGGGTTATAAACATTAATAATTAATGGGCTATTTAATTGTTTAGCTAGTTAGAAAGTACTGAATAAAGTTAAAAATGGTTTGGCATATTAGATTATGTATTTGTGAGCAGAACAATTGTGTTGGAATTATTTATTGACAAGTTAGGAATTTATTTTTCATATTGACTAGAGAATAGTAAATAAACATGTAAATGATTAAATGTGACATATTTATAGATGAAGTAAAATGTGTGTGCATAAACTAATGTCATGATAACATGATTGAAATATGTAATTATGTGATTAATAAGATTATGACATTTACTTGGTGTTAAATATTAATATAACCATAGCATTTTATTTTGCATATTTAAAGTTAGTTAGTTCAAGTGTAAAAAGAAGCATAATGGTTTATTTATTACATATGCAATCTAACAACTATTTTCTACTACTCTTGCCATCCTATCGCTTCAGTCAATTCGGCCTATTGTCTACTTCGGGGCTGATGACCAATCTCTTGTATTCGTTTGAAGTAGTAAAACGGCAATCTTCAATTCTCGGTATGCTAGTTTTCACAGGTAACTGTCTCTAAAGACAATGGAAACTAGAAAGGAAGGCAACAGATAACACACCACCTTGAAAAGATAATGGATGTCTCACAACATCTTGTTGATCTCTAAATTGCCTCACACAACGAGCCGCAATGCAAAAAGTAGCCTTATATAGCCCACATAACGGGATGCATCTAGAAGACCCATCTCGAGAACAGAAGAATGGGTCAGCCACGGACACATAAAGTTAATGTCCCTAGCTGCCACCTTGGCTAGCCATACAACTCCTTCATATGGAGAGCTTCAATGAATATATGATGATCGCTCTAGGAGGAGGTTCTAACACAAGTTTTAATTTCTTAAAGTATGATATATGTGTTAAAAAGAAATTGTATTATGTGCCAAAGTATGAAATGAAAACTTGGATTATGCTAATGTCTAAATGGAAGAGAAGTTAAGGATCAAGGCGGATAATTTACAAAAAATTTGCTTTTTGACCAATAGGAGGGAGAGATGTGTTTCATTAGAGGACATAATTGCATGTGAATATAAGGCAAAGGAGGGGGAGCACAACCGGCCACTTCTTTCGCTAAAAAACTCAATATTTCCTCTCTCTTTTCTTCTCTCAATTTGTGCATTAAGGTGGCTAGTGAGGGAGGTGGTAGTTCACATGGAATTTAATTAGAATTTTTGGAAGAGAAAGGTATCATTTAAGCTTTCTTTGTAGCTACTTTCTCTTTTTCTATTTAAAAGAGTTGAAAATATGTGTTTGAATACAACTTTGATGTGAGAATTTTGATGTTAATGGTTGAGGAATATCTGACCAAGTGAAGAGGAGGTGTAAATGAAAGTGAAGCTTGAAGGCAAGAAAAGAGAAAGAAGAAAGATTAGGGAACTTTCTTTATTTGAGCATGATTGAAAGTCAATTGTGATTATTTTGAATGGTTTGAAGTATTGTGATGTTATATTAATGACAATTGATGTTTGAGATTGGGTTGTGGTTGATTGGTTGTTTGTAAGTGTGTCTATAGGTATATAGAATGAATAGGGGGAAATTCTATCAAATTTTCATTAGACCCCGTGGCACTATGTTGGCCATAAAATGGGTTATAGAATTCTATATTGTATGCAATTAGTGTCATTGGAAAGCTAAGACACATATCTATAAATGTCTTACAAATATCTATGAGCTAATTTTAGCTCTAGATGGCCCAAAATTTGTCAAAACATAAGGGTATCTTCTCTGGCCGGGTTCATGGAATAGTTTGTATTTATAAGGTTATAATGCCTAGGATTTACATCCAATTGATCTGAAATTTACAGTATAAATTTAAGATATAGAGTAACAAAAGTCTAGAAGACCACTTTTTCTAAATCTATCATTTGGCTATTCGAATGGGCTACACAAAGTGTGGGTCAGAATCTGCCCTGTGTAGAGTAGGGAGAATGAGTTTACATGGCGGTAAGGGATTCTTGACCGCCGTTTGGCCTCAACTTTCAGCCTAAATTGTACTTTTTCTTTCTGAATTGAACCCGAACTACACCGAAACTTACCTGACACATGTCTAAGGCTACGTAAAGAGTATATGAATGATTGTCACTTAGAAACATAAGTGACTAGGGTTATGAACATGAATAATTATTTAAATGTATAATTAGTTAGAAAGTACCGAATAAAGTTAAAAATGGTTTGTCATATTAGATTATGTATTTGTGAGCAGAACAATTGTGTTGGAATTATTTATTGACAAGTTAGGAATCTATTATTAATATTGACCAGAGAATAGTAAATACATATGTAAATGATTAAATGTGACATATTTGTAGATGAAGTAAAATGTATGTGCACAAACTAATGTCATGGTAACATGATTGAAATATGTAATTATGTGATTAATAAGATTGTGATAGTTACTTGGTGTTGAATATTGTTGAATGCTCTCTGTTAATTGTATATGTCTAACTAATGTGTGATTTTGTATGAACTTAAGGATGATGATGTGAATTGTCACACCTCGATTTTTCCCTAGTAGTTTGAGCCATGTTATGTGTATGCTTGTGTGTGTGTTGGCATAGGTTAATTAATTTGGGGATTATGCATGTGTTGTGGGTTTTGCTAGAGTGTGGATGCATATAGGAAGTTAGTGTATGTGTAAGTGGGATTAGTCTTGTGTGTGGTGTAGAGTGTGTTTGTAGGGTGTGAGTGGTCAAGTTCCACCAATTACAAGAGGACAAGTGGTAAGACTTAGAGAGAGGTATTTAAGGCAAGGAGAGAAAAAGAGAGAGCAAAAATTTCTGCCCTAGCTCTTCCGTTCTCTTCCTCACGCCTCCTTCTCCTCCTCTTATTCTTCCCACTATGTTCCATCTTGATTCCTCCTCTTTGGCTATGATTTTTGGTGGAAATTGATCAACCCTAAGAGTTTATTGGTAAGTTTTGTTGAGTTTCTTTCCTTGCCTTCGTCTTCTTCTTCTTGGTTTGTTAGATGTGTTTTAATCTAGGGTTTTTTGTATTTGTGTGATTTGTGGGTATCTTGGTTTGGAAGTGCCTACTCGTGATCCCAAGGGGAAAGAGAAGGAAAGTGGGAGTGGAGCTTGCAACTAGGAGTTTAGGATTTATAGGTTTGGGATTTATATGCTTTTGATGCATTTTTATGATTTTGCATTTTGAAATGATTTTCTAGAATTTAGGTGGTTAATGGTGTTTATATTGGTCTACATATTATGGGTTTTGATTATGTTGTGTTAAGAAGCCTTGAATGTGATTTATAGGATCCATATGTGCTTTGATTGAGATGTTGGGAGTATAGTGCTGGGTTTTGATTTTGAGATATTGAAGATGTTCATTGTGTGATCTAATTGGAAATTATTAGTATAAAAGTTATATTTTATGTTGTTTTAATGGATGAATGGATTGCTTTGAGGTAAGTTGAAGTTTGGGTAAGTTTTGGAAGATTTGAGTTCTGCAATTTCCGCTGGAGATCTGGAAAAATACGACTCTATCGCGAGCGCGATAGAGCCGGGTGATTCCAGCATCTCATGTCGAGCTTTCTATGGAGTCATGCACAAGTCGTGCATGAGGAGCTCGAGTCGTGCACGTGGTGCCCGTGCACTTGTGAACAAGTAGTGCATATGGTGCACGAGTCATGCACTTGGAGCACGAGTCGTACTGCTAAGCACGACTCGTGGCAGTTCCCTCTCCCTGTTGTGCCTGCGTTGTTCTTCCGTGATTCATCTTCATGAGTCGTGTCACTGAGCACAACTTGTGATGGGTTCTTTGTCCGCAGGGCAAGTCTGGCAACGGTCGTGATCGCAACAGTCCCCTCTCCACCTTAAAATGTTTTTGAAAATCTTCTTCTTTGCATGGTTTCTCCCTTGTGTTATGCTTCTGTGAACTACTGTAAGAATTATTCAAATGTTTTTATACATAATTATAATGGAAATATGAGAATTTACCTACCATTATTATTTTATGAATGTATGTGTGTAAGGAAATGTGATTTGATTGTTAAGTCTAAATGAATGCATGATGATTAATAATATGATTACGTTTAATATGTTCTTATGAATACTTCGATCTATGAAACCACACGTGATTAGTTTTGAATATGATAAATGTAATTGTACATATGATATGCAAATATATGAATTCATGTGATCATAAAAGAATGTTACAAGTATTTAATGGAAGTATTTAATGAAATGAATATATATAAGTGAAACATGATGAATTCAATAATGATATGGAAAATTTAGCCTGCGTGAGTCGGTCGTGGATAGATAGACATGCCTATAGAGTTCTGATGCTGTAGCCCTTTATTCTGTTCCGGACCCTGATCAAATCCCCGTTTGGTTCCTCGTGAACCTCAATGTGTTTGGATTTTATTTAAGATCCCTAATGTGAAAATGTTTTTGATGAGACAAAAAAAAATATTGCGTTTCGATTGTACCCTCGGGTACCCCCAATGTGTTCTGTTTACTCGCTTATCCACCCCTTTGACTTAGCAGGCAATTAAAAGAATAAAAGAATGTGAATAAATCGATAAGTTCTGTGATGATGTGCAAAAAGTTATGCGAATAAGCTTTTGAAAGTGTTTGTTAAGATATTGAGCTTGTGCTTTACGCACCTATATGTTCTAGATCCTTTATGGACACCGGAAACGTGTGGTATCTTCGGGTGCCGATGTGTTTTGTTAAATAAGTCAATGTCCGTAAATGATAAGAGATACCACAAATAATATTGTTCTGATAAGTGTGTATGAATGAATACTGATTGCATAAGAATTCATATGTGAGAAAATGTCTGTTATTAATCTGTTCATAAGTTATGAGTATGATTGTCTATGTAAAGTCTGTGTAAAGAATTTTTGAAAGGATTGACATGCATATTTGCTATAGTTAACTACTCAGTAAATGAACTCTATGAATATATCCGTTTATATGTTTAAATTAAGAATACAGGTATGTATTGTGTTATCTACCTTCTGGACCTTAACCCGGATAATTCTGTAAGTATCTTGGTAAGGAATTCATGTGATTTGTTGTTGATTTTAATGAATACGGTAAGTTATATATTGATTGGTAAGTAAGGAATAATAAAGTGTTAAGCATGATATAGATAATTGAATTTAGGAAATAAGTTAAGATTAAATTTGGAATATGTGTGCATAAAGTTTTCTGTAGAACTACGTGGTTCTGATTCCCTACTATAGGGTTATGTAGGAAGCTTGGAATATCTATTTCAAGCCGGGACTGTCACACCCCGATCGGGGCCTAGTCGGAATATGCTTGCTCGATCGGAATGAGTGAGGGTAATTTGGTAATTTGTACATGAATAATATGATAATAAGGATTTATTTGCAAAGAAAATAATTAATTAATAAGATGTTAAGTGAATGAATTATCTAGTGGAACATGTGTATGGTATGTAAGAAGTGATTGGATAAGATTGTGACACTTGGGTTTGTAGGATGATGACAAGTGGCTTATAAGGAATTGTTAGAGTATGCTTGAAGTATATGGAAGTAGGATGTGAGTGGGCTAAGAAATGATATGGTGTGAGTGGTGTTTGGTTGTATTGAAGATATTTATTCAAGAATTGTTTGTGTGTGTATGGAGTATGGTGCAAGGTGGAACAAGTCAAAAGATGGATTAGGGAACCAATAAGATTTGGACACATGGCTTGTGGTAGGTGTGCATTAAGTGTGAAAAAGAAAATCAAAGTGAAAGAAAAGAGGAGTTCACGTTGGTTTCCTTTCATTTTTCCCGATTTTCCATTTCCTTTTCTTGTCTTCCTTTCTTTGTTCCATCTTTTGGTTTTGAATGAATTAGAAGTGATTTGGTGGGGCTTAAGAAGTAAGATTGAAGAGGTAAGTGGTTAGTGTTTAGTTATTTATGCTTTGATCCTATTTTCCTTCTAGATTTACTTTTGATGTGGGATCTAGGATATGGATTAAGAATAATTTTCTGGATTTGTTGTACAAGGAATTGGTGTTGAGAAAAAGAAGAAAGGAAAGAGAAGGTAAAAGAGTGAAGAGCGGATGGTTTGAGCTTGATTTCCAGGTTTGGGAACTTTCTTTTATCTGTATATGAATTTTTATATATTCATGTATGATATAAGCTTTTTGAGTGTGTTGTGATGATTTGTGATGATGGTAGTGAGTGTTGACTCAAATGATTTATTGGTGCATGTGAATAGGTTTTTAGGTGAAAAACTGATTTAGAATACACTGGACCTTTCTTCGGTTATTACACTGTTTTGGGAGTTTTAGAACTCCAAATCATTCGATTCTTGAACCATTGGAACCGTGAATGCCATTACTTTAAATGTCTCAGAAATAGCCTTGGAAAAATTCTCGCTCTAATACATCGAAAAATTGATTACAAATGTAGTGTCCCTGTTGTGTCGGGTTGTTTGACCAGTATGGGTTGTGGAGTGCATATCTGGAGTTGTAGACATCCAATTGATATGAAACTTGTTTCATTTGAAAGCTAAGACGTAGGCGAACATTTTTTAAGAAGACCACTTTTCCCGAAAATGAGGTTTAGAGGTCGGTTTATATGATACGAACTGGTGGTAGAAAGCAGTATGTTAGGGGAGCTGAAGCGAGCCTCTGTCGCGAGCGCGACAAGGGTCGCGACCTCGCGACAGAAAAGTATGTTTTGAGTCTTTTCTTCTATATTTTTGAGTCTAGGATTGACCCGGATCAATCCCGTATCTTTCCCATCAGTTATTATGCATGTTTAGGGTAATTAATTGGCTATACAAGTAATTATCGTTGGGAAAAACTTAGGAGTATGTTTAAGATTGGTGATTTAACTAGTAATTAATCATAGATATAATTCCATGAAGGTTTGTTTATGGATGAGTGCTATCATGTGATAGTCTCATGAGTAACCTAAGCATGACGTATCATATGTTTGAATGCATTTAACATGGGTGCGATTGAGATGAATGAAGAATAATGTTGTTATTATAGTTTGAGTATATGGATATTGTTAGTGGCATGATTTATTTGGATTTCTTAGTATGGGTGTCGTGTTTATGTTGTTAATGATGTGTGGATTGCTGGAGATGAGGTAAGAAACCTTTGGATATGTTTCGTGTGTTTGGTAGTGAGTTTGAGGAAGGAAAGATCCTGTAGAATTCTGTAGATTTTCGGGATCATGATTCTGTCGCGATCGCGACACTGTCGCGAGCGCGACAGAGACTGGTGATCCTGATGCTGTGCCATCGCGAGCACGCGACGCTGTCGCGAGCCCGCGATGGTAATAGCTTGTGTGCTCTCTGTCGCGAGCGCGACAACCGTCGCGATCGCGACAGAGCACATTGTTGGCCTGTGCTATCGCGAGCACGCAACTTGTCGCGACCCCGCGATAGCAATGCTCATCTTCTGTCGCGATCGCGACAATGTCGCGAGCGCGACAGAGCCGGGTTCTTCTCTCCTTCCCGCGATCGCGAAGTCCGTCGCGCGTGCGCAGCGAAGAGACTATGGTCTCTGTCGCGAGCACGACAGGCATCGCGAGCGCGACAAATGTGTTGTGCTAAATGCGTTTCTTTTGTGATTTCCATGTTTGAATTCCGAACTTGAGATTCCTCTAGGTTTATTCTTTGACTATTTTATAAAGTATGTGATTATAATTGACTGTATTATACATATCTATACTGATGTTCTTTCTCTAAGATTATTATATTATGCTTAAGTGTAAATTGTATGATGCATGATTGACTTTATGAACTTATTCATATGTCTCACCTGTTGCTGATTATGTACAATGATATAAATTATGTGATTTGAACTATGATTTGTATGATGCATGATTGACCTTATGAACTTATTCATATGTCTCACCTGTTGCTGATTATGTACAATGATATAAATTATGTGATTTGAACTATGATTTGTATGATGCATGACCTGCGAGAGTCAGTCTAGTGGATAATTAGGCATGCCTAATAGAGTCTATGTATGTGTAGCTGCAGCGCCCCTTTGAACGATTTGGACCCTGATCAGGTCCCCGAATGGTTCCTCGCGAACCCCTATTATGTGTATGTGTATGGATCTTGTTTAAGGTCCTGTTCAATGAAATGTTGCCTTTTGACTTGTACCTGTATGGTACATTATATTATGTGTTCCCTCTGAGGGTTACCCGGTCAGAGATCGGGCTATGTGTTTCCTCATGAGGTCTCCCTCTCAGTACTCGTTATCCACTATTTTGAGTCAGCAGGTGTTTCGTTTGCTTTATCTGATATGAACATGAAAACGTGTTATCCGAATGTGTAAGATCTCGGTCATATGAACCAGTTATAAATATAACTACGGGCTTCAGAAAGTAAATATGTATTTGGTAAACATGACTTTTCAGTTAACATGATTATCCGAACTTGGCATGTGGTTTGTTATTAGTTTCTGAATGCTTTGAAATGATTCGATCGATGTATTTATGTATATGAGTTAAGCATGGTTATTGTGTACAAGCATGTGAATCAGATCGGTTATGAGGGTAAGTATATATGATGTAATCGTACTTCCTGCATGGTTTTGATATGAATGTGAAGTGATGTGATTATGCCTTCAGTCTCCGTTATGGGAGTGTTTACAGCATGATATGCTATGTATTAGAGTTGCGCAGCGGAAGTGTGGTGTTTTGAATGTTTTCTTGGGTATGTGGCTCAGCATGATAACATTGGTGTCGTGTTTTGGGTTATGACTGTTTTGGCCCATTCCTGATATATGTATATGACTATATGTGTGAGTTTCCGAATGAATGCCTTTATTATGCAAATCTGTTTAGACATATGTTTTGAATATCCGCAATTGCCATTTGAATGTATTTTGCCTTGACGACCATTGTGAATGGCCGTCCATATTATTATGTTTGTTTTCCCCACTAAGCGTTATCGCTTAGCACGGGTTCTTTTTCCCGTGCAGGTAGCAGGTTTGCATCTGTTCGAGTCGCGCATCTGTAGAGTCGGCCACATAGGAGTTAGAAGTGATGTATTTTATGTAATTTCTGTAGCCTGGATTTTGTAATTCTGATGAATATGTATATGTAATAATATGTAAAGATATTTATATAATATTCTGGGCCATGTAAACATTCGTATAGCGATGTTTGGAGAATAACTTCTATTGTATGCTTGTAAGTTTTCACAACTGTATGCTTTTGCTTAGTGTATGCGCACTTGCGAAATATGCATGTCCAAATCTACTCCTCAAGTTTTAAATTCTTCCGTATTTTAGTATGCTTTGTCTCGCTTCAGTCCGGTAACACACCTACTCGTACGGTCTCCTACTCCATTGCGGATGGGTTCGTCCACGTATGAGTTGGGGTGTTACATTTAGTGGTATCAGAGCATAAGATTCTGGTTGCCTTATTTGTTTGAGTATTGGGTCTTTGTATGTTACTTGTTATGTGTCGAGTCTTTGTTTGAGAGTCAGTTTTGTGTTGTGGCCTAATGCAGATGCGTCTTGTCCTATGTGTGTTATGTTAGATGGAACCTGAACCGAATGAGAAGGTGAATGAGATGACAGAAAGTGTGAACCCAGTTAGTACTGATCAAAGTGTTTCATTTCTGTGCACCTTTTGGTTAGAATTCCGGTCTTGTTTCTAATAATAGAACATTAGTGCAAGGATTAATTCGAATTTTGGATAGACTGACTGCTCCTAGAATTTCTCAAGGTTTTGTTCAGCGTGTATCTCAGTAAAGAAAGGTATCGAGTAAGTGGATGAGTATTTGGATCTTATAAGGTTTTGGTAGTACTCTATATGCCTGTCAGCTATCTCCAGAAAAGTGTTTAAATGAAAGCATATTGAATCATGGGGATGGGATAAAATGCATCATTATAGCATCAATTGCATCACTATGCATACATGAATCATCTCAATCTCATTACATCATCATCATCCCTTTGACAATACATGATAAGCATATGCATGTATGTTTTGATTGAGAGAAAGCTGACAGGGTATATATGTACTATTTGATATTAAGATTAAGGGTAAAAATGATGCGCTCAGCAATCGTTTAGGAAAGTGTTTTGTGTTTGATTAAAGATTGAACAGAAAGAGTATTTTGGGGCCGTAAAAAGGATTTTAAAGTTTGATAGGAGTGTTAATGGTAAAGGGAAACGTAAGTATGATGGACATCTTTTAAGTAACGAAGGATTTATGTATCAATTGGCGAAGTTAGTTGGTTTATGTGTAAAGTGTTCGGGTTTTGATTTCAGTCGGGCATTTAAGTAATGATTGTTCTGATGAATGGGTTTGATTCGAATATAAGAAAGTATTCTCCGTTTGGTGTAAGTTGAGTAGGAGGTGATTCAGAGCACCGCAATAGTAATAAGTGTAAGTAAGTGAATAGTTTTAGAATACAATGTATGAGTCTGAGGGTGAATTGAAGTGTAGTTTTGGAGTTTCTTCTGGTGTATGTGAATTTCGAGGACGAAATTCTTTTAGGAGGGAAGATTTATCACACCCCGATCGGGGCCTAGTCGGAATATGCTTGCTCGATCGGAATGAGTGAGGGTAATTCGGTAATTTGTACATGAATAATATGGATAATAAGGATTTATTTGCAAAGAAAATAATTAATTAATAAGATGTTAAGTGAATGAATTATCTAGTGGAACATGTGTATGGTATGTAAGAAGTGATTGGATAAGATTGTGACACTTGGGTTTGTAGGATGATGACAAGTGGCTTATAAGGAATTGTTAGAGTATGCTTGAAGTATATGGAAGTAGGATGTGAGTGGGCTAAGAAATGATATGGTGTGAGTGGTGTTTGGTGTATTGAAGATATTTATTCAAGAATTGTTTGTGTGTGTATGGAGTATGGTGCAAGGTGGAACAAGTCAAAAGATGGATTAGGGAACCAATAAGATTTGGACACATGGCTTGTGGTAGGTGTGCATTAAGTGTGAAAAAGAAAATCAAAGTGAAAGAAAAGAGGAGTTCACGTTGGTTTCCTTTCATTTTTCCCGATTTTCCATTTCCTTTTCTTGTCTTCCCTTTCTTTGTTCCATCTTTTGGTTTTGAATGAATTAGAAGTGATTTGGTGGGGCTTAAGAAGTAAGATTGAAGAGGTAAGTGGTTAGTGTTTAGTTATTTATGCTTTGATCCTATTTTCCTTCTAGATTTACTTTTGATGTGGGATCTAGGATATGGATTAAGAATAATTTTCTGGGATTGTTGTACAAGGAATTGGTGTTGAGAAAAAGAAGAAAGGAAAGAGAAGGTAAAAGAGTGAAGAGCGGATGGTTTGAGCTTGATTTCCAGGTTTGGGAACTTTCTTTTATCTGTATATGAATTTTTATATATTCATGTATGATATAAGCTTTTTGAGTGTGTTGTGATGATTTGTGATGATGGTAGTGAGTGTTGACTCAAATGATTTATTGGTGCATGTGAATAGGTTTTTAGGTGAAAAACTGATTTAGAATACACTGGACCTTTCTTCGGTTATTACACTGTTTTGGGAGTTTTAGAACTCCAAATCATTCGATTCTTGAACCATTGGAACCGTGAATTCCATTACTTTAAATGTCTCAGAAATATCCTTGGAAAAATTCTCGCTCTAATACATCGAAAAATTGATTACAAATGTAGTGTCCCTGTTGTGTCGGGTTGTTTGACCAGTATGGGTTGTGGAGTGCATATCTGGAGTTGTAGACATCCAATTGATGTGAAACTTGTTTCATTTGAAAGCTAAGACGTAGGAGAACATTTGTTAAGAAGACCACTTTTCCCAAAAATGAGGTTTAGAGGTCGGTTTATATGATACGAACTGGTGGTAGAAAGCAGTATGTTAGGGGAGCTGAAGCGAGCCTCTGTCGCGAGCGCGACAACGGTCGCGACCTCGCGACAGAAAAGTATGTTTTGAGTCTTTTCTTCTATATTTTTGAGTCTAGGATTGACCCGGATCAATCCCGTATCTTTCCCATCAGTTATTATGCATGTTTAGGGTAATTAATTGGCTATACAAGTAATTATCGTTGGGAAAAACTTAGGAGTATGTTTAAGATTGGTGATTTAACTAGTAATTAATCATAGATATAATTCCATGAAGGTTTGTTTATGGATGAGTGCTATCATGTGATAGTCTCATGAGTAACCTAAGCATGACGTATCATATGTTTGAATGCATTTAACATGGGTGCGATTGAGATGAATGAAGAATAATGTTGTTATTATAGTTTGAGTATATGGATATTGTTAGTGGCATGATTTATTTGGATTTCTTAGTATGGGTGTCGTGTTTATGTTGTTAATGATGTGTGGATTGCTGGAGATGAGGTAAGAAACCTTTGGATATGTTTCGTGTGTTTGGTAGTGAGTTTGAGGAAGGAAAGATCCTGTAGAATTCTGTAGATTTTCGGGATCATGATTCTGTCGTGATCGCGACACTGTCGCGAGCGCGACAGAGACTGGTGATCCTGATGCTGTGCCATCGCGAGCACGCGATGCTGTCGCGAGCCCGCGATGGTAATAGCTTGTGTGCTCTCTGTCGCGAGCGCGACAACCGTCGCGATCGCGACAGAGCACATTGTTGGCCTGTGCTATCGCGAGCACGCGACTTGTCGCGACCCCGCGATAGCAATGCTCATCCTCTGTCGTGATCGCGACAATGTCGCGATCGCGACAATGTCGCGAGCTCGACAATGTCGCGAGCGCGACAATGTCGCGAGCGCGACAATGTCGCGAGCGCGACAGAGCCGGGTTCTTCTCTCCTTCCCGCGATCGCGAAGTCCGTCGCGCGTGCGCAGCGAAGAGACTATGGTCTCTGTCGCGAGCGCGACAGGCATCGCGAGCGCGACAGATGTGTTGTGCTAAATGCGTTTCTTTTGTGATTTCCATGTTTGAATTCCGAACTTGAGATGCCTCTAGGTTTATTTTTTGACTATTTTATAAAGTATGTGATTATAATTGACTGTATTATACATATCTATACTGATGTTCTTTCTCTAAGATTATTATATTATGCTTAAGTGTAAATTGTATGATGCATGATTGACTTTATGAACTTATTCATATGTCTCACCTGTTGCTGATTATGTACAATGATATAAATTATGTGATTTGAACTATGATTTGTATGATGCATGATTGACCTTATGAACTTATTCATATGTCTCACCTGTTGCTGATTATGTACAATGATATAAATTATGTGATTTGAACTATGATTTGTATGATGCATGACCTGCGAGAGTCAGTCTAGTGGATAATTAGGCATGCCTAATAGAGTCTATGTATGTGTAGCTGCAGCGCCCCTTTGAACGATTTGGACCCTGATCAGGTCCCCGAATGGTTCCTCGCGAACCCCTATTATGTGTATGTGTATGGATCTTGTTTAAGGTCCTGTTCAATGAAATGTTGCCTTTTGACTTGTACCTGTATGGTACATTATATTATGTGTTCCCTCTGAGGGTTACCCAGTCAGAGATCGGGCTATGTGTTTCCTCATGAGGTCTCCCTCTCAGTACTCGTTATCCACTATTTTGAGTCAGCAGGTGTTTCGTTTGCTTTATCTGATATGAACATGAAAACGTGTTATCCGAATGTGTAAGATCTCGGTCATATGAACCAGTTATAAATATAACTACGGGCTTCAGAAAGTAAATATGTATTTGGTAAACATGACTTTTCAGTTAACATGATTATCCGAACTTGGCATGTGGTTTGTTATTAGTTTCTGAATGCTTTGAAATGATTCGATCGATGTATTTATGTATATGAGTTAAGCATGGTTATTGTGTACAAGCATGTGAATCAGATCGGTTATGAGGGTAAGTATATATGATGTAATCGTACTTCCTGCATGGTTTTGATATGAATGTGAAGTGATGTGATTATGCCTTCAGTCTCCGTTATGGGAGTGTTTACAGCATGATATGCTATGTATTAGAGTTGCGCAGCGGAAGTGTGGTGTTTTGAATGTTTTCTTGGGTATGTGGCTCAGCATGATAACATTGGTGTCGTGTTTTGGGTTATGACTGTTTTGGCCCATTCCTGATATATGTATATGACTATATGTGTGAGTTTCCGAATGAATGCCTTTATTATGCAAATCTGTTTAGACATATGTTTTGAATATCCGCAATTGCCATTTGAATGTATTTTTCCTTGACGACCATTGTGAATGGCCGTCCATATTATTATGTTTGTTTTCCCCACTAAGCGTTATCGCTTAGCACGGGTTCTTTTTCCCGTGCAGGTGGCAGGTTTGCTTCTGTTCGAGTCGCGCATCTGCAGAGTCGGCCACATAGGAGTTAGAAGTGATGTATTTTGTGTAATTTCTGTAGCCTGGATTTTGTAATTCTGATGAATATGTATATGTAATAATATGTAAAGATATTTATATAATATTCTGGGCCATGTAAACATTCGTATAGCGATGTTTGGAGAATAACTTCTATTGTATGCTTGTAAGTTTTCACAACTGTATGCTTTTGCTTAGTGTATGCGCACTTGCGAAATATGCATGTCCAAATCTACTCCTCAAGTTTTAAATTCTTCCGTATTTTAGTATGCTTTGTCTCGCTTCAGTCCGGTAACACACCTACTCGTACGGTCTCCTACTCCATTGCGGATGGGTTCGTCCACGTATGAGTTGGGGTGTTACAGGGACCAAATCTGAGAATCGAAATGTTTTGTTTAGTTTTGAATACGTAATGGTTTGAACAAATGAAATGTTTTGACTTAAGTAGTAATACTATTATCTGCATGATTTTGGAACTACTAGTAAGTATGGGAATTGGTAAGGCTTAATATTTCTGACTAGCAAAATGTATTTTTTTTTTTTTGTAACCTATGAGGTATAACTATTAAGATGGTTAATTAAATGAATTAGGTAAACAATTAGTAAGTATACTGTTATTGTGATTTAAAAAGGTAATAAAGTTATTTTTGGTTATGGTATATAAACGAGTGTGTTTACGAAATTGTTTAGGTTTTCGTATGAGATTAAGAATATGAATTTATGATAGCTTTAACCGGTGTACTTTATATTTGTGCATATATATATATTGATTTGCATGTGTTTGCCTCGGCAACCACTGTGAGTGGCTGCCCATTATTTGTTTCGCACGACTAAACGTTATCGCTTAGCACGGTTGTTTGTCCATGCAGGTTAGGAGATCAGAGTAGTGCAACGGTCTGCTGAGTCTTGGCTAACAAGTCGCAAGATTTTCATAGGAAGTGTTTTTGATTTCGGCATGTAATTAAATTTATTTATTAGCATTTGTAATAAGTTGTAATAATCTTTAGTGCGAATGATGGTGTATGTGAGATAAGTTTAGGATGTGTATGTGGTTGAGGTTCTAGATGTTAGAAATTTTATTATTCCGTCTTCTGTTTTGCTAAGTAAGTGTCTCGTCCGATAGCACCCTTCGCTCACCGTAGCTCTCTGTCCTTCGTTATGCTACGTGTGGGAGTTGGGGGTGTTACATGAATCCTTAACAAATGATTAAGCGATTATGTAATTAAAAGAAGTGAAGGATTTAATAATAATATGGAACGATTCTTCGTTCAACCAGTGAACATTGAAAGTGTAATGATCATTATATGATCACTATGTGCTCGTAGAAGATATGTGTAAATGTGATGAATTTAATAATGATACGAATAACATAAGAATGGAACAATTATGAATTTTAACCTGCGTTAATTGAGTCGTGGACAGGTAGGCATGCCTATAGGGATCTCTGTTGGTATAGCCTATGTGTTCTTGGACCCCGTTTGGTTCCCTATGCATTCTTAGATCCCGTTTGGATCCCTATGTGTTTTGGATCTCGTTTGTATCCCTATGTGTTATTGTACCCATGGGTACCTATGCGTTTCCTCTATCGTTATGCACTACCTTAGACATGCAAGTAACTATTGAACAAAAGAATATTAAGTGAATAACATGGAGAATGTTAATGAATGAATATACTTTTAGGTATTAACTTTAAATGCATATTATGATAATTGTTTCTAAAATTCGTAAATGAATGAACTCGAAAGGTGTGTGATAATAAATGCTCGTGTGATTTGCTAATCAAGATTGACTCTTTGATGACTGTATTATTTATGTTTGAAAAGTTAATATGAAAATAAGCATTCCATATGTAAGTGATAGCATTGGTTAATTGTTAACGCTCATATTTGATATATTAAGAATGTTTGTGAATAAATATACTATATGTTGTATCTTTAATATGTTAAAATTGGATTATGAATTAAATTAGACATTCTAACTTAGTAACGAGGCAAGATGTGTATATTGACACTACTGTGTATAGCTTAAATGGGTGACTGTAGACACCGGGTCCCGAGTTCGGCATAAAATGAAAAAAGGTGATTTCTGGATCCTTGATAATTCCCTCCAAATATATATATATATATATATATATATATGTGTGTGTGTGTGTGTGTGTGTGTGTGTGTGTGTGTGTGTGTGTAAATTAGGTAATTAATTAGTTAATGTTGTTTATTAATTAATTAGTTAATTTATTGGTTAGTTAAATGGCTAATATTATTGTGTAATTATAATGCATGAAAAATTAAAGTGTATTTAATTAATATTAATTAGTATGTAGAGTGTTTAATTAAATAGATAATATATGTGATAATTATATTAAGATGTAATATATGTAATGAGTAATTAGTGTAACGTTTAATTAAATTAGATAAATTATATATGTGATATATTAAATAGATTAAATAGATTAAAATGTAATTAAAATGTAGTGTTTAATTAATATGTGCATGTTTAATTAATTAGTATGTGTGTGTATTAATTTGAATTAAGTTAGTTTAATTAAGAAATAGAAAAATGGAGGAAATTACTTGGATGACCTTTAGCCCTAATTTAGGGGTATAAAAAGAATAAGATGAGGAAGATCAAAGAGGCTCGGCAGATTAAGAAAAAAAAGACCAAGAAAAGAAGAAAAAAAAAGAAAAGAAAAAAGAGAGAGAGAGCTGAGCACAGGGAACCCAAGAAAACAAAAAAGAAAGAAAAGGAAAGGGAAAAGCAAAGAAAGAGAGAAGAGAGAGCAAGAAAATCCAGAAACCAAAGAAGCAAGAAAGGCAAATAGAAAAGGAAAAGAGAGGAAAGCAAAAGACCAAAGAAGAAACAATAGAAAGAGGAGCAGACCCAGCCCAACGGCGCCGGAGAGAAGAAGAGAAAGAAAGAAAAGAGAAGGGAAGGAGGCGTTGCCTCCGCCGGCCAGTCACAGCCGCCAATAGCCACACACGCCCCGCCACCGTGGAGAGGAGGTCCAGACGAAACCATCGGTGGTCGCCGTTCCTCCATCGGCAGCCGGAAGCCGGCGCGTGAGAGAAGAAGACCCGGACGCTTCAAGACGCTTTCCGGCGACGGCAGCACTCTTTCCGGCGAGTGACCAGCTCCGGTGGCTTCCCGATGTCCCGATCTCCCTTCCGGCATAGGTGGTGTCGACCACCTCCCCTCCTGCGACCCTCCGGCGACGGTGAGCCTCCCTTTCCCTTAATTTATATTATTATATATATATATATATATATATATATATATATTAATTTATGTTTTATTATTATTATTAATATTATTTATATATAAATACATTTATTTATTTTTTTTTGTATTATTAATATTATTATTAATATTATTAATATTTATTATTATTAATATTATTATTAATATTATTAATATTTATTATTATTAATATTATTATTATTAATATATGATGATTGTTATTTAATTATTATTTGTTATTAGCATTTATTTTTAGTATTATTTAATTTATGTTAATATTTATATTAATGTTATTATTGATTATTGTTATGGAGGTGTTAATTTTATTGTTGTGTTATTTTTATTATTATTTGTTTATTGTCATTGCTATATTAACATTATATTATTTATTATTCTTAATGTTAATATTTTATGATTAATGCATTGTATGATTATTATTGTTGTGTAATTATTAATATTATTATTTTCATTGGTTTTCATCACCATAATTGTCATTTACATGCATTAACCTCATTTTTACCACACCGAATTAATTATCAATTTACTTAATTATTTATTCAATTCATTTAATTATTCATTTAAACCATTCATTCATTTATTTATTATTTCATTTCATTTAGTCAATTATTAATTTTGATTATTTTCTTTAATTTATTTTATTATTTGCCTATGCATTCATTTATTTATGCAATTATTTATTTATTGCTAATTGCTATTATTGTCCTGTCATGACTGTAACCACGAGAGTGGCAATGCGACTCGTTCGGGGAGCACAGTCGAGACGAATAGTTTAATATTTATTACTTATTTATTTAAAAGCATGTAATTATTATCTTATATTATTCTATTTATTTGTGGTCTATAATAATAAAACGATTTTCGACCGTTCTTAAAAAGAACCACCACACAAATATTTTCTATTAAATAAAATGTTTGCTAAATAAAACTGGACCAATGTCCTATTTTTACCCAATAAAACCATCACATAAAAATCGTTTTCCATAATGAATGCATGCAAGGACCAATGTCCTCTTTGTTAATGAATAACCCGTTTTATGCATGTATCGCACATTTACAAGCGAGGGTTGTATTCTGCCCTTAGTATTATTGTAAATTTATTTTATACTTTAATGCTATTTTATTTTATGCTCTTAAATGGATGATTGCGCCTTTAATTTAAATTGCATCGTGTGGAGAGAGAGCGGACTAATAAACTCAAAACCTAATTGTAAAATTAATCAAAGTACGAATAAATGAGAAGTCCCGAACCTATCTCTAGTCTTTGGGCTCAAAGAGGACAGAGGTTTACCCTCCAAGACACCTCTTGTGTCACGAGACTTTGACGTTAATCCTAGGCTCCTTAGGGCGAGAGGTTTACCCTCCAAGACCCCTTTGGTTGGCCCAAAATGGATACTAAGCGCAGTCTTAGGCTCTCCGAGGCGAGAGAAACTTTCCCAATGTTCTATTGGGTGGCGACTCCATGAAACCTCCTTGTTGCCCAACATAGACGCACTTGCGATTTATTGCAAGCTGTCAGCGGACCCTCAATTGCCCGATCGCCCTCAAGCGGGCGGTCAAAGGGGCGGCCGCGGGGATCCGGCTTGCATCACAGTGGTGACTCCACTGGGGAGATATTTGAGACTTCGATTCGAAAGTACTTTGATTAAAATTTACAATTAAGTTTTAGTTTAGAAATTTCGCTTTCTTTCAAAGCTGTATTGCATCACATTAGAGCCTTAGAACTATGCTAGTTTGGTCCCTTTATTAGCCCCGGTGCGTTCCCGAAGCACGACCCTATTTTCACTCAATTTAGGGAAGTGTTAAGGATAATCACCAGCCCAAGCCTCGTACCATCAAGGTATATCAAATGGTGACCCGATCGGTCGTTACGCTCATAATAAGCTAGGCCTGTTGGCAGGGACCATGCTTGGGTAGCCCTAAAATAACACCACCCATGACTGAAGCCCATGTAATGGCAATAGAAACTTCCACTAGGTGACATGTACCATAATATCGTGCTTGCTATTTGGGCCGTCATATATTGATCAAAATCAATTGAATCAGATGGTTTTCATCAAAGGCTTTCATGCCCCGGTGGGCCCATCTTGATTTAATTGAATTGTTTAAATATATAATGGCCAAACATCCATGCGCATGTGCTTTAAAGTAAGAGTTGTTATGCTACCGGTTTTCCACCGCGCACTATACACGTCCATTGGGTTCTCTGTTAACCCTTGGATAAAGCCCACCTAGGAAAGAGACCGCACGACCCCGTGTGTGGGAGAAATACGGTTGAAAGGATCTACCTGCTTGCATGTGGCTGTGAATGCTGCACAACATACACATACATCACATGTCATTCATGTCAAAAAAAAATCAATCAAAAATAAAAAAATATATATATAAATATATAAAATATAAAAAATAAAAAACTACATTTCATATTATGTGTATATATCCTTTTGCCTGCATATTATTTTTCACATACATATACAATCACGTGTATATTTATTTTCATGCATTGCATCGCATAATTGCAATTTATTGATTTTTTCATTCAATCCGCACAATTCACGATCATGTATTGTATATTTTCATACACGCATCATTCTAACAATTTAAATTTTTAGCCATAATAAATTCTTCCAAGTGAGTTAAAGGTCCTAACGGTCTTTGGATTACTAGAATTAGTGCTTGATTGGGATCCTGAGCCACTCTCAGCATCTAGTACCTCATCCTTATAATTCACGAGCACCTACTATTCCACAACCACCTGTTGACCCGCAACAATAAATAGTTCATGCTGGGGGGCAAGTCGAACCACCTGCTGGGGGAGAGACTCTTTTTATTGGCAATGCTCGTCAACCTGTTAATGAGCACGGAGCTGTTGCACTCATTAAGCCAAGAAGGGAAAAGGACTTCCAATCCCAATGATGATTTTGTGATGGAGGAGAAAAATGTAGAGCCAATAGTCTATCAAGCTATGAGGGGTAGAGCACCCCACATAGAAGATGAGGCTTTAAAAAGGGAAAATTACATCCATTGTCGGCTAAGCCTGCCTTAAACCAAGGGGAAGCTATTCATAGAATGGAGCAATTTTGTACTTTCCACCAACGCTGGCCAGTTAATAGATCAATGCTAAATTCTGAGGGATCGAATTCAAGATCTTAGCAACAATAAATAAATTGTTAACCCAGAGAAGAAGGGGAAATAAAAGCTGATGACAGATGAACGACATGGGTTGCAGTGTTTGCTTTGCTAGGAGATGTCTTTATATTCGAGTTTTTCAAATAATGGCATAAGCAGTATTGGTCATTTCAATTATGTTTTTGCGTACTTGTATATTATTTTTAATGATTTCATTTCTCATGATCATGATATATTCATTCATTTTAATATTAATTCAATTAATACTACTGCATTTAATCTTGGAACTTTGGAAATCCAAAGAAAATTTTGATAGCATCTGATATAACTCCTGTAGAGAGGAAATTTCATAGAGAAAATAAAAATAAGAAAGAAAAACTAGTTGCAATTAGGAGATTGGATGAAAACTCACTAAGAGCACTAGAACCTTTCTGATTACCCGTCGAAGCGATCTCTGGATAAGACAGAACCTGGAAAATGATTTTGGCAATCTTTTCTTTGCATAGCTCTCTAAATGACTATTTCCTACCCTTATTCTGCAATCGCTTGCTAGCCCGTTGAGCCTTTATGGAGGTATGCTAAATGCGTACCAATTTTGTTGTTACACACATTAAAACTATCCCCTCGCCTAAAATGATTTTGGCTTCCCCTTAGAAGAGTGGCCGCTCTAAAAAGGATGGATGTACGTGTGAACAATTCTTTGGATTATCAAAAAAATGCCTTGGTAAGGGCGAGTTTACACTTTGAAAAAAGGGTTTAGTCGTGCATAAAAGGCATGAGCTCAAAAAAAAACAAAAAAAAGAAAAGTAAAAAAACAAAAAAAAAAGAAGAGAAGAAGCAAAAAAGAGAGCTCAAAATAGTAACCAATTGACTAGTTTCAATGATTACCCTTTTTTATTCTGATCTCAAGGAGCTAAAATGTTACCGAGCCCAAATTCAAAAAATCCTTTGTATATGCAACTGAGCTGAGAACGGTTCATCCATCAGTCGAGAAAATATCGCGGCCATTTTTCTCTAGCGACCTGATCTTTCTTTGACAGCCATCTACCTAAGTCTGACATTACAACCAAAGTAAGACCTCTTGATTCTGGGTTTAGTCTTATCCAATTAGTGGAGATGACCTTCTAAAAAGGTTTGGTACGTAAGAAGAGGCCTATGGTGTTTCTTGAGCTTCAAGCGAGGAGCCACGAGTGCATTCATGCATTCGAGTTAAGTCTTGTCTCCAACGTTGCATCTAGAATTCACGTTCAAAGAATAAAATAAGAGCAGAGAGAAAATATTCAATTGTGAAAATCAAAAGAGTGCTGATTGACAACAGGTGTTTGATGCTTTCAAGATCCATCCCGAGATTAAATGAGATTTTGTATCTTGAGATTAATGCCAAATAATGATCATGTGTCATGAAATCAAATTGAAATACGTGCATTTATACAATAATATTGATGTACCAGAGCAGTTCATCTTGTATACTTAAAGCTACTGTCTATCCGCTGCTACTCTCATCATTCAAGCACGCCAATCAACTCATCATGTTGTCAACTGTGAAGCCAGTGTCTACAGTTGTGCTTCGTGATAGGAATGAAGCCTGTGCAACTGTGATTTGAGGCACAAGCACATGACAGTCACACCCGAAAGATCTTTGGTAACAATTTCAGCTTCTCTGAAAAAGAAAAAAAACGAAAAAAAAAAAAAGAAAAGGACGTTAGAGATAAAAACGGTAATTGGCGCTCTAAGCAAAAGTTAGGCCAAAGGACAAGGTGAAAACCTGGAGACAGGCAGTCTGTCCTAAAAAAAATAAAAATAATAAAAAATAATAAAAAAGAAAAGCCGCTAGATTGGGTTGGGTCCCTTCCAGGCAAAAATAAGGCACAGGGTTATGTGAAAATCCGAAATGACGCATTTTCCGCCAAGAAAAGCTAGTGTGAAAATCCACAAGGGACGCACTACCTTAAAATAATGACTATAGATTTAGGACGAGAACCTCATGATCCCCAAAGAGCATGAAATTCAAAGGCAATTCCAAAAGGCACTGATCTTACTGCAAATTGCAATCAAATTGGTTGTCGCCTCCAAATCCAATTAGAGGAATTTTTATACTGCATTGCTGCATACATACGCATCTCACGTGCATGCTCACAATTTTTTCTACATATTTGCCTTTCTAAGTCTTACAAAAAAAGAGACTCGATGCGGACACCGGTAGAAATCGAGTGACGACATCATTCCATCCATCAATCAAGACAATCAACCCAAGACCTCTTAGGGGGCAGATCTCAAGCAAAGACCTCTCAGGGGCACAATCAATCCCAAAGACCTCTTAGGGGGCACAATCAACCCAAGACCTCTCAAGGGGCAGTTCTCAACCCAAGGCCTCTCACGGGGCAGTTCTCATCCCAAGACCTCTCAGGGGGTAGTTATCAAAATCTTGAAGACCTCTGAGGAGGCAAATTTCAAAGACCTCTGAGGAGGCAAATCTTGAAGTCCTCCGAGGAGGCAAATCCTCAAAGTCCTCTGAGGAGGCAAAACCTCAAAGTCCTCTGAGGAGGCAAATTCTCCAAGTCCTCTGAGGAGGCAAAACCTCAAAATCCTCTGAGGACGCAAATTCTCAAAGTCCTCTGAGGAGGCAAAACCTCAAAGTCCTCTGAGGAGGCAAGTTCTCCAAGTCCTCTGAGGAGGCAAAACCTCAAAGTCCTCTGAGGAGGCAAATTCTCCAAGTCCTCTGAGGAGGCAAAATCTCAAAGTTCTCTGAGGAGGCAAATTCTCCAAGTTCTCTTAGGAGGCAAAACCTCAAAGTCCTCTGAGGAGGCAAATTCTCAAAGTCCTCTGAGGAGGCAAAACCTCAAAGTCCACTGAGGAGGCAAATTCTCCAAGTCCTCTGAGGAGGCAAATTCTCAAAGTCCTCTGAGGAGGCAAATTCTCCAAGTCCTCTGAGGAGGCAAAACCTCAAAGTCCTCTGAGGAGGCAAATTCTCAAAGTCCTCTGAGGAAGCAAAACCTCAAAGTCCTCTGAGGAGGCAAATTCTCCAAGTCCTCTGAGGAGGCAAAACCTCAAATTCCTCTGAGGAGGCAAATTCTCCAAGTCCTCTGAGGAGGCAAAATCTCAAAGTCCTCTGAGGAAGCAAAATCTCCAAGTCCTCTGAGGAGGCAAAATCCCAAAGTCCTTTGAGGAGGCAAATCTCGAAACCCTCTGAGGAGGCATCTCTTTATCCAACTCTCGGCAAGAAGGCAAGGTCTCCGCCCCAGTTATGTAATCCCCTCTATCCTCCTCTTTGAATTTTGGCTCACCTAGGTGTCTACCACTAGCTTCTCCAAAACTGGGGGCAACTGTAGACACCGGGTCCCGAGTTAGGCATAAAATGAAAAAAGGTGATTTCTGGATCCTTGATAATTCCCTCCAAAAAAAAATATATATATATATATATGTAATAAATATATAAATATATGTGTGTGTAAAATTAGGTAATTAATTAGTTAATGTTGTTTATTAATTAATTAGTTAATTTATTGGTTAGTTAAATGGCTAATATTATTGTGTAATTATAATGCATGAAAAATTAAAGTTTATTTAATTAATATTAATTAGTATGTAGAGTGTTTAATTAAATAGATAATATATGTGATAATTATATTAAGATGTAATATATGTAATGAGTAATTAGTGTAACGTTTAATTAAATTAGATAAATTATATATGTGATATATTAAATAGATTAAATAGATTAAAATGTAATTAAAATGTAGTGTTTAATTAATATGTGCATGTTTAATTAATTAGTATGTGTGTGTATTAATTTGAATTAAGTTAGTTTAATTAAGAAATAGAAAAATGGAGGAAATTACTTGGATGACCTTTAGCCCTAATTTAGGGGTATAAAAAGAATAAGATGAGGAAGATCAAAGAGGCTCGGCAGATTAAGAAAAAAAAAGACCAAGAAAAGAAGAAGAAAAAGAAAAGAAAAAAGAGAGAGAGAGAGAGCTGAGCACAGGGAACCCAAGAAAACCAAAAAGAAAGAAAAGGAAAGGGAAAAGCAAAGAAAGAGAGAAGAGAGAGCAAGAAAATCCAGAAACCAAAGAAGCAAGAAAGGCAAATAGAAAAGGAAAAGAGAGGAAAGCAAAAGACCAAAGACGAAACAAATAGAAAGAGGAGCAGACCCAGCCCAACGGCGCCGGAGAGAAGAAGAGAAAGAAAGAAAAGAGAGGGGAAGGAGGCATTGCCTCCGCCGGCCAGCCACAGCCGCCGATCGCCGCACCCGCCCCGCGACCGTGGAGAGGAGGTCCGGACGAAACCATCGGTGGTCGCCGTTCCTCCATCGGCAGCTGGAAGCCGGCGCGTGAGAGAAGAAGACCCTGACGCTTCAAGACGTTTTCCGGCGACGGCAGCGCTCTTTCCGGCGAGTGACCAGCTCCAGTGGCTTCCCGGTGTCCCGATCTCCCTTCCGGCATAGGTGGTGTCGACCACCTCCCCTCCGGCGACCCTCCGGCGACAGTGAGCCTCCCTTTCCCTTAATTTATATTATTTTATATATATATATATATTATTTAATTTATGTTTTATTATTATTATTAATATTATTTATATATAAATACATTTATTTATTTTCTGTTTTTTGTATTATTAATATTATTATTTATATTATTAATATTTATTATTATTAATATTATTATTATTAATATATGATGATTGTTATTTGATTATTATTTGTTATTAGCATTTATTTTTAGTATTATTTAATTTATGTTAATATTTATATTAATGTTATTATTGATTATTGTTATGGAGGTGTTAATTTTATTGTTGTGTTATTTTTATTATTATTTGTTTATTGTCATTGCTATATTAACATTATATTATTTATTATTCTTAATGTTATTATTTTATGATTAATGCATTGTATGATTATTATTGTTGTGTAATTATTAATATTATTATTTGTCTTATTATTATTTTCATTGGTTTTCATCACCATAATTTTCATTTACATGCATTAACCTCATTTTTACCACACCGAATTAATTACCAATTTACTTAATTATTTATTCAATTCATTTAATTATTCATTTAAACCATTCATTTATTCATTCATTTATTTATTATTTCATTTCATTTAGTCAATTATTAATTTTGATTATTTTCTTTAATTTATTTTACTATTTGCTTATGCATTCATTTATTTATGCATTCATTTATTTATTGCTAATTGCTATTATTGTCCTGTCATGACTGTAACCACGAGAGTGGCAATGCGACTCGTTCGGGGAGCACAGTCGAGACGAATAGTTTAATATTTATTATTTATTTATTTAGAAGCATGTAATTATTATCTTATATTATTTTATTTATTTGTGGTCTGTAATAATAAAACGATTTTCGACCGTTCTTAAAAAGAACAACCACACAAATGTTTTCTATTAAATAAAATGTTTGCTAAATAAAACTGGACCAATGTCCTATTTTTACCCAATAAAACCATCACATAAAAATCGTTTTCCATAATGAATGCATGCAAGGACCAATGTCCTATTTGTTAATGAATAACCCGTTTTATGCATGTATCGCACATTTACAAGCGAGGGTTGTATTCTGCCCTTAGTATTATTGTAAATTTATTTTATACTTTAATGCTATTTTATTTTATGCTCTTAAATGGATGATTGCGCCTTTAATTTAAATTGCATCGTGTGGAGAGAGAGCGGACTAATAAACTCAAAACCTAATTGTAAAATTAATCAAAGTACGAATAAATGAGAAGTCCCGAACCTATCTCTGGTTTTTGGGCTCAAAGAGGCGAGAGGTTTACCCTCCAAGACACCTCTTGTGTCACGAGACTTTGACGTTAATCTTAGGCTCCTTAGGGCGAGAGGTTTACCCTCCAAAACCCCTTTGGTTAGCCCAAAATGGATACTAAGCGCAGTCTTAAACTCTCCGAGGCAAGAGAAACTTTCCCAATGTTCTATTGGGTGGCGACTCCATGAAACTTCCTTGTTGCCCAACATAGACGCACTTGCGATTTATTGCATGCTGTCAGCGGACCCTCAATTGCCCGATCGCCCTCAAGCAGGCGGTCAAAGGGGCGGCCGTGGGGATCCGGCGCGCGTCACAGTGACTTCATAGTGTTATTTGCAGCCATATGCTTCGTCAATGTGAAATGTACACGTATGCTTTTGATTGTATGAAATTTGTAATAAGTTAATACGATTATTAATATGAATATGCTTTGAGGGGAAACACACATACATTAAATATGTAGGAATATTTTTATACTGCCATTAAGTGAATGTGATGAAAGGCTAGGGATATAAGTATGTAAACAAGAAACGTAAATTAAGGTAAAGATAAGAAATGAACTTTAAATGAAGAATGTAAATAAGAAGAGATATTGGGGTCCATTAATGTTTAATAAATGTCTTTATGGACTTATATGTATGTTTTGCATAGATAGAGGTATAAGGTAAATAATAATGTTGAAAGATACATGATAAATAAATAACATGGCATTTCACATTATATAGATATAATTGTGTGCATATGCATGTGTACTGTAGTAAACGCTTATACCATTGATTAGAGGTGTATGATTATGGAACTGTAAAAGTGTATATATGAGTTTAATGTCTACATTTACCTTGTTTAGGTAAATGCAATCATTTGAGTGTATTTATCAAAGATGGCTATGAGTAGTTGTCCATGTATTTGTTCCCCAACTAAGCTATAAGCTTACATCCGTGCAAGTATCGAAAATAGTTGATTTGCCAAAAACATTCCCATCAGTCAAGGCTAACGAGTCTTTAAGAATTTATTGTATGGTTTATTTATCATGTATTGCGAAGTAAATTAAATGAATACTATATAAAGAAATCAATTGTGAATTTGTAAAATTACTTACGAGAAATGTATTATGTATAATGAAATTGTTTATTTTGTTAAATGTGTTATGCAAAAATGATTTTATAATGAAAGAAATTTTATAATTCCTTCTTTTGTTATCAGTATCTTAAACAAGCATGCTTAGTTCTCTAACTGTCGTGTAGCATCCTTTACTACGTATGGGTACAGGGGTGCTGGATGTTCCATGTATTCTATAAAACAAAAAGCAAAGAATAAAATGGGTTTAATATTTTAATAAAATATAACGAGAAACGATTCCAAAGTATATTAACATATAACTGCATATTATTTACTTCCTTATCTATCAACTTTGATAATTTGCTAATATTTAGTAACAGAATTAAAAAGACCAACAAACCCAATTAGATGGTCTCGAGCTTCAATTATGAGCAATGACCTGACAAATTAAACTTGCAACTAAATTAGGCCTCACACTATCTACCACAACTAACTTCTTTATAATTAACAACCTTCTCCACATATCCTAAATATCTGATTGCTCAAATGGGACCCGCACAAACAACTGGCCATGCAGAGTCACCACAGCAGAAGTCTGATGTGGATCAATTCTTGAAGGTAAGCTCACTACCTGAAATCATAGCCCAGAATTAAACTTCATTTAATGAACAGACTAGATCTACAAAATTAATATTCCTTAGTATTGGGATACTAATATTTGAATGACTGAATGATTGAAGATGTCCATACTATTTAAGTGACCCAAAACATCCTTAAAACTCTGAATTGACTGTGCAATACATCCATTTATCTTTTGACGAACCTTTTTAAAGGGTGCGACACCCCAAGGATTATCCAGCTGCTCTGGTTGACCAGATATAATCAAGCGTCCTGCTGGATCTGACTGAACATGCACCTGAAAATAATAACATTATTCGCATTAAAAGGACAGTCTTGTAGTAAAATACTTGACATTAAAAGCAAGGTCTCGCAGCGTGCTTCAAGAAATGAACATCACCTCCTCACGTAGCAGTCCCGGAACTAAAGCATATATTTCAAAGCAATCATTCTGTGTAGAAGCAAATGCACTAAGAAAAAGTTAAAAGACTCAAAGGTGAAATATATTAGACTGTCATAAATCATAAGGTTTAAAGAAGGCAATATCCTACAGTTCTTTGCACATTGATCTTCACCCAATCAGCTGGAGGTCCAATATCAATGACCATTGAATCCATCCTGCCAAAATAAAATCCATTTTCAGCACGTGCAAAATAAGAATTTCAGCTTGCAGAACCAATCAAATTTTGCCATAACAATTTAACCAGTGATCTTAACTGCGTTCTCATTGTTTTCATGTGTGGAACAAGAACTGCACGCTCCATGTTTGATGGTTTTTTACGCTTTAGTAAACCTGAGAGAATATCCAAGTTCAGAGAGCACTGTTTTGCAATTTAAAAACACTAGATGATGATCCAATTAGTCATTAATACCATTTGTTTTTAGCTGCTTGTCGCTCTTCAATGCGGAATTGAGGTTCTTATCCTAACTCAAAAGGGGGAAAGAGAAAATTAAATAAGGCACAGAGAATGTTTTATCATGGCATAAGGCAAAAATTAATAGCACAAAATTTAAAAACAAAATACTTTAGGACAGAAGAGCTCTACAAACCTTAATGATTGGTTGACAAACCTCACCATTACCAAGAAGACGCTGGGAGTGCCATCCCTCCATGGCACGAGCTGCAGCATCCCTTCGAGCCCTGCCAGATCCAAAAGCCTGACTTCCTGATGCCTGCAATTGAGTTTATAACGATGATTGAATAGAAAATTGAGAGACAGAATTAATTCTGACATGAAAAACAAAATAGCCAAATTGTCACTGAGGAGAAAATGAAAAAGTAGCTGATGTTCATTTACAATGGAAAGCAAGTTAGGAAGTATGCAACCTTAGCTGTTATGTCTAGTATTTCTCACATGCATATTATTCAGTGAGGACAAAACATAATTATTCTGCATTAAATAGCTGATCCATAAAGGAGGCAACTAGAAAGAGAGCCAAAGACTCCTCAGCAATCCAATGTCATAAAGACACCCTACCATTATCCAATACACTGCAAAAATGTCCACAAAACCTTTTCTTCTTATATCATTACTTTCTTATTGCATATGTCACTTGTTCCTCCACAAAGCAATTTTACAATCCTCAATGCAACCAGATGCGAGTGATAATTGTCAGGGAGAAACTACAGAATACATGAATTTTAAATTTACATAAAAGACAGGCAACAATCACCAGCATGACCTATTCCAAATTACCTGATTTTCAACTCTAATAGGCTCTGTCAAGGAATCATCAGTAAAAGGAAGCTCCCCATTACGCATTTTATGTTTTTCATATTCAAGCAATGCCTGCATACATGATTGTGAACTCCAATAAATATACATGGAAATTATGATGTTAAAATACTGCATATATAATTAGAATTTAGTGAGTGACCTTCTCATAAAAAATTCGAAATGTCCATGAGACAGTGGTGCAGGTCCTGTTCAATCAAATGGATAATGAAGAGTTATTTATTAATCTAAAACTGACATAGTCCGCAATGTAAATTATACCACTATAATCATAAAAAAGCATGAATACAGATGTTTTTCACATTCTATTAAATAAAGGAGGGATCTCAGGAACCTGCAAATATCATCCAACAGCAACACATGCTAATCATCCAATCAGTTTTTACCTCTTATAAACAATGACGAGAATATAACTATTCTTCTGATATCCAGCAGACAAACCATGGTAAATTACTACTCATGAAACCAATTGTAAGATCTAAATCCATTGTCTCACATCGAGAAGCCTAAAAATTTATTATTGTACTATTTGTGCAACCAATTAAAAGATGCAAATGTACATTCACTACCTTCTAATCCTAAATAATATAAGATAGAAGTCAAAAATCAATTGACATCAGAACTTTCCTTACTTTGGAGGTCTAAATGATTCTCCCACTTGCCGCCATAACTTGCAAGAAGTCACCTGAAACAGATTACAGGCAAAAAGAACCTTATGATACCTTCCCAAAAGCATCAGTCAGATGCATAAGTTCTAAAACATTTCTATTTGACTATAATGTCACACAAGAAAAACAATTAAGAAATTCGGTACAATGGAATCAACAATTATAAGTCAGTAAATTAAAAGAGAAGATGAACTAGCAGATGCTGAAATAAAAATAAAAATAAAAAATAAAAAAGCCAAAAGCCAAAAGCAGCAGAATATGCCATGAAGTGACAACTAATGGCAATATCTAATTTAACAAGATACTCAAGGCAGAAGCACTGATGAAGTTAGTTTTATTCTGAAATTGGAAAAAAAATTGTTATCCTTAACATTATTCAACAGGTAATAACTTTTAAAAACCCCATCATAATATTTCTTGAAGCCTCTATCAGCACTTATTTAATCATCAATAGGCAATTGCATATTTAATTAACAATAGGCAATTGTACAATAATTTCTGTAAAAGTTCTGTAGTTGAGAGTACAAAACAAGGGCTGCTTTCAACTCTCCTCTCACAAAAACTGTACATCTATGTTACTCGGACTCGGGTACGGGTATCGGATACGGATTCATATTCATGTGTCGGGCTCGTAAATTTTCTAAATAGAAGTTACGGGAATACGAATCCAAATTTAAGACACTGGTATGTAGATACGGATCTGACCTTAGACACGGGTACGCGGATATGTAATGTAAATAAAATAAAATAAAAATATAGAAGATGTTTCCCTTGGGCCTATTCATTTCCCGTTCATTTCCCATGGGCCTAGTCAACTTTTCATATTCCAAGAAATAAATTATATTAAGTTGGGCCCATCATTGACTTTATTTAAACCTAAGCACAAATAATTATATTTATTCCTCTTTCTTCAAATTTGCCGATTCATTTCTCTGCCGTTCTCCTACTGTCTTGCCATTCGCTGTTCTCCTGCTGTCTTGCCGGCGATTCACTTGCATCGCCGGTTGTTCTTACTGGTTAGGTTTTTTTTTTTTTTTTTTTCGGATTTCTCTCTTCTTAGCAATCTCAGCACTCTCTACTTCTCTCTAATATGGCTTTTGGTGTCGATGCTATGGGATCTGCCTTTTGGTGTCGATGCTATGGGAGCTGCCATGTCCAACTTCATGGATTTGTGTCGGACACATATCCCGTGTCGTGTCGTGTCGTGTCGACACGCGTACGGCATGCCAAAATGACGAGTCCGAGTATCATAGCTGTACATCTATAGCTGATCAAGGATACTGATTACCAACGCCTTATTGCATTCTGATTTAACTGTAAACATATATTTGAAGTTGTCTAGGTTTGGAATTTTAATTATTTGTATACTGCTAAATTATTGATTATAAAAACATAAATAATAATTTCTCTAATTCGAAACAAAGGAAAAATAAATTAAAAAAATCGGAAACCTCATACTGATTCTGTTTACAGGAAGAAGTAGAAATGATTTAAGTATTTATGAAGTTGCACTTACATGGGGAGGAAAAATGACAAATCTACCAAAAAATAAATCTAACAAAAATTTAGTTCCACAAATCTGCTTGTAAAGGGAAACGCATCCATATTTTTTGCAATTATTCAACTTGCCAAACTGATCAGCATGCTACATCCAACAAATGCACCAACAGAATCTCTCCACAAAACCTACCAATTACCTCTCCAATCTCCAAACAAACACTATTTGTTGAATATGAACACACCAGCTTGTGTGAAAAATAAGATTATCCATCAACCATCCATGGATCAAAAGAAATGTTACTTCAAATTCAAAATTGCAAAACAACACAGGAAGTAGTATGACTTATTCAAACACATGTAGAAAGGAAGCACATTTGCAGAAGGGAGAAATTTTTGGTTGCTCACTTTAGCTATAGTGACACATGAACGTGCAACCACACATTTGTCATTGTTAACCAATCAAGATTGCACATTAAAAGTAATATTTTTAAAATAGGCATATGCCACATTTAGTTGTCAACATGGTATTGCAAACACATGAAGGCCAAAGCTGAAGGATCCTTTCTGAGAGAGAAAAAAGGCAAACCTGTTCATAGCCTCCTAGTTTGATCACTGCTCGCCATAACCTACAAATATAAAGGCATGATAACCAAATTGGAACAGTTTGTAATGAATATCACGTAAGCATAAGAAAAATAAACAAGTATCAACTCACTTAAGCAAATTCAATTCTTCTTTATAGAACTTTGGGGCCTTGTATTCTAAGTTATTCTCTCTGTAAAATGTTTCAACCTCTTTTGCAAACGATGCTTGCTCCTCTTCTGTTCCTGACTCATAGCCCTCAAGTGAAGAAAGATCGGCAAGGAACGACTTGCTCGGAGTGTTCACGATTGTTCCATGCTCCTCATCCAGTTTGATTTTAGGCAGTTGCTCCCTAATATCTGAATGTGGAGATATGAACATCTCACTCACCTCATCTTTCATTGCCTTCCCACTCTTATCATCTTCAAATTTTTGATCACATACAACTTTACCTGGAGAAGACTTGTTATCCAAGAGGTAGACTTGAGTTCCATCATTTTCTTTAGCATTGGCATCAATAATAATTTCATCACCAACATCATCTACATTATCCTCAGGGTTCAATTTCATATGATCATCTAAATCATCCTTCTCGGACTTCAATTTCACATCATCATCTAAATCATCCTCCTTGGACTTCAAATTTGCATCATCATCTAAATCATCCTCGTTGGACTTTAATTTCACATCATCATCAACATTATCCTCAGACTTCAATTTTGCATCCTCCTGTTCATTATGAATCCCATTTGCATTGACCTGAATGTCACTAACACTATGTGAATGTTCTTGGACATTACTATCACAAGCAGCTTTGCCAGAATCACCAACAAAGGTCTCAGAACTTTTGACGTCGGGAATTTCTGCAACCTTTTCAGCAGGAATTTGTTCTTCTGCCTCAACAACTGTGTTGTCAAATGCATCTGTGGTAACATTGTCTTTGTCATCTGTCTCCATTTCCCCATTTTTGGTTGATTTTTTAGTTTCTTGAACCCCAGGATGAGACAAAGGTGGTCCTTTGGCTTCTCCTTCAACTAGTGCATCATTTAAATTGATATTATTGGGGGTTTCATCCACATCAGTAGCCACTTCTTTGAGATTCACAGTTTCATTTCCACTACTTGTCATCTTTATATCACTATAACCAACCTAACTACCTTTGCTACAGAGAAAAAAAGCTGAAACCCTAGCAGAGGAAAAAAGAAGAGGCAATGAAAACTCGCCATAAACAAAGAAAAGAAAAAGTACACTTTAGCTCGCAAAAACAACAGACAAAGAGAAACGTATATGCAGATAAGAAAAGGCAGATAAAATTGTCAAGAAAAAAAAAAGGAACATGAAAGGGAAGAAGAAAGTTACCTGGTTTTGGGCTACAGTTGGTTGAAGGAGAAGTAGCAACCAAAAATATCAAACTTGGTGATTATGGTGATTGGTTAGTTAGGTGTTTGGAGTGGTTGCACTTGTAGAAAAGGGTTAGTGTATTAGAAAGCTGGAACAGGGGAAAACGGAGGAGGAAGAGAAGCCACCAAATTGAGGAAGGAAGGGCTTTGATAGTATTAGATTTCTTCTTGGTTCGTTTCTGTTTTTGTGACGTGTCCATTTTCCCCAGAATCAAACAGCTTTTCCCAATTTTTGTTTTAATATAAATAAATAAAAAATAAAAAGTTAAGGGCTGGGCTTATCTTGTTTGTCCGGTCCAGGCCAATATATATATTTACATAAAATAAAGAGAAAATTAAATCAATGCCACCTTTTTGAAGAGTACACAACCGTATTCAAAAACTTTCATTTTTACATTTTTATATTTCAAAAGTACTCTATTTCAATTTTTTTGGATATATTTATTTCAGAAACACCCCTTCTGTCTCTCTATAGCACATTTCTTTTTTGCCTTCTTTCCTTAAACTATTTGTAGAGAATTTTCATGCATGTCCAGCTTTCACCACTGAAGAAATCAGAATTGACCATATTCAATTATTCCTTAAACTGTTTCTATCGTGTGTCACCGTGATCGGAAGGGAGCAGTTCTTCTCAGGATCCTGCTTTGGTATGACATTCCTATTTAACAACTTATTTACTGCTTTCTTAAATTAATTTCTTAGGCCTTTGATAGCATTTTGTGTCATCGAAATGCCCCATTGGCCACTGCTAACTCTTGATACAGAAGCAAGATGAAAATTGGGTTTGTCGAATGTGAAATCAGGTGATGAGATTGCATTAATTGGAAATGCATTGCTATTAATGTATTGATCCAATTTTCTAATGGCTTCCTATCTCATTTCTTTTTTTATGTTGTATATGTTTCGCTTATTTTTTTTTATCCTTTTCTCATTTTCTTTTTATAATTTCTTGGTGGGTTTTTAGATATGAAGCGGGTTCATCAAAATTTTGATTTTGGATTTTTCTATTTAAATGGGTTCATCTGATCGACTCTTGGATAGAAAGAGAAATGTTTATGAGACTTTTGGAGGTGACTTTGGTAAGTAAAGACAAAATTTGCATTGGCATTAATTATGTATATATAATCCTTTTTCATAATTCATTCACGCATTATTATTAATTTCGATGAATGTAACATAGATTTTATTTTTACTCCTAATAAAGTGCATGTTGTCTAATTTCATAGAGTTTTATTTTTCCTTCTCTGGAATTTTTATTTTTCTAGATATCAAAATGAGGAATTTGAAGATAAATTGTGTGATCTAATGGAGAGTTTTTTGGCCGTTTAGCTTTGGTTTTTATGTTGTGTTGAACAGTTGTAGATGTGATACTGTGGAGGGAGAAGAATGTTGCTGTTGGGATATGGAGAGTAGCTCTAGCTTCTTGGGTGGTTTTTGAGAGCTCAAGTTACCCTCTGCTGTTACTCATTTCTAGTGTTCCTCTCCTTGTTGCCATTCTCTTTATTTGGACCAAATATGATGCCATTCATTACGGATAATTTCCGTACAGGTTTTGCTCCTTAATTCTAATTAAAGGTTATGACGCATTTTCAGATTAATTAATTCCAGATAATCAGTTGAAGTTCTTATGATTTTGAGCATTTTGCATACTTTTTGGTCTTTTGAACTGATCTTACTTTGGGAATGTTTATTGATTCTCTATCTACTCTCCAGTTCATTTTATAAGTCAGGATTAGAAAGGTAGATTTATGAACATTCTTTAAGTTTGTATATGAAAATAGGATTGCCCTTTGTAAATGCCTTTTTTCATGCTGCACCATTGTTATCCTGGAAGCATGGATGGTGAAGTATAGGACTCAACGGATTGATAAATTGAGGCCAAAGTCATTTTATCCATCTTAGATGATATAAGATCTTGAATTCCTATGATAATCCTATTTCTACACTTTGATCTATGAACTTGTTAGGCAATCTTTTCAAATTTTGTGGTCCAAGACAATAATTTTGATAGAATTTCTTAATTTTAGTCCTTCATTAGTTGCATGAACTCCAATTCCTCCTTGTTAATATAGCCAAAACTACTTTACATTGATTATTTTCTTTTCTTTTATGTTTTTATATGTTGAGTTCATATGTTTTATTACTATTTATTGAAATAAAATTGATTTTCGATGTCGATTTTTTTATTTTTTTTTCAATGAGTGAAGGTTTTTATAGTTGCCTTTATTAAATATTTTAATGAAGGAAAGTCAATTCCAATAAAGTTTAATGCAGAGAATCATAGAAGTAAATTAGTTATGTTGCTATATTATTATGGATTGGAAATGATAAGCAAAATGGAAATATCGAAAGTGATAGTGAGGAATATAATGGAAAACAAAGAAAGAAATGAGAGAACAAAGCAATTGAATAAGAAGAATGTTTAGGAGAAAGTAGAAGTAGATTAACTTTGGCAAATTTAAATATGCACAATGATTGGGGTTAATTACGTATGTGATCATCAAATTTTGGAGGTTATAACTAAATGGTCATAATAAAATAATTTGTAACACAAAAATCATCAAAATTTAATTTTATTTCAATTAAGGTAAAAATGATCGAAAAATTATTTTTTCATCACCGGAGGATCACGCAAATATATCACGTCATCAGTTATCTTCTAGAATGCGCCCTGTCAGCATGCGATATGGTCCGCCTACATGGAGGAATTGACACGTCAGCAAGTACAAGTCAGTAAAACTTCTTTTTTTCTTTTTGTACAGGTTGGCAGACACATGTACTTGCTGACCTGTACAAAAAGACAAAAAAGAAGTCTTACTGACCTGTACTTGCTGACGTGTTAATTTCTCCATGTAGGCGGGCCATATCGTATGCTGACTGGGCACGTTCTAGAAGATTACTGATGATATGACATATTTGCGTGGTTTTCCGGTAACGAAAAATTAATTTTTCGGTCATTTTTACCTTAATTGAAATAAAATAAAAGTCAGTAAAACTTCTAGAATGCGCCCTGTCAGCATGCGATATGGTCCGCCTACATGGAGGAATTGACACGTCAGCAAGTACAAGTCAGTAAAACTTCTTTTTTTCTTTTTGTACAGGTTGGCAGACACATGTACTTGCTGACCTGTACAAAAAGACAAAAAAGAAGTCTTACTGACCTGTACTTGCTGACGTGTTAATTTCTCCATGTAGGCGGGCCATATCGTATGCTGACTGGTCACGTTCTAGAAGATTACTGATGATATGACATATTTGCGTGGTTTTCCGGTAACGAAAAATTAATTTTTCGGTCATTTTTACCTTAATTGAAATAAAATAAAAGTTTGATGATTTTTGTTTTACAAATTATTTTATTATAACCATTTGGTTATAAGACTCAAAATTCAATGACCACAGACGTAATTAACCCCAATGATTGTGTAATTTTTTCATTTTATATAATTTTGATAATATTTCTATTGGATGTACATATTTTTGAACACTTTTTTGCTATTGATGTGTTACTCTAATATACTCACAATAACTGTCATGTTAGATTCATTTGTGTATACAGTGTATACCCTTTGTGTATTCATTGTATACCCTTTATGTATACACTATATACCTTTGCGCATACACTGTATTTTTGTATACATTTTGTGTATATACTGTATACCCATATAAATAACATAGAAAAATGTTTTTAAGTGAAATTTAGAAGGTATATATACAGAATAAAAGGGGTGAGCAAAAAAACCGATGGACTCGGTTAACCGAAAAAAAATCCGAAACCGAACCGATTGTAATGAACTGGTTAATGGTTAGTATTTTGAAAAAACCGATATTAATGGACTGATTAATGGTTTTTGACTCATGTGACTGGTTAACCGAACCTAAACCAAATTTTTAGTTAATTTATTAATTTTTTAATAATTTATAACAATTTATATAACAATTAAAGATAATAATGTACTTTTTTAAGTTTTTTTAATTGGCTATTAGTAAGTGTAACAATTTATCTAATTAAAAGTGATTATGGACCGGTTAATATATTTACTTATTAAATATTAATTTTTAAAAACAAATTTGCTTATATCCACCAAATATTTTTATTTTAATAACAATAATGTTATATTATAGTGAAAAAATTTTAATTTTTAAGTATCTTGAACATTTTAATTTTATTTATGAATATGTTTATAATTATAGTGGTTAACTGAAAAATATTGGGTAATCGATTAGAAAATTAGAAATCGATGGACTAGTTAACCGATGGTAATGAACTGTTTAATGGACTGAAATTTCAAAAAATCGATATTAATGAATTGGTTAATGGATTGGGGCTCATAGACCGGTTAACCGATCATGCTCACCCCTACAGAATAATGAACATTAGAAATTTTGTCAATTTCAAATAATGAATTTGTATTTTTTTTTAAAATGATTGTAAATTTACAAATAACATTAAAATGAAAAATGAAATATTTATAATAGAATACTATTTTTTTCTTCTTTTTTTTCAAGGTAATAAAGTATCACTTCTTTTTAGAATATATCTACATGTTTTTCGATTACGGCTATATTTCCACATTTTACACACTTTATTTTATTTTTATTTTCCCATATTATTTTGATTTTTCACTTCTTTGGTCTTCCAAACTTTACTCTTCCATTTGGTGGTAGGAAAATTTCGTCTTGAACATTTGTAGGTATGTTTCATGTATTTTGATTAGGAATTGGATTAACAATTTCTTCTTACGTTGCTAACATTATATCTTTGGTGTAATATGATGAGCAATATGCATAAAGATTCAAGTTCCTATCTTGTTACTGCTAATGCATGTGGACATGGCATTTCATCCATTTGGATCATACTGCGTATACATATTCTTTCTTTAATATTCATCGCTTATGTTTTTAAAATTTTTATAGACAGTAAATTGAACATTGCTAAATGGCTTCACCTGTATTAAAAAAATCATATGGCAAATAAAAATATAGTATGAAACTGTTATAATTGTACACCAAACCTCAAATTGAGAATTTTTTTTTAAAAAAAATAAATCAAGAAATATTAAACAAAAACATTACTGATTGAAGAACTTAAAATTGGATATATGAAGAAATTAAATTGTATACACTAATTTACCCTTTTTGTATACATTGCATACACAAAAGGTATACACTATATACACCTTATGTAAACAGTATGCATCTAGTTTCACACAAGTATTTCATCAAGTAGTGAACAATAAGTTTTAGAGTAAGATTAGAAATCTAAGAAGTCTCAACAGAATATAGGTATAGTGATAATAATTATTCATAACACCAAATATCAATTAAAAATCAATTGTAAAAAGATTGCATGTTTGTAATTTTTAGAAATCAATGATAAAAAAAAATGGATTGGCAAAGAAATAGAAACAAAACCCGATAAGAAATTATGATGTGGAATGGATGAAAAATCACATATGGATTTAGATCTTGAACTTATGTTTTGGAATTTATGAATTTAAAAAATGAAAGAGAATAATAGTGTTAAGCATTTTCTATAGATGCTAATTTCCGCAAGCATACGGTGTACCGAAATAATACAAAGGTTGTCGATCCCACGAGGAATATAGTTTTTACTCACTATTACTACTTGATTTTAACCTTGTTTACAATGATTCAATAACTTGTTGGTTAAATCTAAACTACTCTAATAAATAAACTAATTAAACCTATTTTATGTTAATAGAAGAAGATAATGTATAATGAAGAACTTAAAATAATGAATTTGATCCATCATTCCAATTAACAATGATCATCTTTTCATGCAAGCCAAGTTGGAATATAGTTCTAATTTACTCTCTCGACATAAATTAAAATGCCTAAAACATGCAATTAAAATTCTAACTCACAATTTTCATTAATGAATTAGAGGTTATTAATTACATATTCTAAGAATAAACACCAACCTATAACAACTATCTTAATATACTGATCTCTCTAGTATATTTTGATAATGAAATTCTATTAGATTTCAGTTAAAGCAGTCTCTCGAATCTACTTTAACTTATAAAGATTATGCAATTATACTAATAGAAATTCTGCATTCAAAGACTTATAAAATAGATGAAGTAGAGAATAATAATAACATTCATATTCATTGAAATAATATTCATAGAATTGACAGAGAAGAAATAAAATATAAAAGTAATGAGGAAGATGACTTGTGCACTTTCCTCAAGCCCTTGGAATAAATTTTCCTTCTCCTTAATCTTTTTCTTCAAAACATAAAAACTAACTAAGAAAATTAACTAAAGAAAAGAAAACTGTTTAACCAAAATACAGAAAATTACTTCATATTCATCCTCCTTAAATTTACAGGTAACGTTAATATTTATAAAATACTAAGAGTTATACCATTTGGAAGTGCCCCTTGCAAATGGTTATAATGCTTGATGAAAAATGTACTTTTTCAAGTGACTTTTGGCTGAAAACTGCTCCAACGGTTGCCTCTGTCGCGCTCGCGACAGAACACGGAATGCCATTCTCCTTTTCCTTTTTTCCCTTTCCTCTCGGTTTTCTCTCTGTAGGAGCACGACTCGTGCTCTCCTATCCTACTCGTGTCCATCCATCCTAGTCGTGCTCATGCATCACATCTCAGCCCAATCTCTCTTCTCTTCTTCTCTTCTTTCTCTTTCTACTCTATCTCGCCCTGTATAGCCCTCCGACTCGTGCTCTTCCATCCGAGTCGTGTTCTTCATTACTTCTCTATGTTGTTCAACTTGTTCTCCACCAGTTCTTCGTATCCTTCTCCAGTAATACATGTTTTCCCACCTTTACAGTTAAATAGACCTGTAAATACAACAAACGCACATACTAACACATATACACATAAACTAACACATATGCAATCAAATATATCCACAATTACATAATTAATTACATAAACTTATACTAAACATATATTAAATTATACTTTAATTAAGCTCCTATCAAATAGCATTATAGAATTGCAGAAATATATTCGAAGAGAAATTGAATAATGGAAAAGAAATTGAGAAAAAAATCAAATATATTTGAAAACAGATGGACTTTTAAATTGGAGTTTGTAAGTTTTAAATTGGTATTGGCAAGTAAAAGATAGGGCATTTTTGAAAGAGAAAATTTAAGAAAGGGCAATTATAAAAGGGGAAATTTAAAAAATGGTATCTAAAAAAGTTAGGAAATGAGGTAGTGCAAACATGATTTTTTTTTTCTATGTCATTTATTTATAAATCCCTAAAATAAAACAGAAACTTTTACATCATAAAATTCTCATATTTAGGTTGAATATTTTTCTTGTTAATTCTCATTAATTGTTAAAAGTTGAATTCTTTTATTATCTTTTTAATTATAATTAATTTTTATAAAATTACATAATAATTAATTGTTATTAATTAATTTTTAAAGTTAATATTTTTTTACTAAATGGATAACCATTCACATTAATTTACATTATAAAATCTTCATTTTCTAGAAAATTAAAATATCAAAATTTAGGTAAAATTAAAATTCTATTTTTTTTTAAATCTTTATTGAGTTCTAATAAAATGAACAAATCTATATAAAATCCAGTCTCTCTCTCCCATTCATTATTTCACTTCGTTCGAAGATTTTTTTTATTTAGTTTTTAATATGATTCAGTTAAAGTTTGTGTCAAACAAACAAAATTCTTCAATGATACATAAGTCTATTTATGGAGACAATATATATAATAAAAAAAATAACATTCACAAAAGTTAATATGTTACTGTATATAAATAATACTTTTTATAATTAAAGAGAATGACATAATTTAAATATAGTTTAAAATATTTTATAAATTTTATAGAAAATAAAAAAATATTAACGTGTAAAAATAAAAATGTAATTTAAATATACTTTAAAGTATTAATCTATGTAAGTTTTAAAGAGAAATAAAAAAAAGAAATTTTTAAGGCATATATATATATATATATATATATATATATATATATATATATATATATGTATGTATGTATATATATAATGGGTTAACTGTAAGCTAACAGTTAACCAGCACTCAAATACCGAAATAGAAATTGAAAATATGAAAAATAAAAATCGAAATCGAGTCCAATGGACCAGTTAATCAAAAAAACCAATTCAATTTTGGAACCGATTTTACGGCTAACCAAAATTTTGATTTTTTCTCACCCGAACAATATCCTTCTACGGTGCTTACAAATATATGACCAATTATTCTCAAGCTGATAAATAATCCAATAATTAAGAAAGTTGTATTTAACTTTTTGTTATAACTATCAACTCTTACTTTTTTTATTGGTAAAATTTTTGATAGATTTTGGATACGCACATGACTGCAGATATGGATAAGTTCCATATGAAATTTGATTTAGATAAGATTCTAAATTTAATTGGATTTGGATAATCAGATAAAGATATAAATATTTTTATCTTCATATAATCATCTCATCTTAACAGACTTATCACATCCTATCTCAAAAGAGTTTGGGTTATACTAGAGATTGGTTTATAATAAAATGATACTATAAATAAATGATAAGAAGTCAAATTCAAAAAAATTGAGGCTGAACACACAACAGAATAGAATTTATAAATTCTATATTCTCCCTCTTACATTCCAAATATATAAGCGACTTTTAGGTCGTCGAATATTTGCTGTTATCATGCATCTGTTGCAAGTGGGTAAGAGCCTTGCCAGTGACGTAAACTAGATCGTTGCTTTCGCTTCAGCTTTCGCTACTCCCGCTTCCACTACTCTAATTTTTTGCACTACAAGAGATATATACACTCCTCTTTAGTGATATAATGCGTTATATCCTAGTTCACATTACTATTGTATACGAATTGCCAACACTAGTATTAAAGTTATTATAATTTGTGTCTTGGCATGTGGCTTAAATAGATCTATTTTTTATATGTAAAATGGTAGATTTATAAATTAGGATGCATGAAACATTTTAAAAAATATTATTTTATAGTGTTTATGAGATATATATATATATATGTAAATATATGTATAAATATAAATATATATATACATACATATATATGTATATGCATGTATGTATGTATGTATATATATATATATTTATATTTATACATATATTTACATATATATATGTATATATATGTATATATATACATATATATACATATATATGTGTATATATATGTATACGCATATATATGTATATATATGTATACGCATATATATGTATACATATATATGTATATATATATATATATATATATATATATATATATCTATATATATGTATATATATGTATATATATATATATATATATATATATATATATATATATATATATATATATATACATATATATACATATACATATATATATATATATGTATGTATAGATGCATTCATCCCAAGGTATCATTTCTAATACATCTGTGGGTCAGGCCCGGACACAAGAGGTGTCTAATACATCTGAGGCGAGAGAAACTTTCCCAATGTTTTATTGGGTGCCGACTCCATGAAACCTCCTTGTTGCCCAAAATAGACGCACTTGCAATTCGTTGCAAGATGTCAACAGACCCCCAATTTGCCCAATCGCCCTAAAGCGGGCAGTCAAAAGGGCGCTCCAAGGGGCTCGGCGCGCGTCACAGCAAGCTAAAGGGGTCTTGGAGGTGAACACCCCAATAGAACATTGGGAATGACCCTCTAACCGTATGGAGCCTAGGATTGTTAATTAAGTCTTTTGGCGGGACACAAGAGGTGTCTTGGAGATCCCATTGAAATGGGTCTCTCACCTCATTGAGCCCAAAGACCAGAGATAGGTTCGGGACTTCTCATTTATTTATACCTTGATTAATTTTACAATTAGGTTTTGAATTTATTATTTCACTATCATTCCATACGATGCAATTTAATTAAAACGCAATTGTTCATATTGAAAGCGATAAATAAATAGAATAAAAAAACATCTAAAATAAATTACAATAACACTAAGAGCGGAATATAACTCCCATTTTAAAAGTGCAAACCATACATAAAACCGGGGAATTAATTATGAGGACATTGGTCCTTGATTTTGATTATTATAAAAGATAATTTTTGGTGATAAATTCATTGGATAAGAAAAATAGGACACTGGTCCTTGATTTTGTTAAAAATCCCAATTAATTACTATAAAACATTTGTCTATTTTTATTTACGCAAAGTAAAATGAAATAAGGATTAAGAATAAATAAATAAATAAATACATGGATCGAAAGAATAAGGTTACAGAATTAAACCAAAAGGAGTTCTTCGTGGTGTGAGCGGCGACCTTCATCTCATGCTCGATTCACCAAGGAACAAGAAAAAATGGCATTTCACAAAAATAAATAAAGCATGTTAGTACCAAAAAATTCAAGATAAATCAAAAGTCAAAATAAAGTTATAAGAATAACAAAATAATAAAGATGAAGAAAACGAAATAAATAACTAAATAAACTAAACAAAATGCGTGTCCAGAATATTTATCCTCGGATTTTATCCTTTTGGATGAAAATTTGGTTGGATTTGGTCCCATGCGCTTCACGAGAAGGAAACAGAACCAAAGAAAGAGACTTATTGAGTTTTGAAGAGAAAATCAAATTTTTTATATGGGTAAATGAAAAGTTTTCCAACCCCAAAACAATGGGAAAATTTCCTTTTTATAGAAAAATACCACCGACGGGCGTCAGAGGTTGACCGACGGGCATCGATTAAGTCCCATTTCCACCAGGAAAAAGGAAAAAAGCGATGGGCGTCTGACCTACCGACGGGCACATGCCAACAGACACGTGTGGGTTGATCGGACACGTGTCTGTCAGTCAACTCACAGACGGCACGTCTCTCGTGGCGAGAGAGACGGGCTGCCGCTACGACCGACAAGTTTTCCCGTGACCGACGGGCTGACTGCCCGTGGAGAAAAAAACTTAAATTCCAAGCCGAAATTCTCTCGATTTTTCACTTTTTTCTACCTAAATAAAAACCTTTAATTCTCGTGAACTCAAAGGACCAAAATCTCCGAATTTCATCCATCCATTCGGAACCTGGCATTGATTTTCTTCATCGGGTAATCTCTGATCTAGACCGCCTCGGGACGCGGTGCTTACAGAGTCAATTTGACAGTTCCAGACCCCACAATGTTGTATGCTGTCCCATCAGTAATAGTAACAGGTAAAGGAGCTTTATGAGACCGAAAATCAGAGAAAGTATTAGGATTACTTGTCATGTGATTTGTGGCACCAGAATCAATGACCCAATTATTGCTATAGGAGATAAGACATGTGTTACCTGCCTCAGTAGTGACCGAAGTTGAGGATCCCTTTAACATTTCCTGGTACTTAGCATACTCTTTGGCAGACAAGGTGACATTATGCTCAGATAATGAACCAGAAGTAGCAACATTAGCAACTTGTGCCCTCTGATTGCGATTCTACAATTTCTTGGAGTAGCATTTCGTATGACCTGGTTCTTTACAATAATAGCAGACAATATCAATATTTTGATTATCATTATCCCCCCCACTCCCTCGGCATATTCTACTTTCTATTATGACCTCCACTTTCTTTGGCAACAAAAGCACTATTTAGCTGACTAGAGAAAGCATTATCAGCACGCAATAGCCTACTAAACACATCTTCAAGAGTAGGAATTTCAGAAGCAGAGAGGATTTGAGATTTGGCTGTCTCAAATTTAGATGGCAGACTAGCCAGAAAACTCATCACTGCCATTTTTTCTCTCTGAGACTGTTGCTCTCTAATATCAGCACTAAAAGGTAGAAGCATGTTCAATTCTTCATAAATTTTCATAAACTCCATAAAATAAGTGGTGAGTATTTTGCCTCCTTTTCAGCACGATAAAAGGCAAATATCATAAATACAAGACTTATTTCTTTTCCCAGAATATAAAAAAGCCAAATAATCCATTAACTATTTTACACATTCACAATGAGAAATTAAGCCAAGCACATTTCTTTTAATTGAGTTTCTAATCTGTATAAGTAATCGTGAATCGTTTCTCACCCAAATATGCTTTTTAGTTTTATCGGTAGGAGGGTCATCAGTTAAGTGATCATCTTTATCCATACTACGAAGATAGATTCTAATTATTCTACTCCAATCAAGGTAATTAGATCCATCTAATTTTTTCTCTATAATCTTAGATAAAGGAATAATTTCACTAACAGTTTCCCTAACAATTCCTTTATTGTCAGCCATAATATCTACACAGAATAAAATCAATCAGAGTAGCAATGTAATCTCAGAATACCTAGCCAAAATAAAAGCCCAAACCTTCAATAAAAGAACACGGAACAGAAAAGGGACAGAACCTTGTTGGAAACAAGAATACCAGCAAAAGAGGGAACCAAGCTAAAATGACACCGGGGTCTGACCGAAAATTCCCAAGCAACGCTGGAGACAAAATTAGAGGGCTAGCAGACAAAGCACGTGCCTCCACACGCCGGCGTATTAGAGACGGGAGGGAGCTTTGGTGGCGCATGTGGATCACTCGCCGAACGGAAGGATGCCGAATTTTGTGGAGAGGCCAAAAATCCCCCTGTGCTTCTTCTGATGCCGGTGGTGAGACAAGATGGTCACTAGAAAAGGTTACGCAACCTAAACAGTAGCTGGAACACGTTACCCAAAGCAAATAAAATCCAGAAAATCTAGATAAATCCCCAAACCAAGCCTAAAAAGGCTCTGATATCATATAATAAAATACACACAAGATAGGAGAATTGTATTTTCTATACATCTTTCATCAATAGTACATCTATATATACAAGTATAGAAGTGTTTATCTAAGGAAACCTATCTGAAAAAGGAAGCTGCATCTATTCCTAAGATCATGCTACTTACTATATTTATATTCTGTAATAGTATGTTTATTTATTGGAATGAGAAATAGAATTATGTTTAAGAATAAAAGCAAGGTTATGTTATGGCATGATCTATAATGAATATGGCTAATATGTAATGATTATGGTTATGTACATAAGGAATTAATGAAGTAAGGTATATTGAATGTTGCCCTTAGTATACTGGTAAAAAATCACTAGTTCAAGATATAATTGGCTAGCTATAGGGACACTTCTACCGCGGTTTGAGTCATAACGACTCATATGGGTAGGCCAGTGACGGTCTACTATGTGTGGCACTACGCCATTATGACTTATGGAATTGATGGATTTATTTTTTCATGACTCAGAGTAGTGATCCTTAGTGGTCACTTGCTCTTACACTTCTAGAGTAGCCATCCATAGTAGATATATATATATATATATATATAAGGATGCCACAGGATCAAAAGGTATATCTAAAACTATCCAATATCCTATCACATAGCAACAAATATCCACGAATGGATTTCACAACCTGAAACTAAAAATGCAATGCAAAAATAATTAAAAAGGAACGCAACCAAGAAGATACTGGCAGTAGATCAGCCGAGATAGCTAAAAGCTATATCCCTGGTATTATATATATATATATATATATATATATATATATATATATATATATATATATATATATATATATATATATATATATATATATAAATACATATCTATATTCTTTTCTAACAAAATTGTGTATATGAACATTGCATTTTGAGAGGAAGAATATAAGTGTCCAAAAATGCTAAGTTGGAAGTTGGAATTTGACATTTTTGACCTCACAATCAAAATCACGGAATCTGAAAACTCCCTACCGGCCGAAGCTCAATCGTCAAAATCAACAGGGAAGGCGGCACGTGCAGTGAACATGCCACCATATGTAAGGCGTATGTGAGTGGGCAGTGGCCTACAAATGCAAATACATGTGTCAAAGTGATGTGTCATTATGAACAAGTGGCCAAGTAGGGGGAGGACACATGGATGACAGTGGTCATGCCACATGGCAATGACGAGCCACCTAAATGCCACGTGGACCAACCAAAACTTGCCATGTGTCACGATAGAGGTCTAATATGGTGACACATGGCCCTATAGGTTATTGCCACAAGGCAAAATTCTTCAATAGCGCGTGGTGGAGCATGTATAAAAAAAATTCATCGGTGCGTGGGGATGCCTCCAACCACCAAATCAGCTCTAATTTTTAACGTATAATTTTTTCATAATTTTTTAGATTTTTTAGTGAACTTTAATAAATATTTTTAATGACTAGAAAATAAGTTTTTGTTTTTTCTAAAATAAAAATTTTTGAAAAATTATATTTAAAAATATTTGAAATATGTTTTATGTAGTTTTGTCCTTACATTTTGATTGAAATGTGTTTCAATCATATGTGTTTATACATAAGTGTACTAACCCCTTATTTTTTTTGTAATATATTACAGAAATAGGATTGGTGGTAACGACTCCTATACTTCCACAAACTCCACATGAGGTTATTTTTTGATTGATGCAAGAGTGTAAGAAGTTTGCAACATAAAATGCATAGGAGGATCTGAGCTGATGATATTGATGGAATAGTACATCATATAGTATATATACAAGAACAAATGCAAGAGTGCATTTGGATTGGTAGTCTGAACCTGAGGAAGAAAGATAGAGTCTTATTCAAAGTGATGATTGATTCCTTCGAAAACCATCTAGAGCTAATGAATTTAATGAAAGGTAGTTGGTTCATGGGAGATATATTTTATAGAAAATCTATTATCTAGTTTTTGTTTAGGGTTGAGGAGCAATATTAAGTCTATAATGGTATTGAGATATGGACGTAGAGTGCATCATCCATGGCTTCACCAATAATTTTTCAGAGTTGCCTAAAAAGTTGATGATGATGGTCAAAGAAATAATCCCTGAAACAAGAAAGATTTTACAGAATCTAGACTTGTAGCATAGTTGACATAAGTGTCAATTTTAGTTAACAGTTTTCTTACATAGAATATATGTTTCCTATTTTAGACATTAGTGTCTTAACATTGAATTATTGGATTCTTTTAATGATTGAATAAATGTTTATAACATTTATTATGAATTTGTGATGGCTTTTAAATTTATGATAAATGTGTTTATTTAATTGCTAATTGCCTTATAATATTTTATGATTGCATGATTATTAATTTAAGACTTAATAAACCATAACAATAATATTTCCATCTTAAGTTAGAGAATTTTATATCCAATAATTCAAATTTACTATGCACAAAATTTAATTTGTAAATTTGAACATTAGGACTTAGATCGTAATTAGATATTATAAGTAGTCTTTCCGAATTTGAACCTGATAGAAAACTTTACTAGTTTACTATTTTTTATGCATACTAAATTGCATGTATTATCTAATCTTATTGTGCAACCTTGTTCTATTAGAGATCAATTATCCAAATGGCTATTGCTTCCAACTCAAGTATTGCCAAGCTAAATAAAAATCTGAAGCTAAACGGTGAAAATTACGAAATCTGGAGTATAAAGATCCAGCATATGCTTAAAGAACAAGAGGCTCTAGAACTCCTAAATTCGGTTATGGTTAAACTTGAGGATGTCATGAAAACCCAACATACCGAGATGCTTATATGGCTTGGAAAAAGAAAAATTCCACTACTCGAATCATCTTTCTAAGTGTAATAGATGATGATATCACTAAGCAATTTTGTAAGTATCAAAATGCAATGGATCTGTGGATCGCTTTGCATGAGAAGTTTGAAGGTGTGTCTCTGACTAAGCTCTGATCATTAACAATCAAATTTGATACTTTAGAAAAAGACCAATCATACAACACGAAAACATTTAAGAAGGATGGAAAATATGATAAGCAACCTTAGTGAGGCTGGTCATAAGTTAACTAAGAGTAGCAAGTCCAAGTTATTATCCATTTTTTACCCAATAGTTGAGAGCATAAGAAAATACAACTAACTCATATCAACAGTATAAAGACATTTGAGGACATCCCTCATCATTTAGAGCTTGACGAGGACTGTCTGGCAATGATTAAGTTCGATGCCAAAGCGCATATGCCACAGTCGCATTCTAGTGGAATGAGTCCTAACTAGAACAAGAGAAGAAGCTTTAAAAGTTGGGATAACGAACAAGCTTGAAACCCTAAAAAGAAAAAAGTGGAATAGAATAATAAGAGGTCCAAAAAGTAAGAAGAAGATGAACGTTTCAAGAGTGAAATGTTTCAATGGCCAACATAAAGGACACTATGTAAAAGACTACACCGTGCCTAAAAAGGCACATTATATTAACTCAAGAGTGAGTGAAATTTGTGTATCTGATTCTATATTTCTAACTGAATTGCATCCTTTGTGGGTGATAGATTCAAGAGCAACGGACCACATAACAAAGAATCGAGATGCCTTTGTCAAATTTTGGCAAATTTTGAATGGAGCTAAATGGATTTATGTGGGAAATAATGCAAAAGTGGCAATTTAAGGGATTGGCACATGTGGATTAGTCTTGCCTGAAGGCTGAACCCTACTCTTACATGGTGTACTTTAAGCCTCTTATATTCATATGAAGTTAATTTTTGTTCCCGCTTTAATGAAACTTGGTCTCAGTTTATTCTTTAAGGATAATAGTGTACTCTTGTGCTTGGATGATATTTATTATGGTTCTAGTTTTATGACGAATGATTTTATTGTTATGGATATTGATCATGACTATATAAATAAAATTAGTTTTTCTTTAATTTTTTCTTCTTCACATGGTTATGAGAATAATGTGAAATTGTGGCATACTAGATTAAACCATATTAGAGAAGACAGAATGAGTCAGTTAACTAAAGTGATTCTATTAGGTGACTTAAATAAGATTGAATTGCCTATTTGTGAGCATTGGCTGAAAGAAAAACTGGTTATAAAACCATTTAAAAAGAGAATTAGAGCTGAATTTCCATTGCAGTTAATTCATTCTGACATATGTGGTCCAATGAATATGAGTGCAAGGCATGGGGCCTACTACTTCATCAAATTTATAGATAATTATACTAGGTATGGTCATGTATATTTGATTTCTCACAAGTCAGAAGCATGGAGTTGCTTCAAGAATTATATGAACTTAGTTGAGAATCACTTAGACAAGAAGATTAAAGCTTTAAAAACTGATCAAAGTCAGGAATATCTTTCAAATGAATTTAAAACTTTATGTGAAGAAAAGGAGATTGAGCATTAGTTGTCCATTCCCAAAACTCCACAATAAAATGATGTGGTGGAAAAGAGAAATAGGACTCTCCTAGATATGGTTAGATATATGATGGTGAAGGCAAATTTGTTAATATGCTATTGGGGACATGCTTTATTGATTGCCACATATGTTCTAAATCGTGTGCCCTATAAGTCTTTCAAATCCACATCTTATGAGTTATAGACTAGTCGAATGTAAGGACCCAAAATACACCCTAACTGCATTAAGGCATGTTTAGGGTGAAAGAAAAACCGAATGTGTTTGATTTAGAGATGGAAGAGTCGAAAAGGACACAACCGCTATTAATTCGAAAGTTTCGGCAAGTTTCGACAAATTGGACACTTATGGTGTTATGCCTTAAATGATATTAAAAGAATTATTTTGGTGACAAAAAATGTGTAATTGGAGGATGGAAATGGTTAATTGTAGTAAAGGATGTAACCGGTATTATTTGAAAAGGTTAAGGATAATTTGGTAATTTTATACCTATAGATCAAATGGAAGGAATTAAGTAATTACTAATGCATGAGAATGGATTAGTGGTATGCCAAATTTATGAAGAAACAAAAGAGGAAGGGACCAAATTGAAATTGAACACAAAAATCAAAAAAGGGCCAATAGATGTTGGACAAGTGGAATTTTCGGATAACTTCAAATTTATGGCCATGTATAAGAGGCCAAAGTGGCCGGCCATTAGGGAGAGTAAGGGAGTAGCCACTTTCCTCTTCAATTTCCTCAAAAATTTTGCTCTCCCTCTCATGCTTATACTTCCCATATAGATGTTTTGGAATTCAAGTGCATGAATCAAGTTAAAAAGGTATGTTTTGTGCTGTTGCATCTCTTATCTTTTTCTATTTGTCAGATTGAAATTTTAAGATGGAAAATATGGTTTAGTAGGGATGCTAACATGTAATTTTGTGGTGTTTTGATTGAGGGAAATCCGGCCATAGATGAAGAAAAGTAAGAGTAAGTGGAAAGCAAACTAGAAGAGAAAAGAGGCAAGTTTAAAAGAATAAGGAGCAAAATAAAAAGGTCTGGAAACTATGTTTAGTTTATGAGTATTGATGATGAATAATTTGATTTGAGATGTATTTGAATGATATGTTGATCTATGATGATGGTAGTGAGTGTTGGCTTTAAATTGTTAAAAGTGTGCATGTGAATAGGATTAGTGAAAAACTGTGTTGGGATACACTTGAACCCTCTTCGGTTATTAGGCTGTAATTGAAGTTTTAGAATTCCAAATTATATGAAACTAGTACTGTTGGAAAGATAAGACACACATCTACAAATTTCCTAGAAATAGTAATGAGCCAAATTTAGCTCTATGTGCTCCAAAATTTGCCAAAACATAGGTGTCTCTACTTTGGCTAGTTCATTGGAGCAGTTCATGTTATTTTGATCATATCTGATGATTTATGTGTCCAAATGATCTGAAATATGTTCTATATGAAAGATAACATCCTATAGATCATTTGTTAAGAAGGACGTTTTGCCTAAAAATGAGGTTTAGATGTTGGTTTAGGCGGTGCAAGTTTGAGGTGAAAAGCTGTCCCAAAAAGGTGGAGATTCTTGAGGGAATGCGTGTTATTGGGTAAGCAAATTATTATTTTTATCTACTTTAGAAAGATCTATTGACCATGTGACTCGGTGATATACCAAAAGTTTGAATGTGAAGAAGTTCACAATTGATGCTTTTAACATAATTCAGTCATTAAACATAATTCAGTTATTAAATTATATTTAAGATATGCTTAATTTTAAGTTGGTAATATATTTTTGGAAATTTTATACGGTATATTGGTTAAATTATGAATATTTATACAGTGTGATGATAATTAATATAGGACATGTTAATAGAAAATTGAGATTATATTAATTATCCTATGTTTTGATATCTAATAATTTGAAAATTTTATTGGGAATTTGTAGGTATCGGAGTTTGATGAAATGCTGCTAAAGATAACAACATGAAAGGCATGTGCATTATTGGTTAATGCATGTGATAAATGATAAAGAGTTTAGAAAGTTATTGTAAAGTTTTAATTTTTTATTTTTGCATATTGTGAAAAACCTTATTAGCTATCATTCTAACTGCACTATTTAGTTTGAATTAGTGTCTTTTAAGTATTGTATAATTTAATGTAATTTTATGATATTATATTTTTTAAATTAATAGTATTGTAGTAGCACAATTTTATTTAAATTAGTACTTTTTAAGCACTGTACAATTTAATATAATTTTATGATATTATATTTTTTAAATTAATAATATTGATAATATTGCATAATTATTATTTATGTAAATTAAAATTTTGATGTAATAATAATAATAAGAATAATAATAATAAATTAAATTGAAAATAATAATAAAAAATTTAATACTTTCTGCGACGGAATAGCAACAGAATTTTTGGTTACTAATATTTTTTTAATTTCTCCGGCGACTACTCTATGGGTTATTTAGCGATGGAATGTGCTATCGCTATTTTTAGCGACTGTTTTATGTTTTGGTCGCAAAATTTCTTGCGACGGCTAGATTAGCGACTGTTAGTCGTCATTAGCGACTGAATTTATGAATTATCGACGAAAATTTCCGTCGCTAATTGCCTGTTTTTTTGTAGTGTAAATCAAATTAAAACCATCTAATTCTCTTACCTTCATTTTGAAGACATAACTTAAATCCTTGCTTTCCCTTGCTTTTAATCCGCTAAATGGGTACTAGAGGTTGCTATTATCTTATAGAGGGGCTGAATTACACTTAGGGTGGTTGGATTTAGCAAGAATTGGAGCAAAAATAAAGAAAAATGAGAGAAGAAAGATGGAGGAGTACTTCGGCCACTAAGGGAAGGAGAAGAAAAGAAACAATAAGGATCATTTACCTAAATTTCTGTCATTTAATTACTTTTATAGTGACCCAAATTGGTTCAACCTTGGTTCAACCAATGATCCAACCTATAAAACCCCATTAGCCATTTAAGCCCATAATGCAAGTTTACTGTAGTTTTCTCACTTTTCAAATCCAAATAATCTCAAATTTGACTTTATAATTCATATTATATAAAAACTAGGCTGTACACCAATTTTTACCTCAATCAGAGTCCGTTTTCTGTCCGGTTCAATCAAACCAGTTCGGTAAGCAAATTTTCAATTTCTCAAAAAATTCTCTTTTTACTACCAAAAATTCCTACATATTATCTAGAGTCAATCTGAAAATTTTGATCCATTTTGGACATCATTTGTTATTTTTAACGTCTCGCTCAAACCTTCGGTTAACTTAGGTACTATTCAAACCGAAATCATATATTTTTCTTATTTTCTAAGTGTAACTCCTCATAAAAATTATTCCATAATACTTAACATATATTTATTAGACTCCAATAATATTTTTGGACCAATTAGAAACCATTTCTCGGTCCGGTAATTATTTATCAGTCCGATACTCTAATTTTTTAGTGTCACCAAAATTTAATTTCTCATTACCATTTAATTTTTCTCATTAATACGAGTACGTCCATACTATCAGAAAGTTTTTCCGAGGTCCGTAGCTCAATATATGGTCCGATCAATTTCGGGTCAAAATCGGTCAAATCGGGCTGAAATCACCTTCAGACGCCCGTCTGAAGCTATAAACGGCCTGGCCGTCCCTCATAACTGATAGCCTGGCCATCTTTCCCCCCACAAAAGCACTTTTTGTCACCACAGACGACCATCTGTCACGACAAACGCCCCAAACCTCTTTTTCCACTGTTTCGCATTTTTCGAATTTGACCTTAAATTTTCGCCTATGGACTCTTGCTGACACGCTCTATACAATAGTCTAAAAAAATATTTTTCGACTTCGAAAAATACTATTCATTCTGATGTCACTATTCACTATCAGAAAAATACTATTCATGACTAACCCGGTTTGGGGTTGTTATAAGTGGGGTGTTTTGAAAAATATTTAGTGATTTGGGATGAGTTAGAAACCGCAACAACAGGTTTCATTTCAGAATGTGTGATCCATGTATTTCCAAAAGCTGCAAATACCTCTGCAGCTTTTCCATTTTTTTTTCTGCTGTAAAAGCTGCCGGTCTAGTAGACGGCAGCTTTTCCAATTTTTTTAATTTTTTTTTATCTTTAAGACTTTTGCTTCTAAATTTGTCAATCAGGTAAAGTAATGTAGTGTACTTATTGAAGGTTTAAATATAATTTTTTTCTTTTCTATTTGCTAAATTATTCAGGTTAGGTTAAAAAAAAAAATTTCAATTTAAGTATTCAATTCAATACAATCCATAATAATTAATTTTGTTAAAATTATTTTGCATCCATAGGACGAGAGACATTAGCCTTAAAAGAAAAATGTAATTAAACTTGTATAAATGTTAATGAAAATATAACCTGTTTTCTTCCAATCTCAACTTAAGAATTTAGAGGACGATTGCGTATTATGATTCGTGATTGCGTACTATATTTATTTATTATTCAAATTCTAAGAGCCTTATAATTATAAATATTTTCCAAAAACTTTCCTAAATTTAATTTTCGTTTTCAAATTAAAGATAATAAAATTTTCGTTTTCAAATTAAAGATAATGAAAACAAAATTGATGAATCATGATTCAAATATGACCCAGTTTAGAAGCAAAAGTCTTAAAGGTAAAAAAAAATTTGCAAAAGTTGCCACTCTGGTAGACTGGCAGCTTTTGCAATAAAAAAAATGGAAAAGCTGCATAGCTATCTGTAGCTTTTCCAATATATATATATATATATATATATATGTGTGTGTGTGTGTGTGTGTATATACATATACACACACACACACACACACACATATATATATATATATATATAAGATCTGAAATTGCAGCATTTTGTTACGGTTTCAGTAAAAATTTCTTTTCGTAATCCGTGGATCTTATATTCTGAAACCGTAACATATTGTTATGATTTCTGATTCACCTCAAATCGGTAAATATTTTTCAAAACACCCCACTTTTTTAATTTTTTTTAAAAAAAATTAATTAAAAAAATTATCCTATAGATGCGTTAGTTAATTAAATTTGTGTCTTTTTTTGTTTTTTTAAATTAACTTTTTTATGACTTTTAGTTTTTTACTCTTTTTAATTATAATATTATTTTACTTTTAATCTTTTTTATTTTTTATAGAGTTGGGATACGCATATTGCTCTAATATGGTTAGAGTTTCATATCAAGATAGAATTGAGAATCTCAATCTGATAAAAATTATCTAATCATATCTTAAAAAGATTTTGAATTGTATTAGAAATGAGTCCCTAGTATTCAGGATTTCTATAAATAAATATGAAAGGTCAGATTGACGAAGCTAATGCTCATGTGCATTTTCTCATAGTGAAAGAACGCTTAAAAATTAAACAATCTACACAATAATCTCGATGAGGCACGGTGGATAAGGAGCCAGGCCAGTGACCGAAAATAAGAGGGATCCTTGTAAATGCTTCTAAAATGTTTCTGCGCTGCAAGAGGTAGGTACCATTATTTAATATTATGTCTTTTTAAATTTCCCTTCATTGGTATTAGAGTCATCATTTTTGTGTCCTAGCATGTGGCAAAAATTGATCTAAAATTTTATATGTAAAATTAATAGATCTAGGATGCATGAAATATAATAAAATTTATTTATTTTTTGTTGATAATATATGTGTATATATTTAAGCTTGAAAATTGTGTGTGTGTACACCGCGATTCGAAGGGACGAACATAAGTGTTCAAAAACGTAAAGCTAAAAGTTGAAATTTAAAATTTTGACCCTTACCATTAAAATCACAAATCCCAAAAATCTACTATCGGCCGAAATTCAAACACATGAATCCATTGGGAAGGCGGCGTATGGCATGAATGTACCGCCGTATGAAGGGTGCATACGCGTGGGAGGTGGCCACCCTAATGGGAATAGTCTTGGCTATTTAGGCTATATCTAGAATTTTGGATGTTGTATTGACTTAAAATTTATGCCATGGAAAAGTTAACATCTAGGGGAATAATTGGTTAGAAGGGCACCTTACCTAAAAAGAGTGTTTATCCATCCTTTGGAGTGTCCAAGGTAAGTGAGATCTATAACCCTACTAAATTCTGAGTTTTCATGGAATAAACTAGGGCTACATGGTGGTAAGGTTTCCCCGACCGCTGTGTAAAATGGTTTTGTCCTGTTATTCTGGCCTAAAGTTAAGGCCACATCGGCGGTTAGAGATTTCCTGATCACTGTGTGAATGCCCTTATTGTCGTGTAAAACCATTATGGATAGCATATTTTTGGAATTTTTTATATTCCTCAGTTTACACGGCTGTTAGGAACAACTGATTGCCATGTGACATGATCTGACCGCCGTGTGATATTTTATAACCGCCGTGTAAAGACATTCTGCTCAATGTAATGTTTGCATATAGGGCTACACGGAAGTAAGGATTTCCTGACCGCCATGTGACCCTCCCAACTTTACTTTATATATTGTTTTGCTCTTTTTTTCTTAGGATGATTCTTGATGTGCACTCTGTGTAACTGGAAGTGACATTTGAAAGGGTATGCAATAGCATTGGTTATTCTTTAATATGATGATACATGTGATTAATGAAAACCTAATGAATGCGATTTAAATTAATAGACTGCAATAATCGAGTCATGTATAGATAGGCATGCCTATAGGGTTTATTGTTGCTGGAGCCTATGTGTTTGGATCTTGTTTGGGTCCCTATGTGTTTAGGGTCCTAATGGATCCCTATGTGTTGATGGATCTTTAGATCCTATGTGTATATGATAAGAATGGAACTGTACCTTTAGGTACCTATGTGTTAAAACCCGTTATCCACTACTAGGAAAAATGCAGGCAGTGTGTGAGTAAAGAAAAGCAAAGTAACAATATGAGATATATGTATGCCTATTGATAATTGTTAATTTACTTTTGAGTATATCTTTCATCAATTATATTATATACATGTCCCATATACCTGTGTTATGATTTGATAACCACTGTGAAGGGTCATCCATTTTGGGCTGTTACTATATGCTGTGAGCACGACAGAAGAGATAACCTTGCTCTGTTGTGGGCGCGACATTACTGGGATTTTTGAATGCGAGTTATTTGCTTTATTTCTTATGAATTATATTATGTGTCTTATAAATGTCTATGCACATGGAATTGATAAGTGTATTTATACATATGAAAATGATGTTTGGATAATGAATGACTATATATAAAGTGATGGTGAATGTATTTATCTACATGAACATTAAGTGAGATAATTAATTTATAGCCTGTAATCGAGTCGTGGATAGATAAGCATGCTTAAAAGGGTTAGTGTTTGCAGCTGCTAGTGTTGGTACCTAATCGGTATCTAGTGTTTCGAGATTTATATATCTCTAGGGTAAATATTGTTCTCTCCAATAATGCTAATGATTGGTACTCGAATGGTGTGTACCCGTTATCCACTACTGTATTGAATCAGGTTATACTAATTTTGTTATTGTATAGGATGATTATAGAAATGTGTTATATGTTATAAATTTCCTTGTGATTGTGCCATTTATGGTAGCATTGTTTATTAGTTGCTTAATGATATGAAGTATGGAGTAATGATTATTCGTTTATCATTGAATTATATTGATAATTGAATTATATTGTAAGTTGATATTGTATGTCAATGCATGATTTATCTGTAGTAGATTATTGTATGTTTATATCCCCACTGAGCTTTAGCTCAGCACAGGTGTTTACCTCCCGTGTAGGTTTATAGCTTAGAGCCGAGTTTTGTAAGGAGCATCTACTGGCCACTAGGAGGAGTTGTGATCTTCTAGTTAGGTTAACCTTTTGTAATGTAATATTAATGTTTCGATTTTTGTATAACAAGTATATGTAATTGTAACTTGTAATTTTGTATTTGTAACGAATGTAATCTTTAACTAGAGATATTAATGGTAATTTTTGGTTAAGTGTTACTTTAATGACTCTATTTTGGATAGCTTGTATAATTATAGTTCTTTGAGTGTTGCTTAGCGCTCCCTTATCCTCCTATAGGCATTTGGGGCATTACAAGTTGTTGTATTAGAGCATAGGTTTAGGCGGTTCTGGACTATAGGAAATATAATGAATAGAATTGATTTGAGTCTGTTTAGAGTGTGGCCATAATGTAGATGTTATTTGCTTTGTTTTGTAGAGTGATAATGGAGTCAGATCCTAGTGAAGATATAGGTGAAACAACCGGAAGTGTTAACTCAGTTCATGCTAATCTGTATGTACCTGAGCCTCCACCAACAAGGAACCCATCCTGAGTTCCAGAAAATCTAGTGTTAGTATAAGGACTAATGCAGATGATAGATAGGTTGACTGCCCCCTAAGGCACCTTCGGATGTGATTAGGAAAAGAGGAGTTGAGGAATTTAGAGGAACTTCCATAGATAAGTTGGATATAACAGAGTTTTGGATTGAAAAGACAGAGAGAATATTACAAGAGATAAACTGTCCATAGGAGTAGCGAGTGATATGTGTTGTATCTTTATTGCAAGGTCCATCATATGACTAGTGGAAGTTGGTATTAAGAAATCCGCAACAACCTACCAATCTGACTCGGAAATTCTTTGTACAAGAGTTTAAAAAGAGATATCTTACTAAGGCCTAGAAAGAGGCAAAATGGAGGGAATTTGTGAGTCTTAAGAAAGGAAGCTTGACAGTGGCTGACTATGAAAAAGAATTCAGTTGCCTTAGTAAGTATGTACCTGATGCCTTAATGACCGAATAATTAAAGTTTCAGCAATTCGATGAAGGTTTGAATGAAATAATTAAGGGATTAATAGCTGCAATGACTTCTTTGAAATCATTGAGCTATTATCTGCTAGTGTTAGCTGCATTGAAGGTCGAAACATCAGAGATAGTTCAAAGAAAGAATCAAAAGAGGAAATTGCAAGATAGTGGATTTGGACTCATTTCGGGTAAAAAAGACAATCAAGGTATGTTTAGTGCATCACCAAGATCAGTGGGCCATGAGAAGTCGGGTAAAGACACCAGTTTCTGAAGTTGGAGTTCCAACTCCATCAAGTAAGGGAAGCATCTCGGTGACATGTGAACATTATGGAAAGACCTATTGGGGTGTACGTCGAAAGCTCACCGGAGCTTGCTTCAAATGTGGTGGTTCTGACCATCTGGTAGCAAAGTGTCCTCAAGCTCAAGAGAATTTGACCATGCAATCAAGAAGAAAAGGTGTACCAAATCCTGGGAGTGAAAGAAGAGGAAGAGTTAAAAATGGAACTGGTCAAGCCGGACAGCGGTCGGGTGTTATTTCTGAAATGATAGAGGGACCTAATGTGCGTAGTGGTAGAGTACATTGCATGACCTTAGAAGAGGGTATGAAAGACCAAGATATTTTGCCTCGTATGTTGCTTAATGTGATTGTGCATGTTTGCTTGAATTCAAGTCTTTGCATAATGTTTTGTAAGGTAGAGTCATAGCATATCTTAGAGAGAATTTTGCGGACGAAATTCCTTAATTTGGGGAGATTTGTAACAGCCTGAAATTGACCCTAAAAGTATTGAGCATGATTAGAGTAGTTAAGTGAGTTTAATTTAGGGTTTAAAGTAATTGGATTAAATTGTAATTAAAAATTAGGACCCAATTGCATGAAATAAAACAGTTTAGTGACTAATTAGTAATTTGCATGATTAGTGTTAAATGGAGGTTAATTAATTAAAGCTAGGTTAATTAGTGTTAATTATGAGTTAGTGGAAGCCAAGTGTCATTGTAGGAAGTTGCCACCTAGCAATTAAAGAGCTTGTGTTTTGACACCTTGCATTTGCATGCATATAAATATGTGGAGGAAGTGGCAAAATTTGTCTCTTGTTCTTCTTTGGCCGGCAACTCCTAAAGAAAAATCAGCAATATGTTTTCTCTTTCTCTTCATCTCATTTCTTCATGCTAGTCTCTCATCTTTAGAGTTAGCTAAATTGATTTCTAGTGGGCTTGATCGATTGCTAAGCTAAGTCAATTTAAGGGTAAGCTTGAGTTAAGTGTTCTTCTCCTTTTTGATTTAGATTTTAGTTTGTAGTCTTAATTTTGTTTTGAATGTGTGTGTATGTGTTGCTTTGTAAGTTGGAGAACCTAGTAGAAGAGCCAAGGGTAAAAAGAAGGTCATTTGAGTTGTGAAGATTGAAGAAGTACTTTAAAGATGTTTGGGATTCTATTTGTAATTTATATATGTATGCATGTGTGATTATTAGGGAAAGTTATGGGGTCTGTGAAGGGTTCTATAACTCTTCTAATTGCTGGAATGTATTTGGGTTTTCATGTTGAATTGATGATGTCCTAATGATAATATAAAGTGGTGTTATGTTTGGGTTGGATTGTTTAATGTTTATGTGCATGTTGTAAGTTGTTCTTGACGAAATTAATAGCATGTGGTTATTTTATTTGAAGGCCATTTTGGCTGGATTTGATGTTTGATTAATGATTTAGAGGTCAAGCATGTGATTATAAGTTAGTATGAGAAAAGTGTGTGTTTAAGATTGTGAATTTGGGAGTTTGAACTCTAAGTTTAGGCTCTGTCGCGAGCGTGACAAGGGTCGCTAGCGCTACAGAGAGCTTCGTAGGAAAGAGCTTGCCAGGCCATGTATTATCGCGAGCGCGAGGGATATCACGAGCATGATAGTAGTGTTTGTGGCCTATAAATATCTATGCACATGGATTTGATAAGTGTATTTATGCAAATGAACAATGATGTTTGGATCACGAATGGCTATACATAAAGTGATGGTGAATGTATTTATCTACATGAACATTAAGTGAGATAATTAATTCATAGCCTGTAATCGAGTCGTGGATAGATAAGCATGCTTATAAGGGTTAGTGTTCGCAGCTGCTAGTGTTGGTACCTAATCGGTATATAGTGTTTCGAGATTTATATATCTTTAGTGTAAATATTGTTCTCTCCAATAATGTTAGTGATTAATACCCGAGTGGTATCTAGTGTACCCATTGTCCACTATTGTATTGGTTCAAGCTATGCTAATTTTGTTATTGCATAGGCTGATTATAGAAATGTGTTATATGTTATAAATTGCCATGTGATTGTGCCATTTCTGGTAGCATTGTTTATTAATGACTTAATGATATGAAGTATAGAGTAATGATTATTAGTTTATCATTGAATTATATTGTAAGTTGCTATTGTATGTCAATGTGTGATTTATCTGTAGTAGATTATTGTATGTTTATATCCCCACTGAGCCTTTGCTCAGCACGGGTGTTTATCTCCCGTGTAGGTTTATAGCTTGGAGCTGAGTTTTGTAAGGAGCATCTGCTGGCCACTTAGAGGAGTTGTGATCTTCTAGTTTGGTTAACCTTTTGTAATGTAATACTAATGTTTTGATTTTTGTATAACAAGTATATGTAATTGTAACTTATAATTTAGTATTTGTAAAGAATGTAATCTTTAACTAGTGATATTAATGGTAATTTTTGGTTAAGTGTTACTTTAATGACTCTATTTTGGATAGCATGTATAATTATAGTTCTTTGAGTGTTGCGTAGCGCTCCCTTGTCCTCCTATGGGCATTTGGGGCGTTATATGTTCGAAACCCTGATTTAAGTGGGAGTCTTCCTGTCTCCAGTGAGATCATTTCGAATTACGATAAATATATGAGACATGTTTATCAAGATTCAGAACTGTAAAAATCTAAATGGAAAAGTGTTCCACACCGACAATTTGAGATCGAAGACTTAAACGAAGCCCTTTTGGTTACCCCACAAGACGAGGAATAGCTTAAAAATATTCAAGAGGCTCTTTCATGCCCAGCTAAAGAAAAAATAATTAAAGCAATAGAAGAAGAAATGACATCCATGAGATCAAACCATGTTTGGGAACTAATTGATATACCGAAAGGATTCAAACCAATTAGGAATAAATGGATTCTCAAAATGAAGTGAAAGGCTGATGGAAGTATCGAAAGATATAAAGCTTGGTTAGTCACTAAGGGGTTTACACAACAGGAAGGGATTGACTCTGAGGAGACTTTCTCACCTGTTGTAAAATTTACATCCATTAGTGTTAATTCTGGCCATAGTGGCGAGTTTGTACCTAGAGCTACATCAAATGGATATAAAGAATGCTTTTTTCAATAGAGAATTGGAAGAAATCTATATGGAACAACCTACAGGTTTCATCGAAAAAGGCAGCGAACATAAGATTTGCAGATTAAAGAGATCAATCTATGGCCTTAAACAGTCTTCAAGACAATGGTACTTAAGATTTCATAATATAATCATGTCGAATGGGTTCAACATGATTGATGAAGACCATTGTGTTTATAATAAAAGCTCTAAAAGAATTTTGTCATTTTAACATTGTATTTAGATGACATACTCATAGCTGGAAACGACAAAGAGTACGTAAAATGAAATCAAAGATTGGTTATCGTCCAACTTTGAGATGAAAGATATGGGTCAAGCATATTACATTCTTGGATTTAAGATTTCAATAGATCATTCGAGAAGGTTGTTATCTTTTTCTTAAGAGTATATATCAACAAAGTCCTTAAACAATTTAATATGCAATACTACAAACCCCGTTGACAATAATCAGTTTCTTAATAAAGATATGTGTCTTAAGATGTTAGAATAAATGGCAAGTATGAGGAACGTTCCATATGCTAGTGCCGCATGTAGTCTTATATATGCAATATTGTGTACAAGACCTGATATATGCTATGCAGTGGGTATGGTGAGTAGATATCAATCTAACCCACACAAAGCACATTGAAAAATAGTTAAAAGGATACTTAGATACGTCAAAGGTACAACATATTATTCTCTCTGTATGATCTACAATTGAGAGGTTACATGGATGCTAATTGGGCAAGAGATGTGGATGAGAGGAAATCCACTCCAGGTTTTATATTCTTGCTTGGTAAGGGTGCCATCTCATGGATCAGCAAGAAACAAACCTGTGTAGCTCTTTCAACAATGAAAGCTAAATTTGTCACTTTCTCAATTGCAGTATAAGAGGTAGTTTGGCTAAAGCGGTTTATGGACCATTTTAGAGTAACTACCTTAAAGGAACTAGTGACTGTCTATAGTGACAGTCAGTCATCGACAGCTTACACTAAATATCCAAAATTTCATAGTAGGACTAAGGATATCGACATTAAGTATCAACACATGAGAAATGTTATTGCACGAGGAGATATGAACATACAGTACATTTTTATGAATGGTATGATTACAGATCTATTGACTAAACCTATATTGAGAGATGCATTTGAGAGGCACATTAGATCTCAGGGTTTGCTTAGAATTTGAGTAGTATTGTTTTATTTGATGTAATCCCTTAACATTATTATTTTTGAATATTAATCAAGTTTATTGTTGGGAATACATTAGTGTGAATGTTTAATGTGTGAACATTTACTATTATTTGTATGAGTTTGAACACCTTGGACAGAGAAGTAGCCCACTTACAAGGGTGTTTACCTTAGTTTTGTCAATGAGTTAGCAAAAATTAAGATGAGGCAAATTTTGAACATATATTAATGCTCAAGAGCCTGTTCAAAATAAAAGTGTCATCTTGTATAAATTACAAGGTTAGTCTTGTTAAGGTATGTGATAAAAACATACATAAGGTTGTATACTTTAGATTAAAATCCAAATAAGGATTGAATGGAATCCCATGGTAAATTAGACATAACTACCATATTCTGTCTAAAAGCTAGAAGTAGTCCTTGTAATGACCCAAAACGTACCCTAGATGGATTCGTACATGTCTAGGGCATAATGGTGACCGAAATTCCATAATTGGATGATTAAAGCGGTTAAGTGTAATAAAGGACGTATCCAGTATTAATTGAAAGTTGAGGATAAATTAGTAATTTGACATTTATGGAATTAAAGGCAAGAAATGAGCTACTTGATATGAATATGAATAGAATTAAGTTATTTAAAAAGGTAAATGTAAAATTGGATTATTAAAGTAGTAAAATGGAGTGGAGAACATAATCGGTATTTAGTAAAAAGGCTAAGGGCAATTTGGTCATTTTACACCTATAGATTAAATTGAATGAATTAAGTAATCATGTGGGGCAATGTATGAGAGTAAATTAATTATATGCCAAATGTAAGAAGAAATAAAAGATGAAGGACTAAATTGGAGAAAGGTATAGAAATCTAAAATGCATCAATGAATGCTTGACACTTTGAACTTTTGATAGCCATGAAAGTTAGCCATATAAAAGAGGCCATTATGGCCGTCCAAATGAGGGAAGAATTATGCTCTTCCTTTTTCATTTCCAATTACACCAAATTCATCTAAAAAAGAATTGCTAAAGGTGGAGGTTGAATTCAAGTGCAAATTTAGGATAAGCAAGGTAAGTATTTGTATGGTTTTGCTTCTCTTTCCTTCTTGTCTATTCCTTGGGACTGAATTTTGGATTTGGAAAAGTGGGTAACATGAGTTTTGATGTTGGTTTAGTGGAGGATTTCAGCAAGAAAACTAAAGGGAAAGTGGAAATAGGAGCAAAGGAAACACAAAAGACTGCTTTGGAGCAAATCAAAGGTTTGAGAACTCTTTTGTTTTAATTATGAGTGTTGTATGAATTGATGCATGTTATAAGTTGAAATAGGTGTATATGAGTTGATGTGATATGGATTTGATGGTATTTTGCATGGAAAATTTTGGATGTGTATAAAAGTGTTGTTGGTTGGAAAATTGTTATAGGACACACTTGACCCTAACTCAGTATTTAGGACATAAATCAGTTTAGAAATGTTGAAACTAGATGATTCTAGTGTAAATTGAACCGTGACTTCCATACCTACAAATGTATTGGAAATATACATGAGCTAATTTTGGCTCTAAATGTCTCAAAATTGACCAAAATAGAATGGTATCCGTTCTGTCCGGGTCACAAGAGCACTTTGTATTATTTTAGTCATATCTAGATTTTCAAATGTCCAAATGACCTGAAATTTGTGCCATTAGAAATTTAACATCTTGGGGAATATTTTTTAAGAGGCAACCTTGCCTAAAAATGAGGTTTACTTTTTAGTTTTGGTGGTACAAGTTAGAGGTGGAAACTTGAATTGTACAACTCTGTTTTAAAAACAAGAATTAGCATGAGTCACGGCTAGCACAAAACCATCTCAGCTATGACCCATGCTTCTAGAATGCAGAATGGGTTTGAATGCAGGAGTTATGGCACCAAACCATCTCAGTTGTAACCCTGGTTTTGTATATTTTATGCATTTTTCTTTTTGAAATAAATCCAAACTTCACCGAAACTTCCCGAAACTTATTCCAAACTTGTTTAGGACTTTGAAATGAGTTTATGAGAGATTACCATTTGATATTATATGTAACTTACAATATGATTATGATTAATAATAGAGGAATTCTAAGGGTTTAATTACTTGTGAATTGCTTAATAGCATTCAGAACTACTTGGCATGTTATGTTAAATAATTATGATCATAATAAGTATGGTATTACTGGTTGTCATGATAAATTAAGTATATGTGAGTTGATAATGATATTGAGCTAAAATCTTATGACACGTTACTAATATAAATGAATATGATGAATTAATAAGAATATTATGTGAACATTTAGATGTGGAATCTTATTTTTTATTGTCAAATAAAATCGGACTTTGTTTACGAAAACTAGTGCATTCATTTAACAGTGTTATATGTTTAATATTGTATATTGATTATAAATATAAATTGTGAAGTACATATAGTTTTTGTATAAGTTTGTTTAATGGCACCAATATTGAAATGTACATATTTATTGTATGAATTTATTTTGTGAAAGTAAGTATAAACTAGAAGTATATATATAATTATTATATAAGTTGGCTTAATGATACCAAGCACAACATGAATTAGTGTACGTCAATATTATATTAATGTGATAAATATTGTTGTAATTTGAATGCAATTGGGCAACACACTGATATTCAAGTAATTGATCATATGTAAATATGACATGAATTAAAAAATATGTGTGAGTGAATAAATGTATACTTGATATATATATCTATATGGTCTTGGAATTTGTGTAATAATGCATTGGCTTATAAGAAAATAATACAAATCTTCAAGCATATGATGATAATATATGTAATGATTTTAAGTGAGTGTCTAAATATTAAATAGGCTTGTGACGCTAACATTATAATAAAAATTTAAGTGTGTTTGGACTAATTATGATATTCATGTAACATTGTTACATGATATTTAATGAGTTTATGCAAATATGTCATATGAAATTATATGAAATATTATATGAGAATTTTGTTATGGGTTTACGAGTCATTATGATCATTATATGATCATAATAAGTGATTGTGAATATGATGAGTACGACAGTGATACTAATGTCATAAGAATAGAATAAATATGAGTATAAGCCCGCGTTATCGAGTTGTGGATAGATAGGCATCCCTATAGGGACCTATGTTACTGCAGCTTATGTGTTTTGGACCCCGTTTGGGTCCTTATTCATTTTTGGACCCTGCTTGGGTCCGTATGTGTTATTGGATCCCATTTGGATCCCTTTGTGTAATATGATACTTGTACCATTGGGTACCTATGCATTTTATTTCCGTTATCCACCACTTTGGAAATGCAAGCAAATTGTTAATGACAATACGTTAACAAGAATGTTATGGAAAAGAGTGAACTTTCAATGTGTGTGTGAATCGTATATTTATGTGAACCAAGGAAACATGCATTGCATGTACATATATGACATTAGCGATAATTTGTTTGAGTTACAATTATTTATATATATGATATGTTAAGATAAAATTGTGAATGGAATTATGCACTGTAATGTTATGATGAAATATTATTTGATGCTAAATTTACATAATTATAATGTAATGATTGTAAATTGTTAACAAAAGTTAAGTATCGAAATCATGTAACTAGTATAGAATTATTATTGATATATGTAAGACATAACATTTGGCTATTAAATATTTCTTAGCTGCGTACCTACAGAATTTGTATGAATATACAACTATTAGTGAAACTATGTTTTGAACGATGAATCAAGTAATCCAATCATGAAGGGATATTCCTACGTTTTCTTAAAAATGAACATGATAAAATGTTAATAGTAAGAAATGAATAATAGTCTGAATATCTATATATCTCTACGTAAAGATAGTCAATGATTTTGGAAGATAAAAGATAAGTAATTAGAGTATTGACTGGCATAAATGAATACAATTAAATAGGTAAGCGTGTTCTTTCTATATATGTAGTTGTGATACACGCTGAACCTACTTGTGTCCTTGGAATCCCGCTTTTAGGGTTTCAGAGTACGCATCTAAATCTTGGGCAACATGAGATATTTTTGAATTACTTCTGTGACGCGCGCCAAACCCCGGGTTGCCCCGAACGCCCGCCTTTAGAGCTTTCGGGATGAGGTTCATAAAAACTTGTAAGAAATTACAAGTGCGTCTATTTTTGGCAACAAGAAGGTTTCTTGGAGTCGCCACCCAATAGAACATTGGAAAAGGTCGTCTAGCCTCAGTGAGCCTAAGACAACGCTGCTATATCCATTTTGGGCAAGCCAGAGGGGTCTTGGAGGCCCCATCCTAATAGAACATTAGGATGGCCCTCTCCCCTCATGGAGCCTAGAACTATGCAAGTTAAAGCCTTTTTACGGGACACAAGAGGTGTCTTGGAAGTCTCATTCCAATGGAACATTAAAATGGTCCTCTCGTCTCGTTGAGCCCAAAAGACCAGAAATGGTTCAAGATTTTTCATTTATTCATACCTTGATTAAGTTAAAAATGAGTTTTGAATTTAAGTTTTCATCCCTTTTCTCATACATTTTGATGCAATAATTAGAACGCAAGTTAGTCATCCAAAGAAAGTAGTAAATGAAAGCATAATTAAAATAAATTAAATAAATTACAACAAAATTAGGGGCGAAATACAACTCCCATTGTAAATAAAATATAAATCATACATAAAACGGGTTATTTATTAAGAGTGAGGACATTGGTCCTCGCATGCATAATTAAAGAAAATAATTTTGAAATGACAATTTATTTGGATGAAAAAACTAGGACATTGGTCCCATTTTGTTATAAAAAATCCCAATTTATTAATATAAAACTTTATGTGACTTTTTAATTAATGTGCTTAAAAATAAACAAACTTATTATAAATTACATATTAAATAATAAAAGTAAATAAAATTAAAATTAAAAATAATACTAAAAATACTGAAAATATAAACTCCACAAAAATGGTGTCTCCAAACTTCCATGGGCTCCCACTCGCCATTGGAAAACTCACACATAAAAATTAATGTTGAAATAAAAACACAAATAAAGATGATGTTAGTAATAAAAAATGGATCTAAACACATAACATGTAAAAATGAATTAAAATAAATAAAATACATCATCTTGCATGACAAATCAATTAGATGACATAATAAAAATATGTAACTTAACACATGAATAATTAAACAGGCATAAATAATAACAATAATAATAAAACTCAACATGCATGAAAACATGAAAATAATAATGATGATGACAAAAATAATAAATTATAATAATAAACAAAACTAATAAAAATAATAATGATGATAGTAATGATAAATAATAATAATAATTATGATAACACTAATCACAATAATCACAATAATAATAATAATAATAATAATAATAATAATAATAATAATAATAATAATAATAATAATAATAATAATAATAATAATATCAAAGAATATGAACAATCCAATTAAATATGCAAGTAATAATAATAATAATAATAATAATAATAATAATAATAATAATAATAATAATAATAATAATAATAACACAATAACATCAAAGAAGATGAACAATCCAATAAAAAATAAAATGAAAATAAAACAAGCCAATCATGCTAACACATGTTAAATAATAATACTAACAATAACAATAATATATGAACAAAAATAAAGACAATGATATGAACATGAACAACTAAATAAGAAATAAGAAATAATAATATGAACAATTAAATAAACATGAGAATGAGAAATAATTATATGAACAATTAAATAAAAATAAGAATAAGAAATAATAATATGAATAATTAAATAGAAAATAAGAATAAGAAATAATAATATGAATAATTAAATAAAAAATAAGAATAAGAAATAATAATAGTAATAGATCTAAAAGAATTTACATGATAGTGTTGGGTTTCTTCGGAATAATTCAACATTAACGCAGCGGAATAAAATAGAAACCCGAAACAGGATCCATGTATTTTCAATTGATTCAAAAGGAAGAGATTAGATTTACCAACCTTTCTCTTACGTAGGAAGTCGAAATAAACTCCTTTAGTTCGGACTGTAGACGGTGCTCTAACACGAACGTCCTCTACCGGTATCCACACGCACGAACCAATGAACAGAATTCGCAGGGGTGCTAGCTCCCTTATGTTGCGACTGGATTTTGAGTTTTCTTTCTCAAAGAAAAATAAATGGCGGCTACGGTTTTTCTCTCTTATGAAAAATATATCTCCTCTGAATCCTTTTTCTCTTAGGAATAGGAAAAACGAGATTAGCTATTTTTTTTAGGAAAATCTGCCACACTTTTTCCTATTATCTCTAGGAAAAACGTGATTAAGTTAAACCACACTACTTTTTCCTTATCTAACATATATCTGTATATATGTTATACTCTAAAGAGATAAATAAGGATATTATCTCTAATTCAAAATTAAGAGATATTATATATATATATATATATATATATATATATATATATATATATTTATCTATTTCTTATTCTAAATAATAAGAAATATTATATAATACATATAATTATCTCATATTCAAAATACGAGATTTATTTATATGTGTGTGTATATATATATGTAATTTCGAAATTAAATATAAATACCTATATTTATATTATTCCGAAATACCCTTATAAAATCCATTTTGTTCATTTTTGGTCTTGGTGTGTGACCCAATAGGTTTATATTAAGTTGGCAGTGGGTCCAATAACCATAATAGGCCCACAAGTCATAATTGGTCTCTAGCAAGACATTATGACTGCCCAATTAATATAAATATTATTAATCCGATTTTAACCTGACAACAGAATATGCTATTATCCTTTTGTCACACGATATCTTGTTTGAACATAAGTCATGGTCCACGTCAAATTTATATATTGTTCAAACATATAATTTCCTGATCACTAAGCAGACTGATAAATTCAAATGACATTGATGACACTATCAATTCATTCGAGCATGACCATGCATTTTACAGTCCTACTTATCGAGGGGCCCAATAGATATCTCTCTCATTAGAGAGGGACAAATTCCATCTTGATTATTCACTTTCCTCTGCATAATTCTCATTATGTCCGATCATAAACTTTATAATTATTCGATTAAAGATAACGTTTGATTATGTCAAAACATAATGTTCCTTATGTAGGAAACTATGATAACCTCAGGTCAAAGGATTCAATAACATATTTATTATAAGATCACTTATGACACTATCCCATGTAGTGATCTTACTGTGAGTCTATCCAGTACTTTGTTCTCTAACAAATACCTATAGATTCAATTTATATCATCATATATAATCATCCTATGATTATCAATACAAATCTATACTAGTCTTAATTTATCTTTATGCCCTTTAGTGATAAATGACTAGGGATATCATGAATAACATTGTTATTCATAAACATTACAATAATGTAACATGACAATAATATTAATGTCAAGAAAACCATTATATATAAATGAAAATGTAATGATTACATTAAGATCCAAATGTTTGGCTTAGGGCATAACCACTAACAGATAGCTAACTAATTGTAAACAAAAATTATATTAAAAATAAATTAAAAGTTGAGCTAAGAATGTTTACTCTCAAATTTGATGTGATGAATGAAGTTGGATGACAAATTCCTTGCTTTGATTTAGAAAAATAAAATGTAATAAAATTTTATCCCAAGAACAAATAATTAATTTATTTGTCTTAAGGAAAAATTGTAACAAAGAAGTAAAAAAATTCACAAGAACAAATAATTGATTTATTTGTCTTAAGAATTAACTTAAAAAAAATCAGATTAGAATACTTGGAGAATTTTTCTTGAAGAAGAAAAAAATAAGAAGAAGAAAAGAGAAAGTATATTTTTCTTAAGAAAAATCCCCCCAAAATCCTCTCCAAAAAACCCATTTTATAACTCAAAATAAACCAAATTTAATAAAGAAATTAAATTAATTTAACTCGTATTAAACCCAAAAAACTGAATAATTTGAAAGGTTTAGAAGATAAAAGGTTTTTTTTCATTAAATTCTATAAAAAAAAGTGAAGAAAAATCAATTTTTAGGGCCAAAAACGGAAAAAAAAACCAAAAACGGGCGAAGAGGGGCGTCAGGGGCCGAGCGCGCCCCGCACACTGGGGCACTGCCGCGCGTGCCCAATGTGCTGTCGCACCCCGATATTCGCCGAAATTTTTTTTTTAAATTTTCTAAAAAACTATAATTTGAAAACATACCTTTTTTGTCCCAAAATAATTTTTAAAACACTTAAAATATTTTTTTAAAATACATTTTTATTTATTTCTAATAAATCAATTTGACAAGGAAAACATCACTTTCAACTTTCATTTTTGCCTATAAATCGGCACACTTAATTTCATCATTGGGTAATCCTGATCTAGACTGCCTCGGGACCCGGTGTCTACAACTACCCAATAGAATATTGGGGAAGTTCATCTAATCCCATGAAACCTTTAGACACCTTTGAGGTATTTTAGAGTTGCCACCCAATTCAAAACTGGGAAAGTTCAAATAACGTATGAAGTCTAAACTAGATAAAGATTCAGAACTTCACTCTTATTAATGTCTTGGTTAATTATAAATGATTTTTTATTGTTAAATTTTCATCTCTCACTCACATGTCATGCAATTTAATTAAGGCACACATCAAGTAATGAGAAAAGCGATAAAACAATAAATAAATAAAATTAAAATAAATTACAAGATGAAAATTGGGATAAAAATACAATCTCCCAGAATATAAAATTAAATAAATAAAATCAGCTAAATAAATAACATACATAAATCGGGGCATTTATTTAGGGACAGGAACATTAGTCCTTTATGCACACTTAAAAATTGAAGAGTTATTTTTAGGAATTATTGAGAAAACCGGGATGAATGATCCCATTTTATGAAAATTAACTCTTCTTTTAAAAGTGAGATTTTATTGGTTAAAAATTAGAATATTGATCCTGTTTTATTGAAAAAAACAAATTCATTAATAAAAAATATTTTTGTGATTTTCTTTTTAACGTGCATAACATAAGATAATCTTACAAATTACAGTAAATAATAAAATAAAGGAAAAATAAAGGAAATTAAAGAAAAATAACAAAAATAAGAAAAACATAAAATAAACCAAAAAAAGAAGCTCCCAACTGGATCTCATTTGCTCTTAAGAACGCTCAAATAAGGAAAAAAACAAGAATTGTAGACAAAATAAAATTAATGTTAGTAAATACATTTGAAAAATAAATGAAATCACATAAAATAATAAAAATAAATATTACATGGCAAAAATAATATTAAAATCATGCAAAAATATATATCACACGAATATAGATCAAGAAGCATCGAAAAGGGGGACAGAATACGTCAAAAGCACAAAAGGACAAAATAGAGGCTGAGGGGCGGCCTCACTTCCTTCTCGTCCCTCGTGGGCAGGAATGTGAGAACTGGCCAGTTAACTTTTCCTTCAAATATCAAGCCAAAATAGCATTATCTCATGCAATTTTCACAAGTTTTCATGCAAGATATTTGAAATAACATCTAAATATACAAATTAAAATGTAAAAAATAAACCAAATATCACATAATAACAAAGCTTCAAAGTGTTCACCAATGGTGAAAAATAAAGAAGATGGAAGAATATGTTGAAGCCAGAATCCTTTACCCTCAGAATGTCAATCTGGAGGAGTTAGGTCGCAAATTATTTTCCTTGTCAAAATTCCAGAAGAATCAAATTAAAAACAAAGAAAACTCAAGCTTTCTCTCTCTGAAAACTCAAGCTTTCTCTCTCTAAAAACTCAAGAAATTATTTGAATGAACAAAAAAAATAAAAGATTTCATAATATCAAGAAAAGAGAATTATTTTCTCTATTTTAAGTCTTGTTATTTGATCTAAAAACCAGAAGATTTTTTTTGGAAGAAAAAATGTTTTCTCTCTCCCTTAAGAAATCTAAAAACCATAGAATTAAAATCCTCTCCTTTTGTCTCTCTATATTTCTGTAACACCCCCTACCCATACGTAGGCGTACCCATCCTCCAGGAGTGAGAAGCCGTATGAGCCGAGTGTGTTACCAAGCATAAAAAGATACAAAGCATACATTCATACATAATAACCATACATCATTACAGGGAAATTAAAACTTTCCTAAGCATCGGAATACTCCATCATTACAATAACAAAATTCGTTACACAAATGTTCTGATCAAAAGTTAGAATAAGATAATTACATAACCCAAAAGTATATAAATGCGGAAGCTTTACAAAATAATGGTATAAAGAGAGTTTCGATACAAAAGAATCAATATGCTATCAAAATAAAGCCCTAACACTAATCCCTCTGTGTTGGCTTGACTGGCGACGACTCTCCCAAAAGAACACCATCCTCCACACCTGCACGAATAAAACACCGTGTTAAGCGATAAACGCTTAGTGGGGAACACACAACAAAAGAGTGGACGGCCATTCACAATGGTCGCCGATGCCATACACATACAATATGACAAATGTGGATAATGATATCTGCTATATAATCATACTTGCATAATAAAGTCATGCATTCAGAAGTTCACATCCACATTCATTTACACTTTAGTTGATTTCTCATACTTATCATTATACGCATCCGAATACCATATTCTTGTAAACATATCAAAGCGGAACAAAACAAAAAGAACACTTGCTGACTCACAATAGTGGATAATGAGTAAACGCATAGCGTACCTTATGGGCACGAATCGAACGCATAGTGTACCTTACGAGTATGAAACAGAAACCATTTTATTTATCATTAACACATTATTTTACTGAGGGGACCTTAAACAAGATCCAAATACTGAGGGGTTCGCGAGGAACCAAACGGGGACCTGATCGGGGTCCAGACAGAACTGAGTGCTGCAGCTAAGAGACTCTATTAGTCATGCCTAACTATCCACTAGATTGACTCTCGCAAGTCATGTATAATACAAATCATATTTCAAAGTATAGCATACAATTCATCTGAAGAATCATGGTATCACTCATATAAAAGCATATAAACGCATGACATGTATCATACAGTAGTATAAGTCCATTCAAAAGAGATACGAAATTCATTTTTTTAGTTAAAATTGGGCAATTTCAGAAAATAGGCCGAACAGAGGTAACCACTCGCACCAGGTTGGTCGGTCACGAGTCGTGACTAGTCGTCACCACTCGTGACTAGCCTCTTGGCTGGTCATGAGTAGTGACTAACCATCACCACTCATGACTGGCCTCTTGGCTGGTCACGAGTAGTGACTAACCATCACCACTCGTGACTTGGCTAGTCACGAGTCGTGACTGGCAATCACGATTCGTGACTGGCCTCTTGGCTAGTCACGAGTAGTGACTGGCCATCACCACTCGTGACTAGCCTCTTAGCTGGTCACGAGTAGTGACTGGCCATCACCACTCATGACTGGCCTCTTGGAGGGTCACGAGTCATGACTGGCAATCACGACTCGTGACTGGTCTCTCCCCACACAGCCGATCGGGGAAGAAAATTAGGGTTACGAGTGCCGAGATCCACTCTCCCGATCGGAACTTCCCATCTTTTGATCGATAGCCGAGCGTGAGGCACTCAAGGCATTTCCGATCGGAAGATGGTATGCCGATCGAGACTTGGACTGACTGATTTTTTGTAATTTGCAACTACAGGAACTCTGCAGAAATCCCTAGTTCCTAAACTTGCCCAGAGCTTTAAAACACATTTCTTCAAAAATTACTTACCTCAGATCGCTATTTTCCTCACCACCAGCAATGCATAGACACAACTTTTAACACAATTAAATCACATTTGAACAAAAGCAAATTCCAATAACAGCAACCCAGCAAGTCACAGTAAAACCAAAACACACTAATCGGTTCTTTTGTTTTGAAACTTAAATCAACTAAAACACGTTACATTACTTCCAGCATGCATCACAACGATCATCAAATTACGACAAATCATTCAACCACAATATAAACACAAAAATGCAGAAATTCCCAAACCTGAAATCCTAGCTTCGATTACTTGGTTCCACTACTTCCAGCTTTCTCTTTGCCTTTCGGGTCACGGGGAGGCTCAACTAACAGCCGACACACCAAGAACACCCAAACAAAAACCCTAAATCAAAACCCAATCCAGAAATGCAAAGAAGAAAATGAACAGTGCGAAGAAAATGATGAAAATGTGGAAAACTTTACCTAGCGGAGGTTAAGGAGCGATCAAATTCCACCACAAATCACTTGAATCAAATACCAGGACACAAATGGGAAGGGAAAAGAGGAAGAAGGAGTAATAAAGAAGAGAAAACGGGGCGAGAGGCAGTAGGAGTGGCTGCCCTTCTTTCTCTTTCTTTTTACACCCATTTCCAAAAACCCTAGCCACGTATCATCCTAAGATTGGTGGAACTGGACCACTCACACTCCACAAGCATACACTACTCACACACAATGCACTCTCAACTTAAAACACCCTACTAATGTGTGAGTAAAGCACACAACCCTAACTCCACTACTCACACCCTACAATGGTACACTTATGCACACCCAAACTTAACCCAACTAATTCACACTCTAATGCTATACATGAATCCACATGCCAACAAAACCCTTAAAACACATATTTTTACCTAAAATGTCCTTTAACACATGCCAAGGCACACACAATGGATGCACACACAGATAGCTCATTCTACTAGGGGGCAAACGAGGTGTGACAACTTCTATTTATAGTATTCTTGAATTAAACCTAGAGATTTTAGGACAAGATCAGATTGATTTAATCCAAATTTCCCATTTTAAAATAAATATTCGGAATTATCCCTTAAAAATCTAAAGAATCAATATTAGAATCAAATTCAAAATCAAATTCATTGATTTTGGGGGCAACACACGTAACTGGAGGTAGCAGTTACAGAGGGGCAACTTTCTCGCGCGGCCCACCTCTGAAGGGTCGGGCACGAGGGGTGACCTGCACAATAAATTTTATTTTATTTTATTTTTTAATTTTTTTAAAAGAATTTGATAAGGAACTATCACTTCCAACTTCTTGCCTGTGAACAGGCGTTAATTTCATCATTGGGTAACCCTAATCTAGGCTTCCTCAGGACCAGGTGTCTACAGTTGCCTCCAGTTTTGGGGAAACTAGTGCATGGGTGCCTAGGTGAGCCAAAACTCAGAGAAAAGGAAAGGAGTGCGTACCTGAGGCTGCCACCTTCCTGCTGTATTCATGGAGTCGTGGTGAATTTTTGATTAACGCTCATTTTCTGATGTGTTGAGCCACTCTCTTGGTGGTCGGTTGACGTCGTCTTGTTGGCGTTTCAAATCCCTGTTGTTTTGATGTTGGGTAGATGCCCCCTGAAGAGCTGGTTGTTCCCTAGAGAACGGTTTTGTGATTCAAATTGCGAATATCATCCTCTTGGATAGCACCGAGTCAATTTATAGACTTCCAAAGTGCGGATATCAACCTCTTGGATTCAACTGAGTTATTTTTTAGACTTCCAAAGTGCAAACATTCTTGAATCTCACCAAGACGTTATCTAGACTACAAAGTGATTATCATCCTCTTGGATTGCACCAAGTTGTTATCTAGACTACAAAGTGCGGACATTCTTGAATTTTATTGAGTCATTATCTTGACTGCAAAGTGATTATGGTCCTCTTGGATAACACCGAGTCATTATCTAGACTACAAAGTGATTATAATCCTCTTGGATTACATAGATTCGTTATCTAGACTATAAAGTGCAAACATTCTTGAATTTCACTGAGTCATTTTCTAGACTACAAAGTGATTATGATCCTCTTGGATTACACCGAGTTGTTATCTAGACTACAAAGTGATTATGATCCTCCTAGATTACACCAAGTCCTTATCTAGATTACAAAGTGTAGACATTCTTTGAAATAACCCGATTCGTTCCCTAGAAGGAATTATGTGTTAAATGTATAGTAAAGGTACAAAAGCATTTGAGTATGTATGGAATTGATTTAATAAAGATATAATTACAAGAGAAAATTAGTGTACAAAAGAAGGGAATTAATAGAGGGACTAAAATGGAATTTGGCCTAAGGAATTAGTAGAAGTGAGTAGAATCCGGGTTCTGTCGCGAGCTTGACTATGGTCAAGAGTGCGACAGAACACTGCATGGGAAATTCAACAAAAGCTGGACATGTGGCGGAATGGGGGAGTGACACCTAGCTTGAGACATGCTTTTATTAGAGGATTAAATGAAGTTGGTGGCCTTTAATGGGTTGGTTGGCCGGCTGTTTCCCTTCCTTCCCTCTTTCGTTCTTCTTTCTCTATTTGTTCACATTTTTCTACATTTTCATCTCCTTATTCTTCTTCTTTTCCATTTGATTTACCCCAAAGTGTTGACTTGGACTGGTTTGAAGAGTTTTATAGGAGACTTAAAATGGTAAGTGTGGTTGGTTTTCTAGTGTAATCTCCTTTATTTCTCCTTTTCTGTTTTTGATTTAAACTGATTAGAGGATTCGATTAAGTGTTTGTTTTTGATGATTTTGTGCAAGAAGCTATTGACAAGAGGAAAGATAAGAGCAAGGACAAGATTTGAACTGAAGAAGAAAAGTGATTCAAGCTGCGTTTTGAGGTTGGGATCGTGTGTGATTTGATAGATGCATGTTGTTGAGCTGTTATTATACTTGATTGCTTGCTAGATGCATGATATATGGTTAGGAATTAGAGAGCTTTAATATAGTTCAATAGCTCTCTTAGTTGTTAAATTGAATATGATTTGTTATTGATGAGTAATTTGAAGTGATTATGTGATTTGATGATTATGTGCATGTTAGTATGCATGTGATTCAAGTATTATGTGTGAAAAGTTGGTTGTGTAGAGTTGTGTTGATCAGCATGTGATTGGGAAGATCGGTTCTATCACAAACGCGACCTTTATCGCGAGCGCAACAAAGCTCGGTCATCCGAGCTTTCACAGAGGAGTTCTCTATCGCGAGTGCGATAGGGAGTTCGGTAGCCGAGCTGCGGCAGGGGTAATTGTCTGTCGCAGGCTCTTCTGTGTGCGTGAGTGCGATCGAGGCCTTTCTGGCTTTTGTCGCTAGTGCGAGCGCGACCATGGGGACTTTTGTCTTTGTCACGAATGCGTCCCTTCCTGGTACTTTGAATAGTCTTTGTTTTTCATATTGTGCATGAATTTTCATTTATGCTTTGCATGGTTTGCTTAGTTAATACTAGAATAGAGTTGATGCTTAGTGGTTTAATAGATACTCGAATATATGTAGAGTATATGGTTTAGTGTATTGAGTTTATTTGCATAAGCCTGAAGGATTCATAGTAATGGATAGATAAGCATGCTTATAAAGAGTTAGAGTGCAGCTGCTAGTGTGGCATCGTTTGTGCCTAGATGTTGAATACCTTATGTATTCAGTTATTGAGTTAGGTCTCCATATGTTTTGATACTGTTATCCAGTATCCAGAGTACCCGTATCCACCATTGATGTGAACTTAGGCTGTTAGATGTTCGGTATTGTGTATGAGATGTAGTGGAGGCTATTCTATATGTATGCCTTTATATGAAAAGCAATAACATGTTACATGTGCACGTATATGAATATATGTTAGAAGTATTGAAATGTTATCACTTATCGTTTATGATGTTAGTATGAGTAAGAGAAATTGTTAGAGCAAGAGGTTATATGCAAAAAAGAATGTAACGGCCAGATTTATACCCTAGTAGTAATTTGGTCTAATTGTGTTAAAGGGTAAAGTTAATTTAAAGTTTGCTTAATTAAGGAGTAGATTGCATTAACAAAATAACTTAAGTGGCCAAGCTGAAAATGTGCAAGATTACAGTTAATTGAGGTTAATTAGTATTAATGGAATCAGATTTGGCTAATGGTGATTAGTGGAAGAGTGAGTGGGATCCAAGTGCCAAACCTGGGCTTTGCCAACCCACCAAATCTATGTAATATATAGGTTTGGAGAGAGAAAAACTTTAGTTGTTGTGTACCTTCTTCTTCGGCTATTCTTCTTGAATTTCTTCTTGTTTTCTTCTCTTTCATTAGTTAGAATTCATAAGATTCTGTTAACTGATCAAGAAATTCTGAGTTGTATAGTGATTATTAGCATTCAAGGTAAGTGGTCTAGTACTTAGTTCTTCTTCATCTTCTACTATTTCTTGTGCTTGAATTGGGAATTAATTCTTAGTTCAATTCTGGAATTGGATATTTGAATTGTAGTGGTAGAACAAAAGAAGGACAAAGGAAAAGCAAAAATTGGTGAATCAAGTGCAAAATGAGCTATTGGACCAAAGGATTGAGAGGTTTGGGAAATGCCACTTTGTGCATTATATTAAGATAGTATGAACTCTGAGTTACATGATTAAATTATATGTTTGAATGAATTGAAAATGTGTAATTTTGTGCTATTATGAATCGTGTTGGAATGATGTGCTGATGAAGTAGCTAATGGCCGTAATATGTGGATATATATATATATATATATATATATATATATATATATATATATATATATATATATATATATATATATATATATATATATATATATATATATATATTACTTTGTTATAAATGATTTGCGATGCTACTATGTAAGTAGTGAAAGTGTTGCTTAACATGAAGTTGAGTGTGTTAGGGTATATATGTGCACGTTGGGGTAGTGTTGCATAAGTTGGAGAGTGAAAATCTACTAGTGGAATTGAATTCAAACTTGACTAGCTTGTGTTAGTAAAACTGAATTTGTAGGGTATTTGATCTTATAGGTTGGTATGAGCTATAATTTTAATAGTATAACTCTAATTTGAATGAGATATAAGGCATTTAGTTCCTAAGGGATGTGCCTATAAGTGTCTGGAAGTAGTTGTATTGAATTGGGGACTCTTCGATCTTCAAAATGTGTACTTGAGTTGGTTTATCTTGGTAGGAGGGCTTTTGGTGCATGTAAGCTTCTATTGGCCATAACTCCTCAAATACAAGACTAAAAATAATGAGAATTATGCCATTGTACTCTTGACATGTAGATAGGTAAGTGTTTAGAAGACCATGTTAGCAAATAACAAGGTTAGAATGGGTTATGAGAATCCTATGTGTTAGTGTGACAAACTGTGGAAGCAGGAAGTTGGTGTAAGGGAGCTTTGAATAGAAAATTCAGTTCTATCGTGAGCATGATATAATGCTCCTTTAGGCGGATTATGGCTTCTGATGCGAGCACGTGCAATTGTGCGAGTGCGACAGAGGCGAGGGCTGGGTTCTGTCGTTGACGTGACTTAGGTCGCGATCGCGATAGAAGCTAATCCTCGACTCTATCACGAGCATGACACGAGTCGCGAGCGTGACACTTCTGGTTGTTTGAAATGACTTCTCAGTTGGCTTAATTTGTTAAATTAATACGTTTGGTTGATAAACAAACATGTATAAGAAAGCTATTATTGCGATATGCATGTGAATATATATATATATATATATATATATATATATATATATATATATATATATATATATATATATATATGCCAAGGTTGATGAATTATGAAGTAAACCATAGTGTAAATGAGTAATGGGATGATTCCTATTGAATGCTATGATAATAATGATATTTTCTATGACAATGTGAATAAACCGGATTAATAACTTAGCCTGCGAGTCAAGTAGTGGATAGATAGGCATGCCTATAGGGTGTAAGTGCTGCAGCCAAAGTGTTCGATTCCTCTAGAATCCCAATGCGTATTGAGTCCTTGGATTCTTGAAGTGAATATTATATCTCTTATTGATTAGTTCTGTACCTATGAGTACTGATGCAATAGTGTGTATCTCTAGATACAAATGCGATGACTATACTTTTGAGTACTGATGCGATATCCATTGTCCGCGCCTTTAAATTGCAGGCAAGGCTTGATAATTAAATAAGCTATAAGGTGTAAGTGAATGATATATAATATGAGAACATGAATGTGTTATATTATAGTTTGGCATGTGATAATGTGTCTTGGAATGTGTTAACTAGCATGATTTTATGAATATTGAAAGTGTACTAAAAAGTATGACTTCAAGGCATGTATTAAGGTGAAGGCTGATGTGTGAGCTTGTATTATTGTTATTTAAGGAATGCTATGATTGTATATATATATGTGCATATTTTGTATGTTGTTTCCCCACTAAGCGTTATCGCTTAGCATTGGGTTTTCAATCCGTGTATATTCAGAAGCGAAGTGTTTTGAAGGACGGCTCCGCATACCAACAGTCAACACTAGGACTCTTCGTTTAGTGTAGGTTTTGTGATTTTGTACTATGTAGTCATGCTTAATCATTTTAGGTATGTAATATGTAATCATATTATGTAATAGCTGACTTAGTAATATAACTTTGTAAACTGAGATGAAGTATTTGAATGAGTATGCATAGTGTTTATCTTCCGCTGCATGAGAATGAAATTAATTGGTTTAGGATTTTATAGGTCAGGGTTGTGGTTTGTGATGTGCATGTGATGTGTGTGTCATGACAACCATTCTCGGCTGCCGCAGTGAAGCTATGTGAGTGGATGAGAATGGGGTGTTACAGAGAATATATGTTATTTTAAGTTAATATGTATTAAGCAGGACTATTGATATGCAGTGCGTGTTATTTTATGACTTCGATAGAAGTCCCTTGTTCTTTTTATCCCCACTAAACGTTATTGCTTAGCACGGGTATTTTCCTATGTAGGTTACGGTTTCAATTCAGATTTTTGCACATCTGCAGGCCACTAGGAGCTTGAGTGGAGTACCGTATTTTTGTATATGGATCTTTTTGTACTGTATAGTATAGTGGCATGTAAAGAGAATTAGTATATGTAGTGAATTGTTAATTGTAACTATGACCATGTATTATGGATAACAATAATTTTGTAATAGATGAACAATGATTGTAACACCCCATTTTTCACCCTAGTAGGATTTGCAGTGTTAAGTGTATAGCAAGAGTATAAAAGTATTAGTATATACAGGGAATAATGGATTTAGAAGATGCAATTGCAAGAGAAGAATAAGTTGAAAGAGGAAAGAATTGATTTGAGGGACTGTAACACCCCGTTTCCCACCCTAATAGTTTAAGCATATGCTTGTGTGTGTTTTAGGAGGTAATTGTGTGATTTATTGCTTTAATTATTGGTATAAGATTCAATTGCATGATATTAGTTAATTGGATGTTTTGATTGTGTGGTGAAGGAAAGAAGAAGGATTAAGTTGGAACTTTGCCCATACCACCATAAGAACTTGACAAGTGCAGGAAAGAGAAAAATAAAGGGTAGATAAGGATGAGAGAGCATGTGAGGGAGCATCTGCCCTCCCATTTCTGCCTCTCTTCCTCTTCGTCTCCCTCTTCTTCTTCTCTTTTTCTCACTTCTTGTTCCTTTGATTTTCTATGCATTCTTGTGAAGTTTGAGTTGGTTTTTGGCAAATTTCCAGCTTTAGGTAACTATTTGTTCTTTCTTCTTCTTCTTCTTCTTCTTCTTCTTCTCTCCTTCTCTTGTCTTCCTTTATTGGGTTTGTGTTTAGGTTTTGAGCTATTTGTATGGTTGGGTTGGTTTTAGCAAAAAATCTTGCTAGAGATCTTAAGGGGAAAGATAAAGCAAGTGGGAGTGAAGCTAAGTGAATTTTGGGAAGCTTTGAAGCCAAGAGGTTTGGAAATTTGTGAATTTGTGTATATTTTGATTTTGGTATTTTGATATGATTTTCTAGAAATTTGTGAGGTTTAACTTGTTTGTGCCTATATAAATGTTGTGGGTTTTGATTTATTTGAATAGAGATGCCATGGTTGTGGTGTTTTGGATCAAAGTTTAAGATTGTGTGAGTTTTGGAGGAAAAATTATGGGTTTGATGAACTCTTGATTTTGATTGCCTAATTTGGATGATTAATTTGTATTAATTAGATTAAAACATGGGTTTATGTTGTATAATGTGTAGTGAATGCTTGTTATTGATTGTGTTAAAGTTTGATGAGTCTATTGCAAGTTGGGTTGGTTTTGGGTATGGATATCTGCAGATTTTTGGCTGAGGGAGCTGGAAATTGACTCTGTTGTGAGCGTGATAGAGCCCTGTTATCCAAGCTCCTGCAGAAAATGGTTTCTGTCATGGGCATGACTTCGATGGTGAGTGCAACAGTGAGCTCGGTTCTGCCGGGCAGATTACCGTCTCGAGCGCGCCTATGCACGCGAGCACTACAGTAACCTCCCCGCCCTCTATCTTGAGCGCATTAGAGGCTTGCCAGCCCTTCTTTATACGAGTGCGAGGGCTATCGAGAAAGCAATACTGGGCAAGTTTTGCCTCTATCGCGGGCGTGACACCCGTCGCGAGCACAACAGTTTCCTTTTTTGCTTTTCTATTTTCTTTTATAATAATTGACATAAATGATTACTCTTGTGATGCAAATACTTTTGTGTATGAACTATTATGTGCTCCAATGGATTTCTTTTATGTAATATTTATGCGTAGCCTGTAAGAGTCAAGTTAGTGGATTGTTAGGCATGCCTAAAGAGTTCTGTTAACTGCAGCTCCAATGTGTTCTCAACCCTGATTATGTCACTATTTAGGTCCTCATGATCCTTAATATGTTCGGATCTTGTTTAAGATCCTCAATGTAAAAATGTTTTTGGATGAAAATAAAGAAATTTCTTTTGACCGTACCCACGGGTACTAATGTGTTCACTCGTTATCCGTTACTAAGAGTTTGCAGGCATATATGTGTGATTTTTTTTTGAATGTCATCTTATTATATTGATGAGTATATGTTATAGAACTCTTATGAATGCAGTGCATGATATAAAGTTATTATGCTCTTATGGAATTTTAATATGCTTGTGACATATGCATGTGTTTTGCCTTAACAGCCATTGTGAATGGTCGTTCATCTTTTGTTTCCCCACTAAGCATTATCGCTTAGCATGGGTGTTTTATACGTGCAGATGCGGAAGCTGTGAAGTTTTTGGAAGGTCAGCAGCAGTTTAGGCCAACACAATAGGAGAGCTTTCTTTTAAAGAGATTTATGTTTTGTTATTGTATCGTTTTGTATAATCTCGAAATGCCTTTTTGGTCATTGTAATCCTCCAGCTGTATATTTTGTAAAGTTGTAAAGATAGATTTTGTACTCCTTTATACATATCTTTTGTAATGAATATTCAGTTAAATCAATGAATGATTTGGATTTCTGTTGGCAGTTTGAGCCCAATTCTATAAGAAGTTAAATGTTTTAGTTTATTCTATTTATTTTGTTATTATATGCATGTTTGTGGTTCATTTTGGTGACACCCTTACCTATGCGGGGTCTCACTCTCTTGTGAGTGAGCTCCATTATGTATAGGTAGGGGGTGTTACAATTTTTGGTACCAGAGCCTAGGTTTAGGCATTTCTGGACGATCGTAGGATATAAATATATGTTTAGGACTGTGTTGGCCAATGTTTTATAGTAGATGGAGCCTGCGCGTGGGTCTCGAGGGGTCAGTAGATAGTGCTAATCCCCAAGAGCAAGATCCATCTGTGTTTGGTCCTGCTTAGCTAGCTAGGATGCAACTTGAGGCACCAGCCATGCCTTTCGAGGCTATGTTAAAGATATCCCAGGACATGGCTAGGGTTTTAGAGAGGGTGACGATACCGAGAGCCCCGATTGAGAGTACGAGGAAGTCTGGGGCGGAAGATTTCTATGGGATGGGTTTGGATGAGTCTGAGTCGGTAGAGAAGTGGATAGAGAAGGTAGCAAGTTTTGGAAGAGATTCGTTGTCCACCAGATAGGTAAGTGGAGTGTGTAGTCTAGCTCCTGCAGGGTTCTGCCTACGACTTGTGGAAGTTAGTCCGTAGGCATCGTCAGTTGCCCGACCAAGTCACATGGGAATTCTTTGAGCGGGAATTTAATAATAAGTATGTGACTAAAGCGTATAAAGAGGCGCGATGGGTGCAATTTCTAAGTCTCAAATAGAGAACATTATATGTGGCTAAGTATGAGAAGGAATTTGATAGACTTAGTAAGTATGCTCCACCGGGTATCCTCACCGAAGATTTCCATTGTCAGCACTTTGAAGCTGGTCTGAATGAGTCTTTGAGAGTGATGTTGATATCTTTGATGAGTGCCCCTACAGTCAGTTATTATTAGATCGTACAGCCAGCTTTGCGAGCGAAACGCTCTGAGACAATTTTGAGTGAGAGAGCTCAGAGAAGGAATCCCCCTTGTGGAGGTTCATCCTCGGGTAAGAGATCAAGGAACCCACATGCAAATTCTCCAGATGAGTCCTCCACTAGTCCTGCTACGAGGGGTAGAAGGCAGGGATCTTCGATTATGTCAGGTGCTGGTATAGGTGGTTCGGGTGCCAGGAGTGAAGTGGTGCCTGAGTGCTCTCATTGAAGTAAGCGTCATAAAGGTGAGTGCCATTGGCTGACTGGAGGTTGTTTTTGATGCGATAGCACGGACCATTTTCTGGCTAATTACCCTAAGTTTAATGAGAACACTCGAGATTAGCAAGAGGCCAATAGAGTTAGATCGAATGCCCATCAAGCTAGTCGAGGTAGAGGTAGAGGAAGAGGTCGTGGTAGTTAGCATAGAGAGGGAGCTCCATCTGTGTTAGTGGATCGTCCCTAGATGGCGCCAGCAAGAGCCTATGCAATGAGAGCTCGGGAAGAGCAGGATGCGCCGGAAATGATTGCAGGTAAGTTCCTACTCTATGACACTAAGTTATATGCTCTAATAGACCCTGGGTCCACACACTCATATTTGTGTTCAGATAGTTTGCATGCTAAGTTGCCTGATGTTGATCAGTTAGAGTATGAGATTTGTGTGATTAGTCCTTTAGGGCAGAGTGGCAATGTGAGTAGGGTGCATAGAAATTGTCCTTTAATGGTTCAAGGTTTAGGATTTCTAGTTGATCTGAATGATTTGCCTTTTCATGAGTTTGATCTTATATTTGGAATGGATTGGCTATGTAAGCATCGGGCTGTTGTGGATTATCATAGGAAGACAGTGGTACTTTGGAATGGAGATCAGTTTTCTATTGTAGTGAGAGGATTGGGTTATGGTTCTATGGGCAATGTTATTTCAGCTATGCAAGCTAAGCGTTGTATGAGGAAGGGATGTGAGGTATTTTTGGCAGTAGTGCTGGATTTTAAGTGAAGTCAAGTAAGAATTCAGGATATTCTTATGGTTAGAGAGTTTGAGGATGTGTTTTTGGGATAATTGCCTAGTTGACCTCCTGAGAGAGAGGTTGAGCTATCCATAGAGATTATACCGGGTACTGCTTCTCTTTCTAAAGCACCTTATTGAATGGTTCCTGTAGAATTGAGAGAGCTTAAGACTCAATTATAGGAGCTATTGGATAAAGGCTTTATTAGACCCAGTGTATCTCCATGGGGTGCTCCGATTTTGTTTGTCAAGAAGAAGGATGGGATACTAAGAATGTGCATTGATTACCGTCAGATTAATAAGGTTACTATGAAGAACAAGTATCCGTTGCCTAGGATTGAGGACCTTTTTGATCAATTGGGAGCTGCTGGAGTCTTTTCTAAGATTGACTTGCGGTCCGGTTATTATCAGTTTCGAGTTAAAGATTCAGATGTGGCTAAGACTACTTTTTGGACGTGATATGGCCATTATGAGTTTTTAGTGATGCCATTTGGATTGACGAATGCACCAGTGGCCTTTATGGATTTGATGAACCGGGTATTTAGGCCATATCTCGACTGTTTTGTTATTGTGTTCATAGATGACATCTTGGTATACTCAAATAATGAGCGTGAGCACGAAGAGCATCTTCGGATCATGCTTCAAGTTTTGAGGGATCACCATTTGTTTGTGAAGCTTAGCAAGTGTGAGTTTTGGCTGAAGGAGGTGTCCTTTTTAGGCCACATTGTTTCTTCTGAAGGTATTCGGGTGGATCTGTCAAAAGTAGAGGCTATTGTGAATTGGCAACTGCTGAAGAATGTGCCGGAAGTAAGGAGTTTTCTGGGTTTAGCCGGATATTATAGGCGATTTGTGAAAGGGTTTTCAGTTATTGCTAGGCTCCTATACTTACTCAACCCATTTTGGGTAAAGAGTATGTTATGTATAGTGATGCTTCAGGTGTTGGACTTGGCTGTGTTCTGATGCAAGAGGGTAAAGTGGTAGCCTATGCGTCTCGACAACTGAAGCCTCATAAGAGAAATTATCCAATGCACGACTTAGAGTTAGCTGCTGTGATTTTTTCTCTTAAGATTTGGCATCATTTTCTATATGGGGAAACATGTAGAATTTTCACGGACCACAAGAGTTTGAAGTATCTCCTCACGCAGAAAGAATTGAATTTGAGGCATTGTCGATGGTTATAACTATTCAAAGACTATGATTGCATTTTGGACTATCACCCGAGAAAGGCAAATGCAGCCGCAGATGCGTTAAGTCAGAAGTCGGTTTCGACTCTGGCATTGAGACATTGTAAGTGGAGATTTGATTCGAAAGGAGCTTTGATTTCCCAATTGAAAGTAAGGCCTTCTCTGAAGCAATTGATTGTTGATGCTTAGAGAAATGATCTAGAATTACAAGAAATGATACAAGTAGCTCAAAATGGGAGTCAGATTGACTTTTGTGTTAAGGAGGGTCCTAAGTTACAAAGATCATTTGTGTGTGCCTAATAATGGTTAGTTGAAGAGAAAGCTTTTGTTAGAAGCACACATTAAGGTTTCACTATGCATCTCGGAAGCGAAAAGATGTATCGGGATCTGAAGCAATTTTACTGGTGGCCCGGTATGAAGAGGGATGTAGTGGATTTTATTTCCAAATGCCTAATTTGTCAACAGGTAAAGGCTGAGCACCAAGTTCCATCTGGGTTGCTCAATCCTTTACTTATCCCTCAATGGAAGTGGGATTATATCACAATGGATTTTGTGACGGGTTTGTCGATGACTCAGAGGAAGCATGATTCAGTATGGGTTATTGTTGATCGACTTAGCAAGTCGGCTCACTTTCTACCAGTTCGGCTTGATTATCCAATGGATAGACTGGCAAAAATCTATGTTAATGAGATAGATAGATTGCATGGAATTCCACTGTCGATTGTATCAGATCGGGATCCAAGGTTTACGTCAAAATTTTGGAAAGAGTTGCAAGCAGCCTTGGGTACTCGATTGAATTTCAATACTGCTTTCTATCCTCAGACAGACGGGCAGTCAGAGAGAGTCATTCAGATTCTAGAGGATATGCTTTGGGGTTGTGCTTTGGATTTTTTAGGCAAATGGGACAGATATGTGTCATTGATGGAGTTTGCATATAATAATAGTCACCAGGTGAGCATTGGAATGTCACCGTATGAGGCTTTGTATGGAAGAAAGTGTAGAACTCTAGTTTGTTGGACTGAATTGACTGAATGCTCTTTTATGGGTCTAGAGTTGGTTAGAGATACTGAAGAGAATATTCGAGTGGTTCAGCAAAATTTGAAAGCAGCCAAAGATAGACAGAAATCATATTCTAACTTGAAGCATGAAGACATTCAGTTTGATGTCGGAGACAAGGTGTTTTTGAAAGTGTCGCCATGGCATAAGATTCTTCGGTTCGGTAAGAAAGGAATGTTAAGCCCTAGGTTTATTGGAGTGTTTGAGATTTTGGATAAGATTGGTCCAGTTGCCTATAGGTTAGCTTTGGCATTGGATTTATAGAAGTTGCACGATGTGTTTCATGTGTCAATGCTTTGCCGGTATAGGTCAGATGCGTCACATGTGCTATCAGTTCAAGAAGTACAGGTTCATCCGGATTATTCTTATGATGAGAAATCGAAAGTTATTTTGGCTCGCGAAATGAGAAAGCTTTAGAATAAGCAAATTCCTTTGGTTAAGGTTTTATGGCAACACCATGGAGTGGAAGAAGCAACTTGGGAACCAGAGTCAATGATGAGGTCTCAGCACCCACAGTTATTCAGTTCAGGTGAGAATTTCGAGGATGAAATTCTTTTAATGGGGGGGTGTATTGTAACACCCCATTTCCCACCCTAGTAGTTTAAGCATATGCTTGTGTGTGTTTTAGGAGGTAATTGTGTGATTTATTGCTTTAATTATTGGTATAGGAGTCAATTGCATGATATTAGTTAATTGGATGTTTTGATTGTGTGGTAAAGGAAAGAAGAAGGATTAAGTTAGAACTTTGCCCATACCACCATAAGAACTTGACAAGTGTAGGAAAGAGAAAAATAAAGGGTAGATAAGGATGAGAGAGCATGTGAGGGAGCATCTGCCCTCCCGTTTCTGCCTCTCTTCCTCTTCTCTTCTTCTTCTCTTCTTCACTTCTTGTTCCTTTGATTTTCTAGGCAATCTTGTGAAGTTTGAGTTGGTTTTTGGCAAACTTCCAGCTTTGGGTAAGTATTTGTTCTTCTTCTTCTTCTTCTTCTTCTTCTTCTTCTTATTTTATTAGGTTTATGTTTAGGTTTTGAGCTATTTGTATAGTTGGGTTGGTTTTAGCATAGAATCTTGCTAGAGATCCTAAGGGGAAGGAGAAAGCAAGTGGGGGTGAAGCTAAGTGAATTTTGGGAAGCTTTGAAGCCAAGAGGTTTGGGAATTTGAGAATTTGTGTATATTTTGATTTTGGTATTTTGATATGATTTTTTAGAAATTTGTGAGGCTTAACTTGTTTATGCTTATATAAATGTTGTGGGTTTTGATTAATTTGAATAGATATGCCATGGTTGTGGTGTTTTGGATCAAAGTTTAAGATTGTGTGAGTTTTGGAGGAAAAATTATGGGTTTGATGAACTCTTGATTTTGATTGCCTAATTTGGATGATTAATTTGTGTTAATTAGAATAAAACATGGGTTTTATGTTGTATAATGTGTAGCGAATGCTTGTTATTGATTGTACTGAAGTTTGATGAGTCAATTGCAAGTTGGGTTAGTTTTGGGTATGGATTTCTGTAGATTTTCAACTGAGGAAGCTAGAAATCGACTCTGTCGTGAGTGTGACATCTATCATGAGCACGATAGAGCCCTATTATTCGAGCTTCCGTAGAAAAGGGCTTCTATCGGAGGTGCGACTTGGGTCACGAGCGTGACAGTGAGCTCGATTCTGTCGGGCAGATTATCATCGCGAGCGCAACAGTAACCTCCTTGCCATTTCTTGCAAGTGTGACAAAGACTTGCCAGCCCTTCTTTGCACAAGCGTGAAGGCTATCATGAGAGCAATGTTAGGCAAGTTTTGCCTCTGTTGTGGGTACGACAGTTGCCCTATTTGCTTTTCTGTATTCTTTTACAATAATTGACATGAATGATTACTCTTGGGATGCAAATACTTTTGTGTATGAGCTATTATGTGCTCTAATGGATGTCTTTTATGTAATGTTTATGCATAACCTGCAAGAGTCAAGTTATTGGATAGTTAGGCATGCCAAAAGAGTTCTGTTAGCTGTAACCCCAATGTGTGCTGATCAGGTCACCATTTGGGTTCTTGTGATCCCTAATGTGTTTGGATCTTTTTTAAAATGCTCAATGTGAAAATATTTTTGGATGAAAATAAAGAAATTTCTTTTGACCATACCCACGAGTACTAATGTGTTCACTCGTTATCCGCCACTAAGAGTTTGCAGGCGTATATGTGTGATTATTTTATGAATGTGATATTATTATATTAATGAGTATATATTATGGAACTCTTGTGAATGCAGTGCATGATATAAAGTTATTATGCTCTTATGGAATTTTGATATGCTTGTGACATATGCATATGTTTTGCCTTAACAGCCATTGTGAATGGTCGTCCATCTTTTGTTTCCCTAATAAGCGTTATCGCTTAGCACGGGTGTTCTATCCATGCAGGTGCAGAAGCTGTGAAGCTTTTGGAAGCTCAGCAGCAATCTAGGCCAACACAGTAAGAGAGCTTTCTTTTAAAGATATTTATGTTTTGTTATTGTATCTTTTTGTATAATCTCGAAATGCCGTTTTGGTCGTTGTAATCCTCCGGTTGTATATTTTGTAAAGTTGTAAAGACAGATTTTGTACTCCTTTATATATATCTTTTGTAATGAATATTCAGTTATATTAATGAATGATTTGGATTTTTGTTGGTAGTTGGAGCCCAGTTCTTTTAGATGTTAAATATTTTAGTTTATTCTATTTATTTCGTTATTATATGCATGTTTGTGGTTCATTTTGGTGGCACCCTTACCTATGCGGGGTCTCACTCTCTTGTGAGTGAGCTCCCTTACGTATAGGTAGGGGGTGTTACAGGGACTATAGTGTAATTGGGATTAAGAGGTTGTGGTTGTGCTGAATTCGTGCTCTGTCGCGAGCGCGATAATGGTCGCGGGAGCGACAGAATGCAGTTTGGCAAGTTTAACGAGAGTTGGACATGTGACGAAATGGGGGTTTGACATTTGGACCTAAACTTGATATTTATAGACATTTATGAGTGTTTGGTGGCCTTAACTATGTTAGTTTGTTGGCCCTTACTCTTGGATCCTCTCTCTTTGACTTTGCATTTTCTGCTTTTGGCTTTCTTTAACTTCCTTTTCTCTTTTTTTTGTTCCTTCCTCATGACCCTTGTTCTTCATCACATTTGAGTTCCTTAAGTTAAGGGTTATTCTTGGATTGGTTTGAAGAGTTTAGTAGGAGATTAAAGGTTGTGTAAAAGAAAATGTCAAGGTAAGTGGTTTGAATTTCGGATTATTGATCTTCTTCTCCTGCTTGGTTTTTGTTTTGATTTTTAAGTAAATGAATCATGGATTAAATGTTTTTTTTGGTGAATTTGTGCTTAGAAGCTGTGGATAAGAGACAAGACAAAGGCAAGGAGAAGGTTTGAGCAAGAAGAGTTACAGATCAAGCTGCGTTTTGAAGGTTGGGATCGTGTGTGATTTTCTGTAGTTGCATGGTTGATGAGTTGTGTTTTGGTTGGAATTCTTAGTAGATATAAGTTGATTTGAGTAGAAAATACGGTTCTTATATTAGTTAAAAAGTTTTATTAGATGAAAATAGTATGTATATGTTCATTTTGATTGCTTGCAGTTCTTAGTATGTAAGTTGTATTGAAGATATTTGATGAGTTACTTGCATAAGAATAATTATGTTGTAGGCCTTTTGTCTGGGTTGTGTTAAATTAGATTAGAAGGCATGTGTGTGAGATTGGGTTGATGTGTGTATAGTTATGCATGAGAGTGTGTGTGATGCGCGTCAGACCCGATCGATTCCCGGGAACCCGCTTTTAGGGCCCGAGAGGGTTTGCGTCTTTTGATCTTGGGCAATCATGAGATATTTTGGACACCTCTTTCCAATAGAACACTAGAAAGATTATTTAATCCCATGAAACTTTTTAGGCACTTTTGAGGTATTTTGGAGTTGCCACCCAATTTATAAGAAATTGGGAAAGATTGTCTAACCTCGGGGGTCTAAACTAGAGAAAGATTCGGAACTTCACTCTTATTAATGCCTTGGTTAATTATAACTGGGTTTTTAATTTTAAATTTCTATCGCTCTTCTCACATGGTTATGCATTAAAAATAAAGCGCAAATAAAGCACCAAAGAAAGTAGTAAAAGAAAGCAATAAAATAAAAAAAACTAAAAAAAAGATAAAAATTGGGACAAAAATACAATCCCCCAAAATAAAATAAAAAAGTATTAAAATTTGGAACAAAAATACAATCCCCCAAAGAAAATCAAACGAAACGTAAATAAATAACAAACTTCAATAAGAAAATAAAATTCATAAATTAGGATATTATTTAAAATAGGAACATCGGTTCCTTTATATTCATTTTAGAAAATCGAAAAGTTATTTTTGGTATGCTTGGGAAAAATCGGGATGAGTGATCCTATTTTAAGAGAATTAATTCTTCCTTTTAAAAGTGAATTTTTATTGGTTGAAATTAGGACATTGGTCCCATTTTATTAGAAAATCCCAATTTATAAATATAAACTTTTTGTAATTTTTTAATTAACGTGCATAAAAATAAATAACTACATCTATTACATATTACATAATAAAACCAAATAAAAGCAAAATAATTAAGAATAATAAACAAACTAAAAATGACAAATTACATCATGAGGTTGTCTTCAAATCTCTATGGGCTCCCACTTGCCATTGAAAAGGCTCACACATAAAAAAATTATTGAAATAAAAAACACAAATAAAAGTGATGTTAGTAAAAAAAAATGAATTAAACATATAACACATGAAAATAAATAAAATAACATGCATTAAGTGACAAATCAATTAAATGACATAATAAAAACAAGTAACTTAACATATTAACAATTCAACATGCATAAAAAACAAAACTGATAAAAATGATAATAACAAATTATAACAATAAACAAGAATAATAAAAGTAATAATAATAATAATAATAATAATAATAATAATAATAATAATAATAATATTAATGATAGCAACCATGACATTAATAATAATGATAATAGATAATAATAATAAGAGTAAGAGTAATAACAATAATGATAGCAACAATGACAATAATAATAATGATAATAACAAATAATACTAACAATAATAATAATAATAATAATAATAATAATAATAATAATAATAATAATAATAATAATAATAATAATAATAATGATAATAATGATAATAATAATACCAATGATGATAATAATCACAATAATGATAATAATAAAACAAAAGTAATAATGAAATTAACAATAAACATAATAATAATAAACAATAACAATAAAAAAATGAACAATCAAGCAAGTAAAAATAAAACAAATAAAATAAACAAAACATGTTAAGTAATAATACTAATGATAATAATAATAATAATATATGAACCAAAGTAATGATAATAATAATAATAATAATAATAATAATAATAATAATAATAATAATAACAACAACAACAACAACAAAAGATGAACAATCAAATAAACATGCAAGATTGAAATAAAATGTTATAAAAATATTAAATCACATAACTAAATTACATAAACAAATAAGAACAAGAACAAAAGATTTAAAAATCTATATGATGACTAATTAATTGTAAACAAAAATTAGATTAAAAATTGAGCCTAAAATACTTACCCTCAAAATTTGATGTGATGAATGAAGGTAGATGACAAATTTTCTTGTCTTGATTTAGGAAAATAAAATATTTAACAAAATTTTGTTCCAAAAATAAATAATTAATTTATTTGTCTTAACGAAAAAAAATGTAAAAAAGAAATAAAAAAATTCACAAGAACAAAAAATTGTTCTCTTTGACTCAAGAATTAACTGAAGAAAAATTAAAAATACTTGGGGAATTTGTTCTTGGGGAAGAAGGAAAAAAATAAGAAGAAGAAGAAGAGAGAAAATAAATTTTTCTTAAGAAAAATTTCCCTTAATTCTATCTCTAAAAAACAATTTATGCCTCATTAAAAATTAGATTTTTAATGAAGAATTTAAAATAATTTAATTCCCATTAACACCAAAAAACTGAAGAATTTGAAGGGTTTAGAAGACAAATGGTTTTAAAATTAAATGCTACAAAAAAAAATCGAGAACAAAATACAAATTTGGGCCAAAAACGCACCTGGGGGCTGCAGGGGGCGTCGAACGTGCGGCAGGGGCGAGAGCTGTGACGCGCGTGGACTCGACCCGTTCTCGGGATGCCCGCTTTTAGGACCTGAGAGGGGTTTGCGTCTTTTAATCTTGCACAATCATGAGATATTTTGGACACCTCTTTCCAATATAACACTGGAAAGATCATTTAATTTCATGAAACGTTTAGGCACCTTTGAGGTATTTTGGAGTTGCCACCCAATTTACAAGAAATTGGGAAAGTTCGTCTAAACTCGGGGGTCTAAACCAGAGAAAGATTTGAAACTTTACTCTTATTAATGTTTTGGTTAATTATAAATGGGTTTTTAATTTTAAATCTCTTTCTCTCTTCTCACACAGTCATACATAAAAAAATAAAGCGCAAATCAAGCAGCAAAAAAAATAGTAAAGAAAGCAATCTAAAGAAAGATAAAAAGTGGGACAAAATACAATCCCCTAAAATGAAAAAGGTATTAAAATTTGGGACAGAAAATACAATCCCCCATATAAAATCAAATAAAACAAAAATAAATAACAAACTTGAATAAGGAAATAAACATTCATAAATCGGGATATTATTTAAAATAGGAACATTGGTTCTTTCATGTTCACTTTAGAAAATCGAAGAGTTATTTTTGGTATACTTTGGGAAAATCGGGATGAGTGATCCCATTTTAAGAAAATTAACTCTTCTTTTTAAATATGAGTTTTTATGGGTTGAAATTAGGATATTGGTCCCATTTTATTAGAAAAAGTCCAATTTATTAATATAAAACTTTTTATGTGATTTTTTAATTAACGTGCATAAAAAATAAATAAACTTATTACAAATTACATAATAAAAACAAAATAAACCCAAAATACCGAAAAATAATAAAAAAAATACTAAAATGACACATTAAATCAAGATGGTGTCTTCAAATCTCCATAGGCTCCCATTTGCCATTGTAAAAGCTCACACATAAAAAATAAGTATTGAAATAAAAAAAAAACACAAATAAAAGTGATGTTAGTAATAAAAAATGGATTAAACATATAACATATGAAAATGAATTAAAATAAATAAAATACAATGCATCATGCATGACAAATCAATTAAAGAACATAATAAAAATAAGTAACTTAACATATTAACAATTTAACATGCATAAAAAGCATAAATAAAAATAATAATAACAAATTATAACAATAAACAAGAATAATAAAAGTAATAATAATAATGATGATAGTAGTAATAATAGATAATAATAATAAGAGTAAGAGTATAATAATAATAATAATAATAATAATAATAATAATAATAATAATAATAAAACAAAAGTAATAATAATAACAATAACAATAAGGATAATAAACAATAATAATAAAGACGATAAACAATCAAGTAAGCAAAAAATAACAAAAAATAAAATAAAAAAAATATGTTAAGACATGGTAAATAATAATAATAATAATAATAATAATAATAATAATATATGAACAAAAGTAATGATAATAATAACAATAATAATAAAAATAACAACAAAAGATGAACAATCAAATAAATATGCAAGAATAAAATAAAATATGCTAAAAATATTAAATCACATAAACAATTTAAAAAGCAACAAAGATTTAAAAATCTACATGATGACTATTTAATTGTAAACAAAAATTAAATTAAAAATTGAGTCTAAAATGCTTACTCTCAAAATTTGATTTGATAAATGAAGGTAGATGATCAATTTTCTTGTCTTGATTTGTACAAAATAATATTAGAAAAATAAAATATGGAGGATAAATTTTATCTCAAGATCAAAGAATTATTTTTTTTAAGAAGAAAATTCTTAAAAAAGAAAAAGAAAATTCCGAAGAACAAAAATTGTTCTTTTTGCCTTAAAAATTAACTCGGAAAAATTAATTGGAATCTTTGGAGAATTTTTCTTGAAAAAAGAAGAAGAAATTTTTCTTAAGAAAAATCCTCCATTTTCTCTCTCAGAAAACCCCTTTTATACCTCCAAATAAATTAATTTTTAATGAAAAAATTAAATTAATTTAATTCCCATTAAATCCAAAAACTGAAGAATTTGAAGGGTTATAAGACAAAAAGATTTTAAAATTAAATTTTACAAAAAACATCGAAGAAAAACACGAATTTTGGGCCAAAAACGTCCAAAGGGCTATTGGAGGGGCGAAGGGCGCGCGGCAGGGGTGAGGGACACCAGCACGTGTCTGCGCGCCCGGCGCTGCCGATGCCCCCCCGACGGCCGATTTCGACGATTGTTTTTTTTTAATTTTTGCTAAAACACTATAATTTCAAAACTCGCTTTTTTTATCTTACAATAATTTTTAAAGTATTTTTAAAACACATTTTTATTTATTTCTAATAAATCAATTTTGACAAGGAAATCACCACTTTCAACTTTCATTTTTGCCCATAAATAGGGACAATTAATTTCATCATTGGGTAATACTGATCTGGGCTGCCTCATGACCCGATGTATACGATTGCCCCTAATTTTAGGGAGGCTAGTGCATGGGTGCCTAGGTGAGCCAAAATTTAGAAAAGGAAAGAGATGGGTACCTTAGGCTGCCTCCTTCCAGCTGCCCCCTGGAGAACAGTGCTGTGATTTGAATGCGAATGTTATCCTTATGGATCACTCTGAGTCCCTGACAAGACTACAAGGTGCAGACATAATTGAATATCACCGAGCCGTTAAATAGGCTACAAATGATTGCACCGAGTCGCTGACAAGTCTACAAAGTGTGGATGCTATCCTTAGATGTCTGCTCCAGACTTACAAAATGCAGGAGGTGCTCTCTTGAACTGCACTGAGTCTGCTCCAGACTTCAAAGTGCTGGGTGCCATCCTCAAATGGCGATACGCCGAGTCCGCTCCAGACTTACAAAATGCAGGAAGAGCTCTCTTGAGTTGTAACGAGTCTGCTCTAGACTTACAAAGTATGGGGTGCCATCCTCCAATGGCGATGTACCGAGTCCGCTTTGGACTTACAAAATGCAGGAAGAGCTCTCTTGAGCTGCACCGAGTCTGCTCCAGACTTACAAAGTACGGAGTGCCATCCCCCAATAGAGATACGTCGAGTCCGCTCCGGACTTACAAAATGCAGGGTTATTCTTCTGAACTGCACCGAGTCTGCTCTAGACTTATAAAGTGCTGGGTGCCATCCTTAAATTACGATGCGCCGAGTCTGCTCCAAACTTACAAAATGCGGGGAATGTCCTCCTCAGAGAACACGGGAATTTGCCTCTTAAGAGGACCCTGAGAATTTGCCTCTTAAGAGGACCCTGAGATTTTGCCTCTTAAGAGGACTTGGATAATTGTCTCTTAAGTGGTCTAGGAGATTTGCCTCTTAAGAGGTCTAGGAGATTGCCTCTTAAGAGGTCTTGGAGATTTACCAGCGTAGATTCTATCTTGTCCTAGTTGTCCAGCATGGGTGAGTGCTAACGTTGCTGTCCTTGACCAGCTTATATGCGTGTGGCCTTCATTTGGACTTTTCCTGCAAAACTGTGTGCATAGGAATATATACAATAGATAGTGCATGCATGTGTAAAAGGTCATATGCAGGTGTTTGCTAAAGAATTGAATGAAATGCATGCAAAAAGGATAGACCATGTCCTAGGTGGTTAAGGGTCCGTTAAGGATATGGCTTGGCTGCTCGATCATGCCTCCAAGGATCTAAAAGTGTCATCTTGGCTTAGAAACTCTGACCTGTAAACTTTTCAGAGAGAACCGTCAGGTGTGAATCTTTGCCCCCCGGTCAATGATCATACGCCCAGGATTCTAACTCATGTCCTAAATTATACCTTATCTGGCTGAAGGGAAATCATCCGAAGTAACGCCACCTTATCGTTCCAGGCATCGAAAGTCATTATTTTAAAGGTAGTGCGTCCCTTGTGGATTTTCACACTAGCTCTTCTTTATGGGAAATGCATCCCTTTAGGGATTTTCACATAACCCTTTGCCTAATTTTTGCCTGGAATAGACCCAACCCAATCCAGCGGCTTTTATTTATTTAATTTTTTTTATAGGGCAGACTGCCTGTTTCCACGTTTTCACCCTGCCTTTGGCGTAACTTTTGCTTAAAGAGCCAGTCACAGTTTTCATCTCTAATGGCTTTTTATTTTTATTTTTTTAGGAGACTAAAATCCTTTTGCTGTATGAATATTGGCCGTGTGAATTTCGGCTTTCCTTATAAACGTGCTGGTGAGTAGCTCGAAGCCGATGTCGGGGCAAGTTTGTTGAAGCGTCAGGATGACAATGGCAATAGAGGCCATACATAGTAAATTTCACATATGCGAAGAAGAAATAATGCGCTGCTTTTATGTTGGAACTTAAACCATTTTGAGTATGCGAGATAGATTGCTTTGCTTACATTAAAATATTATTATGTAAATGCATATGTTCCAGTTCGATTTCATCACGTATGGTCATCATTTGGCATTAATCTCAAAAATAAAAGACCCTAACTAATATCGAGATGGTTGTGATCATGCATAATGAAATCATGAGAACATAAAGAAAAAGCCATTAATATAATTAACGTAAATAGTACTGCATACATTAAGACTGAAAAAAGTTCAAATATGAAAAGCACATCTACTAGAAGGTTTCCTCCCCTATTTCTTGCGGTGCTCTGGATTGGTAATCTGTTTGTTATCAATGAGATCCTGAATATAGTCCTCAGAGTTCGACATTCATCAGTGTCATGCCCTGTAAGCTGATGGTAGGCACAGTATAGATCTGCTTGATGATCGAGATGCCCTTGACTTCTAGCGGGCTTAGCATGCATTGATTATAGCTTGCCCTCCTTCATCAACCTTTTAAGTACCTAAGACAATGACTTGCCTAGGTTGGAGAAATGCCTTTGGTCTGCTTTGGTAGCCGCTACATCTACCATGTTTTCAGATCGATTCCCATTGCCGGACCCTGATAACTTTCCTGCCCCCTGATTACCGTAATTTCTCAGGGCATAATTATCATTGTTGGCCTTTCTTGCCAAGCACTCTCCTTCAGCTTCTATGGCTATTTCTTTTAAGGACTCCCAGTCCTTTAAACCCTTCATTTTTAACCCATATTTTAGGTATGGGCTGGCATTCCTGATAAATAGCCTTATCTGGTCCGGAGTGTCCGGCTTCCTCTTCATCTCCATTACCCGGTTTCTCCATCGGGTTAGGTATTCATGAAATGACTCCCTTGACTTCTGCTGTAGTAGTTCTAGATCTTTCAGGGTTACCTCCATCCTCGTGCTGCAATCATACTGCCTTAGGAACTCTTCTGTCAATAGATCCCAGTCCTCTTTAGTCCTTCCGTCGAGTCCATGATACCAGTGCACCATTGGACCTGTCAAGCTCAAGTAGAAATATTCTATCTTCAGTCTTTTTGTCAACGTTGTACCCTTCATCACTAACGAGTACTGCTTCACATGTGCTGCTGGGTCTGAGGTGCCATCAAAGTTTGGCACGTTAGGCATCTTAAAATTCTGGGGAACTAGATCTTCACCCTCCAGCTCCTGGTCTTCAAGGTTCATGCCTCTTCCCGCTGTCAGCAAGCAAGTCATCGCTTTGAACCTCTACTCCATCTTTCTCCATATGGCCTCCTCTGGCTTGGGGGCCTGTGACGCCCATCGAACCCAGCAAGGGCCCTCACATTGAATCCGCTTTAGGATTCGAGGGACTGGTTAGCATCTTTTTGATCATGGATGTCATGAGATATCTTGGATACTTCCTCCCTAATAGAACATTGGAAAGGAAGATCTAGCCCATTGCACCTTTGGGCACCTTTGAGGTATCATGGAGTCGCCACCCAATTCACAAGGAATTGAGAAAGGTCTCTAACCTCTTATTGGTCAAGACCAGAGATTGGTGTTCTGAACTCCCCTCTTATTCATGCTTTGGTTAATTTATAAATGAGTTTTTAACTTCCTAAAGTTCCATCTCTCATTTCACACGATCAATGCATTTAAATTAAAGGCGCACCAAAAGCATATAAAGAAAATAAAGAAAAGTGATAAAAAGCGATAAATAAAGCGGTAAAGGGAAAGCGGTAAACACTCAAGCACACAGTTACAAAAGAGATAGAGGCGGAATACAATCCCTAATGAAAGAGAGCTAAAGGTATAGGTTGGGACGGAATACAATCCCAAAATTAAGTAATATTGCCCCAAAATTAATTACAAGGGCCCAAAAAGAGATGAACATAAATTTAAAACAATCAAAGAAAATCAAGTATAAAGAAAGGCATACACAAATAGGGACATTCATTTAAGTTTTGGGAACATTGGTTCCTTCGTGCTTATTTAGATGTTTAGGAACATTGGTTCCTTCGCGTTTATTTAAAGAGGGTTCGAAGAGTCGTTTTGGTCGTTTGATGAAAACGGGGATGAGTGATCCCATTTTTGGAGGAAATTGACCCTTCGTTTTAATTGTGATGTTTTTATTGTTGGGCTAAAATAGGGGACATTGGTCCCAATTTTATTAGTAAAAATCCCAATTTAATTGTAAAAATATTTTTGTGACTTTTTATCGCACGCGCACATAAGTAAAATAAGTATTTACAAGTAAGCACAAAACACATAAAGAGAGGGTTGAAAGGATCTCACCAAACGGGGGGACTCATCTATATGTTACGACCCAACAGGGGAGCCATGGGAAAGCTCACATAGTGCAACCCAAAATAAATTTCAGACAAAAAATAATGTCGAAATATTAGTAATAATTTTAGGTAAATTAATCAGACAAAAGCAAAATATAATAATAATGATAAAAATGGTAACTAATAGTAACAAATACTCATAATAATAAAAAATGTGAAATTGGATGTAAATCTAATGGCATTAATAACTATAATATTAATATGACTCAATTATACCAATAATAAATAAAATAGCAATAATAATATTAATAATATAGCAAATAATATTAACAACAATAAATAATAATAATAAAAATAATATAACAATAATAATAAACAAATAATAATAATACTAAAACTATAAAACAAATAAACATGACATAAATAATAATAAAATAATGAAATGATAGCAAAATGATAATGACAATACCAATAATAAATTAATGACATAACAATAATGATGAATGTAATAATCATGATAATACCACAATGATGATGGTAACAATAATAATGATAATAATAATAATAATAACAACAATAATAACAATATAACATCAATAAACATAAAATAAACATATGGTAATAATATAAATAAAAATAGAATATTAACAATAGTAAGTAAATAACGATAATAATAATAATAATAATAATAATAATAATAATAATAATAATAATAATAATAATAACAACAACAACAACAACAACAACAACAACAACAATAACGACAATAAGGAATAACAAAGAAATCAACTAGGACAAATAAACAGTATACCACTAGCAATGTTAATCACATTAAAAATGCCCAAAATAAAATGATATCAAGATAATAATAACAAATAAATGTAAAACAAAATAAAATTAAATGGGAACGGGTCCAAAGTGTTACCCTCAGAATTTATAGATCGAAAATAGGATGTCTCAATTCGTTCCCCTTGTCGATTTTTGTGGCGATAAGTACCCAAAGAAAGTATAAAAATCTGTGTTTTTAGATAAATTAGTTCAAGAAAATATTTTTGGTGGGATGAATGAGCCAAGAAAATTAATTTTTCCTGTTCAAATCAAACCCAAGATAAAATGTTACGGAGAAGAAAAATAAAAAAGATTACAGCTTGAGAATAAAACTCAAGGATTTTTGGAAGAATTTTTGAAGAAGAAGCTCTTTGCTAGAGAGAAAAAGCTAGGGAGAAAAGCCAAAAGAACCCTCTTGAATCCCAGTTGCCCCTCTCCCTCAAATGAAGAACAAAGCCCCCTCTTAATTTTCAGTCTTGGCCAAAAATAGGAAGGGACAGGAAATCTTTCATTTTTAGTTAATCAAAACAAGCATGAAAGTGTGAAAGAAACAGAAAAATCAGACTTGGAAAAACAAACTGGAAAAATGCAAACAAATTAGGCAAAAATGACCTGCGCGATAGGCGCGGCGCGAGAAAAAAAAGAAAATAAAAAATAAATAAAAAAAGAAAATAAAAATAAAAAAATAAAAATAAAAATAGAAACAAAATGAGAGTGAAAAAAAACGAATTTCCGCATTGAAATTTTTAGAGGATCAGGGGGGAATTTTTGACAAGGGAAGCGTCATTTTCGACACCTTCACTGGCAAGTATTGCTTTCATCATAGGGTAATTCTAATCTTGGACCGCCTTGGAACTCGGTGTCTACAGGGCCCTACCTCTTTTCATGATTGGCTCCCCTTGCTCTTCCTCACCCAAGTCACTCTCAGGTTTATGAGCTTCTCTATGCTCTACATGTGCTGGCACTCTGGGCTCAACTATAGGTGGGTCAACTGCCGCAGGGAGATCCTCTCTAATAGGCCCTTATTCATCTTGCCTCCCAGCTAGAGCAATAGGTTGTTGCCCAGCAAGTGGCGCTAAAGTAACAGCAAAGTTGGCCATCATCGCCATCATTCTGGCCTCAAACTCTTCCATTCTTTTTCCCACCTCCTCGGTGATCATTGCACGGGTTGCACTAGATTCACCTGACGGGTTAGCCATACCTGTTTCGGCTGATGATTCTGAGGAAAATATTTCACTACCTTCTGAGAGTGAATTTGAGCTCTGATCTGACCCTAGCTCTGGTAATCCAAAGAGTGAAATCCTTCTTAGCCGACCGTCGAGACCTCTAAACCACCTGGATGAATCTATGATGGCTGCACAATACACCTTGTTAGGATGATGCATGATTGAAATGCAATGCATGGTCATACTGATGTAGCATAGGTAAACACATGCAAGTATATATATCCTTCCAACCTTATCTCTCCCACACACGAGGTAGTATATTCTCTTTCCTAGGTGGGTTTTATCCAAGGGTTAACAGGGAACCCATTGGATGCGTGTAGTGCATGGTGAAAAATCGGTAGCATAACATCTGTCGCCTAATATACATACGTATGGGTTTTTGGCCATTATGTATTTAAACACTTCAACTAAATTAAGATGGTCCCACCGGGGCATGAAAGCTTTTGATGAAAGACCATTTAACTTAACTGACTTTGTTCAATATATAATAGCCCACATAGCAATCATAGGATTATGGTACATTTCACCTAGTAGAAATATGTATTGCCATTATATGAGCTTTGGCCAAAGGTGGTGACACTTTAGGGCTACCCAAGATAGTTTCGGAGCAAAGTTTCAAGATCCCCAGTGGAGTAGCCACTGTGACGCGCGCGGACCCGACCCGTTCCTAGGATGCCCGCTTTTAGGGCCCGAGAGGGATTTGCGTCTTTTGATCTTGGACAATCATGAGATATTTTATACACCTCCTTCCAATAGAACACTGGAAAGATCATCTAATCCCATGAAGCCTTTAGGCACCTTTGAGGTATTTTGGAGTCGCCACCCAAATTACAAGAAATTGGGAAAGTTCGTCTAACCTCAGGGGTCTAAACCAGAGAAAGATTTGGAACTTTACTCTTATTAATGGCTCGGTTATTTATAAATGGGTTTTCAATTTTAAATCTCTATCTCTCTTCTCACATCGTCATACATAAAAAAAAATAAAGCGCAAATCAAGCATAAAAAAAGCAGTAAAGAAAGCAATCTAAAGAAAGATAAAAAGTGGGACAAAATACAATCCCCCAAAATGAAAAAGGTATTAAAATTTGGGATATAAAATACAATCCTCCAAATAAAATGAAATAAAACAAAAATAAATAACAAACTTGAATAAGGAAATAAACATTCATAAATCGGGATATTATTTAAAATAGGAACATTGGTTCCTTCATGTTCACTTTAGAAAATCGAAGAGTTATTTTTGGTATACTTTGGGAAAATCGGGATGAGTGATCTCATTTTAAGAAAATTAACTATTCTTTTTAAATGTGAGTTTTTATGGATTGAAATTAGGACATTAGTCCCATTTTATTAGAAAAAGTCCAATTTATTAATATAAAACTTTTTATGTGATTTTTTAATTAATGTGCATAAAAAATAAATAAACTTATTACAAATTATATAATAAAAACAAAATAAACCCAAAATAACGAAAAATAAAAAAAATACTATTAAATCAAGATTGTGTCTTCAAATCTCCATGGGCTCCCATTTGCCATTGTAAAAGCTCGCACATAAAAAATAAGTATTGAAATAAAAAAACACAAATAAAAGTGATGTTAGTAATAAAAAATAGATTAAAAATATAACATATGAAAATGAATTAAAATCAATAAAATACAATGCATCATGTATGACAAATCAATTAAATGACATAATAAAAATAAGTAACTTAACATATTAATAATTCAACATGCATAAAAAGCATAAATAAAAATAATAATAACAAATTATAACAATAAACAAGAATAATAAAAGTAATAATAATAATAATGATGATAGTAGTAATAATAGATAACAATAATAAGAGTAAGAGTATAAAAATAATGATAGTAACAATGATAATAATAATAACATCACAATAGTAATTGTGACGCGCGCCGAACCTAGCAAAGGCTCTCGTGACGAGACCCGCTTTTAAGGCTCAAGGAATTGGTTCACGTCTTTTGATCTTGGGCATCATGAGATATTTTGGACTCCTCATTCCAATAGAATATTGGAAGGATCGTCTAGCCTCATAACACGATTTAGGCACCTTTTTGAGGTATTTTGGAGTCGCCACCAAATTTACAAGAAATTGGAAAAAGTCATCTAACCTCGGGGGTCTTAAACCAGAGAAGGTGTTTGGAACTTCACGCTTATTAATGTCTTAAGTTAAATTTATAAATGAGTTTTTAAGAAATCAAAATTTCATTTCTCGTCTCACGCGGCCATGCAATAAATTTAAAGCGCATTGCAATCATATTGGAAAGCGGTAAAGAAAGCGGTAAATAAATTCCATGCGAAAAAATATGGGATAGAACAATCCCTAAAATAAAGAAAGCATAAAAGAATAAAATTTGCCCCAAAATTAATTACAAGGGCCTAAAATAAATTAATGAATACTACCAAAAGAATAAATAATATAAAATATATCATGCATAAATAGGGACATTTATTGGGATTAGGAACATTGGTTCCCTTTTATTGACTTAGAAAATTGGAGAACTATTTTGTGGGTATTTATTGAAAAAAACCGGGATGAGTGATCCCATTTTAGGAAAATTAATTCTTCTTTTGAATGTGAGATTTTATTGGTTAAAATAGGATATTGGTCCATTGTATTAGGAAAAACCCAATTTTAATTATTGTAAAAAACATGATTTTCTATAATACGAATGAATATGAAATACATTTTACATACAAAATAATCAATAATATAAAGAAAATACAATAAATAGAAATGCAAACTCAAATTCCGAAGGTCTTTAATTTCCTGATCCTCTGGCCCGCTCAGAAATATCACTCATAGTGAAATAAATAAATTTTGAGGTCATAAAAAAAGAATAAAATAAAATGTTAGTGAATTAAATCAAATATATAAAGCATGATATAACCAGACAACCAATAAAATAATATAACAATCAATTAAATCAATTAGATATAAACAATCAATTACATCAATTAGATATATACAATTAATTACTTTAATTAAATATTAACAATCAATTAAATCAATTAGATATAAACAATTAATTACATCAATTAGATATATACAATTAATTACTTTAATTAAATATTAACAATCAATTAAATCCAGTAGATATAAACAATCAATTACATCAATTAAATATAAACCAAAATTAATAGTTGCAGCAAGAAAACAGGTTGAGTAGATATTGAAAATTAATTAAACAAATAATAACAAGTAAGAATCAATTAGAAATAAAACAATTATTATTAATTAGTTTATAAACCATGTTCATGCATCATGCAGATAAATTAATTTAAGCTAATGTTATTCATGACAAACACATTAATATACATATAAATAAATAATGGCAACCCACAGATTAATCACAACAAGCAATTAATAAATAACTTAATAACTAGATTAATTCTTAAGTTAACTATTAATAATAACTCATAACACCTAAGTAACCAATGAACAGTAGCCACATTAAAAAACAAAATGGTGACCGGAATAATAATAACAACAGTAGTGAATAGTTTTATCAATATACAAAAGCAAAATTAACAGCAAACAATAATGAAAGAATAAAAATAAAAGATAAACAGATTAATAACAAATGTTAATGATAAACAACCAATAACAAATGATTTATCATGTCAAAACGTAAAATACATCCAATAACAAATAAGTGATAACAACAGAAAAAATGAAATAATAAAGAACAATAGGAAATATATATAGTATATACAACGGAGGGAACAAAATCAAAGAACAAAATATACAGTATATACAATTAATGAAAACTGATTAGCAAAGTAGAAATAAGAAGGAAATAGAAAGAGAAAGAGAAAGAACTGATTTAGTCCAGTATTTACCCTCAGATATGATTTTTGATTGCAAATGAAGAAAAGTTTATTTGTCTGTCGATTTGCTTGAAAAGAAAACTAAAATCACTGTTTCAAAATTATTTGTAGAAAATCTGATTGTGAGAATTGAGTTTTAAGCACAAATAATTAATTTAGTTGGCACAAGAACAATCTCAGAATATTTTTTTAGAAGAGAAAAAGTCGTTTTGCTCTCAAGAACTCTCCTTTAATTTCTTGGTTTTCTTTCGGCATTCTCAAAAAAACCTTTCCCCCTTTTGATCTATTTTTTTTTCTTTTTATACCTGAGCAATTTTAGGTCTCTCACAAAACCCTCTTTTTTTTCCAGTTAAAAAACCCCTAATTACCCTCTAAAAATGGGAAAGGTCCTCTGAATTTTTAACCGAGAAAATCGGAAAAAAAATAGGCCAAAAACGAAAAAATAGGCGTGCTGGCGATTTTCTCGGTTAATTTTCTTGGAGTATTTACTAATATTTTCAATATTATTTTTTTGTCTGAGATCTTAATTTGAGTCGGGTTATGTGAGCATCCCCGTGACTCCCGTAGATATTATTTTTTAGTTTTTGTCAAATTTCTTTTCTTCTTAAATATTTTTCTGCACTTCTCCTCACCAAATCTCGACAAAATGGAGCAGATCTTGGCACTTCTCCTTTCACATACACAGCTCTGAGGGTAAACACTTGGACCAATTTCATTTATTTATTTGTATATTATTATTATTATTTTTTTATTGTGAATATCATTGCCCTTCTCGCTACAAATGTTATGCTTATTTCCTAATAATCTAGACTTTATTTGCCACTGTTGATGTTTTGACTTGTTCATTAGTTGTTTTTTCTTTTTCTATGTATTACTTGTTGGACTTTTTGTGATTTTTAACCCCTTTTTGCCTTTAGTCGACAGTTCCTCTCCATCTTTATTATTATTATTATTATTATTATTATTATTATTATTATTATTATTATTATTGTTATTATTATTATCACTAGTTTTATTGTTATTGTTATAATCTTTGGGTTTATCTTTGTTATTACTACTCTGTTATTATTATTATTATTATTATTATTGGTCTCAAGCATTCACAATCATTTATGTTAGTATTGTTACATTTATTATTCGGTCACCATCATTTCATGCTACCATCATCATCATCATCATTATTATTATTATTATTATTATTATTATTATTATTATTATTATTATTATTATTATTATTATTATTATTATTATTATCCTTATTTAATGTTGTGCCAATATTTACGTGTTCCATAACATTATTATTGCCATCATCATTCCATGTTGTTATTATTTTTATTCCATGACTCTTAACTGTTGATATTATCATTATCACATTTATTATAGTCGTCGTTATCATTTGTTCGGTTAATTTTCTTGGAGTATTTACTAATATTTTCAATATTGTTTTTTTGTCCGAGATCTTAATTTGAGTCGGGTTATGTGAGCGTCCCCGTGACTCCCCAAGTGGGTCACGACGCGCGGATGAGTACTCCAGTTTGTTGTGAGACCTTTTCGATCCCCTCTTTACATGTTGTGTGTTTACCTACAAAAATTTTATTTATGTACGCGTGAGATAAAAAGACACAGAAATATTTTTACAATTAAATTAAATTTTTACTAATAAAATTGGGACCAATGTCTCTTATTTTAGCCAAACAATAAAAAACATCACAATTAAAATAAAGAGTTAGTTTTCTCCAAAAATGGGATCACTCATCCATGTTTTCAATTAAATAACCAAAACGACTCTTCGAACCCTCTTTAAAATTAATGCGAAGGAACCAATGTTCCTAACCTTCGAACAAGCGCGAAAGAACCAATGTTCTTAAAACAATGCCCCGATTTATGTATGTCTTTTCTTATTTTGATCTTGGGTGAGTGTTTTAAATTTAAGTTCATTTCTTTTTAGGCCCTTGTAATTAATTTTGGGGCAACCTTATTTATTTTTAGGGATTGTATTCTGTCCCCATTCACATCTTTTTTATTGGGGTTGTATTCCGCCCCCACTTCTCTTGTAATTATGTGCTTGTGTGTTTATCGCTTTCTTTATCGCCTTTTATTGCTTTCATTTATTTCCTTTATATGCTTTAATTGCGCCATTTATTGTATCGCTCGCATGAGATGAGATATATAATTTTAAGAAGTTAAAAACCCATTTATAACTAACCAAAGCATAAATAAGAGGGAAGTTCCGATACCGAATCTCTGGCCTAGACCGTTAGAGGTGAGATACTTTTCCAAATTTCTTGTAAATTGGGTGGCGACTCCAAATACCTCAAAGGTGCCTTTAGGCGTCATTAGGCTAGGTGATTCTCCCCAATATTCTATTGGGAGGAATACACCAATGATGTCTCATGGTGCCCATGATTAAAAGACGCAAACCAATACCTCGAATCCCAAAGGCAGATTCACAGCGAGGGCCCTTGCTGGGTTCCGGCGCGCATCACAGTAGCTACTCCACTGGGGACTTTGTGTTTGAGACTTTGCTCCGAAAGTGCTTTGGTTAAAATGTATAATTGGGTTTTTAAAACTTAAAATTATATCTCTTTTTAAAAATTTGCATTGCATCTTAGAGCCTTAGAATTACGCTAGTTGGTCCCTTCTTACCTCGATGCGTTCCTAAAGCACGACCCTACTTTCACTCATTGTAGGGAAGTGTTAGGGATAATCACCAGCCCAAGCCTAGTGCCTTTTGGCATATCAAATGGAGACCCAATCGGTCATCATGCTCACGACAAGCTAGACCCATTGGCAGAGACCATGCTTGGGTAGCCCTGAAAATTCATCACCTTGACCAAAGCCCATATAACGGCAAGTAGAAACTTCCCCTAGGTTGAATGCTCCTTAATACAATGCTTGTTGTGTGGGTCATCGCGTATTAAAAAAAATCAACCAATTTAAAATGGTCTTTTATCAAAGGCTTTTATGCCCCGATAGGCCCATCTTGATGAGATTGAATTGTTCAAATACGCAATGGCCAAAACTCATACGTATGTTCATTAGCTTAAGAGTGTTATACTGCCGGTTTTTCACCATGCGCATTGCACGTTCATTGGGTCCCCTGTTGACCCATGAGCCAAGCCCTCCTAGGAAAGAGACCGCACGACCTCGTGTGTGGGAGAAATAAGATCAGAAGGATCTACTTGCTCGTATGTGGTTGCGAAATGCTGCATAAATCACGATCATGCATTGTAACTGTCATCCATGCATCATTCTAACAATCTGAATCTTTTAGCTATCATAGATTCATCCAAGTGGACTATGGGTTCTAACGGCCGGCTACTGAGGACATACCCGACCTCATAAGAGAGAAACTTTTTGCTAAGATAGTAGACTACGTATTCTACACCGAACTCATCTTCTTGAGCCATCATGGAACCTATTGAGTTACTTTCAATTGCCAAATAGAGGATTAGCGGCTTGATCGACCGAGGTGGTCTCGAGACTGGCGAATTCAAGAGGTACTCCTTAATAGCATACAAAACCTTCTGACAATCGTTGTTCCATTCAATAGGCTGGTCTTTTCTGAGAAGCTTGAACACCGGCTCTCAAATCGAGGATAGCTTGGCTATGATCGACTGATGTACTGCAGTTTTTCCAAAAAACTTCTAACATCTTTCTCCTTCTACGGCATTGGCATTTCTCTAATTGCCTTGACCTTATCAGGATCTATTTTAATTCCCCTCTAACTTACTACATGACCAAGCAATTTTCCAGAGGTAACTCCAAAAATGCACTTCTTAGGGTTAAAGCGAAGATTATACTTATCAATCCTTTAAAAGAACTTCTCTAAGGCTCCAAAGTGACCTTCCCTAGTGGCCGACTTAATCATCATATCATCTACATACACCTCCACTTCCTTGTGAATCAAGTCATCAAGAATCCTAGTGGTCATCCTCTGATAAGTCGCACCTGCATTTCTTAGTCCAAAAGGCATAACTCGATAAGCAAACATACCCAATTCGATGATGAAGGCTGTCTTAATCTGATCTATAATTCTGTTGAGGATCTGATTATATCTGGAATAGCCGTCTACAAAGCTGTACATCATGCAAGAAGCTGCACTATCTATCAAGACATCAATGTGGGGCAGAGGGAAATTGTCTTTTGGACAGGCTTTATTCAAATCCCGATAAATCCATACACACACGAACTTTCCCATCCTTTTTAGCTACAGGGACTACATTAGCTAACTAGCTCGGGTACTGAACCTCAACTAGGAATTTGGCCTCAATCTGCTTATGCACTTCCTCTTTTACCTTCTGTGCCCATTCTGGCCTAAGTCTTCTATGCTTTTGCTTGTTCGGTTTAGACTCAGGATAAGTTGGAATTGCATGTTTAGCGATGTTTCTATCAATCCCTGGCATGTCTTCATAGGTCCAGCCAAAGACTTTTTCATATTGTTTTAAGATTCTCTCGAATTTTAACCTCTCTTCAGGAGTTATGTCTTGGGTTTTTCGAAGTCCCGAGATTAAATGAAGTTGTATTAGTTGAATTAATGTCAAAAATAAATGCATTATGTGTATGATCATGTGAAATGAAATCATTAGAAATATTGTACAAGTAAGCAAAATTGTTCATTTTATTAATGAAATTGGAATTACAGACATTATCATCATTAAAAAGTTTTGGAACAAAAAGAACATCTAAATGACTATGATCTTCTTCATCCGTCGGTTCAGATGTTGTAGCCAACAGGTCACTGTTGCCTTGACTTAGGGGTGGCTTTCCAACTACCTCTGGTTGAGCTTCTGGGTCTTGGATCTTTAGGTTCTGCATTGGTGCTTTAACCCCTATCTTTTCTTTCCCCTTTACCCTGGTGGCGAGCAACTTGTCAGTATAAACCTCTTTCGGCTCATTTATATCTTTGATAGTGCTTTGAGTCATAATCTCTTCATCCCAAAAGTCTTGAACTGATTTGATGGTCCCATCAGCCCAATCAAGCACATCATTAAAAACTTCAAAGCCTGGGACAATCTGGTTATTGAAAAACTGAGGTTTAGCCTCTCCCCAATAAGCACAAAGAGATGCTGCTGGCATGAAGCTTTCTGAAATATGAGGAATGTCTGCTAACTTCTGTTTCCCTTTACTGCTTACACCCTTATAGCCTAGTCCTCTTCGGTCCTTCTGACCCCCTCGTTATGGTAGGTGATTACGGCCCCTGTAAATTTCTGCCCAAACCAGCTCCTGGAAGAAAATGCATCTGCCTCATCATGTTTACCGCTTGGTAGCTACCCTCTAAATTCCCTCCTTCATCGATCACCGACACATGGAAACCACTGAAAGGCTGTTTGGAGATTTTTAGTGCAGAAACCTAATTTTCCCTAGCAGCCCTAATAGTTATCACCTCGCCCTCATGCGGTGTTTTAATCATCTTATGTAGGGTAGATGGTACTCCCCCCACCTTATGAAACCAAGGTCTTCCAAGTAAAGCTGAAAAATTAGTCGGGATTGATACGACTACAAATTCTGCCTCTGACTCAATGGGCCCAATTTTGACTAACGCCTTAAAAGTCCCCCGAGGCCTTTCTTCAGGAGTTATCATAAGCTGTGATAGTTAGGTCAGAATTACTCAGCATGTTTACATCCACCCCAAAAGCAGGAAGTGCAACCAAAGGGCATACATTTATAGAAGAGCCATCATCAACCATCACGCAAGCAGTATGCTTGCCATTGATCAGTGCTTTGATGTATAATGGCCGATTGTGTTTACGGCCCTCAGGTGGTAAATCTGCATCAGAGTAAACCAAATTTTCCCCTGAGCTCCCTTTAACTAAGTCAAGTAACTCAGATGGTGAGATAGTGGTGGCAACAGTGGACTCACATAAGGCTTAACTTCTGGCTGTGTGATGGGGATTGCTTCAGCAAATCCCAAATGGATATCTGAGCAGTTGTTTTCTTCAATTGCTTCATTAATCCATCCTCCTCGGGCTCCCTTCCCGTAAGTATAGGAGTTGGATCTTAAAGCCTCTCTACCTCTGGAACTACTCTGCCACTTCGGGTTACAGCTCCAACCTTTTTCTTTTCCTCATCTTCTAAGTCCCAAGGGTTCGCCGGTTCTTCACAATCTTCATTTTCATCTCCACTCTCACTAGTGGACCAACAGTCTATCACCGCTACGGGAACCCCCTCTTCACTCATTCTATGGGTGATAGCAACATACTCATTACCGTAAAGATCTTGCAACACATACCATTCAAGCAAGCTAGACCCGATCATGTACACTGGTGGGGGAACCGCTACATAGTTACTAGGCTTCTTTTTCTTCTCCCTCTTTTCCAGATCCGTAATTTGCTTACTGTCAATGAGATCCTGGATTTTATTTCTCAAAGTTCTACAGAAGTCGGTCAGATGCCCTGTGTGTTGATGATAAGCACAAAACTTATCACTCCTATGTCCTAACTGACCCTAGTTTCTAGCTGGCCTTGGCTCTAAAGGTCTTAGCTGCCTTTCTTTTGTTAACCTCTCCAAAACCCAAGATAGGGGTTGGCCCAAATTCAAGTAATACCTCTGGCCTTGGTTAGATTCTGTGACCGAGACCTCAGCTGTTCTACCACTGCCACTCTTATTATCGCTACTACTTCCGGCGCCAGCCGATCTATTCCCTAACTGGTTCCCGAAATTCTTCCTAACAAAGCTGTCTTAGCTTTCCTTCTTCACTAAATACTCCCCTTCTACTTCAATAGCTATATCCTTTAAGGATTCCCAATCTCGAAGCCCCTTCATCTTTAAACCCTCTCTTAGGTATGGACTCGCATTTTGAATGAATAATCGAATCTGATCTAGGGTATCCGGCTTCCTCCTCATCTCCATTACCCGGTTTCTCAATTGAGTAAGATACTCGTGCAATGACTCATTAGGCCTCTGTTGAAGTAGCTCCAAATCTTTCAATGTAACATCCATTCGGGTACTACAGTCATACTGCTTAAGGAACTCTTCTGTTAACTGGTACCAATCTTCTCTCGCCCTCTTATCCAAACCATGATACAAGTCTATCGCAGGCCCCGCCAAGCTGAGGCAGAAGTATTCGACCTTCTGTCTCTTGGTGAGCATAGTCCCTTTCATCACGAGTGTGTACTGCTTGATATGAGCAGACGGATCTGAGGTGCCATCGAATTTGGGCAGATTAGGCATCTTAAACCTCTAAGGAAGCATCTCCTTATGATCCAAATCCCTATCTTCGGGGCTTACCCCCTTCCCAACAGACAATAAATGGGCCATCGCCTCAACTCTCTCTTCTATCTTTCTTAGGGCAGCACCCTCTTTAGGAGATCTGGCTCTCACTGACATGGATTCCTCATCCCCATCCTCTACAAAATCCTCTTCAGGCCTATGCTCCCCAATTCTTCTAGTCTCAACATTCGGAAAGGTTCTAGGATCAACAGTAGGAGGTGGTTCCGTAACTGCTGCCGGAGATGCCTCCTTGATCGGAACCTATTCGGCTTGTCCTCCGACAGGAGTGGCAGGTTGTTGGCCCGCTGGCAGTAGGAGAGCAGTAGTTAGGTTGCCCATCATAGCCATCATTCTACGTTCAAACTCCTCAAATCTATGCTCCATTTCTTGGACCCTCCGGTCCATCTCTTTGGTGGCGTTCAACTCTGGGTTAGCCATATCCAGAGATAATTCTGAAGATAAGGACTCGGTGCTATCGAAAAGTGACTCTGAACCCCAATACGCGACTCGCTCTACTGCCTCAAAGAACGGGTTACTCCTTACCAGTCGGCCATCTGAACCCCTAGACCATTGATTTGTAGCTATGATGGCTGAAAGATTCAGATTGTTAGCATAATGTATGAATGACATTAAAAATGCATGGTCGTATTAATGTAGCATAGACAACCACATGCAAGCAAATAGATCCTTCTAACCTTATTACTCCCACACTCAAGGTAGTGCGGTCTCTTTCCTAGGTGGGCTTGACCCATGGGTTAGCGGGGAACCCAATGGGCACGCATAGTGCGTGGCGAGAAACCAGCAGCATAACCCTCTTAATTTAAAAACACATGTGTGTGGGTTTTGGCCATTACATATTTGGACCTTTCAAACAGACTAAAAATGGGCTCACTGGGGCATGAAAGCCTTTGATGAGAGTCCAATTGATATGGTCGAATTGGTTTAATATATAAGGGTCCATGTAGTAAGCATCTTATTAAAGAGCATATTACCTAGTGAAAGTTTCTATTGCCATTACATGAGCTTTGGCCGAGGGTGGTGTTACTTTAGGTCTACCCAAGCATGGTCCCTACCAACGGGTCTAGCTCATCACGAGCATAGCGACCAATTGGGTCTCCATTTGATATACCATTTGATGGCACAAGGCTTGGGCTGGTGCTTATCCATAGCACTTCCCTACAATGAATGAAAGTAGGGTCGAGTTTTAGGAATGCACCGGGGATAAATGGGGGACCAACTAACATAGTTCTAAGGCTCTAATGGATGCAATGCAATTTTCGAGTAAAAATAAAATTTTTGATTCTTAATAACTTAATTATAATTTTAACTTAATTCACTTTCGAAGTGAAGTTTCGATCATCCCTAGTGGAGTCGCCACTGTGACGCGTGCCGAACCTAAAAAAGGCCCTCGTGACGAGACCCGTTTTTAGGGCTCGAGGGATTGGTTCGCGTCTTTTGATCTTGGGCATCATGAGACATTTTTCAATAGAACATTAGAAGGATCGTCTAGCCTCATAATGCCTTTTAGGAACCTTTTGAGGTATTTTGGAGTCGCCACCTAATTTACGAGAAATTGGGAAAGGTCATCTAACCTCGGGGGTCTTAAACCAGAGAAGGTGTTCAGAACTTCACTCTTGTTAATGCCTTAAGTTAAGTTTATAAATGACTTTTTAAGAAATTAAAATTTCATTTCTCATCTCACGCGGATATGCAATAAATTTAAAGCGCATTGCAATCATATTGGAAAGCGATAAAGAAAGTGGTAAATAAATTACATGTGAAAAAATATGGGACAAAACAATCCCTAAAATAAAGAAAGTATAAAAGAATAAAATTTGCCCCAAAATTAATTACAAGGGCCCAAAATAAATGAATGAATACTACTAAAAGAATAAATACTATAAAATATATTATACATAAATCGGGACATTTATTGGGACTAAGAACATTGGTTTACTTTTATTGACTTAGAAAATTGGAGAACTATTTTGTGGGTATTTATTGAAAAAAATCGGGATGAGTGATTCCATTTTAGTAAAATTAATTCTCCTTTTGAAGGTGAGATTTTATTGGTTAAAATAGGACATTGGTCCATTTTATTAGGAAAAACCCAATTTTAATTATTGTAGAAAACATGATTTTTTATAATACGAACGAATTTGAAATACATTTTACATACAACATAATCAATAATATAAAGAAAATACAATAAATAGAAATGCAAACCCAAATTCCGAAGGTCTTTAATTTCTTGATAATATACATCCAATAATAAATAAGTGATAACAACAGACAAAATGAAATAATAAAGAACAACAGGAAATATATACAGTATATACAACGGAGGGAACAAAATCAAAGAACAATATATACAGTATATACAATTATGCAAACTGATTAGCAAAGCAGAAATAAGAAGGAAAGAGAAAGAGAAAGAACTGATTTAGTCCAGTATTTACCCTCAGATATGACTTTTTATTGCATATGAAGAAAAGTTTATTTCTCTATCGATTTGCTTGAAAAGAAAACTAAAATCACTGTTTCAGAATTATTTATAGAAAATCTGATTGTGAGAATTGAGTTTTAAGCACAAATAATTGATTTACTTGGCTCAAGAACAATCTCAGAATATATTTTTAGAAGAGAAAAAGTTGTTTTGCTCTCAAGAACTCTTCTTTAATTTCTGGGTTTTCTTTTGGCGTTCTCAAAAAAACCTTTTCCCCTTTTGCTCTATTTTTTTTTTCTTTTTATCCCTGAGAAATTTTAAGCCTCTGACAAAACCCTCTTTTTTTCCTGTTAAAAAACCCCTAATTACCCTTTAAAAATGATGAAGGTCTTCTGAATTTTTAACCGATAAAATCGAAAAAAATGCCAAAAACGGAAAAAAAAATAGGCGTGCTGGCGAAGATGGTGACGTGCATCCCTGCGCAGGGGCCGCATGTCGCCTGCGCGACATGTGGCCATGCACAAGAGGGGCCGCATGCCACGCGAAAAGGCCGCGTGTCGCGCGGCATACGGCCCCGCCCTCGGGGGCCGCGTGTTATGCGGCCCTGTTCCGCTCGTGCGGTATGCCACCCCTGTGGGCCGCCTGCTGTGCAAGCACCGTACGTGGCTCGCGGGCACAACCCACTCATGCGCTGCAGGCAGGAACCGCCCCGCATGCTGCGCAGATCGCACGCCGAAAAATAGAAAAAATGTAGAAAAATAAAAAAAATAAAAATAAAAATAATATATATATATTATTTTTTTTAAAAGGCTTCGACCAGGAAATTGTCACTTCTAATCATTTTACTCGCGAACAAGTATCATTTTCATCATTGGGTAACCTTGGTCTGAGCTGCCCAGGACCCGATATCTACAGTAATAATAATAAAATAAAAGTAATAATAATAACAATAACAATAAGGATAATAAACAATAACAATAAAGAAAATGAACAATCAAGTAATCAAAAAATTACAAGAAATAAAATAAACAAAACATGTTAAGGTATGTTAAATAAAAATAATAATAATAATAATAATATATGAACAAAAGTAATGATAATAATAACAATAATAATAAAAATAACAACAAAAAATGAACAATTATATAAATATGCAAGAATAAAATAAAATATGCTAAAAATATTAAATCACATAACTAAATCACATAAACAATTTAAAAAATAATAACATGTTTAAAAAATCTATATGATGACTATTTAATTGTAAACAAAAATTAAATTAAAATTGAGCCTAAAATTCTTACCCTCAAAATTTAATTTGATAAATGAAGGTACATGATCAATTTCCATGTCTTGATTTGCACAAAATAATATTAGAAAAATAAAATATGGAGGATAAATTTTATCTCAAGATCAAAGAATTATTTTCTTTGTCTCAAGAAGAAAATTCTTTAAAAAGAAGAAGAAATTTCATAAGAACAAAAATTGTTATTTTTGCCTTAACAATTAACTTGGAAAAATTAATTGGAATTTTTGGAGAATTTTTCTTGAAAAAAGAAGAAGAAGAAGAAGAAGAAGAAGAAGAAGAAATTTTTTTTTAAAGAAAAATCCCCCCTTTTCTCTCCCAAAAAACCCCTTTTATACCTCCAAATAAATCAATTTTTAATGAAAAAATTAAATTAATTTAATTCCCATTAAACCCAAAAACTAAAGAATTTGAAGAGCTAGAAGATAAAAGGATTTTAAAATTAAATTCTACAAAAAAAAAAAAATCAAAGAAAAACATGAATTTTGGACCAAAAAGGCCCAAAGCATTGCTGGAGGGGCGAAGGGTGCAAGGCAGGGGCGAGCGATGCCCCGCGGCACACGCGTCGGGCGTCGCCGTGCGTAGCGCGCGCACTGCGCTGCGTGCGCCTTGCGTCGCCCAGTGTGTGGGCCAGCGCACCAGGCACTACCGATGCCCCCTCGATGGCCGATTTCGATGATTTTTTTTTAAAATTTTTGCTAAAATATTATAATTTCAAAACTCAATTTTTTTTATCTTCAAAATAATTTTTAAAATATTTTTAAAACACATTTTTATTTATTTCTAATAAATCAATTTTGACAAGGAAATCATCACTTCTAACTTTCATTTTTGCTTATAAACAGGCACAATTAATTTCATCACTGGGTAATCTTGATCTGGGCTATCTCGGGACCCAATGTCTACAGTGTCTGTGTTTCAGAATTTTGGGCACGAAATGTCGCGAGCGCAACAGAACGCTCTGAGGGCGAGTGTTCTCCTTGTTGTGCATGGCCGCGAGCGCGAGCCTCGTTGTGGGAGCGATAAAAGCTGATTGGGCATTCTATCGCGAGTGCGACACTACCTTGAGCATAAAAGTATGAGTTTCTTGGCTCTATCGTGGGCGCGACACTGTCCAGGATTTTGTATGTAACGTTTATGCCCTATTTATATGTATAGTATTGCATTGTCTATTGTATGATCATGTAAAGTAGATGAATATGGCAACACGGTTGGATAAGTATGAGTGTGATTATGGTTTGTTTTGTTAATACATGATTTGAAATGATGCATAACAAATTGTATGGATACTTGAGTATATAGTCTAGTGTATAAAGTTATTTGTATAAGCCTGAAGAGTCATAGTAGTGGATAGATAAGCATGCTTATAAAGGGTTAGAGAGCAGCTACTAGAGTGGCACTGGTTGTGGCTTAATGTGAATACCTTAAGTATTCGTATTTGAGTTAGGTCTCTATAAGTTGATACTGAGATTCTGTATTTAGAGTACCCATATCCACCATTAATGGAATTCAGGCTAATAAATGTTTAGTAGTGTATATGAGATGTAGTGGAGACTGTTATACATTTTTGCCCCTACATGAAATGTAATATATATATGTTAGATGTACCTACACATGAATACACGTAAAAGGTAGTGGATTTTTATCATTTATCATTTTGATGATGTTTGCATGAGTATGAAATTGCTAAAGCAAGAGGTATATGCATGAATGAATATATGTTAATAGATGAAGTGTGTGCTATATTTGTGACTTCGATAGAAGTCAATGGCTTTGTTTATCCCCACTAAGCGTTATCGTTTAGCACGGGTGCTTTTCCCGTGTAGGTTTGCAGGATTGGATTAGAGAGTGCTCATCTACTGGCCACTAGGAGCTTGAATGAAGTCTTTTGTATTTGTAGTTGGATCTTTTTGTAGCGAGCAATATAGAGATTTTGTATTTGAAGTGTAGTGTTTATGTATAGACGTATGATCATGTATAATGAACTAAGAAGTTTTGTAATATGTACAGTTTCAATATATATATATATATATATATATATATATATATATATATATATATATATATATATATACATATATATATATATATATATATATATATGTATATATATATATATATATGTATATATATATATATGTATATATATATATACATATATATATATGTATATATATATATGTATATATATATATGTATATATATATGTAGATATATATATATCTATATATACATATGTATATATATACATACATATATATATATAGATACATATGTATATATATATACATACATATATATATATATATATACATACATATATATATATATATATATATATATATATATATATATATATATTGGTTTATTAATCTTTCTTTTCCACTGCAACGCATTTTGATTTGTATGTGTATGCGTTTATGGTTTTGGTCGTGGGGCTAATGCTCTGATATCCTGCCAAAGCGTATTGGGGGTGTTACAATGATGCTTTATAATATATGTATAGTTTTGAAGGTTTCTTTAATGCAAGTATGTTTTTGTTTAATGATATTATTCTCTATTTTAATGTATGAATATATGTATGCATTCGTATGTGAGTGCATAGTGACCCCGGTATCCTCCCAGGGGGTATTGGGGTGTTACATTCTTGAATTTTACCGAGTCGTTATCTAGACTACAAAGTGATTATGATCCTCTTAGATTACACCGAGTCGTTATCTAGGCTACAAAATGCAGACATTGTTGAATCGGTTCTGGCATCTAACCACTTGTCGTAGCTTCTAGCCTTAGTTGTTTCTTGAATAAAGAAATTTCCATTAATTAGTGTGTTAATTTATTTTGACTAGTTATTTGAGAGTTTATCTTTTATAGGGTTTTATTTGTTTCTCTGTTATCATTTGTCATTTTATTATTTATGATTCATCATTTTTATTCTTATTATCTACCTCATATTAAGGTGCACTAGATGCGAAGTATAATAAAGATCATTTATAAACAAGCCATATTGGTTTTGTATATAAATCAAATCAAAATGACAATGAATCTCCCTGATCATCAACTATAATTGATCATAGTCCGTGGGCTCATCAAGATCGCTCTCATCTGATATGTGTACTAACGGTGTGGCTGGTGCCTGTGATGCGCGCCGGATCCCATGCGCCGCCCTTTCGGACCGCTCACACGTGGGCGATCGGGGCATTTGCGGGTCCGTTGACAGCTTGCAATAAATCACAAGTGCGTCTATGTTGGGCAACAAGGAGGTTTCATGGAGTCGCCACCCAATAGAACATTGGGAAAGTTACTCTCGCCTCGGAGAGCCTAAGACTGCGCTTGGTATCCATTTTGGGCCAGCCAGAGGGGTCATGGAAGGTGAACTTCTCACCCTAAAGAGCCTAGGATTAGCGCTAAAGCCTCGTGACCCAAGAAGTATTTTGGAGGATAACCTCTAACCTCTCGAGCCCAAAGACTAGAGCTGGGTCCGGGATTTCTCATCTATTTCTACCTCAATTATTTTATGATCAAATTTTAATATCATTAATTCGCTCTCTCTCTCCACACTATGCAATTGATTAAAAGGCGCACTTATTCACATCTTGAAAGAGATAAATGATCAAATAGATAATGAAAGCAATAGATTACAATAATACAAGGAGCGGAATACAACTCCCTTTCGTAAATATGCGGATCATGCATAAATCGAGGCATTGCTTATTTTGAGGACTTTGGTCCTCACATGCATCGTTATTAAAATTGGGGATTTTTATTTGTGATGACCTTTATTGGATAAAAATAGGGCATTGGACCCTTGCTTTCGTGTAAACCTCATTTTATTGAATATAAATATTGAGTCATTTTTATACATCAAACGGGATATGAAAGGAGTACATCCGTATACATAAAATAATCAATAAATAACAAAATGAAGAAAATAGCCAAGAGGGTTAGGGAACTAAACCAGACGAAATCCTCCGAACATGGTAGACAGCTGCTCAAGCTCGGGATTATCCAAGAGGATCAATATACACTCATAGAAAGTTGAGAGATGTTAATATACATAAAATTAATATATAAGAAGTCAAAAAGACTTGAAAGAGATGAAAAACGATTTAAAAAGATGGAGACAGAACCCACCGACGGCCTTCCTTAGCTGACCGACGGGCGTCGGTTAAGGTAACCGAGATGTCCTTTTATCACTCAAGGAGGGGCGTCTGTAGGTGGGTGACCGAAGGGCGTCAGTGATAAAGATGACCCATCGGTCACCACTGTCTCCAAAAAAACAGAATGGAGAGAGAGAAAAAAAAAACCTTTTCAAAGTCAAAAAGTGGGTTTTATCCCAAAAGGAGATAAGAGAGTCAAAATAAAAGAAAATAATGACAGATATTCAAAAAAAATCCACAAAATAAGAAATAAATATGAGATAATATGGAGAAGGAATCTGGAATATTTACCCTCAGATAATCGCTTCGGGTGAGATTGTTATGTTGATCAGAGCCCCGCGCGTTCTACGAGAAGCGAAAGATGAAGGATCAAAGAAAGAAAATGAGCTATTTCTTCTTCAACGCCTCAAAAGATCGATTTTGGAGTAAAAATCTAAAGAAAACTAATTAGTTTTTAGTTCCTTTTGATTGATTTGATCCTTGATTCAATAGATTTCCTTAGTAAATGTGTTTTGTTGGAAGAGAGAGAAAATTTGCTTGAAATTGGGCAGAGTTTCCCCCTTTGAAAATTTTTCCAACCCTTTTCAAGTGAAAATTCGGAGCTTTTATAGCCAGACACAACCGATGGGCGTCGGTGTATGGAGGCGGTCGTTGGAAGAATCCTTCTGACACAAGGATTCATCCGACGGCCCTGCCACATCCACCGATGGGCGTCGGAAAGGTTGTGTGCTCCGGAAAACCAGGCGGCGCTCTGACAGAGGCGGTGATTTTCCGACGGGCATCGAAAAATACCATAGGCCGTCTGTGACACCAAGTAACGGGCTGGCCTCTCACCGACGGGCTGGCCGTCCGTAGAGAGAAAAACATTTTTTTATCCGAAAAAATAACCCCGTTTTCTCCCCTCTGCCCAGGAAAGGTGGAAAGATTCATTTCTCATGGAACATGGGACTAAAACCCCTGAATCCAAACCGTTTATGCAGGCTCGAATACTGATTTCATCATAGGGTAACCTCTGATCCGGACCGCTCCGGGACACGGTGCTTACAGTTGCCCCCAGTTTTGGGGAAACTAGTGCACAAGCGCCTAGATAAGCCAAAACTCAGAGAAAGGTCAGAAAGGAAGCGTACCTGCGATGGCTTTTCACCCTCCGTGCCTTTTGCCGGGTGGACCTTTTCTCGATCCGCTCGGCAGTACGAAGATACTTCCATCGGTCTTATCTCGACCTGTAGGTACCTGGCGGGATGCAGCATGCTTTGGCTACAACCCCAATTTGAAGTGCGATATGCTCTGACCGCATGCAGCATGCTCTGGCTACAATCTCGATCTGGTGAGATGCAGCATGCTTTGGCTACAATCTCGATCTGGTGAAGTGTGGTATGCTCTGACCGCAGCTTCGATCTGGTGAAGTGTGGTATGCTCTGACCGCAGCTTTGATCTGGTGAGATGCAGCATGCTCTGGCTACAACCTCGATCTGTGAGATGAGGAAACCCCACCGGGTTCCTTGTTCCAAAAGAGATCTTTTTAATTGATGTCTATGTTCAGATCGGTATTTCTCGGTACCTGTGTGATAAAAGATTTTGTTAGTTCATGTTTGAGCGGTCATCTTTTAACTTGTCTATTGATGGGGTGATCTTGCTTTATTTGCTATACCATGTTTCATTTTTCATTCATTTTTTTATTGAGCTGTTATTGATCATTTTTTATTTTTGTTATATTGTCATTTTTATTGACATGTGAGTAAATATGAGAACATACACTTTCTGTGATGTGATTAAACAATTAACAATCAAATGATCATGCAATAATGAAGCAAAAGTTTTCACTAGAAACGTCATTTTTGTACAGTGCATATACAAAATATAAATGTACAAAAGATACAAAAATAACTCCCTGAAGATCAGAGAGGTGTGTAGTCGGAGGGCTCATCGGGATCCTCATCATCCGATATATGCACGGTCCCTGGTGGAGGTGGAGGTGGAGCTGGCTGAGCTGTGGAGGGTCCTGCCTCGTGATCATGGGCCCGCCTGAACCGGATCTGAGCGTAGCCATCCAAGAAAGGCTGGGTACAGGTACTCATAAACCCTAAGGTCTCAGAAACCTTGTCTCCTAACTTCTTGAAGGCTTGGCTCAACTAAATGGTTTGCTCGCTGGCGGCCTTTCTCCTCTGCTCCAGGCTCTGCTCCGTCTGCTCTCTAAACTCCCTCATGGTCTGAGAAAGAGGTGGGAGAATCCCCTCTATCGCCTGGACGCGGGATCTCAGAGAGTCAAGTGACTCATCAATCATCTGTAGGGTCATATCGACCCTCTGAGACGCCTGGTCCTGTGATGTCCTCACATCATGAGCGAGCTGCTGCCTCAACTCCCTCTGCCCCTGAGCAATCTGCTCAATCAGCCTCATCTGCTCCCCTCTGAAGGCCTCCAGGACCCGAGCCTACTCATCCCTAAAAACATCCAAGGCCCGAGCCTGCTGCCGAGTCGTATGCTCAATGTAGCCGACCTGCTCTCGGGCTAAGCGCTCCACCGACTGGGACTGCTCCTAAATGGCAGCCTGCTGGTGATCCAACCTCTCGTGAATAGCCCTGTCCCTCTCATCTTGCCGCTGCTCAAAGGCTGTAAACATGGACGTGAGGAACTGAGAGAAGTCAAGCGGTGCAGGCTGCTGCGGTGCTGGCTCTGGCGGTGGCGCCGAGGAGGTGGATGCCCCTGGGTCGCCTCGGGAGTACGGGTGGTATCTCTCAGAGGGCCCGTGGATAGACCTCTGTACCCTGGCGCTCAGTGATGGGGCCTGAATCGGCGCCCTGGATGCTGGTGAAGCGACAAAGAGGTCGTCCATCGTGATCTCGAAGTCGAAGTCCGAGGGAGTCCTGGGCTGCTCCTGCTGCTGTGGTGGTGGCACGGTTTGTGGCTGAGGAGGCTGATGCTCTGGCTGAGGCTCGGGCTGAGGCTGGGGCTCTGGTTGAGGCTCGGGCTGTGGAGGCTGCTTCTTCGGGTGCTCCGGGTGGTCTGGATCTGCACCCAAGGGTGGGAGCGAGAACAGCTGCCGGGTCTCATGAATGGTCAATAACCTGTAGGCCTCTGCCTGGCTTGAAATCTGGGAGATCATCCCCATCTGTACTGCCGCCACGGCGTCTACATGGATCCCCTCCGGCAAGGGTCCTCTCAACCTCTCAGGGTTAACCCCCAACCTCAAAAGTAACCGGGTGATAACCCCTCCTACTATCACCACCGGCGTCAACCCTCTGCCGACTCTGGTCAAGTTGGCCAAGATCTCGTGGCTAATGTTGAGACGCTGGCCTGCCACCATAGCCCAGAGGCTCCAGATCTCGGCCGCGTTAAGCGACCCTGGATTACCAGCTTGACCGAGGTACGAACTGGAAAGCTCTCTGTGCAAATACCGGAGTGCCTGAGACACCAGTACGGTCCTCTTCGCTGTATCGTGATCGTACAGCACTCCCAGTATGGCAATGGCCGCCCAATGTGCGCGTCTAACAGCTCGCCGCAGGATCTCAACCCCCTCTTCTGTAGGGAGCCCCATGGCCTGTGCAAATCTCTGCCTAGTGATACTGAAGTGGTCGCTGTCGAACCAAACTGAACCACCCCTGGGTCGGTATCTGCACTCTGAAAACCGGCGTAGCAGAGAGTGGCCAGGACCTGGCGAGTAGCCTCTGGAAACGTCTGGAAGGAGGGCTCAAGGAACTCTATCCACCCAGCACCCTCGGCAAGTAGATCGAACTCTGGGGCCAGCCCTAGGGCCTCTAGGAATGGGCGGGACACAAAACGACTGGCCCAAAACTCTACCTGAGCCAACGCTCTATACCTCTGAGCCGACTCATCATCCATCCAATCCGGAGCTACAAGCTCGGGCTGGGCCTGCGGTGCTCTACGTCTAGGAGGCATCCTGCAAAAGGGAAGAGATTAAATATCGGAAATTTGGCAAAATAAATATTTTAAACGTATTTCCAAGGTGAAGGCCGATTTAGGCCTCACCGGGGCAATAGCGGCCCAAAACAAGATAGAGAATTGATAAAAAAAAAAACGAAAAGAGCAAACATCCTGTCTAAGGAAGTAGCCTAATGTGGCTCGCACGCATCATGGCAAAAGCAACATGCAATCAGCATGGAAATAATTAAAGTGAATAAGAATGGGCTTTCCAGGTCCCAGGGCGTGCATTATACACAAAAATACTCAATTTTTGAATAAATAATAAAAATTTGGGCAGCACCCCGGCAGGGGTATGCCCAACCTCCTGCATGAAAAGGCAAAAACATAGGCCTCAGGCCTCAACAATAATATACGCATGTAAATGGGACGCACCCCGGCAAGAGTGTGCCCCCAACAACACAAAATAATGGCCTCAGGCCGCAAAAGCAATATATGCACAGAATGGTGCGCTAAAGACGGTCTATTTCTAAAGCACCAAAGTCATAGAAAAATTCTATTTCTATGTGATCATGCAAAAATTCAGATTTAGTTGCACTGGAATAATGATAATAATAAAAAAAAATGGGCAGCATTCTCCCTAAATTCCCAAGGCATTCGAAATTTTCTAAACATTTCTAAAGTTGAAAGAAGAAGAAATGAATTAATAATTTAAATAAAATTCAAGAAAAAAAGTAATTATTTACTTACTTGTAGTCACGAGAAGTATAGAAACTGAAGAAAATATAAACACCAAAGCGCCCGGTGAGTAAATGATGTGAAATTATGAAGAAATCGCGAAGAAAGATGAAGAATGCTTGAAAAGACACTAAAAAAAATGCTAAAAAACGGTTTGGGAGAGGAAGAAGAAAGGGACAGCAGCGTTTGCACCGTTTGTCACTCGCTCTTATATAGAATTTCGTGACTGACGGGCAGGGCGTCTGTACAAGCGACCGACGGGCAGGCCGTCTGTAGCGCAATAAATGCGAGTGATGAATGCAATGCTGACGTATGCATCTGCAAGGTGGATTTCCTTCCGACGGGCAGGCCGTCTCTCTGGAGAGACGGGTAGGCCGTCGGTGACGCTTTCCTATAAAAACTTACAAAATTTTGTTTCTCTGATGTCTCTTCATTTTCCAACATCTTGAGCCTTTCATCTTTCTAAAAATGTCTTCTCCTCTAGCCCAAAGGATGCACCGTATCTTAAATGACAAACACACTTGGGAGGAAGGCGCCCTTTCCTCTCTGTCTGGGCTAAAATACCTGTGTCGGGTGAAAGTTGACCAAAACCTCCTTCTGGCGGCGACCCACTTCTGGAACCCCCGGTTTCACGTCTTCCGGTTTACCTATCAGGAACTGTGCCCTCTGCCTGAAGAACTAGCTTCCATTCTCGGAGCCTGATTTCCTCCCAGCGCTCTGCCCTGCGTCCCCCGCTGCGGCCTATCCCAGATCCGGGACATAGCTATGGCGCTCGGCATACCTCCCTCCGAGGCTGTCCGGCTGGTTTCTCCGGGCTCTCTCTTTGCTCTGGGGCCACTGATCGAGGCTCTGGATCAGTTCACTGATATCCCCACCTACCGGGTAAGCATCACATTCTTGTATTGCATGGTAAACTTCCTCACTGTTGTTCTAGGGGGTTTGACAGGTGATCCTCGCCTGTTCGGAGTCCTGAGCGACTTTTACTCGGGGTTATCACCCTTGCCACTCGCCTTGGCTGAAACCATTCTAGGCTTGGACGCGGTGAGCTCTGGATCCACAACAACCTTTTCCGGCAGTCCCTTATTGCTCCAGGTATGTCATTATTTTAAAGGTAGTGCGTCCCTTATGGATTTTCACACTAGCTTTTCTTAGCGGGAGGTGCGTCCTTTCGGATTTTCACACAACCCTGTGCCTTATTTTTGCCTGAAGTAAACCCTACTTACTCCAGCGGCTTTTTTTTTTGTTTTTTGTTTTTTTTTTTTTTTCTGGCTGCAAGAGAAACTGAAGATGCTGTCTGAGCCACCCCCTCGAGTAACTCTACAGTACTCGCCGAGCCACTTTCTTCCGCGTCGACGATTGTACGGGTGTGCTACTACTGGTAAAGCCATTGCCCGATTTGGCGAGCTGTCAGATGATGACATCAGCTTCACGTCCGCCTGGCTCCCACTGTCTCATGTAGTCATTGACGGGCCATCGGGGTGTGTTCCCCTCTATGGGCTCCATCGGGCCACCTTCTGCATCACTTCTCGATGTTCACGTCAGCTCGGGACGACCCAGGATGTAGTGAGGATTCCCTTATCTTTCCGGGGAGGAGCCCTCTCGGTTGCGTTCGCTTCTCGGTATCATGAGCTATGGGGCAGACTACCCGTGAAGACTATTATCCCGAGGTTCGGCAATCATTATGTGTCTTCGACTAGTGAGTACAAGAAGTGGATCCTTAATCCAGCGTCTGATAACAGGACTCGAGGGCTCAAGCATCTGGTTGGCGAGAGCAGCAGCAGGACCTAGTTTGGCTTTCATATGTACTTCTTTTGGTGCTACATTTGTTTTTAATGCAGAACTAGAAAATGACAAAAATGAGAAGAATAATATTCATTTTATTTCCCAAATTCGTGTACGTTTTCATACAGTTTCAACATACATGATTAGTTTTGACATTTATTCAGCCGCTTACGCGCCGTTTAATAGATGAAACCGAATTTTAACAGCATCAGCTCCTGTTACCGATCGGCCCTCTCGGGTTTTCACGATCGGACATTTTCTCTCATGCCTCTAATTTTTGCACAGGAAGCCTTTTTTCGGTTTTCACCCTGTCGAGGCGCCCAATTTTAGCATAGCCGCCTTTTCGGTTTTCGACCTGCAGGGCATTTTATTCTCTTCTTTTCATTTTTGGGTCTTTAGCCATGGAACCTTTTAAGTCTGTCCACGTTGATCGGCTCTTTGAATTCGTTCCCATCACTATCCGACAAGATTGTAGCTCCTTTGGACAGTAGCTTCTTAAGGATATACGGCCCTTCCCAGGTAGGTCTGAATTTCCCTCTGATGTCTGGTATGCCTGGCCTCATCTGCTTGAACACCAAGTCCCCTTCTTTTAGCGGATGCTTTCTCACCTTCTTTCCGAAAGTTCTTGCCAATCTCTTTTGGTAAATCTGATTATGATAATAGGCTTTCAGCCTACTCTCATCTAATAAGTTCAAGTGCTGTAGCCTCTGCCGCGCCCATTCGGCCTCCGGGACTTGGGCTTCCATGACCACCCTCAGTGATTTAAGCTCTATCTCTACTGGCAACACTGCTTCTGTTCCGTATACCAGGGAAAATGGTATAGCACCTGTAGATGTCCTCACCGTCGTTCTATATCCCCACAGGGCGAAGGGTAACTTTTCAGCCCAGTCTTTGTAGGTTTGGACCATTTTGGACAGGATCTTCTTCATATTCTTATTTGCGGCCTCTACTACCCCATTCGCTTGCGATCGGTAGGGAGAGGATTTATGATGCTCGACACCATACTTCTCAAGGAGCTTCCTGGTTTCTCCCATGAACTGCCCCCATTGTCGGATACTATGTGATGAGGGAGGCCATATCTGCAGATCAGATTTCTCTCTATGAATTTTGCCATATCCCTTGCGTCGATCTTTTTGAAGGATTCCGCCTCTACCCATTTCGTAAAATAGTCAATTGCGACTATGATGTATCTATGCCCATTGGATGTCGTAGGGTGAATCTCTCCAATGATATCTATCCCCCAAGCAGCGAAAGGCCAAGGTGATGTCAGGTTATGTAGCTCTGATACTGGCAGGTGCCTCAAGTCTACGTACTGTTGGCACAACTGGCATTGTTTGACATATTTCGAGCAGTCATTGTCTATTGTAAGCCAATAAAAGCCTTGTCTCATAATCTTCTTGGCCAAGGTCAAACCATTCATGTGAGCCCCACAGACACCTGCATGGGTTTCCTCCATCACTTTGCGGGCTTCTTTTTCATTCAAGCACCTGAGCTGAATCCCATCCGACTGCCTTTTGTACAACACCCCTTCTAAGGATATGAACTGAGTAGATAGCTTACGGATCATCCTCTGGTCTTTTTCAGTGGCTTTTTCTGGAAATTTGTTGTTTTCCAAGTAGTTCATGATGTCGAAGTACCATGGTTTCCCATCTGCCACTTCTACCTCCATTACAGGCTTGATCTCAAAGCTGGGCTTCTCAGAACTTGAAATCAGTACCGGTTTCATAGCTACTCCCTCAGGATTATCCCACATCGACACCAAGGTTGCCATCGCATCAGCTAGACGATTCTCATCTCTGGGCACGAAGTGGAAAGTGCAAGTCTCAAACTGCCCACATATCCCTCTCAAATACTCAACATAAGGCATCAGCCATTCTTCTTTTACGGCCCACTCACCTCGGATCTGGTTGATAACCAAGGATGAGTCACCAAAGACTTCTATGTTCCTTGCCCCCAATGCAGCTAAAGCTTCTACTCCGAAGGTGCATGCTTCGTATTTGGCTTCATTGTTTGTTGCTTTGTATCTCAGCTTCTTAGCAAGGGGAAGTTTCTCATTATCTGGGGTTGTTAGGATGATTCCAACTCCGGCTCCCTTGTTATTGACTGCCCCATCAAAGTGCAACTGCCATCCCTGAACAGAAATCGCGACTATGCTTTCATCAGGAAAGGTGAACTCGGGGGTGTCTCCTTGAATGGGATGTTCAGCAAGAAATTCGGCTACGGCTCGTCCCTTAATAGTCTTACGAGTGATGTATTGCACATCAAACTCCTGTAGCAAGAGCAGCCACCTCCCCATCTTTCCAAGTAAAGACGGTGCTTCCTGCAAATATCTTAACGGATTCTGCTTGGCCACTGCTTGAACCTTGTACGAGTGGAAATAATGCCTCAGTTTCTTTGACGCCCAAATTACTGCAAGGAAGATCTTCTCTACTTCAGCATATTTTATCTCATAAGCCAAAAATTTCTTGCTGAGATAATAAATTGCAAACTCCACCCCAAATTCATCTTCTTGAGCCATCATGGTGCCCACAGAACTGCCTTCTACTGCCAAATACAGGATAAGCGGTTTAATCGGCTGCGGCGGCCTTAGCACTGGCGGATTCAACAGTTATTCCCTGATGCTGTCAAAAGCTTTCTGGCAATCTTCGTTCCAGACCACAGGCTGATTCTTTCTAAGCAGCTTAAAAACGGGCTCGCATATTGAAGTGAGCTTGGCAATGAATCGGCTGACATACTGCAGCTTGCCCAGGAAACTCCTAACATCCTTCTCTTTTTGCGGCACAGGCATCTCTCTGATGGCTTTCACCTTGTCCAGGTCAATTTCTATTCCCCTCTGGCTGACGACATGTCCCAATAGCTTTCCTGAAGTCACTCCGAAAATGCACTTCTTGGGGTTAAGTCGCAGATTATACTTGTCGATCCTGGTGAAGAACTTCTCTAGAGCTTCAAAGTGTCCCTCTCGGGTGGCCGACTTGACCATCATGTCATCGACATATACCTCTACTTCTTTATGGATTAGGTCACTTAAGATCTTGGTCGCCATTCTCTGGTATGTGACCCCTGCATTCTTTAGGCCGAAAGGCATGACTCGGTAGGCATAAGTTCCCCATTCTGTGATAAAGGCGGTTTTAACCCGATCAGCTATCTTGTTCAGGATTTGGTTGTACCCCACATATCCATCTCCAAAGCTATACATCGCGCAATTGGCGGCGCTGTCTATTAACACATCGATATGGGGTAATGGAAAATCATCTTTAGGGCAGGCCTTGTTCAGATCTCGGTAATCCGCACATACTCTGACCTTCCCCTTTTTCTTTGCTACAGGGACCACATTTGCCAGCCATGTGGGATACTGCACTTCCACGAGGAACTTGGCTTCAATCTGCTGTCGAATTTCCTCCTTGACCTTGTTTGCCCATTCTGGCCTGAGCCTTCTCAATTTCTGCTTCACAGGCTTGTAACCGGATAAGTTGGGATAGCATGTTCTGCTACATCCCGGTCAATTCCTGGCATGTCCTCATAGGTCCAGGCAAAGACTTTTTCATGTTTTCTTATTATTCTCTCAAAATTTTTTCTCTCCTCAGGAGTTATATTTGATGCTATTAGAATTTCTCTCGAATTTTTCGAGGTTCCAAGATTAAAAGGCGTTGTATCAGTGGAATCGATGTCAAAAATTGATGGAGTATGATCATGTTCATGCATGTCGAAACCATTAGAAACATCGCACAAATAAGAGAAATTGTTTGTCTTATTAATAATATTATAGTTATCATTTACATCATAAAAGAGTTCGGGAATAAAAAGACAGTCCAAACTAGAATCTTCTTCCGCCACTCCAGAGGTCGATGCCATTACAGCTTGTTCACTGGCTTCCTGATTCTGCAGAGGCCCCTCAGGCTCGTCGGAGGAAAATTTTAAATTCTCCATTTTCAGCTCTAATTCTGCTACCTTCCCTTTCCCTTTCAACCTGGCAACTATCATCTTCTCAGTAACGACCTCCTCTCGCATCTGTCCCAAGTGATACCCTGAGTCATAACTTCCTCATCCCAGAAGTCTTCGACAGTCTTGACAAACCCGACATGCCAGTCATACACATTGTTAAAGATCTCGAAGCCAGGGACAATCCTCCCCTCTACCCAATGCGGCTCATCTTCGCCAGTGTATGCACAAACTGAGAATGCTGGTACGAAGCTCTCTGTTATGTGGGGGATCTTATCCGTTACCTTCTTCTTGCCGAAGCCACCACTATACCCCAGACCTTTCCGGTTCTTTTGCCCTCGAGTGGTGATTGCGGTTTGCAGTCCTTGGGAGTTTCTGCCTAAACCAGCCCTAGGAAGATAATGCATCTTCTTCATCATATTAACCACAGCTGGGCTATCCACTGACCCGTACTCTTCCCTTATCATGGACACGTGGAAGCCGCTAAATGGCTGATTGGCTATTTCCAGCGCTGAGACTTGGTTCTCCCTAGCCGCTTTGATAGTCACCACCTCCCCCTTGTGTGGGAACTTTATCATCTGATGCAGTGTGGATGGCACTCCCTTTAATTTATGAAACCAGGGTCTCCAAAGCAAAGCTGAGAAGTTAGCGGGTATGGGCAGAACTACAAATTCAACCTCCACTTCAATAGGTCCTGTCTTGACCAAGGTCTTAAAGGTTCCTGAAGCTTGCCTCCTCGAGTTGTCATAGGCTGTGATAGTCAGATCCAATCCGCTGAGCATATCCTCGTTTAAACCAAAAGCTTGCAGAGCTATCAAAGGGCATACATTAATAGAAGACCTGTCATCTACCATAACGCAAGCAGTGTGCTTATCGTTAATTTGTGCTTTGATGTACAAGGGTCGGTTGTGGTTCCAGCCTTCAACAGGTAGGTCGGCGTCAGAAAAGACCAATCTCTCCTCGGATCCTTCCTTAATTAAACCCAAAAGTTCTGACAGGGAAATAGTGGTGGTGACCGTGGCCTCAACCAAAGCTTCTACTACCTTCTGCCTATGAGAGGGGGATTGCCTCAACAGATCCCAGATGGATATTTGAGCTGCAGTTTTCTTCAATTGTCTGATAATCTGATTCTCCTCTGGCTCTTTCTCTGCTGATGGCTGCACTGGCTCAGGTAGCCTCGTAATCTCGGGGATCACTCTTCCACTCCTCGTTACAGCCCCTATCTCTCCTTCGTCTCCATCGGAGCCCCACAAATCAAGGTTCATTCCTTCTTCATCCTCGGCTTCTCCACCGCTTTCACTGCTAGACCAGCAATCAAGGGTCGCCACAACCGCCTTCTCCTCTCTATCCTCGGGATAACCAGCAGCAGAATTCTCTCTCCCATATAGATCTTGCAGCACGTACCACTCTAGCAGGCTAGATCTGATCATAAACACGGGTGGTGGTATGGCATTATAACCGGGCTTCTTCTCAGTTTCCCTCTTTTTAGGGTCAGAAATCTGCTTGCTATCAATCAAGTCTTAGATAGAGTGTCAGAGTGCTTTGCATTTATCTGTGATATGGCCTGAGTGCTGGTGGAACGCACAGAATTTGTTATCTTTGTGTCCAGGTTTCCCTTGTGTCAAAGCTGGCCTAGGAGCCAGAGGGTGCAATTTTCCCTCCTTCATTAACCTCCTTAAGACCCAGGATAATGGTCTCCCCAAGTTCAAAAACTTCCTCTGGGCGGTTGCCTCAGTAGCAGACACTTCACCCGTTCTTCTAGTGCTGTTACTGGGACCTGCCGGCCTGCTGGTACCTTGACCGGGGTTAGCCCTTTTGGCAAAATTGTCATTGTTAGCCTTTCGAGTCAAGAATTCTCCCTCTGCTTCGATGGCTATATCTTTGAGAGATTCCCAGTCCTTCAACCCCTTCATCTTCAACCCCTCTTTCAAGTATGGGCTTGCGTTCTTGATAAATAAACGAATCTGATCCTGGGTGTCCGGCTTTCGGCGCATCTCCATTACTCGGTTCCGCCATCGGGTGAGATAATCATGGAAAGATTCCCCGGTCTTCTGCTGGAGTAGCTCAAGATCTTTTAGAGTCACCTCCATCCTGGTATTACAGTCATACTGCTTCAAAAACTCTTCAGTGAGCAGATCCCAATCTTCTTTAGTGCGGCGGTCAAGGCCATAATACCAGTCAATGGCATGAGAGGTCAGACTCAGACAAAAGTATTCTATTTTCTGCTTCTTGGACAATTTGGTCCCCTTCATAACCAGAGAATATTGCTTCACATGTGCGGTCGGGTCAGAAGTACCATCAAACTTCGGCACATCCGGCATTTTGAAGTTATAAGGGATCGGGTCCTCTCCGTCCAACTCCTTATCCTCCGGATTCATCCCATGAGCTCTGCCTATCATACGGGCCATGGCTTCAAACCTCTCTTCCATCTTTTTCATAATAAAGTCATCAGCTTGAGCCGCCTTCCCCTTCTCAGATGCAATGCTCATCCTATCATCCTCGATATCTCTATCGTCATCGATTCTCAGCACAGGCCTTCTTCTCTGCTCTCCCGAGGCTATTGACCTCAGCTCTACTGGAGGCGGCCGAATAGGTTCTTCTCGTCTTTCAACCCTTTCTTCTTCTGGCTCACTGGAGGAGGAGGAGGATTCTGTGGAGCATTCTGCAGTGCCAAGGCGGTCAACATATTCATCATCCTACCCTGGAATTCCTCAAACTGAAGGCCCACTTCTTCCGCGATCATGGCCCTGGTGGCATCATCCCCCCTAGGCGAGTTTGCCATCTGAGATACTGTACCACTGATTTCTGATAAGATTCCTAGTAGACCCTCTCTATCTGACAGCTCGGGAGTAGGAACTCGAATCAGTCATCCGGTTGGTGATCTAGTCCACCTGAGCAGATCTATGATGGCTGCAGGGACAAAAAGTTAGGCATAATGCATGAAATGCAGGTATAATGCATGGTCGTGATATGCAACACTTACAGAGCACAAGCAAGCAAGTAGGTCCTTCCGCCCTTATTTCTCCCACACACGTGGTCGGGCAGTCTCTTTCCTAGGTGGGATTAGCCCAAGGGTTAATGAGGGACCCGATGGACGCGCATGGTGCGCGGCGAAAAACCGGCAGCATGACACTCCTATGCTAATGTACAAGCGAATGGATAATGATCGTCACGTATTTGGACGTTCCGTAAATTTTGACATGGCCCTACCGGGGCATGATAGCCTTTGGCTAGGTTACCAAGTGAGACATTTGGACTCACCCAATACATGAGGATCCATACAGCAAGCATGGAATTAGGGTTCATTTCACCTGTGGAAAGTAACTACAGCCATTACATGAGCTTTGGACAAGGGAGATATTTCTTTAAGGCTAACCAAGCATGATCCCTGCCGACAGGTCTATCTCATCACGAGCATAGCGACCGATCGGGTCATCATTTTGATATACCATTAAGGTACGTGGCTTAGGCTGGTGATTATCCTTAACACTTCCCCAAATTGAGTGAAAATGAGGAGGTGCTTCAGGAATGCACCGGGGCTAAAAGAGGGACCAAACTAGCGTATTCTAAGGCTCTAATGATATGCAAATGCAAATTTGAGAGAAAGTGAATTTATGAATTAAATTTTAATCATAAATGTTAAAAGAGGTATTTTCAAATCGAAATCGCGAACCATAAACGTCCCCAGTGGAGTCGCCACTGTGACGTGCGCCGAATCCCGTGCGCCGCCCTTTCGGACCGCCCGAACGTGGGCGATCGGGGCATTTGCGGGTCCGTTGACAGCTTGCGATAAATCGCAAGTGCGTCTATGTTAGGCAACAAGGAGGTTTCATGGAGTCGCCACCCAATAGAACATTGGGAAAGTTACTCTCGCCTTGGAGAGCCTAAGACTGCGCTTGGTATCCATTTTGGGCCAGCCAGAGGGGTCATGGAAGGTGAACTTCTCACCCTAAAGAGCCTAGGATTAGCGCTAAATCCTCGTGACCCAAGAAGTATTTTGGAGGATAACCTCTAACCTCTCGAGCCCAAAGACCAGAGCTGGGTCCGGGATTTCTCATCTATTTCTACCTCAATTATTTTATTATCAAATTTTAATATCATTAATTCGCTCTCTCTCCACACTATGCAATTGATTAAAAGGCGCACTTATTCACATCTTGAAAGCGATAAATGATCAAATAGATAATGAAAGCAATAGATTACAATAATATAAGGAGCGGAATACAACTCCCTTTCGTAAATATGCGGATCATGCATAAATCGGGGCATTGCTTATTTTGAGGACTTTGGTCCTCACATGCATCGTTATTAAAATTGGGGATTTTTATTTGTGATGACCTTTATTAGATAAAAATAGGGCATTGGACCCTTGCTTTCATGTAAACCTCATTTTATTGAATATAAAACATTGAGTCATTTTTATACATCAAACGGGATATGAAAGGAGTACATCCGTATACATAAAATAATCAAAAAATAATAAAATGAAGAAAATAGCCAAGAGGGTTAGGGAATTAAACCAGACGAAATCCTCCGAACATGGTAGACAGCCGCTCAAGCTCGGGATTATCCAAGAGGATCAATATACACTCATAGAAAGTTGAGAGATGTTAATATACATAAAATTAACATATAAGAAGTCAAAAAGACTTGAAAGAGATGAAAAACGATTTAAAAAGATGGAGACAGAACCCACCGACGGCCTTCCTTAGCTGACCGACGGGCATCGGTTAAGGTAACCGAGATGTCCTTTTGTCACTCAAGGAGGGGCGTCTGTAGGTGGGTGACCGACGGGCGTCGGTGATAAAGATGACCCGTCGGTCACCACTATCTCCCAAGAAACAGAATGGAGAGAGAGAAAAAAAAACCTTTTCAAAGTCAAAAAGTGGGTTTTATCCCAAAAGGTGATAAGAGAGTCAAAATAAAAGAAAATAATGACAGATATTCAAAAAAATTCCACAAAATAAGAAATAAATATGAGATAATATGGAGAAGGAATCTGGAATATTTACCCTCAGATAATCGCTTCGGGTGAGATTGTTGTGTTGATTAGAGCCCCGCGCGTTCTACGAGAAGCGAAAGATGAAGGATCAAAGAAAGAAAATGAGCTATTTCTTCTTCAACCCCTCAAAAGATCGATTTTGGAGTCAAAATCTAAAGAAAACTAATTAGTTTTTAGTTCCTTTTGATTGATTTGATCATTGATTCAATAGATTTCCTTAGTAAATGTGTTTTGTTGGAAGAGAGAGAAAATTTGCTTGAAATTGGGCAGAGTTTCCCCCTTTGAAAATTTTTCCAACCCTTTTCAAGTGAAAATCCGGAGCTTTTATAGCCAGACATGACCGACGGGCGTCGGTGTATGGAGGCGGGCGTCGAAAGAATCCTTCTGACACAAGGATTCGTCCGACGGCCCTGCCACATCCACCAATGGGTGTCGGAAAGGTTGCGTGCTCCGGAAAACCAGGCGGCGCTCTGACAGAGACGGTGATTTTTTGACGGGCATCAAAAAATACCATAGGCCGTCTGTGACACCAAGCGACGGGCTGACCTCTCACCGACGGGCTGGGCGTCCGTAGAGAGAAAAACATTTTTTTATCCAAAAAAATAACCCCATTTTCCCCCCCTCTGCCCAAGAAAGGTGGAAAGATTCATTTTTCGTGGAACATGGGACTAAAACCCCCGAATCCAAACCGTTTATGCAGGCTCGAATACTGATTTCATCATAGGGTAACCTCTGATCCGGACCGCTCCGGGACACGGTGCTTACAGTGCCGTAAAGGTAGATGGCTAGTTAGTAATATCTACTAGCGAAGATCTAGGAGCTATAATGGTCGTGGTGCTTGCAACTCTACCTCCATCTGTCTGTCTCAAAAAAGGTGAGCAAGAGTCCTTACAGTTTCTGTTAGATTATGAACACCCATCCCCAAGATCGCGATGGTCTGAGTGTGGTCTCTAATACGACCGCTCACATCCGTAAATCTTGTATTCATACCCTCTTGCAGATCCCTCATTGATTGTGATGCACCAAGTTCCAATCCCTCTACCATCTCCAACCAGGGCCTCATCATACTAACCGATTCATCGATAACCTGTAGGGATTCATCTACCCGTTGTGCCACTGCTGCATAGGAGGCCCTCATAGACTCCTCAAATCTGTCTTGGGACTGAAGTACCTCGTGCATGAGTTGCTCCATATGCGGTAATCCCCCGTCTATGCACTGCTCCATCGCTATGAGCCTCTCATCAGCACGCTGGAATCAAGCATCCAATGCTGCCAACGTCTCTCTTTGTATAGCCTATATGAAGACCTCCATACTAGTCTGGCTTTGCTCTATCCTAGGCCTAGGGGCCGGTTATGGAGCTATCGAAGTAGATGCTCCCGGGAAACCTAGGCAGTTGTACGAATGATACCTCCCGGATGCATGGGGATCCAACCCCTGAGTGTGTATATGAGGAGAAGGGCGCACTTGATCCTCTGCAGGGAGTGGTTGTGATGATGGTGTGCAAAAAAGGTCCTCCAAATCTAGATCTAAATCCATGCCATCTTGTAGTGTGTGAGGCTCTTCCTCCTCTGGCTGTGGATGAGGATGCTCTTCCTCTAACTGAGTCTAATTCTCGCCCCGATGCTGCAGCTGCGAGTGGAGGTAAATGATAAATCCGTCTGGTCTCTGCAATGGTGAGTAGCCTGTACCTCCTTGAGCAATCAGGCATCTGCTCAATCATACCCATGGACCTAGTAAGCGTCCAGTTGACATATATATCACTATCCACAGGTGGCCTAAATGTGCTGGGGTCATGCCCTAGGTGAAGTAGAAATTTGGTGACTACTCCACCTACCCATATTTGTCCTGTGGTTCCCCAACCCAGTCTGAGTAAGCCAAACACTATCTCATGGATGATGTTGAGCTATGTTTTGGTCACTATAGCTGATAAACTCCAAATCACTATGGCATTTATAGCATTGGGACTGCCAACTCAGCTCAGATAACTGCTAGCCAGAACTCTCTGAATGTATCTGAAGACCTGTGAGGCCAGTAAAGTACTCTTGGCCGTATTATGATCATAACGAGCTCCTCGTAGCATAATCAACTCCCATCAGTGTGCTAGGACACTCCTATCTGATATAGGCACCTGGTCTCTAGTAGGAAGACCCAAGATCTATGCAAAACCTCGGTGACTCATCGCATGCTCTCAACCTCTGACTTGAAATGTTATGACCCCAGGCTCTGTGTCTGACCTCAAAAACCCCGTATACTGGATTGCTAGGAACTTTTTGGTAACCTCCAAATACGTGAGGTAAGTCGGCTTAAGGAACTCAGTCCAGCCTATTGTTGCTAACAAGGCACTTACTTCCGCCCACATGCCCATTTGTTCCAAGAACAGCCGAGACATGAATTTATTAGACGAGAACTATAAGTGGCACAATGCCTCGAATCTCTGTTTATGAGTGTTACTCATCCAGTTGGGGTGGAATCTCTTCGGGTTCCTGAGGTGGATTACGTCGTGGAGGCATCCTAAAAAAATTCAAACAATTAGTTTGTTCAAATCATTCATATATACAATGCTTTAATTATTATTTTCTAAGCTATCTTATTCATTTATTTTTTCAAAAATTTTGGCACCATCCCGGCAAGGGAGTGCCTAACCTCTTGCATGCAAATAAGTTACAGGCTAGTGCCGCAAGATTTACGATATTTACAGGGAGCAACTATGCAATCATTTTTATAATCTTCAAAAATTTGGGAAACATTTCGATTAAAATGTGCCTAACCTTTTGAATACAAAAGACATATTTGAACAGGCCTCGGGCCCTAACAATAAACTCAAAAAAGTAAATCATGCAGTGTATAAAAGTATGCTGCAAATAATTTAAAATTTAACATTTAATCATTATTTTATATTGACGAAAAATAATCATTCTCATCTTTATTACTTTTTATTTATACATCTCTTTTCCACATTTTTTTCATTGTTCTTCACGTTGGCAGTAACTGCCAACTCCATGCACACGTATTTTTTCCCACAAAATTCCTATATTTTGTCATACATTCACTTAAAATATGTTCTAACATAAAAGCATACAAAATGAAGTAGTTAGGGGAGAGAAAATACACTGAAAACTAACCTAGTAGTCAAAGTGGCTACTATAAAAATTGAATACAAACTTTAAAAAAATTATGTCACTATGTAGACAACTGAATAAGGATCGGTTTGGCATAAACAGTGTGCAAATCGGAGCACGAATGGAGCAGATATGAGTGAAAAGCCAAATAAAAATAAAGAAAATATAAAAATTTAAGAAATTGGATTAGAAAAAAAAATGAGAGGCAGTGGGAGGAGGGATTTTTATTGTAACAACCCAAGAGGGGCCTAGTCGGAAATTATATGCTAAGTCGGAAATTTAAGGGTAATTCGGTAATCTTGAATGTGGAAATTGATAATTAAGGACTTAATTAAAGAATTTGTTAAAGTTTGAAATGAAGATTTTATTTTAGTGAGTGAAGAGTAGTTTGCTAAGGACTATTAAGGGATTTGTAAGGGGCTAAAAGAGAAAGTCCAAGAAGTGGAATTTTTGGTCCGATAAGAGCTTTCCACATAGGATGGGTGGGTGAGAGCATTGAATGAAGAGTGAATGAAGGAGAGAGGAAAAAGAAAGCAGATTTTCTACTTCTCATTCACTTTTCCAGCTTTTCCCTCTTCTTCTTATTCTTCTTCTTTCTTTATTTTTCTGCTCTATCTTGCTTGCCTAACATGAATCTTCAAGCTTTTGGGTGGATTTTCAGAGTTTGAGCTGCGTTTAAGAGGTAAGTGCTTGGGTTTTTCGTGGGTTCATCACCTTCTTCTTCTTTCGTGTTTTCTGGGTTTTGAAGGAATATTGCATTGTTTGATTTAAGTGAGTTTTGGCTGTTTTTTTGTGCAAGAATCGGAGGAACTTAGGAAGAGTAAAGGGAAAGAGAAAGTGGGCTTAAAGGAAAGATTGAAACTGCAAATTCCAGGTTTGGGAGTTTGTTCTCTGTTGGGATGAGTTTTGAGTTATGCCCTAGTTCTTATTTGGATTGTGTGTATTTGTGTCTTTTAATTCTGGAAATTATGAGTGATTTGATTAGGTAAATGCCTGTGCTAGTGAATTAGTGAATGTTGGTTCAAATGCTAGTGATATCTTGTTGTTTGTATGTGTGTTTGAAGTCTATCAGCATGTAATGTGGATATAATTCTAGGTTTGTATTTGATTGTGTAGATCTCGAGATATTCCATGATTAATGTGTTAATTATGTTTGAATGATGTTAGAAAGTGTTATGGAAGTGAAATGGAGGCTTGAGGTAAGAGGGTTGCATGTGTAAGTAAAGTGGGTGTGTTTGGATGAAAAACAGAGCATGGGAAGAGTGTATCTGGCAAGGAAGATGATTCTGTCGCGACCACGATGCCAGTCTCGATCGCAATAGAAATGGATTTCTCTTTGTCTCAGAGTCGTGTATGGGGGGGGGGGGGGGGGGGGAGTTGCATGCTTTGAGTCGTGAATGCCAGCACGACTTGAAGAGGAGCTTTGGCTGTGCACGAATCGTGCACAAGATGCACGACTCGTGCATAGCAGCCTTGTTGTGCACGCATTGTGCACAAGGTGCACGAGTCATGCACCTTGAGCACGAGTCGTGCTCCTGTGCACGAGTCGTGCTCCTGTGCACGAGTCATGCACAAGAGCACGAATCGGGCTTTTCGCCTTGTGCCCCGCAGTGCCCTGGCTTCTATCGCGATCGCGATAATAAATCCCCTCTTCTGTCCTGTTTTGCTTCTGAAAATACTTTCTTCTTGTCTTGTTTTGCATGTTTTCTTCCTAGTGCATGGTTTATGCTTATTTATTCCTTGTTTACCACATGATTAGAATTTTGTATTGATAATCATTGGCATGCTAGTGTTTTGATTTGTATTTTTCAATAGTGTTAAGTTTTATGATTGGAGTGAGTGAGTTTGGCTTGAAGTGTCATCGTAGTGGATAGATAAGCATGCCTATAAAGGGATAGTGAGTGCAGCTGCCTATGTCGACCCCGCTTGGGTCATGCGGCCGACCTCCGACATGGTCATTTTAATAGTGATAGTGAAAATGCTGTTGAGACTCAAGTCTCTAGTAAGTGTAGTGATACTGTTGAGGCTTCGATCTCCGGTTTTGTAGTGTTCACGTATCCACCACAAGTGAAGTTCAGGCTATTGTGTAGTGTTCTGATTTATCTTAATGAAGTATAGTGTTATGTTTATTATTTGAGATAATTGTATTGTCTTAGTGAATCAGTTTTTAGTTTGTGGATTTATGCCATGTATGCTAGTTGAATGGATGTAGTGAATATATATAATATATTTCTGATTTCTTGCTTTTATAGTGAACTCAGTAAGTGTATGCTTTATTCATTTTATGCATGTTATTACTTGTACTTTTTTAGCGTTCTTTCATTTTTGTTCCTCCCCACTAAGCGTTATCGATTAGCACAGGTTCTTTTCCCGTGTAGGTGGCAGGATTTTGGGTTCCCGTTCGAGTCGCGCATCTGCAGGCTGGCCACATAGGAGTAGAGTTATTTATTTTTGTCTTTGTATACGTATTATTTTCGTATAGTGGCATATGTAATTTTTTAAAGGATTTAAGATGTAATCTTTTGGATATTGTATATAACTATATTTTAATTATATATGATACATTATTTTCTATTATTATTGTTAGTGAATGCTTTCGCTTAGTGAACGTATGTATTGTTATGCATGTATGTTTGCCGTGTCGTGAGTGAGTGTCGGTAGTACACCCAGCATCCTTCCAACGGGGGTGTCGAGGGTGTTATAAGTTATTGTATCAGAGCACCGGTTTAGCCGGTTCTGGTGGTCTTTGATTGTTTTAGTGTCAAGTCTTTGCCTGCGAGTCATTTTTGTGTCGTGGCTTAATGCAGATGTGTCTTTTCTTATGTAGTTCTAGATGGAGTCTGATCCGAGTGAGAATGTGGACGAGACAACGGAAAGTGTAAACTCGGATAGAGTTAGTCAGAATGTCTCTGAGTGTCCTTTAGTTGAAGATTCTGGTCCTATTATTGATGATGAGACGTTAGTGCGAGGGTTACTACAGTTAGTGAACCGATTGACTGCATCTTGGGCCTCTCAAGGTTTTATTCAGAAGGTGCCTCAGAAGAGGAAAGTATCGGGAAAGGAAGTTTCAGCGAGTAAGAAAGGTTAAAGTATATCGATATGTCAGTGTTGTCATCAGCAGCATTGGGGTGAGTGTCAGAAACTCACGGGTGCCTGCTTCAAGTGTGGAAGTAAGGAGCATCGGCTCAAAGATTGTCCTAAGAAGAGAGAGAACTTGGCATTGTAAGCAAGTAGAGCGAAAAGTGTAGTTGATCGAATGTCAGCTAGGGAGTTTGAGGACCAAGGAACTCTGGGTGATTTAGCTAGAGCCTTTGAAGTGATTGAGAAGTAAGTGAAGGAGACTACAGGTCCTTTCGGTAAGTTGTATTATTAAGTTCCATTTATTTTTGTTTTTGGGTTGTTTGGATACAAGTGACTAGCGGGGAAATTTTGAGGACAAAATTTCTTGAGGGGGAGTGATTGTAACAACCCAGGATGGGCCTAGTCAGAAATTGTACGCTAAGTCAGGAATTTAAGGGTAATTCGGTAATCTTGCATGTGGAAATTGATAATTAAGGACTTAATTGAAGAATTTGTTAAAGTTTGAAATGAAGATTTTATTTTAGTGAGTGAAGAGTAGTTTGCTAAGGACTATTAAGGGATTTGTAAGGGGCTAAAAGAGAAAGTCCAAGAAGTGGAATTTTTGGTCCAATAGGAGCTTGCCACATAGGATGGGTGGGTGAGAGCATTGAATGAAGAGTGAATGAAGGAGAGAGGAAAAAGAAAGCAGATTTTCTACTTCTCATTCACGTTTCCAGCTTTTCCCTCTTCTTCTTCTTCTTCTTCTTTCTTTTTCTGCTCTATCTTGCTTGCCCTAACGTGAATCTTCAAGCTTTTGGGTGGATTTTTAGAGTTGGAGCTGGGTTTAAGAGGTAAGTGCTTGGGTTTTTCGTGGGTTCTTCTCCTTCTTCTTCTTTCGTGTTTTCTGGGTTTTGAAGGAATATTGCATGGTTTGATTTAAGTGAGTTTTGGTTGGACTTTTGTGCAAGAATCGGAGGAACTTAGGAAGAGTAAAGGGAAAGAGAAAGTGGGCTCTTAAAGGAAAGATTGAAATTGCAAATTCCCGGTTTGGGAGTTTGTTCTCGGTTGTGATGAGTTTTGAGTTATGCCCTAGTTCTCATTTGGATTGTGTGTATGTTTGTGTCTTTTAATTCTGGAAATTATGAGTGATTTGATTGCGTAAATGCCTGTGCTAGTGAATTAGTGAATGTTGGTTCAAATGCCAGTGATATCTTATTGTTTGTATGTGTGTTTGAAGTTTATCAGCATGTAATGTGGATAAAATTCTGGGTTTGTATATGATTGTGTAGATCTCGAGATATTCCATGATTAATGTGTTAATTATGTTTGAATGATGTTAGAAAGTGTTATGGAAGTGAAATGGAGGCTTGAGGCAAGAGGGTGTGTAAGTGAAGTGGGTGTGTTTGGATGAAAAACAGAGCATGGGAAGAGTGTATCTAGCGAGGAAGATGATTCTGTCGCGACTGCGACAGAAATGGATTTCTCTTTGCCTCGAACATTTCGTCCGTGTCGTGTAGGGAGGGGAGTAGCGTGCTGCGAGTCGTGAACGTCAGCACGACTCGGAGAGGAGCTTTGGCTATGCACGACTCGTGCATAGCGGCCTTGTTGTGCAAGCATCGTGCACAAGGTGCACGAGTCGTGCACCTTGAGCACAAGTCGTGCTCCTGTGCATGAGTCGCGCACAAGAGCACAAATCGTGCTTTTCGCCTTGTCCCCCGCAGTACCCTGTCTTATGTCACGATCGCAACAGTAAATCCCCTCTTCTGTCCTATTTTGCTTCTAAAAATGCTTTCTTCTTGTCTTATTTTGCATGTTTTCTTCCTAGTGCATGGTTTATTCTTATTTATTCCTTGTTTACCACATGACTAGAGTTTTGTATTGATAATCATTGGCATGATAGTGTTTTGATTTTTATGTTTCGATAGTGTTAAGTGTTATGATTGGAGTGAGTGAGTTTGGCCTGAAGTGTCATCGTAGTGGATAGATAAGCATGCTTATAAAGGGATAGTGAGTGCAACTGCCTATGTTGACCCCGTTTGGGTCATGTGGCTGACCTCCGAGATGGTCATTTTAATAGTGATAGTGAAAATGCTGTTAAGACTTAAGTCTCCAGTAAGTGTAGTGATACTGTTGAGGCTTCGGTCTCCAGTTTTATAGTGTTCCCGTATCCACCACACGTGAAGTTCAGGCTATTGTGTAGTGTTCTGATTTATTTTAATGAAGTATAGTGTTATGTTTATTATTTGAGATAATTGTATTGTCTTAGTGAATCAGTTTTCGGTTAGTGCATTTATGCCATGTATGCTAATTGAATGGATGTAGTGAATATATATAATGTATTTCTGATTTCCTGCTTTTATAGTGAACTCGGTAAGTGTATTCTTTATTCATTTTATGCATGTTATTACTTGTACTTGTTTAGCATTCTTTTGTTTTCGTTCCTCCCCACTAAGCGTTATCGCTTAGCACAGGTTCTTTTCCCTTGTAGGTGGCAGGATTTTGGGTTCCCGTTCGAGTCGCGAATCTGCAGGCTGGCCACATAGGAGTAGACTTATTTATTTTTGTCTCTTCCTGTAATTCCTTTTGTATATGTATTATTTTCATATAGTGGCATATGTAATTTTGTAAAGGATTTAAGATGTAATCTTTTGGATATTTTTTATAACTATATTTTGATTATATATGATACATGATTTTCTATTATTATTGTTAGTGAATGCTTCCGCTTAGTGGACATATGTATTGTTATGCATGTATGTTTGTCGTGTCGTGAGTGAGTGTTGGTAGAACACCCGGCATCCTTCCAACGGGGGTGTCTGGGGTGTTACATTTATACCCTCATCCGAGGGGCGGCCGGCCTAGGCCTTAGTGGGTGAGGCCTAGGCTAACGTCATTAGCCCGCCCCTCAACAATTATATATATATATATATATATATATATATATATATATACATATATACATATATATATATATATATGTATATATATATATATACATATATATATATATATATGTATATATATATATATATACATATATATATATATATATATATGTGTGTGTGTGTGTGTGTGTGTATATATATATATATATATATATATATTACTCCCTGAAAATTGGGGGTCGAACTTTCGGACGATGTCGATGCCAAATTTTTCCTGCAAAAAATAAAAAAACAAATGCTCAAGGGTAAGTCATGCATGTGAGAATGCATGAGCCATGCAAAATACATGATACATATTCACCCAAGCAACTCAGAGTTGAGGTGCAGCTAGGCAGGCCCTCAGTTAGCGAGGGACAACCAGGTCGGCCCTCACTTGTATAGACACCGAGTCTCGGGGCAGTTCAGATCAAGATTACCTAATGATAAAATTAAATGTATGTTCACATGCAAAAAGTTGGAAGTGATAGTTTACTTGTCAAAATTGCTTTTTAAAAAAAAAAATATTGAAAAATAAAAATAAGAAAAAATAAGGTTGGAAGTGATAGCGTTATTGTCAAAATTGCTTTTTAAATATTTTTTTAAAAAATCGGAGATTTGCTGCCACCAGTGCGCGCGAGTAGGTGATTAATTGATTGTCAAAATTGATTTAAATTCAATTTATTTTCCTAAATTAACTAGAATTTGTTTTTTTTTCTAAAATCATATAAATAGAAAATAAAGAAAGAAAAAAAAAAGAAGGATTGGGTAGCAAGTTATTTTTCTTTTTCAAGAAAAATTCTGATTTTTATTTTTTTTCCTTTTCTTCAATAAAATTTCTTCTAAATTTTGAAATTGAATTTTTCTGAATAAAAAATTAATTTTAAGACAAAGAAAATAATTATTTACTCTTAATATCCATTTTTTTATTTGTTATTTTTCTTTAAACAAGTTTTTTTGCAATTATTTATCTAAAGAGAAACTTTAGATTTTTCTTATATTTTTGATTTAATTCTAGTGGATCTTAACAAAAAAAAATCGTTCATTTTCTTCCCTCTATTGAATTCGAATTCTGAGTTTAAATATTCTGGGCTCGATCTTATATTTTTATTTTTATTTCTTGTTTACAATCAATTAATGACCATGTAGATTTTTAGATCTATTATGTATTTATTTGTTTTATGTGATTTCAATCATAGATTTAATATTTTTTAACAATTTTTTATTTTGTTTTTTATTCTTTTTTTTTAATTGATTGTTCATCTTTTTGTTGTTATTGTTGTTGTTGTTGTTGTTGTTGTTGTTGTTATTATTATTATTATTATTATTATTATTATTTATGTTTCTATGTGTGTTAATTTATTAATATGTTAATTTATTTGTTTTATTATGTCATTTAATTTATCTGTCATTTATAATGCATTTCATTTTAATTTTTTATTTATTTTAATTTATTTTTGTTATTTTATGTGTTTAATTGATTTTTTTTATTTAATTACTAATATTAATTTTATTTGTATTTATTTTTTATTTCAATACTTATTTTTTCCATATTTGAGCACTATTACAAGCAAAGGAGGGGATCCATGAGATTTATTTTTGGTTGTTTTATTATTTTTGTTGCTTTTTATAATTTTTTCTTTATTTTTCCTTTATTTATTTGTCATGTAATTTGTAATAAATTTATTTATTACATGCACATTAGAAAGAAAATCAGAAAAATATTTTTATTAATAAATTTGAGATTTTTTCTAATAAAATGGGACCAATGTCCTAATTTTAGCCAATAAAATATCACTTTCAAAAGAAAAGTTAGTTTTCATAAAATGGAATCACTAATCACCGTTTTCTCAATAATACCCAAAAATAAATTTTTAATTTTTAAGTTAGCATGAAAGAACCAATGTTCCTATTCCTAAATAAATATTCTGATTTATGTATGCTTATTTATTTAATTGATTTTGTCATTTATTTATTTATTTATTTATTTTGGGAGATTGTATTTTTTTTTCCAAATTTTAATCTTGTTATTTACTATTGTAGTTTATTTTTATTTTATTTATTTATCGCTTTCTACTGTTTTTCTCGATTCTTAACATGCTTTTTAATTAAATTGCATGACGTGTGAGAAGAGAGGTTAGAAACTTGATTATTAAAAACTCGTTTATAATTAACCAAGGCATTAATAAGAGTGAAGTTCCGAATCTTTCGCTGGTTTAGACCCCAAGGTTAGACGAACTTTTCTAATTTTTTGTAAATTGGGTGGCGACTCCAACATAACTCAAAGGTGCCTAAAGATTTCATGGTATTAAATGAGCTTTCCCAATGTTCTATTGGATAGGGATTACATAATATCTTATGTTTCCCAAAATCTAGACGCGAACCCTCAAAGACCCTAAAAGCGGGGCCTCCCGGGAAATATAGTCGATTTTGGCGCGCGTTATGTAACACCCCATTTCCTACCCTAGTAATTTTGAGCCTTTTTGGTGTGTATTTTGCATGTGCTATGTTAATTTTGGAGTCAATTGCATGTTGGTTATTAGTATGTAATGTTATTGGTTTATTATGTAAGTTTATTGGGGTTTGGTTTAGGTGTGGTGAAGAAGATGGAAGTAGGGTGTGAATTGTTAAAGCCCACCAATAGTTGATTGACATGTGGCAAGTGGTAGGCTTTATAAGCCTAGGAGATAGAAAATGAGAGGGCAGCTGCCCTCTCCCGTTTTCTCCTCTCCTCTACGTCTTCTTCTTCTTCTTCTTCTTGATCCTCTTTTCTCTCTTTTGCTGCAATTGTTGGTGGATTTTGACAATTCAAGTGCTAGCAAGTAATGGGCTTCTTCTTCTTCTCCTCCTCCTTCTCTTCTCTTTGTGATTTCTGTTGTTGTGAGTCTTCTTGTGCTTAGGGTTTTGAGTTTTTGCATGTTTTGTGTTTGTTGGTTTAGAGACACCGGCTAGAGAGCCTAAAGGGAAAGAAAAAGCAAGTGGTAGTGAATCCCTTTGATTGTAGAGCTAAGGAGATCAAGGTTTGGGAATGTTTGTTTTTGTATATTTTTCTTTGATTTGTGAAAGCATGATTATTTGTTGGTAATTGATGTATGAATGTAGTTGAGCATGTATTTAGGGGTATTATGAGTAGTATTGTTGAAGTGCTTTGTTGTTTTGTTATATGGTGAAGTTTTGGGTTGATTTTGGGTATATTGTTGACTGAATTTTTGGGTTTTGGTTGATCTACATGGCAGTATAAAAAGGGCATACCACCATGTGATCGTATTCTGTGTGTGTGTTTGCTTGTCTGTGATTTTACACGGCAGTAAGTGATCACCATACTGCCGTGTAAAGTCATTCTATTTTGAAGGAGTTTCGCTGTGCATTTTACAAGGCGGTAAGGTTGGTCATACCGCCATGTAAATGCATTTTATTTCTTGGGAGCTTTGGCTCGGTAGGCCACATGGCGGTATGGTTTCTCCTTACCACTATGTGGAATGTCTTACACGGCGGTAAGGTTTGGTCATACCACCGTGTAAATGCTCTCTGTCTTGGAATTTTAAGTTTTTGATTTTTATCTTGACTGTCCCTTTTGAACTTGTTTTTGCTTTCAATCTTTACCTAGTGGCATCTTATCTATTAATGGTATTGAATTGTGTTTTTGCTTTATCAAAATATGTTGATTTTATGTTTCGATTATGAAATGTGTTTTATATAGCCTGCAAGTGTCAATTAGTGGATAATTAGGCATGCCTAAAGAGTTCTATTAACTACAGCCGCAATGTGTTCCGGACCTTGATCAGGTCCCCGTTTGGGTCTTCGCGATCCTCAATTTGTTCAGATCTTATTTAAGATCCTCAATGTGAAAATATTTTTAGATGAAAATAAAAAAATTGCTTTTGACCATACCCAAGAGTACTAATATGTTCACTCGCTATCCGCTATTATAAGTTTGCAGGCATTTATATGATTCTTAATTATTGTTGAATTGATCGTGATCTTGAATGATATATATATATATATATATATATATATATATATATATATATATATATATATATATATATATATATATATATATATATATACACACACATATATATATATATATATATACACATATATATATATATATATATATATATACACATATATATATATATATATATATATATACACACACATATATATATATATATATACACATAAATATATATAGTGTGAAATTACTTTAAATGCCATTTTTAATGCGTATTGTTATACTGTTGGTTTGATATGATTTGCTTTTGGCATATGCATGTGTTTGCTTTGACGACCATTGTGAATGGCCGTCCATATTGTGTTTTCCCCACTAAGCATTATTGCTTAGCACGGGTGTTTCATCCGTGTAGGTGCGAAAGTAGTGGAGTTTTTTGGAGTGTCTCTGTGGGCCAGGCTAACATAGTAGGAGTGCAAATTTGGGAAGAATAACTTTTTGTTTTTGTATACCTTTTTGTATATCTTTTGTATTCTTTTGGTTCTATTTTGTATTTGTGCTTTTGTAATCCTTTCGCTATGTATTTTTGGAAGTTTGTAATTTTATAATGACATCATCTGTACAATTATACTTTTGTAATCAACCTTTGTTATATCAATGAATGATTCTTTGAAATTTTAGGTCTTAATTTTCTTCGCTATCTGTATATTGTGTGTATACTATATTGTGTTTTGCTTGTTGACACCCTTATCCATATGGGTTCTCACTCCCTTCGCGAATGAGCTTCCTTACGTATGGGTATGGGGTGTTACAATTTTGGTATCAGAGCCAAGGTTTAGGCATTTTTGGGAGATCGTAGGATATAGATATATGTTTAGGACTGTGTTGGCCTAATGCAGATGTCTTTATGTTTGTAGTAGATAGAGTCTGCGCATGGGTCCCTTAAGGGGTCAGCTGAAAGCGTTATTCCCCAAGAGCAAGATCCATTGATGGCTTGTCCAGCTCAGCCATCTAGGGTGCAACCTGAGGCTGCACGCATGCCTTTTGAGGCGATGTTGAAGAAATCCCAAGACATGGCTCAGTTCTTAGAGAGGGTTACTGCTCTGAGAGCCCCGATAGAGAGTATAAGGAAGGCTAGGGCTGAAGATTTCTATGGGATGAGTTTAGATGAATCTAAATTGGCATAGAAATGGATTGAGAAGGTTGAGAGAGTTCTAGAAGAGATTCGCTGCCCTCCGGACAGGCACATCGAATGTGTAGTAGCATTGCTTCAAGGTTCGGCATACGACTAGTGGAAGTTAGTTTGTAGGCATCCTCAGTTGCCAAACCCGGTCACATGGGAGTTCTTTGAGAGAGAGTTCACTAATAAGTATGTGACCAAAGCTTATAAGGAGGCTAAGTGGGCTCAATTTCTAAGTCTTAAGCATAGGGCGATGTCAGTAGCTGAATACGAGAAGGAATTTAACCAGCTCGATAAGTATGCTGCTTCGGGTATTTTAACAGAAGATTTTTAGTGTCAACATTTTGAAGTGGGGTTAAATGAGTCTCTGAGGGCCATGTTGATATCTCTGATGAGTGCCCCTACTGTTAGTTATTACCAGATTGTCCAAGCAGCTCTGCGTGTAGAGAGATCTAAGTCGGTGTTGAGGGATAGAGCTCAGAGAAGGAATCTCCCTTGTGGAGGTTTATCTTTGGGTAAGGGATCGAGGAACCCGCATGTTAGTCCTCAGGATGAGTCCCCCACCAGTCCGACTATGAGGGGTAGAAGACATGGATCTTCATTTGTTCCTGGCAGTGGTAGACGTGGTTCTAGTGGCAGAAGTGAGGTGGTGCCTGAGTGTTCTCACTGTAGTAAGTGCGACAAGGGTGAGTGTTGTTGGTTAACTGGAGGGTGTTTCTGTTGTGGAAGCACGAATCATTTCTTGGCAAGTTGTCCCAAGTTGAGTGAGAACACCCGGGATTAACAAGAGACCAGCCGATCAGAATCGAATGCCCCTCAAGCTAGTAGGGGTAGAGGTAGAGGTCGAGGTGGACAGCCTAGAGAAAGAGCTCCATCGGAGTCAGTGGACCGTCCTCAGATAGCACCAGCTAGGGCCTATGCCATGAGAGCTCGAGAAGAGCAAGATGCGCCTGATGTGATTGCAGGTAAGTTTTTACTCTATGACACTGAATTATATGCTCTAATAGACCTGGTTTCACACACTCATACCTGTGTGCTGATAAGTTATATGATAAGTTCCATGAGATTAATCAGTTAGATTATGAGATTTGTGTGATAAGTCCTTTAGGGCATTGTGTCAATATGAGTAGGGTGTTTAGGAATTGCCCCCTCTTGATTCAAGGAATAGAATTTTCAGCAGATTTGATTGATTTGCCTTTTCGGGAGTTTGATTTGATTTTGGGAATGGATTGGCTATTTAATCATCAAGCTGTAGTAGATTGTCATAGAAAGACCATAGTGCTTCAGAATAGAGATTAGTCTTCAGTTGTGGTCAGAGGTTTGGCTTCAGAATAGAGATTAGTCTTCAGTTGCGGTCAGAGGTTTGGGTTCTAGTTCCTTGGGAAATGTTATTTCAGCCATGCAAACTAGGCGGTTTATGAGGAAAGTTTGTGAGGTATTTATGGCTTTGGTATTGGATTCTAAGCATAGTCAAGTTAATATTGAGGACATTCTAGTGGTTAAAGAGTTTGGAGATGTGTTTCCTAGTGAGTTGCCTGGGTTGCCTCTAGAGAGAGGTGGAGTTGTCCATAGAGATATTGCCGGGTACTGCTGCTCCTATTTCTAAGGCACCTTATCGAATGGCTCCTATGGAATTGATAGAACTTAAGACTCAATTACAAGAGTTATTGGATAAAGGCTTTATTAGACCCAGCATATCTCCGTGGGGTGCTCCGGTTCTGTTTGTGAACAAAAAGGATGGGACGTTAAGGATGTGTATCGATTATAGCCAGATCAATAAAGTCACCGTGAAGAATAAGTATCCGTTGTCTAGGATTGAAGATCTATTTGATCAGTTAGGAGGAGGTGGGATCTTTTCCAAGATTGATCTACGGTCTAGATATTATCAACTTCGAGTTAAGGAGCAGATGTGGTTAAGACTGCTTTTCGGACATGATATGGTCACGATGAATTTCTTGAGATGACGTTTGGATTGACCAATGCACCAGCAACTTTTATGGATTTGAGAAACCATGTGTTTAGACCATATCTCGAACGATTCATAGTGGTATTTATTGATGACATCTTAGTTTATTCGAAGAATGAGAGTGAACATGAAGAGCATCTTCGAATAGTGCTTCAGGTTTTAAGGGATCACCAATTGTTTGCCAAACTCAGTGAGTGCGACTTTTGGTTTAAGGAGTTGTCCTTTTTGGGCCATATTATTTCTGCTGATGGTATCCGTGTTGATCCGACAAAGATTGAGGCCATTGTGAATTAGAAGGTGCCTAGGAATGTACCAAAAGTAAGAAGTTTTCTGGGTTTAGCTGGGTATTATAGACGGTTTGTAAAGGGGTTTTCAGTTATTGCAGTGCCTATGACAAGACTTATTTGGAATGGGGTGAAATTCGAATGGTCCGACAAGTGTTAGGCATGTTTTAAGCACCTGAAGAGTTTATTGATTGAGGTTCCTGTACTTACTCAACCCTTTTCAGGTAAAGAGTATGTGATGTCCAATGATGCTTCAGGAGTTGGACTTGGGTGCATTCTGATGTAAGAAGGTAAGGTGGTGGCCTATGCATCCCGTCAGTTAAAGCCTCATGAAATGAATTATCCGACGCATTACTTAGAGTTGACTGCTGTGATCTTTGCTCTCAAGATTTGGCGGCATTATCTGTATGGGGAGACATGTAGGATTTTCACCGACCATAAGAGTTTGAAGTATCTCCTCACACAGAAAGAGTTGAATTTGAGGCAGCATCATTGGTTGGAGCTATTTAAAGATTATGATTGTATTTTGGAGTATCACTTGGGTAAGGCAAATGTGGTCACCAATGCTTTGAGTAGGAAATCAATGTCGGCTTTAGTATTACAGCATTGTAAGTGGAGGCTAGATTCAGAAGGAGCTTTGGTTGCTTAATTAAGAGTGAAACCTTCTTTGAGAAAGTCGATAGTGGATGCTCAGAAAGACGATCTGTGTATGCCAAGTAACGATGAGTTAAAGAAGAAGCTTTTGCTTGAGGTACACGCTATGGTTTTTATCATGCATCCTGGTAGTGAGAAGATGTATCGAGATTTGAAGCAATTTTATTAGTGGCAAAGGATGAAGAGAGACATTGTTGAATTTGTGTCTAAGTGTTTGACCTGTTAGCAGGTAAAGGCCGAGTATCAAGTTCCTTCGGGACTGCTTAATCCTTTACTCATCCCTCAGTGGAAGTGGGATGATATTACCATGGACTTTGTAGTGGGTTTGCCTTTGACTCAGCGGAAACATGATGCGGTTTGGGTTATAGTTGATCGACTCACCAAGTCAGCACATTTTCTACTAGTTAGGATGAGTTATTATATGGATAAGTTAGCAGATATTTATGTGAATAAAGTGGTCAGATTGCACGGCATTCTGTTATCGATTGTGTCAGATCAGGATCTGAGGTTTATGTTAAAATTTTGGAAAGAATTACAAGCAGCTTTAGGTACTCAATTGAACTTCAGTATTGCTTTTCATCCTCAATCTGACGGGTAATTACAACAGGTTATTCAGGTTCTAGAAGATATGCTTTGAAGTTGTGCATTGGAATTATCAGGTAGTTGGGATAAATGTGTCGCTTATGGAATTTGCCTATAATAACAGTCATCAAGCAAGTATTGGATTTTCCCGTATGAGGCTCTTTATGGATGGAAGTGTAGGACTCCAGTCTGTTGGACCGAGCTAACCGAGCATGCTTTTGTTGGGCCATAATTGATTAGAGATACCGAAGAGAAGATCCGAGTAGTACAATGGAATTTGAAGGTAGCCAAGGATAGACAGAGATCCTATGCCAATGTAAAGCGGAAAGATATTCAGTTTGATATCAGAGACAAGGTGTTTCTTAAAGTATTGCCTTGGAGGAAAGTTTTGCCTTTTGGTAAAAAGGGTAAGTTAAGTCCCCGATTTATCGGACCCTTTGAGATTTTGGAAAAGATTGGACCAGTTGCTTATAAGTTGGCCTTGCCTTTGGAATTGGCTAAGCTGCACGACATATTCCATGTGTCCATGCTTCGTTGCTACCGATCAGATCCATCTCATGTATTGTTAGTTCAAGATGTAAAAATTCAACTGGATTATTCATTTGACAAAGAGTCGAAAGCCATTTTAGCTCGGGAAGTGAGACAGCTCAGAAGTAAGCAAGTTCCTCTAGTTAAGGTATTATGGCAGCACCATGGGGTTGAAGAAGCTACTTGGGAACCAGAGCCGGTTATAAGGTCTCAACATCTGCAGTTGTTAAGTTCAGGTGAGAATTTTAAGGATGAAATTATTGTTAGGAGGGGAGAGTTGTAACACCCCGTTTCCCACCCTAGTAATATTTAGCCTTTTTTGTGTGTATTTTGCATGTGCTATGTTAATTTAGAGTCAATTGCATGTTGGTTATTAGTATGTAATGTTATTAGTTTAATATGTAAGTTTATTGAGGTTTGGTTTAGGTGTGGTGAGGAAGATGGAAGTTGGGGGTGAATTGTTACAGCCCACCAATTGTTGATTGACATGTGGCAAGTGGTAGGCTTTATAAGCCTAGGAGAGAGAAAATGAGAGAGAGCAGCTGTCCTCTCCCGTTTCCTCCTCTCCTCTGTCACACTCCATTTGCCCCCTAATTGAACGAGCAATATGTATGTGTGTGCATTTGCATGGTTTTGGCATATCATAGGGGTATTTGGTATATATGCATATTTTGTGGGTTTGTTACTGTGTGGTGGTGCATATAGAAATAAGGTGTCCATAAGTGGAGTTAGGATCACATGCATGTGAGCATATTATTATGTGTGAGTATTAGATGAGATTGCATTGTGTGTGTTGTTCATACATGTGTAGGGTGCATTATTGGAGTGTTGCATTGTGTGTGTGTGACATGTGCATCTAGTGTGTGAGTGATTAATGCCCTCCACTAAGATGTTAACAAGTGTAAAGGGGGAGAAAAGAAAGGAAAGAGAAAGAGGAAAAGGGGAAATTCAGATTCCAAACCCCATTTTCCCGTTCTCCCTTCTCCTTCCCTCTTCTTCTTCCTCTTCGCTCTTCTCTATGTGATTTGCTTGGATTCAAGTTCGTGTGGTGGGAATTAATTGCTCCTCGTGTTTGATTGGTAAGCTTTATACTTTTGGTTTTGTTTTTGTTCAAGTTCTTCTTCTCCTCTTCCGATTTTCTGGGTTAAGGTTTTAAATTAGGGTTTTGAGTTTGTGTATTTTTGTGGTTTGGTGTTTAGCTGAGCCTCCTCGCGAGCCAAAGGGAAAAGAGAAGGTTGGGACTAGTGGAGCTCATTGATTTGGAGCTAAGGATTGCAAGGTTTGGGAATTTGTGCTATTTGAATAGTTGGCATGTTTAATTGAATGAAATTCTGGAAATTGTGATGTTCTTGATGTTTTTACTAGGTATTATGTTATGGGTTTTGGTTCTCTTTGTCTATTAAACCTTGATTGTGTGTTTTGGGAACCAATGTGAGTTTGATGGAATAGTGATTAAATGGATTAGGTAAATTGATATTGTTCTTTGAATTCATGAGTAGGTTTTGGCTATGGCATGATTTATTGATGTTTGGATGGTTTAATATTGTTATTGGAGTGAGGATATGTTGTTTGATGTGAGAGTTGTGGGATTTTTGGCTTGAAAATCTGGAAATTTGCCTTTAGGAATCGCGTCTGGGCGTGAGTCACGGTGGCAACAAGTTTAGTTACCACCGTGAGGCATGAACCAGATGCATTCTGCCCAGAGTTTGAATATGTCACGGTGGCAACCAATCTGGTCACCATCGTGAGGTGTTCAGACTTTAGATTCTGTTTGGGCTGTGGGTATGTCATGGTGGCAACCTATTTAGTTACCACCGTGAGGTACCCGAAAGGTGCTTTCTGTTTTCGGGTCTAGGTATGTCACGGTGGCAACCTATTTAGTTACCACCGTGAGGTACCCCAGACTTCCATTCTGCCGAAATCCTTGGTATGTCACGGTGGCAACCAATTTGACTACCACCGTGACCTACGATATTTTTGCAATAAAATCCTATTTGGTTCACAGGACTTAGGAAAGTTTAATTATGGATTTTTGCACTCTTTGTCACTTATTATGAGCTGTATACTGGTAAGATGGTTGATGTTTACATGTACGGGTTAATTAAGGTATGTGAGTCCGGTGTTGTTATAATTGAAATGCGGATGTTAACTGTATAATTACAGCCTGCAAGAGTCTGTCTAGCGGATAGTTAGGCATGCCTAATAGAGTCTTATAGCTGCAGCCTCTGTTCTGTTTGGACCCCGATTAGGTCCCCGTTTGGTTCCTCGCGAACCCTCTAATGTGTATGGATCTTGTTTAAGGTCCCTTTTGAAAATGTTTTGTGAAAGTTAAAAGTAAAATTGGTTTCTCGATTCGTACCCGTAAGGTACTGTCTGTAATCGGCTCGTACCCGTAAAGTACTGTCTATTCACTCGTTAACCACAACCTTGACTCGACAGGTGCTTATTGTTTGATTTGCTTTGATGTTTATTAGACTTTATTATCCGAATATGTTTATTAATGAGATGTTATGAAGGCAGTGGTACTTTATCGAAGGTATGACTCTATGTGTATACATGTTCATATGTTCATACTCCTATTTAATGCATATTTCTGATTATGCCATCTGTATGTGTTTGCTTTGACGATCGTTGTGAATGGTTGTCCTTATGCTATATGTGTGTTTCCTCACTAAGCGTTATCGTTTAGCACAGCGTGTTACCCGTGCAGGTGCGGAAGGAGTTTGCTTTGGGAGAGTCGCAGCCATCGAAGCCAACACAGTAGGGTCTTGGTGTAGGGCTTTATTTTTGTATTTTGAGGATTCGTTTTGTATAGAACTCTCTTACATCAGTTTTGTAATAGCTTCCGCTTTTGTACATGTATTTTGGGATTTGTAATTATCTGTTGTATCTCTTGGTTGATCTAACAGTAATGTAATGCTTCCGTTATATTAATGCATGATCAGCCTTAGTTTTTATGTTTCGCAAAAGTTTTTAATTGCCTCGTATTTATGTATGTTTATCTTTGATTGAATTTATATATATTTATGCTTTGTGCGTTTGCACCCTGACTCGTACGGCATCTTACTCCTCATGGGATGGGATCGCCTAAGTACAGGTAAGGGGTGTTACAAGTTGTGGTATCAGAGCCTAGGTTTAGGCATTTCTGGGTGATTGTTTATGTGATGCTATGTGTGGATGCCTCTATGTTTAGGGCTGTGTTGGCTGATGCGGCTGTCATCTTGTTTGTTAGATGGATTCTGATTCTGCTTGTGGTGTGCTTGAGGAATCCGCTAAAAGTGTGAATCCTCCAGCTGTTCATCCGTCTGTTTCTATTTTTGTGTCAGCTCAATGTGCTAGGGTCTAGCCTGAGCCCGCTGCCATGCCTTTTGAGGCTATGTTGAGATTGCATCAGGACATGGCTCAGGTTTTGGAAAGGGTGACTGCCCCTAAAGCTACGATAGAGAGTTTAAGAAGAGCTGGCGTTGAGGATTTTTATGGGACCAGATAAAGTCAAGAGAGCTTTAAAGGAAGTCAGGTGTCCTCCTGATCGGCAAGCTGAATGTGTTGTGGCATTGCTTCAAGGGTCGGCTTACGAATGGTAGGAGTTGGTATGTAGGCAACCTCAGATGCCTGATCCGGTTACATGGGAATTCTTCGGGGAGGAGTTCACAAAGAAGTATGTGACTCAGGCATATAGGGATGCAAGATGGGCGCATTTTCTGAGTCTGAAACAGAGGGCTTTGTCGGTTTCGGATTATGAGAAGGAATTTAATCGGTTGTCTCGCTATGCTCCACGAGGGGTTATGACAGATGATTTCAGATGCAAGCATTTTGAAGCCGGGTTGAACGAGTCTTTGAAGATTGCTTTGATTTCTTTGATGTGTACGCCAGGGGTAAGTTATTATCAGATTGCAAAGGCTGCCATGAGGGCGGAGAAGACGGAATCATTGCTTAGGGAGAGAGCTCAGCGAAGGAATTCTGCACGGGGTGGTTTTTCCTCATCTTCAGGTAAGAGATCTAGGAACCCGCAAGATGAGCCATCAGCTGGTTCGGCTACTAGAGGTAGAAGGCAAGGTTCAACAGCGGTATTTGGTTTTGGTAGAGGTGGTAGATCTGATGCTATACCTGTTTGTGCACATTGCAACAAGGCTCACCGGGGTGAGTTTAGGTGGCTCACTGGTGGGTGCTTTAAGTGTGGGAGCACTGAGCACCGTCTGGCTAGTTGTCCCTAGTTGAATGAGGATTAAGGTCCACAGGGAGGAGCTAGCAGAGTTGGATCGAATGTTCCTCTGGCTGCTAGAGGTAGAGGTAGAGGTCGAGGCGGTCGACCTAGAGATGGAGCTGTATCTGAGACCGTTGGGCGTCCTCCACCTGTTGCAGCTAGAGCATATGCAGTTAGAGCCAGAGAGGAGCAGGATGCCCCCGATGTGATTGCTGGTAAGTTCCTACTCCATGACACTGAATTATATGCTCTAATAGATCCTGGTTCCACACACTCATATTTGTGCACGCATAAGATTGTTGATAAGTTGCATGTGGTAGATCAGTTAGACTATGAGATATGTGTGACCAGTCCATTAGGGCATAGTGTCAGGGTGAGTAGAGTTTTTAGGAGTTGTCCTTTGATGATTGAGGGTGTTGAGTTCCCTGCGGATTTGATAGAGTTGCCTTTCAGAGAATATGACCTGATTTTGGGTATGGACTGGTTGGGCAAGTATCGGGCTGTGGTTGATTGTTATAGGAAGACCTTTGTGCTTCGGGATAGGAATCGAGCTCCAGTGTTTGTAAGAGGTTTGGGTGCGAGTTCTGTGAACAACGTGATTTCTACAATTTAAGCCAAGAGGTTTTTGAGAAAAGGTTGTGAGGCTTTCCTAGCTGTAGTTTTGGATTCCAAGAGGGATCAAGTGAGGATTGAGGACATCCCTGTTGTTCGGGAGTTTAGTGATGTTTTCCCAAGTGATTTGCCGGGTTTGCCTCCAAAGAGGGAAGTTGAGCTAGCCATAGAGATCATGCCGGGTACCACACCTGTATCGAAGGCACCTTATCGGATGGCTCCTGTAGAGTTGAGAGAACTTAAAACTCAACTACAAGAGCTATTGGTTAAGGGGTTCATTCGACCCAGCATATCTCCATGGGGAGCTCCGGTTCTGTTTGTCAAGAAGAAGGATGGGTCTTTAAGGATGTGTATTGATTATAGGCAGATTAACAAGATCACAGTGAAGAACAAGTATCCGTTGCCTAGAGTAGAAGATTTGTTTGATCAAATAAGAGGTGCAGGAGTCTTTTTCAGGATAGATCTTCGGTCTGGGTATTATCAGCTTCGGGTTAAGGATGAAGATGTGGTTAAGACTGCATTTCAGACTAAGTATGGCCACTATGAGTTTCTTGTTATGCCGTTTGGTTTGACCAATGCTCCAGCGGCATTCATGGATTTGATGAATAGAGTGTTTAGGCCATACTTGGATCGATTTGTAGTAGTGTTTATAGATGACATCTTGGTGTATTCCAAGGATGAGACCGAGCATGAGGAACATCTCCGATTGGTTTTGCAAGTGTTGAGGGAACATCGGTTGTTTACCAAGTTGAGTAAGTGTGATTTTTGGCTTCGGGAAGTGTCGTTTTTGGGCCACATAGTTTCAACCAAGGGTATCCAAGAAGATCCTACTAAGATTGAGGCGATAGTCGATTGGAAAGCGCCTAGAAATGTTCAGGAAGTGAGGAGTTTCCTTGGTCTGGCAGGTTACTACCGTCGGTTTGTTAAGAGTTTCTCTGTGATTGCCGCTCCGATGACTAGGTTGTTGAGGAAAGGAGTTAAGTTTGAGTGGTCGGATAAATGTCAAACTTGCTTTGAGAGGTTGAAGCAGTTGTTAGTCGAAGCTCCTATACTTACTCAACCCATCTCGGGTAAGGAGTTTGTTATGTATAGTGACGCTTCAGGTGTTGGTCTGGGATGTGTTCTGATGCAGGAAGGTAGGGTTGTGGCTTATGCTTCTCGACAGTTAAAGCCACACGAGAGGAACTATCCGACGCATGATCTTGAGTTAGTAGCGGTCGTCTTTGCTTTGAAGATTTGGCGCCATTATCTCTATGGGGAGAAATGCAGGATCTTTACGGACCACAAGTGTTTGAAGTATTTCCTGACTCAGAAGGAACTGAATATGAGACAGTGTCGATGGCTTGAGTTGTTTAAAGATTACGATTGCATTGTGGATTACCATTCGGGTAAGGCCAATGTAGTCACAGATGCTTTGAGTCAGAAGTTAGTTTTCGCCTTATTTTTGAGACGGTTCAGATGGAGGTTTGGTTTGGATGGGGCTTTGATAGCTCAGTTGAGAGTCAAGCCTACCTTGAGACAGCGGATAGTTAATGCTCAGAAGGTTGATGAGAGGCTTCAGCGGATTGTGCAAGAGGTTAGTCCGGGCAAGCAGTCAGAGTTCTCAGTTCTTGATGGAGCGCTTTTGTATGGGAACCGTTTGTGTGTTCCGGATGATGAGGAATTGAGGAAACAGCTTTTGAGCGAGGCACACAGTACAGTTTTCACCATGCATCCTGGCAGTGGGAAGATGTATCAGGAAATGAAGCATTTTTATTGGTGGTCTGGTATGAAGAGGGACATAGTAGACTTTGTATCCAAGTGCTTGACATGTCAGCAGGTAAAGGCTGAGCACCAAGTTCCTTCTGGATTGCTCACGCCTTTGTCCATTCCCCAGTGGAAGTGGGATGATATTACCATGGATTTTATTTCTGGGTTGCCCTTGACTCAGAAAAAGCATGATTCTGTTTGGGTTATTATGGATCGACTCACAAAGTCCGCTCACTTCTTGCCGGTCAGGATGGATTACCAGATGGATAGATTGGCCAGTATCTATGTGGATGAGATAGTTCGGTTGCATGGAGTGCCTTTGTCTATAGTTTCAGACCGGGACCCAAGGTTCACATCTATGTTTTGGAAAGAGTTGTAGCGAGCTTTGGGTACCAAGTTAAACTTCAGCACGACATTTTATCCTCAGACAGACGGTCAGTCCGAGCGAGTGATTCAGATCTTAGAGGACATGTTAAGGGCTTGTGTTTTGGACTTTCCGAGTAGTTGGGACAAGTATGTATCGCTTATGGAATTTGCCTACAACAATAGCTATCAGTCCAGTATCAGTATGGCTCCTTATGAGGCTTTGTATGGACGTCAGTGTAGGACTCTAGTTTGTTGGATAGAGTTGTCCGAGAGGTCAATGATTGGGCAAGATCTGGTTAGAGATACAGAGGAGAAGATCAGAGTTGTGCAGCAGAATTTAAAGGCGGCCAAGGATCGATAGAGATCTTATGCCAACTTGAAGAGAAAGGATGTGCAGTTTGAAGTCGAAGACAAGGTTTTCCTAAAAGTTTCTCCTTGGAGAAAAGTGTTTAGGTTTGGAAAGAAATGAAAGCTTAGACCTCGCTTCATTGGTCCGTATGAGGTGTTGGCAAGAGTTGGTCCGGTGGCCTATAGACTGGCTTTACCGATAGAGTTGTCCAAGTTGCATAATGTGTTCCACGTTTCTATGCTTTGTCGATATAGGTCGGATCCTTCTCATGTTTTTTCGGTTCAAGAGGTTCAAGTGCAGTCTGATTTCTCCTACGATGAGGAACCAAAAGCTATCCTAGCTCGGGAAGTGAGGCAGTTAAGAAGTAAGCAGATTTCTTTAGTAAAGGTTTTGTGGAATCACCATGGAGTCGAGGAGGCGACATGGGAACCAGAGGAGTCAATGAGAGCTCATTACCCGCAGTTGTTCAGTTCAAGTGAGAATTTCGAGGACGAAATTCTTGTTAGTAGGGGAGAGTTGTCACACCCCATTTGCCCCCTAGTCGAAAGAGCAATATGTATGTGTGTGCATTTGCATGGTTTTGGCATATCATAGGGGTATTTGGTATATATGCATATTTTGTGGGTTTGTTATTGTGTGGTGGTGCATATAGAAATAAGGTGTCCATAAGTGGAGTTAGGATCACATGCATGTGAGCATATTATAATGTGTGAGTATTAGATGAGATTGCATTGTGTGTGTTGCTCATACATGTTTAGGGTGCATTATTGGAGTGTTTCAGTGTGTGTGTGTGACATGTGCATCTAGTGTGTGAGTGATTAATGCCCTCCGCTAAGATGTTGACAAGTGTAAAGGGGGAGAAAAGAAAGGAAAGAGAAAGAGGAAAAGGGGAAATTCAGATTCCAAACCCCATTTTCCCGTTCTCCCTTCTCCTTCCCTCTTCTTCTTCCTCTTTGCTCTTCTCTAAGTGATTTGCTTGGATTCAAGTTCGTGTGGTGGGAATTAATTGCTCCTCGTGTTTGATTGGTAAGCTTTATACTTTTGGTTTTGTTTTTGTTCAAGTTCTTCTTCTCCTCTTCCGATTTTCTGGGTTAAGGTTTTAAATTAGGGTTTTGAGTTTGTGTATTTTTGTGGTTTGGTGTTTAGCTGAGCCTCCTCATGAGCCAAAGGGAAAAGAGAAGGTTGGGACTAGTGGAGCTCATTGATTTGGAGCTAAGGATTGCAAGGTTTGGGAATTTGTGCTATTTGAATAGTTGGCATGTTTAATTGAATGAAATTCTGGAAATTGTGATGTTCTTCATGTTTTTACTAGTTATTATGTTATGGGTTTTGGTTCTCTTTGTCTATTAAACCTTGATTGTGTGTTTTGGGAACCAATGTGAGTTTGATGGAATAGTGATTAAATGGATTAGGTAAATTGATATTGTTCTTTGAATTCATGAGTAGGTTTTGGCTATGGCATGATATATTGATGTTTGGATGGTTTAATATTGTTATTGGAGTGAGGATATGTTGTTTGATGTGAGAGTTATGGGATTTTTGGCTTGAAAATCTGGAAATTTGCCTTTAGGAATCGCGTCTGGGCGTGGGTCACAGTGGCAACCAGTTTAGTTACCACCGTGAGGCATGAACCAGATGCATTCTGCCCAAAGTTTGAATATGTCACGGTGGCAACCAATCTGGTCACCACTGTGAGGTGTTCAGACTTTAGATTCGTTTTGGGCTGTGGGTATGTCACGGTGGCAACCTATTTAGTTACACCGTGAGGTACCCCAAAGGTGCTTTCTGTTTTAGGGTCTAGGTATGTCACGGTGGCAACCTATTTAGTTACCACCGTGAGGTACCCCAGACTTACATTCTGCCGAAATCCTTGGTATGTCACGGTGGCAACCAATTTGATTACCACCGTGACCTACCCTGTTTTTGCAATAAAATCCTATTTAGTTCACAGGACTTAAGAAAGTTTAATTATGGATTTTTACACTCTTTGTCACTTATTATGAGCTGTATACTGGTAAGATGGTTGATGTTTACATGTACGGGTTAATTAAGGTATGTGAATCCGGTGTTATTATAATTGAAATACGGATGTTAACTGTATAATTATAGCCTGCAAGAGTCAGTCTAGCGGATAGTTAAGCATACCTAATAGAGTCTTATAGCTGCAGCCTCTGTTCCGTTTGGACCCCGATCAGGTCCCCGTTTGGTTCCTCTCGAACCCTCTAATGTGTATGGATCTTGTTTAAGGTCCCTTTTGAAAATGTTTTGTGAAAGTTAAAAGTAAAATTGGTTTCTCGATTCGTACCCGTAAGGTACTGTCTGTAATCGGCTCGTACCCGTAAAGTACTGTCTGTTCACTCGTTATCCACTACCTTGACTAGGCAGGTGCTTATTGTTTGATTTGCTTTGATGTTTATGAGACTGTATTATCCGAATATGTTTATTAATGAGATGTTATGAAGGCAGTGGTACTTTATCGAAGGTATGACTCTATATGTATACATGTTCATATGTTCATACTCCTATTTAATGCATTTTGCTGATTATGCCATCTGCATGTGTTTGCTTTGATGACCATTGTGAATGGTTGTCCTTATGCTATATGTGTGTTTCCCCACTAAGCGTTATCGCTTAGCACGGTGTGTTACCCGTGCAGGTGCGGAAGGAGTTTGCTTTGGGAGAGTCGTAGCCATCGAAGCCAACACAGTAGGGTCTTGGTGTAGGGCTTTATTTTTGTATTTTGAGGATTCTTTTTGTATAGAACTCTCTTACATCAGTTTTGTAATAGCTTCCGCTTTTGTACATGTATTTTGGGATTTGTAATTATCTGTTGTATCTCTTGGTTGATCTAACAGTAATGTAATGCTTCCGTTATATTATTGCATGATCAGCCTTAGTTTTTATGTTTCGCAAAAGTTTTTAATTGCCCCGTATTTATGTATGTTTGTCTTTGATTGAATTTATATATATTTATGCTTTATGCATTTGCACCCTGACTCGTACGGCATCTTACTCCTCATGGGATGGCATCTTAAAATTCTACCTCTTATCTCACACGATCAATGCATTTAAATTAAAGGCGCATTAAAAGCACGTAAAGGAAATAAAGAAAAGTGATAAAGAAAGTGGTAATAAAGTAACTAAGGAAAGCGATAAAAGAAAGCGATAAACACACCAAACACACAATTACAAGAGAAATAGGGGCGGAATACAACCCCAATAAAAGGAGGTTAAAAACATAAATGGGGACGGAATACAATCCCCAAAATTAAATAATATTGTCCAAAAATTAATTACAAGGGCCCAAAAAGAAATGAACTTGAACTTAAAAACAATCAAATAAAATCAAAGACGAGGAAAATACATAAATCGGGATATTCATTTTGGATCGGAACATTGGTTCCTTCATGTTTATTCGAAGAGGGTTTGAAGAGTCATTTGGTTGTTGAGTTGAAAAACCGGGATGAGTGATCACATTTTTGAAGAAAACTAACTCTTTATTGTGATATTTTTTTATTGCTTAACTAAAAAAAGGGACACTGGTCCCAATTTTATTAGCAAAAACCCAATTAAATTATAAAAATATTTTTGTGATTTTTTATCTTATGCGTGCATAAATAAAATATTTATTTGCAAATAAAAACAATAAAATGAGGGAAATAAGAAAGGTCTCACCAAAACCGTCGTGGTCCTCCACGTGTCGTGACCCATTTGGGAGGTCACGGGAACACTCACATAATGCAAATCACAATAAATCTCAGACAGAAAAATAATATTAAAATATTAGTAATGATTCTAAAAATTAATTAAATAAAGAGCAAGATAATGATAACAATAAACTTATGGTGACAATAACAATACATAATCATGGAATAATGGTGACAATCAAATGATAACAATAATAATAATAATAATAATAATAATAATAATAATAATAATAATAATAATAATAATAATAGCATGATGATAATAATGACAACATAATAATAATAACATTAACAATTAAAACAATAATAATAATAATAACATCCTAATGCTACTAATAATAACAATACCATAAAATAATAATAATAATAATAATAATAATAATAATAATAATAATAATAATGATGATGATGATGATGATGATGATAATAATAATCATAATAATGTCAACAGTGAATAAACATGGAATAATAATAGCAACAACATAATATGATGATAACAATATAAAATGGTAATAATAATAATAGTGGTGTAGGACACATAATAATAATAATAATAATAATAATAATAATAATAATAATAATAATAATAATAATAATAATAATAATAATAAAGAGAAGGAGAATAATGGCAATGGGAATCACAAAGAAATCAAACTAAAATAATAAACAACACATCAATAGTACTAAAATCACATTAAAATGCTAGGAATAAATTATAAATGATAGTAGCATGAAAATAATAATAATAACAACAATAAATGATATACAAAAATAAATGAGGATGGGTCCAAAAATGTTTACTCTCAGAATTTATAGATGGGAAGAAACGGTGTCTTGATCTGTCCTCCTTATCGAATTTACGGTGATAAATACCCGAAGAAAAATATAAAAATCTATGTTTTTAGATAAATTAGCTCAATAAAATATTTTTGTTGGAATGAATAAGCAAAGAAAATTAATTTCTCTTTCTCAAATCAAACCCAAGATGAAATGTTTTCTAAAGGAGAAAAGATTAACACTTGGAAAAAAGCTTCAGAATTTTTTTAAAGAAGAAATAAGAGGCTTGCTTGAGAGAAAACTAGAGAGCAAACTCAAAAAACCCTTTTTCAATAATATAGCCGTCCCCCTCAAATGAGAGAGCAGCTCCCCTTTTATTTTTGCCTTGTCTCAAAATGGAAAGAGACAGAGAAGCTTTCTTTTTAGTTGATCCAAATTATCATAAAAATGTGAAAACAAAACTGTAAAAAAAAATAGACTGAGAAAATCGCAGAAAACGCAGGCTGGGCGGGCAAAAGTGCCCGCGTGAGGGAGGAGCATTGGCGCGCGTGCTTGCGGGGAGACGCGCCCCAGTGGGGCGCATGCTCCCGCTGGGAGACACGCCACAATGGGGCACTGCGCACGCCTCTGCACGCGTGCTTCCTCAAGGAGACACGCTCCTCTGCTCTCGTGCTGCTTCGAAGCAGTGCGCGCGGGCGCAAATGCGCGTTGCTTCGGCAGCGCTCGCATGTGCTCGCTGCTTCCACAGTGCATGCAGCTCTTGTGCCGGTGCGACCCGCTCGCTCGACACGTGGACCAAAATAATAAAAAAATAAAAAATAAAAATAAAAATAAAAATAAAAATAAAAATAAAGATGAGAGTAAAAATGAAAGTGAAAATAAACGAACAAAAACCAAAAAAAAACGATGCCAATTTTAAATCAAAGTTTTCAGGGGAACAAAGGGAGCTTTGGACAAGGAGGACATCATTCCCGACACCTTACTGGCGGCAATTATCCTTTTCATCATCAGGTAATTTTGATCTTAGACTGCATCGGGACCTGGTGTCTGCAGTTGCCCCCAATTTTGGGGAACCTGGAACTTAGGTGTCTAGGTGAGCCAAAATTCAGAAAAGAAAGGAAAGAAGCACGTACCTGAGGCGGTTATCTACCCGGTCATGCTGATGAAGTCATCTCCTTAGGTCACTGTATAGACTGAGGAACGATTTTCATACTTCTTGGTGATGCTATGAGCCTGCTCCAGACTTACGAAACACGAGAGTTGCCCTTCTGAGCTACACCGAGTCTGCTCCAGACTTACAAAGTGCGAGGGTTTCATCTTCTGATGGTGATGCATAGAGTCTGCTCCAGACTTACAAAGTGCGAGGGTGGTAGTACGCCGAGTCTGCTCCAGACTTACAAAGTGCGAGGGTAGTGGTGCGCCGAGTCTGCTCCAGACTTACAAAATGCGAGAATTTGCTCTCTTGAGCTGCATCGAGTCTGCTCCAGACTTACAAAGTGCGAGGGTGGTGGTGCGCCGAGTCTGCTCCAGACTTACAAAGTGCGAGGGTGGTGGTGCGCCGAGTCTGCTCCAAACTTACAAAACGCGAGGGTTGCTCTCTTGAGCTGCACCGAGTCTGCTCCAAACTTACAAAATGCGAGGGTTGCTCTCTTGAGCTGCACCGAGTCTGCTCCAGACTTACAAAGTGCGGGGGTGTTCTTCTGAACCGATTTTCACCTAGATATTTCCTGCAAAATTATGTGCACAGAAGTATATACAAGAAATCGTATGTATGACCTGAAATGTAGATGTTTGCAAAAATGGATAGACCACGTCCTAGGTGGTCAAGGGTCCATTAAGGATGCGGCTTGGCTGCTCCACCGTGCCCCCAAGGATCCAGAAGAGTTTATCTTGGCTTTAGGGATTTTGACCCAAAACCTATTCTGATCAATCTTTAGGCATGCGGCTCTGCCCCCCAGAATTCTGACTCATGTCCTGCATTATACACCATCTGCTGAAGGGAGATTATCTGTAGTAACGTCGCCTTATCGCTCCGGGCATTGAGAGTCATTATTTTAAAGGTAGTGCGTCCCTTATGGATTTTCACACTAGCTTTTCTTAGCGGGAAATGCGTCCTTTTCGGATTTTCACATAATCCTGTGCCTTATTTTTTGCCTGGAATGGGCCTAACCCAATCCAGCGGCTTTTATTTTGCACATATATATTTTTTTTTTTGTAGGACAGACTTCCTGTTCCCAGGTTTTTACCCTGTCCCTTGGCCTAATTTTTGCTTAGAGCGCCAATCACAGTTTTCATCTCTAATGGCCTCTTTTTTTTTTATGAGAGAAGGTCATTATGGGAACTCCTACTGAGGGTGATCAGTGCATATCTATTCAGACGCTTTTTAACGGAGACAATTAGACAATAGTTATTAGATAAACGATAGATTTCTTTTTAAGACGGAACTAAAAATTGATGAAAAGGCAAACTAAACTCCTTTATTCATTGCAAAATTTGTGTACATTTCTATATGATTTCATACAAGACCTTCATTTGACAAGAATCCAAAAGCAAGAGAGTATACCTAATCTCGAAGTAAATCTTGTAAGCATCGAACTCCTGTTATCAATCGGCCCTCTCGGGTTTTCTCGATTGAACATTTTCTCTTGGCCCTTAATTTTTGCCTAGGATGCCTTTTTTTCGGTTTTCACCCTGACAGGGCGCCCAATTTTAGGAAGGCCGTTTTTTTCCGGTTTTCAACCCGCGGGGCATTTATTCTCTTCTTTTTATTTTGGTCTTTAGCCATGGAATCTCTTTAGCCTATCGACGTTGATCGATTCTCTGAATTTGTTCCCATCGCTGTTTATTAAGATCGATACCCCCTTGGTCAGTAACTTCTTTAGCACGAACGGACCTTCCCAAGTTTGCTTGAATTTCCCCCGTATGTCTGGCACTCCAGGCCTCATCATCTTAAAGACCAAGTCCCCTTCCTTCAGTGGGTACTTTTAGACCTTCTTATCGAAGGATCGGGCTAGCCTTTTCGAATAAACCTGATTATGGTAGTACACCCGCAACCTATCCTCATCCAACAGATTTAGTTGCAATAGTCGTTGTTACGCCCATTCTGTCTCTGGGATCTCGGCTTCCATAGCTACATTTAGCGACTTTAGCTCAATTTCAACCGGTAAAACTGCTTCGGTTCTGTATACTAGAGAGAACGGTGTTGCCTCTGTAGAGGTTCTGACCGTAGTTCTATAGCCCTAAATTGCAAATACCAGCTTCTCTGCCCAGTCTTTATAGCTTTGGACCATCTTGGCCAATATTATTTTAACATTTTTATTCGCCGCTTCAGCTACGCCATTAGCCTGAGGACGATAGGGGGGAAGACTTGTGGTGCTGGATTCCATACTTTTGAAGCATCTGCTTAGTTTCAGCCATAAACTGGACCCCATTGTCAGACACAACATGATACGGGAGACCATATCTGCATATTCGGTTCCTCTCAATGAATCTGGCCATATCCCGAGCATCGACCTTCTTGAAAGGTTCAGCCTTTACCCATTTGGTAAAATAGTCGATAGCAACTACGATGAATCTATGTCCGTTGGAGGCTGTGGGATGTATCCCCCCAATGATATCAATTCCCCAATCTGCGAACGGCCATGGAGAAGTCAGATTATATAGCTTTGAAACTGGCACATGCCTTAAATTTGCATATTGCTGGCATAACTGGCACTCCTTCACGTATTTCGAACAATCAGCATCCATTGTGAGCCAATAAAACCCTTGACGCATGATTTTCTTTGCTAAAGCCAAGCCATTCATTTAGGCCCCACAAACACAGGCATGAACCTCTTCTATAACCCTTTCGGCTTCTTTCTCTGCCAAGCACCTTATTTGGGTACCGTCCGCTTGCCTCTTATACAAATCCCCATTTACACTGATAAATTGGGAGGACAATTTTCTAATCATCATTTGGTCCTTTTCAGTGGCTTCCTCTGGAAAAACCTATTTTTCTAAGTAATTTTGAATATCATAATACCAAGGTTTCCCATCGGTGGCCTCGACATCCATTATTTGCTCAGTTTCGAAGCAAGACTTTTCCGCACTAGAAATCAGGACGGGCCTCATAACAATCCCTACTGGATTATCCCACATGGATACCAATGTTGCGAGAGCATCAGCCAACTGATTTTCATCTCTAGGGACGAAGTGGAAAGTGCAAGTCTCGAACTGGCTACTCAAAATTTTCAAGTGCTTCATATAGGGCAACAGTCTCTCTTCCTTGATTGACCATTCCCCTTTGATCTGGTGAATTACCAAAGATGAATCTCCGAAAACTTCTGCGATCTTTGCCCCTAGAGCGAGCAATGCTTCCAATTCGAAAATGCAAGCTTCATATTCTGCCTCGTTATTGGTCGCCTTGTATCTCAACTTCTTGGCCAATGGCAGCTTCTCACCATCCAGGGTTGTGAGGATAATCCCTGCTCCTGCCCCTTTTATTTTAACTGCCCCATCAAAGAACATCTACCACCCTTGCACTGTTATGGCCATGACATCCTCATTTGTGAAATTGTATTCGAACTGGTCTGCCTCAATGGGGTGTTCGGCGAGAAATTCTGCAATTGCCTGACCCTTAATGGTCTTTCTTGTGACGTACTCCACATCAAATTCCTGTAATAGTATTAGCCACCTTCCCATTTTTCCTAGCAACGAGGATGCCTCCTGAAGGCATCAAAGGGGGTTTTGTTTGGCGACTGCTTGCACCTTATAGGAATGGAAATAATGTCTCAATTTCTTTGAAGCCCAAATTACCACCAGACAAATCTTTTTCACCTCGATGTACTTGGCTTCATAAGGAAGGAATTTCTTACTGAGGTAGTAAACCACAAATTCAATCCCGAACTCATCCTCTTTGGCCATAATGGCACCTACAGAATTCTCCTCTATTGCTAGGTAAAGGATCAACGGTTTAACAGGTCGCGGCGGTCGTAGAACTGGGGGATGCAGAAGGTAATTCTTAATGACATCAAAAGCTTCCTGGCAGTCATCATTCCACCGAACTGGCTGATTCTTTTGAAGAAGTTTGAACATAGGCTCACATACTGAAGCTAGCTTGGCAATGAATTGGCTAATGTACTGAAGCTTTCCCAGGAAGCTCCTACACGCACCTTACCGTCCTTTTTGGCTACTGGGACAACATTGGCTAACCAGGTCGGGTACTTAACTTCTACCAGAAACTTAGCCTCGATTTGCTTGTGGATCTCTTCTTTTACCTTTTGCACCCATTCTGGCCTAAGTCTCTTGAGTTTTTGCTTGACCGGTCTAGATTCTAGGTAAGTTGGGATGGCATGTTCTGCAATATCTCGATCAATTCCCGGCATGTCCTCATAAGTCCAGGCAAAGACCTTTTCATATTTTCTTAAAATTCTCTCAAAATTTTATTCTCTTCTTGGGAGTTACATCTGATGCTATCAAAATTTCCTTTGGGTTTTCCAAAGTTCCGAGATTAAATGCAGTCGTGCTAGTTGAATTAATATAAAAAATGAATGCATCATGTTCATGATCATGAGAGATGAAATCATCAGAAACACCACACAAATAAGCAAAGTTGTTCATTTCATTAACATAATTAGCAATGTTAACATTGTCATCATTAAACAATTCAAGCATAAAAAGAGTATCTAAAACTATATTGTCTTCATCATACTGGCGCCGATGTTGTAGCCGACTGTGCTTCGACTTCTTGGCTTGCTGGAGGCTCTTTAGCTGGCCCTTATGAAATCTTCAGACCTCCAATCTCCACATCTGGCTCTATTATCTTCTCTTTCCCCTTCAGTCGGGTAGCTCACAGCTTCTCTGTGACCACCTCCTCGGGCTCATCCCCATCCCAGACATTCCATTACATCATCACCTCTTCATCCTAGAAATCCTTTGCAGATTTAATTACTCCAACTTCCCAGTCGAAGACATCGTTAAAGATTTCAAAGCCTGGTACAATCCTCCCATCTACCCACTGGGGCTCTTCCTCTCCAGCATAGGCACAAACTAAGGAGGCTGGAATGAAGCTCTTGGAAATATGAGGGATCTCCTTTGACACTTCCTTCTCCTTGCCACAATCACTTTTGTACCCCAAACCCTTTCGATCATTCTGTACCCCAGACTAGCTCCCGGGAGAAAATGCATTTTTTTCATCATATTCACTGCTTGAGGGCTGCCCACTGAACCTTGCTCTTCCCCAATCACTGATACATGGAAACCACTAAATGGCTGGTTCGCAATCCCTAAGGCGGACACCTGGTTTTCTGTAGCTGCTCTAATGGTTACCACCTCCCCTTCATGTGGTATTCTGATCATCTGGTGTAGTGTGGATGGCACTCCCCGTAATTTATGGAACAACGGGCTCCCTAATAAGGCTGAGAAATTTGCTGGGATGGACAAAACCACAAACTATGCTTCCGTTTCTACAGGCCCAGTCTTAACCAAAGCTCTAAATGTCCCTGACGCTTGTCTCCAAGGATTATCATATGCTGTGATAGTCAGATCAAACCTACTAAGCATGCTCTCATCAAGCCCAAAAGCCTGCAGTGCCACAAGTGGACAAATATTTATAGATAATCCATCATCAACCATGACGCATGCGGTGTGCTTGCCATTTACCTGCGCCTTGATGTATAGTAGCCGATTGTGATTGTGGCCCTCGACTAGTAAGTCAGCATCAGAGTATACCAACTTCTCTCCTGATCCTCCTTTCACAAGATCTAGCAGCTCAGAGGGAGAGATTGTGGTGGCCACAGTGGATTCACTTAAAGCCTCTACCAGCTTCTGTCTATGGGAGGGAGACTGTTTCGGAAGGTCCCATATAGATATTTGAGCTGCGATCTTTTTCAACTGTTTGACTATAGCATTTTCTTTCGGCTCCCTTTCCACTGGTGCTTGCACTGGGTCGTGCGACCCCTCCACTTCTGGGACTACTCTTCCATTGCGGGTTACAACCTGCACTTCTTGTACCTCTTCTTCACCCCCAGAGTTCCACACATCCTCCGGCTCATCGGCTCCTTCAGGCTCACTTTCACTGGTTGAGTCCCAACATTCTATCATGCTAACCTGGGGCTTCTCCCCACTAACCTCTTGCTCCGGGCGGACAACAGCCACATAATCATTACCGTAAAGATCCCTTAACACATACCATTCTGGCATGCTTGAACCTATCATGAAAATAGGTGGAGGAACAGCATTGTACCCGGCCATCTTTTTCTTTTCCCTCTTCTCAAGATCAAAAATCTATTTGCTGTCGATAAGATCTTGAATCTGGTGCCTCAGTATTTGACAATTATCCGTCAAATGTCCGGTATGTTGGTGAAAGGCACAATATTCATGTTCTTTGTGCCCTGGATGTCCTTGGGTTATGGCTGGCCTAGGTTGCAGGGGTTATAGCTTTCCCTCTTTCATCAATCGGTTTAATACCCAGGATAAAGGCTGACCTAAGTTTGAGAAGTACCTCTGACCGACACCTGTTGCTGATACCTCAGCCGTCTTCCCACTTCTAATGCCACTGCTAGAGCCCGCTGACTTATTTGCCCCCTGGTTAGCATAACCTCTCTTGGCATAGGCCTCACCGCTTGCCTTCCTCGCAAGGTACTCTCCCTCAGCCTCTATCGCAATGTCCTTCAATGACTCCTAGTCTCTTAACCCTTTCATTTTTAGTCCCTCTCTCAGATAAGTGCTAGCATTCCGAATGAACAGTCGAATCTGGTCCGGGGTGTCAGGCTTGTGCTTCGTTTCCATAACTTTGTTCCTCCATCGGGTGAGGTATTCGTGAAAAGACTCTCCCACCTTTTGCTGTAACAGTTCCAAATCCTTCAGTGTCACCTCCATTCTTGTACTGCAATCGTACTGTCTGAGAAATTCTTCCTTCAACAAATCCCAATCTTCTTTCGTTCTTCGGTCCAACCTGTGATACCAATCCACTACTGGGCCAGTTAAACTCAGACAAAAGTACTCGACCTTCTGCCTCTTTGTTAGGGTAGTACCCTTCCTCACTAGTGAGTACTGCTTTATATGCGCAGTGGGGTCAGAGGTGCCGTCGAACTTGTGAACGTCAGGCATTTTGAAATTTTGTAGAACCAAATCATCACTGTCTAGCTCCCTATCCTCGGGGTTCATTCCTCCCCCTACCATCAATATCTTTGATATGGCTTCGAATCTTTCTTCCATCTTCCTCCATATTGCATCCTTTAGCTTTGGCGACTTCCTTTTTACCACCACCAGCTCCTCTGGCTCCTCCCACGCATTAACTTCAAACTTAGGGCCTTCCTTACATTTGATAGGTGCTGGTACCCTTGGATCAACTGTTGGTGGATTAGCTGTTGCTGGGGGATCTTCTCTAACAGCCCCTTGCTCCTCTTGCTCTCTAATTGGAGCAGCAGTCTGTCGCCCAGCAGGCGGGGCTAATAGAGTTGCAAGGTTACCCATCATCGCCATCATTCTGGCCTCAAATTCCTCCAACCTTCTCCCTACTTCTTCGGCAATTATTGCCCTTATCGCATCAGAACCACTTGATGGATCTGACATCCTAGTCTCTATTGATAACTCTGAACTCTGATCTGACACTAGCTCTAGGGAAACTTTTCTTAGTTGAACGTCGGGACCTCTAGACCACCTAGACGAATCTATGATGGCTGCAAAACACCTTTGTTAGGATGATGCATGATTGAAGTGCAATGCATGGTCGTGCTGATGCAGCATAGACAAATGTATGCAAGCAGATAGATCCTTCCGACCTTATTTCTCCCGCACATGAGGTAAATATAGTCTCTTTCCTAGGTGGGCTTCATCCGAAGGTTAACAGGGAACCCATTGGACACGTATTGTGCACGGCAGAAAAATCGGCAGCATAGCATCTCTTGCTTAATGTGCACACGGATGGGTATTTGGCCATTATGTATTTGAACGATTCAACTAAACCAAGATGGGCCCAACGGGGCCTGAAAGCCCTTGATGAAGACCATTTGTTTGATTAATCTTGTTCGATACATGATAGCCCAAGTAGCAAGCATAGTATTATGGTACATTTCACCTAGTGGAAGTTTCTATTTGCTACTACATGAGTTTTGATCGAGGTAGTGTTACTTTAGGTCTACCCAAGCATGGTCCCTGCCGATGGGTCTAGCTCATCACAAGCATAACGACCGATCGGGTCTCCATTTGATATACCTTCAATGGTACGAGACTTGGGATGGTGATTATCCTTAACACTTCCTTACAATGAGTGAAAGTAGGATCGTGATTTAGGAATGCACCGAGGTAAATAGGGGATCGACTAACATAATACTAAGGCTCTAAAATGCAATGCAATTTTTTGAAAAGAGATAGAATTTTAAGTTTTAAAAACCCAATTATATTTTAACCAAAGCACTTTCAAAGCGAAGTCTCAAACAAGTCCCTTGCGGAGTTGCTACTGTGACGCACGCCGAACCCAGCAAGGGCCCTCATTGAATCCTCTTTTAGGATTCGAGGGACTGGTTCACGTCTTTTTGATTATGGGCACCATAAGACATTTTGGATGCTTCCTTCCCAATAGAACATTGGAAAAGAACATCTAGTCCCATGATGCCTTTAGGCACCTTTGAGGTATCATGGAGTCGCCACCCAATTCACGAGGAATTGGGGAAGGTCTCTAACCTTTTATTGGTCAAGACTAGAGATTGGTGTTCGAAACTTCCCTCTTATTCATGCTTTGGTTAATTATAAATGAGTTCTTAAACTCCTTAAAATTCTACTTCTTATCTTACACGATCAATGCATTTAAATTAAAGGCGCATAAAAAGCACGTAAAGGAAATAAAGAAAAGTGATAAAGAAAGCGGTAATAAAGTAACTAAGGAAAGCGATAAAAGAAAGCGATAAACACACCAAGCACACAATTACAAGAGAAATAGGGGCTGAATACAACCCCAATAAAAGGAGGTTAAAAACATATATGGAGACGGAATACAATCCCCAAAATTAAATAATATTACCTCAAAATTAATTACAAGGGCCCAAAAAGAAATGAACTTGAACTTTAAATAATCAAATAAAATAAAAAATGAGGAAAATATACATAAATCGGGATATTCATTTTGGATTGGAACATTGGTTCCTTTATGTTTATTCAAAGAGGGTTCGAAGAGTCATTTGATTGTTGAGTTGAAAAAACAGGATGAGTGATCCCATTTTTGAAGAAAACTAACTCTTCATTTTATTGTGATATTTTTTATTGCTTAGCTAAAAAAAGGGACATTGGTCCCAATTTTATTAGCGAAAATCCAATTAAATTATAAGAATATTTTTGTGATTTTTTTTCTCACGCGTGCAGAAATAAAATATTTATTTGCAAATAAAAATAATAAAAGGAGGGAAATAAGAAAGGTCTCACCAAAATCGGCGCGGTCCTCCACGCGTCGTGACCCATCCGGAAGGTCACAGGAACACTCACATAATACAAATCACAATAAATCTCATACAGAAAAATAATATTAAAATATTAGTAATGATTCTAAAAGTTAATCAAATAAAGAGCAAGATAATTATAACAATAAAGTTATGGTGACAATAAAAATACATAATCATGGCATAATAATAATAATAATAATAATAATAATAATAATAATAATAATAATAATAATAATAATAATAATAATAATAATAATAATAATAGTAGTAGTAGTAGTAGTAGTAGTAGTAGTAGCATGATGATAATAATGACAACATAATAATAATAACATTAACAATTAAAACAACAACAATAATAATAATAATAATAATAACAACATCCTAAAGCTACTAAAAATAACAATACCATAAAATAATAATAATAATGATGATAATGATAATAATAATAATAATAATAATAATAATAATAATAATAATAATAATAATAATAATAATAATGTCAACAGTGAATAAACATGGAATAATAATAGCAAAAACATAATATGATGATAACAATACAAAATGGTAATAATAATAACAGTGTTGTAGGACACATAATAATAATAATAATAATAATAATAATAATAATAATAATAATAATAATAATAATAATAATAATAATAATAATAATAATAATAATAATAATAATAATAATAATAATAAAGAGAAGGAGAATAATGGCAATGGGAATCACAAAGAAATCAAACTAAAACAATAAACAACACATCAACAGTACTAAAATCACATTAAAATGCTAGGAATAAATTATAAATGATAGTAGCATGAAAATAAAAATAATAACAACAATAAATGATATACAAAAATAAATGAGGACGGGTCAAAAAATATTTACCCGCAGAATTTATAGATCGAAAGAAACGGTGTCTTGATCCGTCTTCCTTGTCGAATTTACGGTGATAAATACCCGAACAAAAATATAAAAATCTATGTTTTTAGATAAATTAGCTCAATAAAATATTTTTGTTAGAATGAATAAGCAAAGAAAATTAATTTCTCTTGCTCAAATCAAACCCAAGATGAAATGTTTTCTAGAGGAGAAAAGATTAACACTTGGAAAAAAGCTTCAGAATTTTTTTCAAGAAGAAATAAGAGGCTTGCTTGAGAGAAAACTAGAGAGCAAACTCAAAAAACCCTTTTTCAATAATATTGCCTTCCCCCTCAAATGAGAGAGCAGCTCCCCTTTTGATTTTTTCCTTATCTCAAAATGGAAAGAGACAGAAGAAGCTTTCATTTTAGTTGATCCAAATTATCATAAAAACGTGAAAACAGAACTGTAAAAAAAAATAGACTGACAAAATCGCAGAAAACGCAGGCTGGGCAGGCAAAAGTACCTGCGTGAGGGAGGAGCAATTGGCGCGCACGCCTGTGGGGAGATGCGCCCCAACAGGGCGCTGCGTGGGCGCTGTGCCTCCGCAACACATGTGTCCGCAAGCGCACGCGGCTCCTGCGCCTGTGCGACCCGCTCGCTCAACACACGGACCAAAATAAAATAAAAAATAACAAAAAAATGAAAAATAAAAATAAAAATAAAGATGAGAGTAAAAATGAAAGTGAAAATAAATGAACAAAAACAAAAAAAAAAAAACGATGCGAATTTTAAATCGAAGTTTTCTGGGGAATAAAGGGAGCTTTCGACAAGGAAGACACCATTCTCGACACCTGACTGGTGGCAATTATCCTTTTCATCATCGGGTAATTCTTATCTTGGACCGGCTCGGGACCCAGTGTCTACACAACTGCTAGAGAGCCTAAAGGGAAAGAAAAAGCAAGTGGTAGTGAAGCCCTTTGACTATGGAGCTAAGGAGATCAAGGTTTGGGAATGTTTGTTTTTGTATATTTTTCTTTGATTTGTGAAAGCATGATTATTTGTTGGTAGTTGATGTATGAATGTAGTTGAGCATGTATTTAGGGGTATTATGAGTAGTATTGTTGAAGTGCTTTGTTGTTTTGTTGTATGGTGAAGTTTGGGGGTGATTTTGGGTATGTTGTTGACTGAATTTCTGGGTTTTGGTTGATCTCCACGGCGGTATGAAAAGGGCATACCACCGTGTGATCGTATTCCGTATGTGTGTTTGCTTGTCCGTGATTTTACGTGGCGGTAAGTGATCACCATACCGTCGTTTAAAGTCATTATGTTTTGAAAGAGTTTCGCTATGCATTTTACACAACGGTAAGGTTGGTCATACCGCCGTGTAAATGCATTCTGTTTCTTGGGAGCTTTTGTTCGGCAGGCCTCACGGCTGTATGGTTTCTCCTTACCACCGTGTGGAATGTCTTACACGGTCGTAAGGTTTGGTCATACCGCCGTGTAAATGCTCTCTGTCTTGGAATTTTGAGTTTTTGATTTCTATCTTGACTGTCCCTTTTGAACTTGTTTTGTCTTTCAATCTTTACCTAGTGGCATCTTATGTATTAAATGGTATTGAATTTTATTTTTTCTTCATCAAAATATGTTGATTTTATGTTTTGATTATGAAATGTGTTATGCATAGCCTGCAAGTGTCAATTAGTGGATAATTAGGCATGCCTAAAGAGTTATGTTAGCTGCAGCCCCAATGTGTTCCGGACCTAGATCCGGTCCCCATTTGGGTCCTCGCGATCCTCAATGTGTTCGGATCTTGTTTAAAATCCTCAATGTGAAAATGTTTTTGGATGAAAATAAAGAAATTGCTTTTGACCGTACCCACGGGTACTAATGTATGCACTCGCTATCCGCTATTATGAGTTTGCAGGCATTTATGTGATTCTTAATTGTTGTTGATTTGATCGTGATCTTGAATGATATATATATATATATGTATATAGCGTGAAATTCATTTAAGTGCCATTTTTAATGTGTATTGTTATAATGTTGGTTTGATATGATTTGCTTTTGGGATATGCATGTGTTTGCTTTTAACGACCATTGTGAATGGCCATCCATATTGTGTTTTCCCCACTAAGCGTTATCGCTTAGCACGGGTGTTTTATCCGTGCAGGTACGGAAGTAGTGGAGCTTTTGGGAGTGTCTCTGCGGTCCAGGCCAATACAGTAGGAGTGTAACACCCTTATACCCTCTATACATATACTGCCAACTTAGCTACACTGAGCGAATACCATGATTGTCCCAAGGTCACTGACTTAATGCAATTACGGGTAAATTTGTTTTTCTACACTTGTCAATAATTTCACTTTACAATATCACTTATCAATTTCATTTCACTTAATCACTTATTTCACTTAACAATTTTCACTTATTACTTAGTTATCAATTGACCCATAACTGTCTTATTTTACTATTCATGTGATCAAAATTTCGGTAGTATAACAGCTTATAATTCCTACTACCCAAACCTGCACTTTTCAAAATCGCGGCCCCGGCAAGGGCATAACAGTAATAAAAATCTCATCAAGCAATCATCAATCTCATACATCCATTAAAACACATATAACATCTACACAGATAATATCGTAGTAATTAATGCAAAACCAATCTCAAGCTGCCCATAATATAGTATATACATGCCACATAAGTTCCACAACTATTACAAAATATAAACTTGATTGCTTCTCCACCGGCTTGCTCCATCAGACTGAAGTATACTGCTCCGACATAACACATACCTACACGCACTCAAAAATAATTACGTGCTGAGTATTACAATACCCAGTGGTGGTTACCAATCTATAAATTTCCTACCTAAATTATATTTGATTTATATCTCTAATACACTAAATTAACCATATTATTTTAAGTTAATTCACTATCTTTATCAATTTGATTACACAATTAAGCTTTAATCAATATTAATCCCTAATTACAATTTAATCCTGTAATTAAAATTATTAATCCACTTATTACTTTTAGGCCCTTTATCTTTTTCTTTCGTTTCCAATTTCATTTTTGTCTTTTCCATTAATGACAATTATATCCCCACTTTCTTGTATTTAATTAACATCATATCTACATATGATAAATACAATTTTTTATTTTTATTACCAAATCACTTATTAATTAAAATTAATCACATTATTCTTAATTAAATCACTTAATTACATTAAGTAGACAAGTTCTATATTTAATTCTCCAATTCCCATTATTTACCTTTAAGATCTTAAACCTTTCACTTAATTACATTTACGTCCTTAACCTTTCCCATTAATTCCATTCATGTCCCCACTTTTCACATAATACCATTTATATCCCCATTTTTACACCAATTCCATTTATATCCCTTCCCTTATTCCTTAATTCCACTTATGTCCTTACTTTACACCTAATTACCATTATACCCTTAAATATTCATTATTTACAAATTTAATCTTACTTATTCTCACTTTTCCACTTTTGCCCCTTTTAACTTCTTTTAATTACTATTTTGTCCATTTTACACTTAAATTTCATTTTTAACTTTATTCTTTTACAAAATTACCCTATTACCCTTACCTTTACACTTTTTACCTAACTTTTACACTTTTTACCCACTTTATGTAAAATTACCATTTTACCCCTAAACTTTCTATTTATTCCATTTTTGTCCCTTTTTCACACATTTTTACATACATTACTATTTCAACCAGTTTTATCACATAATTACAATCATGCCCCTAAAATTTTTTTTATCAAAATACGATATTACCCTTAAGTACCCTTTTCTAAAACAAGTGTCATTTTCAATCTTTTTTTTATCTTATCTCTAACATAATCATTACCATATCTTATCCTTATCACTTAATTATTACCATGCCTTTATTCTTATCACTTAATAATTTTCATATTTTAATCTTTATTATTTACTTACATGCAAATCCATTTAATCATTCACTTCCTTATCTCTTTATACATTTAATCATTCATTTCATTCTCTCTCAATATTTAACCACCATAAATTTTACAATATTTCTCTTTTTAATTAATTCTTTCAACTTTTGCCCCTAGTAACACCCTGTAGTTATCACTAGACTGGATATGCAAGACTGGAATTTATAGCCCTAACCTACCGAAGTGGCCACTTGGGGGCCAAATTACACTTCGATAGTGTCACAGTGGCACTAAGGTGCCAAATTACATATCGACGACACTACACTCATACTTTACACTACACTGACACATAGACCGTCACTGGTCTATAATTGCAATTAGCCATGACTCGCTACCGTGGCATACACTGACGTCCCTATGGCTAGACTTCTATATCCTGAACTAGATTACTACCAGATCACTAAGGGCAATATAATTATCATTATTTATATACATATCTCGTTATATCCATATGCACAATTTAGCAAACATATCTATGTCACTTGCCACTTTACATACACACACATTTACCATCACTTAATCGTATTATGCCATCACGTTACATTAATTATCAAAACACACACAAAATTCACTATGATCACTATTCAGCCAAAGATTCATTTTCTCATATCATGCACATTAATTTCATTTAATCGTCCAATCATATTCTTTACGTGTTAAACATACCATAAACACTACCTATATGCCATAACTCATCTTATATTTCATTTAAATCCATTGTATCCCATTCGGGCACTGCTTTAAAATTTCCTAATGTATTCTTTCAATTCCTTTAATCATTCAATCATGCTAAATACATGTTATATATGTTGTATCCATGAATTATATACCATATTCATCATTTAATCTTGATAATTTCCTTCAAATACCATTCGGCCTTAACACTAAGATTTCACCATGAATTCTTTTCAACCTTCTAATCATTCCATCACGTCATACACATGTTAAACATATTATAAACATCATTTACATGCCATAAATCACCTTATAATTCAGTTAATTCCATAATGTTCAATTCGGCCACTTTAAGAGTTTTCATACCAAGTTGATTTAAATTCATCTTAACATATTTATACACTATATTAAGTATATTAAACATGAATATCAAGTTAGTTTTAATTAATCACATCTATTTCACATACCCATCCTTAAATATAACCTAAAATCCATCCTAAATCATAGGAGAAAGATAGATTTAGTAACCACTAACCTCAATCTTTAGCTCTACACCACTTTAAGCTTCCTTTTGTTTCACTTTGGCTTGAGCACAAGCTTCCTCACCTTGATTTCCTCAAAATGAACCCTAACCTTGAACACTTGAAAAATCTCACTTCCAAAGCTTCAAATGGACTCCAAATTTGATTTTTAGATTGTAGAGAAGCTGAAATTAATCTAGAAGGTTGAATTTTGGGAAGAACTTTGAGAAGAATTGAAGAAAAATGGAAGAAACGGTGAGAAAAACCATACAGTTTTGGGGAGGAAGAAAAGAAACAGTGAGAAATCCAGCTAATTCCTCCCTTATATAGTCCATAATTGAATCGAATCGGTCCAATTGAAGTGGTCCAACCGATTTGAACCAAAATTTCAGTTTTTCGGTTCATTTGCCCTTTTTCAAAGAATCTATAATGTTCCTCTCATTATTTTCACTTATAACCAATTCCATTGATCTTAGAACATCAAAATTAGTTTACCTGCAAATTTTTAACTCAATCGGAGTCCATTTGGGCCTCGGTTCACTTAAACTAGTCCGATTCGAGCACTTTTTGTTATGCCGTAAAATTCAACTCTAAACCTGTCAAAATTCACAGAAACCACTTCCATTGCCTTATTTCACACAATCAACATCCATTAGGCCTCATTTACTATTTATAACCCCTCGATCAAATCTCAGTTAAACCCCGGTTCAAATTGAACAGAACTAGAAGCCAACTTCAGAATGACTTTTGGAGGTCGATTTGACTCCATTTTCAGCTCAAATTTTACCAATAGACTCCTTATGATCCATAGATCATTTTCGTGAAATAATAAAATTTTTGAAAACGGACAGCCGGGTTCACTGTATAGCCACCCCGGGTTACCCATCCCGAAATTGCTATACTTTCGTCACACTTAACACTAAATTTTGACACTGGGAATATCACTCACTACACTGTTTGACACTGTGATCGTCATGATAACATTGAAATCACACATTGATACTTCTAGAACGATATTTGGGCCACTACAATTCTCCCCCACTAATAAAAATTTTGTCCTCAAAATTTATCTATTGCATGCATCAATTTTTAAACTTTACCAACATATAAAAATTTAACACTTATAAATCTTACCACTAGATGTCTCTAAAGCATTCTGATCTTCTTTGGCTTTTGCAGCGTACACTCGAGCACTTGACTGTTCTTGTGTTCTTTTCCTATTCCTTCCTTGAGAAACAGCACCAGAATGCTGGGTAGGTATGGTTGTTGCTGACTGAGTTCTTGTGCAATTTCTCTAAAAATGTTCCATAGATCCACATCTAATGCAAGCTCCAGTTGTTCTCCAACATTCCCCAGGATGCCTTCTACCACTGTGTTCACAAGTAGGTATAACACTTCTGTTCTGATCCTTTTGTACACTAGCTGCTGAAGTAACCGGAACATTGCGACTAGATGGATTTTGCTGATTGCGGCCAAAAGTTCCTGGTGCATAATTCTGTTGGGTTTCTTCGGAATAATTCAACATTAATGCAGCGGAATAAAATAGAAACCCGAAACAGGATCCATGTATTTTCGACTAATTCAAAAGGAAGAGATAAGATTTACCAACCTTTCTCTTATGTAGGAAGTCGAAATAAACTCCTTTAATTCAGACTATAGACGCTGCTCTAAAACGAACGTCCCCTATCGGTATCCACACGCACGAACCAATGAACTGAATTCGCAGGGGTGCTAGCTCCCTTATGTTGCGACTGGATTTTTAAGTTTTCTTTCTCAAAGAAAAGGTGGTGGCTAGGTTTTTCTCGCTAAGAAAAATATATCCACTCTCAATCCTTTTTCTCTTAGGAAAAGGAAAACGTGATTAGGTTTTTTTTAAGGAAAATCAGCCACTCTTTTTATCCTATTCTCCTTAGGAAAAACGTGATTAGGTTAATCACTTTATTAACCTATATATCCAATTGTATATCTGAATATATTTCAAACTCTAAAGAGATAAATAAGGATATTATCTCTTAATTCAAAATAAGATATATATATATATATATATATTTATTTCTTATTCTAAATAATAAGAAATATTATATAATACATATAATTATCTCATATTCAAATTATATATATATATATATATATATATATATATATATATATATATATATATATATATATATATATATATATATATGTATGTATATATATATATATATATATGTATGTATATATATATATATATACACACACACATATATATATTTAAATATGTAATTTCGAAATCAAATATAAATACCTATATTTATATTATTCCGAAATACCCTAATAAAATCCATTTTGTTCATTTTGGTCTTGGTGTGTGACCTAATAGGTTTATATTAAGTTGGCAGTGGGCCCAATAGCCATAATAGGCCCACAAGTCATAATCTGTCTCTAGCAAGACATTATGACTACTCAAATAATATAAATATCGTTAGTCCGATTTTAACCTGACAATAGAATATGCTATTATCCTTTTGTCACACGATATTTTGTTTGAACATAAGTCATGGTCCATATCAAACTTATATATTGTTCAAACATATAATTTCTCAATCACTAAGTAGACTGATAAGTTCAAATGACATTGATCGCACTATCAATTCATTCAAGCATGGCCATGCATTTGTACAGTCCTACTTATCGAGGGGCCCAATAGATATCTCTCTCATTAGAGAGGGACAAATTCCATCTTGATTATTCACTTTCCTCTACATAATTCTCATTATGTCCGATCATAAACTTTATAATTATTCGATTAAAGATAACGTTTGATTATGTCAAAACATAATGTTCCTTATGTAGGAAACTATGATAACCTCAGGTCAAAGGATTCAATAATATATCTATTATAAGATCACTTATGACACTATCCCATGTAGTGATCTTACAGTGGGTCTATCTAGTACTTTATTCTCTAACAAATACCTATAGATTCGATTTATATCATCATATATAATCATCCCATGATTATCAATGCAAACCTATACTAGTCTTAATTTATCTTTATGCCCTTTAGTGATAAATGACTAGGGACAACATGAATAACAATGTTATTCATAAACATTACAATAATGTAACATGCCAGTAATATTAATATGAAGAAAACCATTATATATAAATGAAAATGTAATGATTACATTAAGGTCCAAATGTTTGGCCTAGGGCATAACCACTAACAATTCTGTGAATGAGGCCCTTTAAATTTCTTGCTCTGTCCATTAGTACCACTAGACTGACTCGGTTTCCTTTTTTGTTGGAACCAAGTCTGTTTCTCTGCCTCATCTATTTGTGACGTCTCAACTTTAATAGCTGCTACTACCAAGGACCTAAAATCCAGATGCCTCTGACCACTCACAATCTGCTTGATATGGTTGTGGAGACCCCTCTCGAACCTCTCCATCAATCTGGCTTCAGTTCTGAGTATGTCATCAAGATAAACCCTTAGTCTTTCAAATTCCCTTTCATATTCAGCCATAGTCTTATTCCCTTGTCGAAGCCTCCAAAAAGCATCTTCCATTGTGGCTTTTTACTCAACTCCTATATACTTCTTCTCAAACTGATCAAGGAAGTACTCCCAGGTGAACTGATCTGCTGGTGTGTGCTTTCTTACTGAATCCCACCAAAAATAAGCTGGACCTTGAAGCAGAGCTACCGTCCCCTCAAACATCTCTTTATCCTAAACAACCACTCTTCCACTTGTTCAGATGTTATTGGATCATGACAATAAAAATCATCAGCTCCCATCTTTTTTAGCTACTCCAAAATAGGCTTTCTCTGAGGCGGAGCAGGAGGTTGCTAAGCTATTTCAGTTCGAACACGATGTTGAATATAATATGCCATCACATTCAGGAAATCAGATTGTCGCGGAGGAGGTGGTGGTGTCACTAAAGGTGTTGCCTGCTGCTGTGGAGACTCGGCTCGACCAACACTGGCCGATGCCCCACTCTCACCATCACCTACACCGTAACTTCGATCGGACGCCATTTATTCACTATAATAAGGAGCAAGCATACATCAGTACCACAACATACTATTCACATCCATTGGCATGTATATACAATTACTTAACAATCCCACTCCGATCTTAGAATCGCCTAAACCTTTGCTCTGATACCAAAATAAATGCAACACCCTTATACCCTCTATATGTATACTGCCAACTTAGCTACACTGAGCGAATACCATGATTGTCCTAAGGTCACTAACTTAATGCAATTACGGGTAAATTTTTTTTTCTGCACTTGTCGATAATTTCACTTTACAATATCACTTATCAATTTCATTTCACTTAATCACTTATTTCACTTAACAATTTTCACTTATTACTTAGTTATCAATTGACCCATAACTGCCTTATTTTACTATTCATGTGATCAAAATTTTGGCAGTATAACAGCTTATAATTCCTACTACCCAAACCTGCACTTTTCAAAATCGCAGCCCCGGCAAGGGCACAACAATAATAAAAATCCCATCAAGCAATCATCAATCTCATACATCCATTAAAACACATATAACATCTACACAGATAATATTGTAGTAATTAATACCAAACCAATCTCAAGCTGCCCATAATATAGTATATACATGCCACATAAGTTCCACAACTATTACAAAATATAAACTTGATTGCTTCTCCACCGGCTTGCTCAATCAGACTGAAGCATACTGCTCTGACCTAACGCATACCTACACACAGTCAAAAACAACTACGTGCTGAGCATTAGAATGCCCATTGGCAGTTACCAATCTATAAATTTCCTACCTAAATTATATTTGATTTATATCTCTAATACACTAAATTAACGATACTATTTTAATTTAATTCACTATCTTTATCAATTTGATTACAAAATTAAGCTTTGATCAATACTAATCCCTAATTACAATTTAATCCTCTAATTAAAATTATTAATCCACTTATTACTTTTAGGTCCTTTATCTTTTTCTTTAGTTTCCAATTTTATTTTTATCTTTTCCATTAATGACAATTATATCCCCACTTTCTTGTATTTAATTAACATCATATCTACATATGATAAATACACTTTTTTATTTTTATTACCAAATCACTCATTAATTAAAATTAATCACATTATTCTTAATTAAATCACTTAATTGCATTAAGTAGACAAATTCTATATTTAATTCTCCAATTCCCATTATTTACCTTTAAAATCTTAAACCTTTCACTTAATTACATTTACGTCCCTAACCTTTTTCATTAATTCCACTCATGTCCCCACTTTTCACATAATACCATTTATATCCCCATTTTTACACTAATTCCATTTATATCCCTTCTCTTTTTCCTTAATTCCACTTATGTACTACCATATCAATAAGGGCAATATAATTATCATTATTTATATACATATCTCATTATATCCATATGCACAATTCAGCATACATATCCATATCACTTGCCACTTTTCATACACACTCATTTATCATCACTTAATCATATTATGCCATCACGTTACATTAATTATCAAAACACACACAAAACTCACTATGATCACTATTCGTCCAAAGATTCATTTTCTCATATCATGTTGTGACACGCATCGGACCCCGTGGCCGCCCCTCTGACCGCCTGCTTGAGGGCGATCGGGCAATTGAGGATCCGTTGGCAACTTGCAAAAATATTTACAAGTGCATCTATTTTGGGCAACAAAGAGGTTTCATGGAGTCGCCACCCAATAGAACATTGGGAAAGTTTCTCTAGTCTCGGAGAGCCTAAGACTGCGTTTAGTATCAATTTTGGGCCAACCAAAGGGGTTTTTGAGGGTAAACCTGTCGCCCTAAGGAGCCTAGGATTTATTGATTAAGTTTTTTGATGGGACACAAGAGGTGTCTTGGAGATCCCATCGAAACGGGTCTCTCGCCTCGTTGAGCCCAAAGACCAGAGATAGGTTCGGGACTTCTCATTTATTTGTACTTTGATTAATTTTATAATTAAGGTTTGAATTTATTATTTCACCATTTTTCCATATGATGCAATCAATTAAAAGGCGCAATCATTCACGTAAACGCGAAGCGAAATTAAAATAAAGCATTCAAAAGTAAATTACAATAAAATTAGAGGCAGAATACAACCCCCATTGTAAATAGGTACAAAACAAGCATAAATCGGGATGTTCATTTAGATGGGAACATTGGTTCCCAAATACTCATTTTACAAAAAAAGTATAGAATTCTCAAATCAAGTTAAACCTTTTGGCTCGAGATGAAAATGAGGACATTGGTCCAGTTTTACTAACCAATATTTTATTTGGTAGAAAACATTTGTGTGGTGGTTCTTTTTAGAGCGGTCGAAAATCGTTTTATTATTATAGACCAAAAATACATAAAATGAAATAAAATAGTAATTACATATTCCAAATAATAAATAATAAATTCATCCTAATTTTCTCGACCGTGCTCCTTAGACGAGTCACATACCGTTCGCGGTGACAGTAATAAAAGGAAATAATATTAATCAACAACAAATAAATAAATAATTGAATAAAATAAATTGAGGAAGATAATTAAAATTAATAATCGATTAAATTAAATGATAAATAAAACGATAAGTGAATAATTAATTAAATAGATGAAATAATGGAATAAATTAATAGCTAATTAATGGTTATGCAATATAAATGATAATTATAATAATGAAATAATAAAATGCTACTAACAATAATTATATCAATGATGATGAAAAATAACAATAATAAAATATAAAATGATATAAATAATAATATGAACCAAATAATAATAATGATACTAATATATTGACAATAACAATAATCATAAAATGCATTAAACATAAAATGATAATATTAAGAATAATAAATAATATAGTATTAATATAACAATAATAATAAGCAAATAATAATAATATCATAATAATCATAATATCAACAATATAATAATATTCACACAACAATAACAATAATATAATCTCAATATTAATAATAAACAATAATAATAATAATAATAATACTAAATAAATATAATGATAATAGTAATAAAACATAAAATTAAATAATAAATAATCACAAATCAATAAAATTAAATAACCATAGAACTCAATAATAATAATAGTAATAATATTAAATAATAATAATAATAATAATAATAATAATAATAATAATAATAATAATAATAAACAGAAAATTGAATAAATAATAATATTAATATTAATAATAATATTATAATTTTAATAAACAGAAAATAAATAATAATAATAATAATAATAATAATAATAATATAAAATAGGGAGAGGGGACTTACCTAGTCGGAGCTTCGCCGAAGGGGAGGTGGTCGACACCACCAACGCCGGAGGGTAGATCGGCGTCCGAGGATCCCGCCGGAGTGGGTCACGCGCCGGAACGCCGGCTGAGCTGGCCAGAAACGCCATCGGAAGCTGGGGATCCTCTTCAAGCCGGTGTACTTCCCGCCGGCGAGTGGGAGGAGGAGGTAGCCGCCGGTTTGATCGCCCGGCCACGACGATCACAGCGCCGCCGCGCGTGGTCTCTTCCGCCGTCGGGGGTAGCGCCGGCGGCCTCCTTTCTTTCTTCCTCTTTTCTTCTTTCCTCTTCGGCGTCATGGGTCTTTCCCTAGCTGTCCCTCTCTTCTCTCCTCTTCTTTGCTTTTCCCTTTCCTTTTCTTTCTTTTCACTTTCTTTTTCCCTTTCTTTTTCTTTTCTTTCTTTGGCTTGTTCTTGCTCTCTCTGTATCTTTCTTGCTCTCTATTTTTTCTTGGTCTTTCTGGGTTCTTCAGCCGAGAGAGCTCTCTCCCCCTCCTCTCAATTTTCTTTTTTTCTTTCTAATTTCCCTAGTTGCCGAAAGAGAGAGCCCCCCATCTCTCTTCATTCTTTTCTTTTTATACCCTAAAATTAGGGTTGGTTTTTGGGTCATAATGGTAATTTCCTCCATTTTTAATTTTTTAATTACTTTAACTTAATTCAAATAACACACATTAATTAATTTAAACATTACATATTCATTAAACATTACATATTAATTACATTACATCATTTACATCTTAATATAATTAATCTATTTAATATATCATATAATTTATTTAATTAATTAAACACTTTACATATTAACTAATTAATCTTTAATCTTTCATGCATTTTAATTATCTAATTAAACTTACAATATTAATAAATTAAATTAACCCAACAATAATAATTAATTTCTAATTTTACCTACCTAATCTATATTATATATTTTTTTCGGAGAGAATTACTAAAGACCCAAAATCACTTTTTGACATTAAACCCGACTCGGGACCCGGTGTCTACAGTTGCCCCCAATTTTGGAGAAGCTAGTGTATAGACACCTAGGTGAGCCAAAATTCTAAGAAGGAAGAGAGAGAATTACATACCTGGCGATGGCGGACCTTACCTTGCTGGCGTAGGTATATGTACCCTTACTGGTCTCGTCTCGACCTGTTTCTGCTGGCCTCATATCGGCTCGCGCAGCTTTTGGTGAGATGTAGTACTCTCTGACTACAAACCTCCATTTGTGGCCTATTCCACCACGAGTGTTCCGCTAGCCTCATCTCGGGCTGTACGGAGTTTGTGAGACGTAGTGCTCTCTGACTACAACCTTGATCTGTGTGGTCTGTTCTACCACGATTGTTCCGCTAGCCTCATCTCGGCCTGCATGGAGTTTGTGAGATATAGCATTCTCTAGCCATGACCTCGATATGAAGAGCAGTGTTTCTCCAACCGCAGCTTCTGTTTCTGTTGGCCTCGTCTCGGCTCGCGCAGTGTTGAGGAGATGTAGCACTCTCTAACTACAAACTCGATGTGAAGAGCAGTATTTCTCTAACCGCAGCTTTTGCTTCTGCTGGCCTCGTCTCGGCTCGCGCAGTGTTGAGGAGATGTAGCACTCTCTGACTACAAACTCGATGTGAAGAGCAGTGTTTCTCTAACTACAGCTTTGACTTCTGCTGGCCTCATCTCTACTTGCGCAGGGTTGAAGAGATGTAGTGCTCTCTGGCTACAAACTCGGTGTGAAGAGCAGTGTTTCTTTAACCGCAGCTTCGACTTCTGCTGGCCTTATCTCGGCTTGCGCATGGTTGAAGAGATATAGCGCTCTCTGGCTACAAACTCGGTGTGAAGAGCAGTGTTTCTCTAACTGCAAATTCGACTTCTACTGGCCTCATCTCGGCTTGCGCAGTGTTGAAGAGATGTAGCGCTCTCTGGCTACAAACTCGGTGTGAAGAGCAGTGTTTCTCTAACTGCAACTTCAACTTCTGCTGGCCTCATCTTGGTTTGCGCAGGGTTGAAGAGATGTAGCGCTCTCTGGCTACAAACTCGATGTGAAGAGCAGTGTTTCTCTAACCGTAGCTTTGACTTCTGCTGGCCTTATCTCGGCTTGCGCAGGGTTGAAGAGATGTAGCGCTCTCTGGCTACAAACTTAGTGTGAAGAGCAGTGTTTCTCTAACTACAACTTTGACTTCTGCTGGCCTCATCTCGGTTTGCACAGGGTTGAAGAGATGTAGCGCTCTCTGGCTACAAACTCGATGTGAAGAGCAGTGTTTCTCTAACTGCAGCTTCGACTTCTGCTGGCCTCATCTCGGCTTGCACAGGGTTGAAGAGATGTAGCGCTCTCTGGCAACAAACTCAGTGTGAAGAGCAGTGTCAACTTCGGTTGTGATCTGCTCTATTGCTGATGTTTATCTTGAACTTTCTTTTTTTTCTGAAAAAAAAAAGAAAACGCAAATTTGTAGGGTAAATTATAAAAGAGACAAGTACCTGTGGCAGAACCTGCCTATTGGGGTAATTGTCAGTTTACGCTCACTGGGAGACTTCGATGCTCACTGAAAGACTTTGATGCTCACCGAGAGGCTTTGATACTCACTGGGAGGTTTTGATGCTCCCTAAAAAATCTAGAAAAACGTCGTCTTGCTTCATGGACTCTGACTCACAATCTTCTGACCCGTGTGCATCTTTGCCCCCGGACTTGGGTTGACTTGAGAATTGCCTCTTCAGAGGACTTGAGAATTGCCTTTTCAGAGGATTTAAAGATTTTGCCTCCTCAGAGGACTTTGGGAAAAGTCAGCTTGTCTACGTGGGACTGATGTATACTATCTAGTGTGCGTTGGACACCATGTATACATGGAATGCATGTGAAAGGCTATGCATTTATGAAATGACATGCAAAGGACTATGATCCTGAAATGCTTATGCGTATGTCATATATGCCAATGGCTTATATCCATGTGGAAGATTATGGAACATGCGCTAAGAATCGTTATTCTAACATGTTTGCAAATGATCATGAATGAAAAAGACATGCAAAAGTTCATGCATGATAAATATATACAAGGGATTATGTATGCAAACTATGTGCAAATGACCATCCATGCAAATGATCATGCATGTGGTAAAGAGTCATTCATCGGCATAGATGTAAAAAAATCATATGCAAAGACAGGTGGGATATGTTATATACATGAAAGCTATATGAGGAATTGGGTGTGTGCGATGTGTGCACATATAACTATGTGTATGAAACATATGTAGGAAAAACCATGTATATGTGTATATTGAATGCATGCGAAAAAAAATGCAAATGTGAGATGCATGCAAAGGATATGCCCATAAAGAGCCACATGCGTCAAAAGCACTTATGAAATGTATTCGCTAAAGCTCTTATGCCAAAAGACATGCACCAAGAATTGTACATGTAAAACTATTTATTGAGAATATTTGCTACAATTATGTGTAAAAATATTTGCAAAAAGCATATGTACAAGGGATGTTGCTGAGAGTGTACGCGAAGTATCATTTTCATGGGTAGTGATAAGAAATACCCCAAGATTGAAAAATGAGTACAACCTATTAGGTACCTCAAACTCGAGTTTCTATCTGCCTTTGAGCATACTGAATGAACCACATTCTCAACTGATTCAATCTCAGCAAAAGAATTCGGGAGTCATTCCCAATGAAGGGCAAGAAGATAAATGTGTAGACATAAAGGTTTACTAAACCAACATGTAAATACGAGACATACCACGCAATCTCTGTGTGTATGTGCAAAAGGCCAAAACAAGATTTTTCATTTTCCAAAAGCAAATTCTAGATGCAATGTCGAGGGCAAGACTCAACTCGAATGCATAAATGCACTCATGGCTTCTCGCTTGAAGCTCAAAAAACACCATATACCTCTTCCTACGTACCAAACCTTATCAGAAGGTTATCTCCACTAGTTAGATAAGGTCAAACCCAGAATCAATAGGTCTTACTTTGGTTGTAACTTTAGGCTTAGGTAATTGGCTATCAAAGGAGGATCAGGTCACTAGAGAAAAATGGCCGTAACGTTCATTCGGATGATGGAATCATTTTCAGACTAATTGTATACTATCCAGATACTCTTGAATTTGGACTCGGTAACACTCTGATTTATCAAGCTCAAAATAACAATTTAGTTAAAAAGATAACCACCGAACTCGTCAAGGGGTACTATCTTAGGCCCTACCATTTTTCTTCCCTTTTTTTTTCTTTTTTCTTCAATTTCGATTTTTTTTCTTTTTTTTTTCTTTTTTTTCTTTTGTTTTTCTTTTCGCAAGCTCATGTCTCTAATTACACAAAAAGTTTATCGATGATTCAAACCCCTTTCCAGAAGTGTAGCCCAAAAATTATCGATAATTGAAAATTTTCCTCAAGGGGTAAACCCATCCTTATCAGGGTGATTATTGGTAGCTCAAAAAATTGTCAAAAATTGAGGCTCTTTTCCCCAAAGTGTAAATCCATTTTCATCGGGACAATTTTTTTGGTAACCCCAAAACATTATCGATGATTGAAATTTTCTTCTCGAAGTGTAAACCCCCTTTTATCGGAGCAAGTTTTGATAGCTCAAAGAAATGTCATAATGTACATCCATCCTTACTAGAGCGGCCATTCTTCTAAGGGGAAGCCAAAATCATTTTAGGCGAAGGGTAGTTTTAACGTGTGTAACAATAAAATCGGTACGCATTTAGCATACCAAAATAAAGGCTCAACGGGCTAGCAAGCGATTTTGAAATGAGGGTAGGAAATGGTCATTTAGAGAGCTATACAAAGAAATGGTGCCAAAATTATTTTCTAGATTCAGCCTTATCTAGGAGTCACTTTGGCGGGTAATCGGAAAGGTTCTAGTGCTCTTAGTAAGTTTTCATCCAATCCCCTAATTGCAACTAGTTTTTTCTTCAGTTTTGTTTTCAAAAACTGGCCAAAAGTGCTCGAAATTTAGAAATCACATGGTATGGTCAAATATCTTCATGTGATCCAGCTCTTAAAGACCAAACATATATACCCCTTACTTAATTCAAAGTGGAATGAAACTCAGATTTCTAGAGCTAACATCAAATCCATTCATAGTTGAGAACTAATTAGGCAGAGTCAAACCTTGAATCAAAGGTACCTCAATAAAGTGCAAACATGCCAGCGTTTTAGAGTATGGCTTAACACAAAAAATTTTGACTCTATTAAAATGTATATACACAAAAATCGTTTAAACAAATAGAGAATTTTTTTTTTATGAAATATGCACAAACTATGCATTAAGAATCATGTATATGGAATGGCATATGCAATAGTGTTGTGTATGCGTGTAAGGAATTATATGTGCGAAACATGTGTAAAAACATTTTGTATAAAAATGAGTACATGAAATATGTGCAAAGATGTGTGAGTGTAAAATATTAACGAAAAAAATAAGTGAGTGTGAATGTGTAAATAATGCATGACAAATGACGTGCATGCATAAATTTGCAATGTACATGTATACGATAAAAGCATGAGTACAACCTATGGCACAGTATGGGGATGAATGTTCATGATATATGGTACATGTGAACATGGCATGATTTAGACAAAATAGGAATACATGATGCAAGGTGAAGATGACCTAGCATGGTAATGTGCACCAATGAGTCACGAGGAGTGGCAAAACTCACATATATAGAAGTGCAAAACATATTCAAATAATGCACATGAGATGGGACACAGCATAAGAATGACTGTGTACAGTAAGCTTCTATGGTGTGCGATACAAGACATGGGATGAAAGTGATCACAAGAAATGAGTGGCACCTACAAGGTACGTGTATTTACATGCGCACACAAAACGTGGCATGGTATATATGTAACAACTGACATGCATGATGCAAGATTCATATGTACGTGGCATAACTCATGCATGATAATGCATGTTCATAATATGACACACAATGTGAGAGATGCAAAGTGTCATGATGTGTATAATGTCTAGCCAAATGAAGTATGCTAATGTGTGCACACTATGACATGCAACATCATATGTATGTTCCAACACAATATTTATGTAGATATGTAATGTAAGCACAGATGCTATGACACATGATGAATGTATTTATTTTATTTTATTTGTCACACCCCGTTTGCCCCCTAGTTGAATGAGCCGAGTATATGTATGTGCATTTGCATTTGTTGGGCATAACATAAGGGCATTTTGGTAATTTTGCATGTTTTAAGAGTTTTGCTTGCATGTGGGTGCATGCATGGTGCCATGGTGTGAGTTAGTTGGGTTAGTTTTGTGTGTGCTCAAGCGCACCATTGTAGTGTGTGTTCATGAGAGTTTCATCATGTGTGGTTGAGTGCATCATAGTAGGATATGCACTAGTGGGATTGTTTTAGTATGTGGTCATGCATATGGTTATAAGGCGTGTTTAGGGAGTTGCACTTGTGTGTGTTGCTCACACATGAGTAGGGTATGTTTAGTTGAGAGAATCTTGTGTGTGTGTAACCTAAGCATCTAGGGTGTGAGTGGCCAAATCCCACTAATTGGAGATTGACACTTGTCTTAGGTTAAGAAAAGAAAAAGGAAAAGAAAGGAAAAGGGGATTTCAGATTTTCATTTTTGTGTTTCCCGTTCATCACCGCCCCTCTCTTCTCTTCTTCTTCTCTTTTGGACCTTAGTTGAGATTCAAGGGTTACTAGTGGGGTTTGATCATCTCTTAGTGTTCATTGGTAAGTTTTATGCATTCATTTTACTTTTGTTTCAGTTTTTCCCATCTTCTATTCTCTAGTTTGGATTTGGAGTTAGGGTTGATCTGGATTTTGTTTTGTTTGTATGTTTTGGTTGGGTTTCCTAGTTGAGCCTCCCCGGGATCCTAAAGGCAAGGAAGTTACTGGATCTAGTGAAACTAAGCACTAGGAGCTAAAGATTTTGAAGGTTTGGGAACTTTCTTACTTTTGCATGAGAAATGTTCATGTATGCGTTTTGATTAGTTCTTGGAATTTGATTGTTAAATGTTCTCTATCTTAATGTATATGATATGGGTATTTGCTTTGAAGTGTGAATCTTGCAAAAGCATGAGTTAATTATGGTAATTTTTGAATTGATGTGGTTTGATGCATAAATTGGGTTTTTGATTGATTCTTGAAATTGAATGTGTAAATTAATGGATTGGATGAAGTTTATTGTGAATAAATGTTGTATTATGGTTGTTGATCTTAATGGATGGCTGGATTTGAGGTAAGTAACCTTGGAATGAGTTTTGTGTGGTTGGATGAGGATTTGGAGGAGGAAAATCTGCAGAATTTCTGCAGATTTTCAAAGTCCCGACGCTGTCGCGATCGCGACAGAGAGCGATGTTGGGAGCTTCGTTGTCGCGAGCACGCGACGCCGTCGCGAGCTTGCGACAGCCGAAGTGTTGTGTGCCCTCTGTCGCGACCGTGACAACAGTCGCGATAGAGCGTATTGTTGGCCGAGTGCTATCGCGAGCACACGATCTGTCGCGAGCCCGCGACAGCACTAATTGCCCTCTATCGCGAGCGCGACAGAGCCCGGCCCTTCCGTCCTCCTCGCGGTCGTGAAATCCGTCGCGCGTACGCAGCGAAGAGACTTTGGTCTCTGTCGCGAGCACGACAGATATCGCGAGCGCGATAGTCCCTGGTATGCTAATTGAGTTCTCTTCTTTGCATGAGGTTTTGAACTTCCGTTTCTTTTGACAGTTATGAGAATTATGCTTAGTATTTTATGAACATGGAACATGATATGATTGGGCCCATATACGATGATAATTTTGGAAGTTAAGAAATGGATTGAATGGGTTATGTATGACCTGCTAGAGTCTAGTAAGTGGATAGTTAGGCATGCCTAATAGAGTCTTTGCTGCAGCTTCTGTTTTTCCGTTCGGACCCCGATCAGGTCCCTGTCCGGTTCCTCGCGGACATCTGTAATATGTTTGGATCTTGTTTAAGGTCCTTCTGAAAGTGTTTGTGAATGAATATTTAAATGGTTTTCGATTCGTAATCGGTTGGTACCCGTAAAGTACTTTCTGTTCACTCGTTATCCACTACCTTGAGTCAGCAGGTGTTTCAATGGTTAAAGTGTTTGTATGAATTGTTATATGAGAAAACATATGTTTTATCCTTATGGATTCAATGATGAAAAGTATAATCTGCTATGAGAATATGATTATTGTTATGAACCTTCTGATGAATGGCTATATGTATGTACGCATGTGAACTGCCTTGACGACCGTTGTGAATGGTTGTCCTTATGCTATTTGTGTGTTTCCCCACTAAGCGTTTATCGCTTAGCACGGTGTGTTTACCCGTGCAGGTGCGGAAGGAATCGCTTTTGGGAGAGTCGTCGCCATCAAAGCCATCACAGCAGGGTCTTAGTGTAGGGCTTATTTTTGTACCTTTTGAGGATTCTTTTTGTATAGAACTCTCATATGATTTTGTAATAGCTTCCACTTTTGTATATGTAATTTTGGGAGTTGTAATTATCTTTTATATCTCTCAGTTGATCAGAACAGTAATGTAATGCTTCTATTATATTAATGCATGATCAGCTTTCATGAATGATCTTGTAAAGTTTTAATTTACCCTGTATTGCGGTATGTATATTTACGTATGAATGTATGTATATTTTTGTATCTGTGTGGTGGCACCTTTACTCCTACGGCATCTCACTCCATTTTGGACGGGATCGCCTATGTATGGGTAAGGGGTGTTACAAGTGGTGGTATCAGAGCGCCGGTTTAGGCGTTTCTGGGTGATTGTTTATATGATGCTATGTGTGCATATATCTATGTCTAGGGCTGTGTTGGCTGATGTGGTTGTCCTCTTGTTTGTTAGATGAATTCTGATTCTTCTCACGGTGCACTCGAGGAGTACGCTGGAAGTGTGAACCCTCCAGGGATAGATCTGTCTGTCTCTGTTTCGGTATCGGCTCAACGTGCTAGGGTTCAGCCCGAGGCCGCTGCCATGCCTTTTGAGGCGATGCTCAGATTGCATCAGGACATGGCTCGGGTTTTAGAAAGGGTGACTGCCCCGAAAGCTCCGATAGTGAGTCTGAGAAGAGCTGGTGTGGAAGATTTTTCTGGGACCGGACTTGATGAATCTGAGTTAGCCGAGAAGTGGCTGGATAAGGTTAAGAGAGCTTTGAGGGAAGTCAGGTGTCCTCCTGATCAGCAAGCTGAGTGTGCAGTAGCTTTGCTTCAAGGTTCAGCATACGAATGGTGGGAGTTGGTAAGTAGGCAACCTCAGATGCCTGACCCTTTGACATGGGATTTCTTTGATGAGCAGTTCACTAAGAAGTATGTGACTCAGGCATATAAGGACGCAAGATGGGCGCAATTTCTGAGTTTGAGGCAAAGGGCCTTGTCGGTTGTGGATTATGAGAAGGAGTTTAACCGGTTGTCTCGTTATGCTCCGCGTGGGGTGATGACGGATGATTTCAGATGTAAGCACTTTAAAGCCGGGTTGAATGATTCTTTGAAGATTGCTTTAGTTTCTTTGATGTGTATGCCAGGAGTACATTATTATCAGATTGTTGAGGCTGCTGTGAGGGCAGAGAAGGCGGAATCTTTGATTAGAGAGAGAGCTCAGCGCAGGAGTTCTGCTAGAGGTGGTGTTTCCTCATCTTCGGGTAAGAGGTCTAGGAACCCGCAAGATGATCCTGCAGCTGGTTCGGCTACTAGAGGGAGAAGGCAAGGGTCAACTGCAGTATCTGGTTCTGGTAGAGGTGGCCGGTCTGATGCTGCACCTGTTTGTTCGAACTGTAGTAAAGCTCACTGGGGTGAGTGTAGGTGGCTTACCGGTGGGTGTTTCAGGTGTGGGAGCACCGAGCACCGTGTGGCTAATTGTCCTCAGATGGGTGAAGATTCGGGTCCTCAGGGAGGAGCTAGCAGAGTAGGATCGAATGCTTCTCAGGCTGCGAGAGGTAGAGGTAGAGGTAGAGGTCGAGGCGGTCAACCTAGAGAAGGAGCTGGTTCTGAGAAAGTTGAGCATCCTCCCCCAATGGCCGCTAGAGCTTATGCAGTTAGAGCCAGAGAGGAGCAGGATGCCCCCGATGTGATTGCTGGTAAGTTCCTACTCCATGACACTGAATTATATGCTCTAATAGATCCTGGTTCCACACACTCATATTTTTGCACGCATAAGATTATTGATAAGTTGCATGTGGTAGAACAGTTAGACTATGAGATTTGTGTGACCAATCCATTAGGGCATAGTGTCAGTGTGAGTAGAGTTTATAGGAATTGTCCGTTGATGGTTGAAGGTGTTGAGTTCCCTGTGGATTTGATAGAGTTGCCCTTCAGAGAGTATGATTTGATTTTGGGTATGGATTGGTTGAGCAAGCATAGAGCTGTGGTAGATTGTCATAGGAAGACTTTTGTGCTTCGGGATAGGAACCGAGTTCCAGTGTTTGTCAGAGGTTTGGGTGCGAGTTTCGTGCACAATATGATTTCTGCTATTCAAGCCAAGAGGTTTTTGAGGAAAGGTTGTGAGGCATTTCTGGCTGTGGTTTTGGATTCCAGGAGGGATCAAGTTAGGATTGAGGACATTCATGTTGTCTGAGAGTTCAGTGATGTCTTCCCGAACGATTTGCCTGGTTTGCCTCCGGAGAGGGAAGTTGAGCTAGCCATAGAGATTATGCCGGGTACCACACCGGTATCGAAAGCACCTTATCGGATGGCTCCTGTGGAGTTGAGAGAACTTAAAACTCAACTACAAGAGCTATTGGATAAGGGGTTCATTCGACCCAGCATATCTCCTTGGGGAGCTCCAGTTCTGTTTGTTAAGAAAAAGGATGGGTCCTTGAGGATGTGTATCGACTATAGGCAGATCAATAAGGTCACAGTGAAGAATAAGTATCCGTTGCCTAGGGTTGAAGATTTGTTTGATCAGCTGCGAGGTGCAGGTGTGTTTTCCAAGATTGATCTTCGGTCTGGGTATTATCAACTTCGTGTTAAGGATGAAGATGTGGTTAAGACTGCATTCCGTACTCGGTATGGCCACTATGAATTCCTTGTTATGCCGTTTGGGTTGACTAATGCTCCAGCGGCATTCATGGATTTGATGAATAGAGTGTTTAGGCCATACTTAGACCGGTTTGTAGTGGTGTTTATAGACGATATTTTTATATTTTCCAAGAATGAAGCCGAGCATGAAGAGCATCTTCGATTAGTTTTGCAAATTTTGAGAGAGCATCGGTTGTTTGCTAAGTTGAGTAAGAGTGATTTTTGGCTTCGGGAAGTGTCGTTTTTGGGCCATATAGTTTCAGCTAAGGGTATCCAAGTGGATCCAGCCAAGATTGAGGCGATAGTGGATTGGAAAGCGCCTAGGAATGTCCAGGAAGTGAGGAGTTTCCTTGGTCTGGCGGGTTATTACCGTCGGTTCGTTAAGAGTTTTTCTGTGATTGCTGCTCCGATGACCAGGTTATTGAGGAAAGGAGTTAAGTTCAAATGGTCGGATAAGTGTCAAGCCTGCTTTGAGAGGTTGAAGCAGTTGTTAGTTGAAGCTCCTATACTAACTCAACCCACCTCGGGTAAGGAGTTTGTTATGTATAGTGATGCTTCAGGTGTTGGTTTGGGATGTGTTCTGATGCAGGAAGTTAAGGTTGTGGCTTATGCTTCTCGTCAGTTGAAGCCGCATGAAAGGAACTATCCGACGCATGATCTTGAGTTAGCAGCGGTTGTCTTCGCTTTGAAGATTTGGCGTCATTATCTCTACGGAGAGAAGTGCAGGATCTTTACGGACCACAAGAGTTTAAAGTATTTTCTGACGCAGAAGGAACTGAATATGAGGCAACATCGGTTGCTTGAGTTGTTTAAGGACTACGATTGCATTGTGGATTACCATCCGGGTAAGGCCAATTAAGTCGCAGATGCGTTGAGTAGGAAGTAAGTTTCTGCCTTGTTTTTAAGACGGTTCAGATGGAGGTTTGGTTCAGATGGGGCTTTGATAGCTCAGTTAAAGGTCAAGCCTACTTTGAGACAGCGGATTGTTGATGCTCAGAAGGTTGAAAAGAAGCTTCAGCGGATTGTGCAAGACGTCAGTTTGGGCAAGCAGTCAGAGTTTTTGGTTCAGGATGGGGTTCTTCTGTTTAGAAACCGTTTGGTTGTACCGAATAGCGAAGAGTTAAGAAGACAGATTTTGGAGGAGGCATATAGTTCAGTGTTCACCATGCACCCTGGCAGTGTAAAGATGTATTGGGATTTGAAGCAGTTCTTTTGGTGGTCTGGTATGAAGAGGGATATAGTGGAATTTGTATCCAAGTGCCTGACTTGTCAACAGGTCAAGGCTGAGCACCAGGTTCCCTCTGGATTGCTTACGCCTTTATCCATTCCTGAGTGGAAATGGGATGACATCGCCATGGATTTTGTTTCCGAATTGCCTTTGACTCAGAGGAAGCATGATTCTGTTTGGGTTGTTGTGGATCGACTTACGAAGTCTGCTCACTTTTTGCCGGTTAGGATGGATTATCCAATGCATAGATTGGCCAGTACTTATGTGGATGAGATAGTTCGGTTACATGGAGTGCCTTTGTCCATAGTTTCGGATAGGGACCCAAGGTTCACATCCAAGTTCTGGAAAGAATTACAGCGAGCTTTGGGTACCAAGCTGAAGTTCAGCATAGCGTTTCATCCTCAGACAGATGGTCAGTCCGAGCGTGTGATTCAGATCTTAGAGGATATGATGAGGGCGTGTGTTTTAGACTTTCCGGGTAGTTGGGAAAAGTATGTGTCATTGATGGAGTTTGCCTACAACAACAGTTTCCAGTCGAGCATTGGTATGTCACCGTATGAGGCTCTGTATGGACGTCAGTGTAGGACCCCTGTTTGTTGGACAGAGTTATCTGAGAGGTCAGTGATTGGGCCAGATTTGGTTAGAGATACAGAAGAAAAGATTAGAGTTGTGCAGCGGAATCTGAAGGTGGCCAAGGATCCACAGAAGTCTTATGCCAATCTGAAGAGAAAAGATGTGCAGTTTGAAGTTGGGGACAAGGTTTTTTCTTAAAGTGTCTCCTTGGAGAAAAGTACTTTGCTTTGGAAAGAAGGGAAAGCTTAGTCCTCGCTTCATTGGTCCGTATGAGGTTTTGGCAAGAGTTGGTCCAGTGGCTTACAGATTAGCTTTGCCGATGGAATTGTCGAAGCTTCATGATGTGTTTCATGTTTCGATGCTCCATCGGCATAGATCGGATCCTTCCCATGTTTTGTCGATTCAAGAAGTTCAAGTGCAGTCAGATTTTTCCTACGATGAGGAGCCTAGAGCTATCTTAGCGCGGGAAGTGAGACAGTTAAGGAATAAGCAGATTCCTTTGGTCAAGGTTTTGTGGAATCACCATGGGGTTGAGGAAGCAACTTGGGAGCCGGAGGAGTCGATGAGATTGCAGTACCCGCAGTTATTCAGTTTAGGTGAGAATTTCGAGGACGAAATTCTTATTAGTAGGGGAGAGTTGTCACACCCCGTTTGCCCCCTAGTTGAATGAGCCGAGTATATGTATGTGCATTTGCATTTGTTGGGCATAATATTAGGGCATTTTGGTAATTTTGCATGTTTTAAGAGTTTTGCTTGCATGTGGGTGCATGCATGGTGCCATGGTGTGAGTTAGTGGGGTTAGTTTTGTGTGTGCTCAAGCGCACCATTGTAGTGTGTGTTCATGAGAGTTTCATCATGTGTGGTTGAGTGCATCATAGTAGGATATGCACTAGTGGGATTGTTTTAGTATGTGGTCATGCATATGGTTATAAGGCGTGTTTAGGGAGTTGCACTTGTGTGTGTTGCTCACACATGAGTAGGGTATGTTTAGTTGAGAGAATCTTGTGTGTGTGTAACCTAAGCATCTAGGGTGTGAGTGGCCAAATCCCACTAATTGGAGATTGACACTTGTCTTAGGTTAAGAAAAGAAAAAGGAAAAGAAAGGAAAAGGGGATTTCAGATTTTCATTTTTGTGTTTCCCATTCATCACCGCCCCTCTCTTCTCTTCTTCTTCTCTTTTGGACCTTAGTTGAGATTAAAGGGTTACTAGTGGGGTTTGATCATCTCTTAGTGTTCATTGGTAAGTTTTATGCATTCATTTTACTTTTGTTTCAGTTTTTCCCATCTTCTATTCTCTAGTTTGGATTTGGAGTTAGGGTTGATTTGGATTTTGTTTTGTTTGTATGTTTTGGTTAGGTTTCCTAGTTGAGCCTCCCCGGGATCCTAAAGGCAAGGAAGTTGCTGGATCTAGTGGAACTAAGCACTAGGAGCTAAGGATTTTGAAGGTTTGGGAACTTTCTTACTTTTGCATGAGAAATTTTCATGTATGTGTTTTGATTAGTTCTTGGAATTTGATTGTTAAATGTTCTCTATCTTGATGTATATGATATGGGTATTTGCTTTGAAGTGTGAATCTTGCAAAAGCATGAGTTAATTATGGTAATTTTGGAATTGATGTGGTTTGATGCATAAATTGGGTTTTTGATTGATTCTTGAAATTGAATGTGTAAATTAATGGATTGGATGAAGTTTATTGTGAATAAATGTTGTATTATGGTTGTTGATCTTAATGGATGGCTGGATTTGAGGTAAGTAACCTTGGAATGAGTTTTGTGTGGTTGGATGAGGATTTGGAGGAGGAAAATCTGCAGAATTTATGCAGATTTTCAAAGTCCCGACGCTGTCGTGATCGCGACAGAGAGCGATGTTGGGAGCTTCGCCGTCGCGAGCCCACTACAGCCGAAGTGTTGTGTCCCCTCTGTCGTGACCGCGACAACAGTCGCGATCACGACAGAGCGTATTGTTGGCCGAGTGCTATCGCGAGCACACGATCTGTCGCGAGCCCGCGACAGCACTAATTGCCCTCTATCGCAATCGCGACATACGTCGCGAGCACGACAGAGCCCGGCCCTTCCATCCTCCTCGCGGTCGCGAAGTCCATCGCGCGTACGCAGCGAAGAGACTTTGGTCTCTGTCGCGAGCGCGACAGTCCCTGGTATGCTAATTGAGTTCTCTTCTTTGCATGAGGTTTTGAACTTCCGTTTCTTTTGACAGTTATGAGAATTATGCTTAGTATTTTATGAACATGGAACATGATATGATTGGACCCATATACGATGATAATTTTGGAAGTTAAGAAATGGATTGAATGGGTTATGTATGACCTGCTAGAGTCTAGTAGGTGGATAGTTAGGCATGCCTAATAGAGTCTTTGCTGCTGCTTCTGTTTTTCCGTTTGGACCCCGATCAGGTCCCTGTCCGGTTCCTCGCGGACTTCTGTAATATGTTTGGATCTTGTTTAAGGTCCTTCTGAAAGTGTTTGTGAATGAATATTTAAATGGTTTTCGATTCGTAATCGGTTGGTACCCGTAAAGTACTTTCTGTTCACTCGTTATCCACTACCTTGAGTCAGCAGGTGTTTCAATGGTTAAAGTGTTTGTATGAATTATTATATGAGAAAACAAATGTTTTATCCTTATGGATTCAATGATGAAAAGTATAATCTGCTATGAGAATATGATTATTGTTATGAACCTTCTGATAAATGGCTATATGTATGTATGCATGTGAACTGCCTTGACGACCGTTGTGAATGGTTGTCCTTATGCTATTTGTGTGTTTCCCCACTAAGCGTTTATCGCTTAGCACGGTGTGTTTACCCGTGCAGGTGCGGAAGGAATCGCTTTTGGGAGAGTCGTCGCCATCAAAGCCAACACAGCAGGGTCTTAGTGTAGGGCTTATTTTTGTACCTTTTGAGGATTCTTTTTGTATAGAACTCTCATATGATTTTGTAATAGCTTCCGCTTTTGTATATGTAATTTTGGGAGTTGTAATTATCTTTTATATCTCTCAGTTGATCAGAACAGTAATGTAATGCTTCTATTATATTAATGCATGATCAGCTTTCATGAATGATCTTGTAAAGTTTTAATTTACCCTGTATTGCGGTATGTATATTTACGTATGAATGTATGTATATTTTTGTATCTGTGTGGTGGCACCTTTACTCCTACGGCATCTCACTCCATTTTGGACGGGATCGCCTATGTATGGGTAAGGGGTGTTACATTATTTCATTATTTTCATTTTCTTTTCTTCCATTTTTTTTTGTCACGGGGGCAGTATGTTTGTGCTTGGTATAATGCATGTTGATATGTAAGTTCGATGATGTATGCTGTATATACAGATAATAGCACATAATGGATGTCATAAAGAATGTTAATATGTATGTATTGGGACAAGCATTATTATGTGCATGCATGACAAACGTGTTACATTTATATTCACAAATTATGATACAAGCAATTTTATATACAGAATACACAGGTTCTATTATTGTATGGAAAGAATTATACATGAGACAAAATGCATGTGTTTTATTTACTATTATTACTCATAAAAGAATGTACAAGCACAAATACACACACAAGAAAAGAGTTCCTCCCCACCTTATTTTTATAACGCAGTGGGTCGTGCAGGCTCTTTCCCTAGGTAGGCTTGACCCATGGGTTAGCGGGGAACCCAATGAGCACGTACAGCGTGCTGTGAAGCACGAACTCTCATTGCTAAATGCGCATGCAAATGAATTTTTTGCTATCATGTATTTAAACAATCCAAATAAACCAAAACACGCCCCTCGGGGTATGAAAACCTTTAAGGAGCGAACATCTAAATTTATTGGGATTTATTCAATACACAAGAACCCACTACACAAGCAACGTATTATGGCGGGTGCCCCCTAGTGGAAGTATCTAGTGCCATTACATGGGCTTCAGTCATGGGTGGTGTTATTTTAGGGCTACCCAAGCATGGTCCCTGCCAACAGGCCTAGCTCATCACGAGCATAACGACCGATCGGGTCACCATTTGATATACCTTGATGGTATGAGACTTGGGCTGGTGATTATCCTTAACACTTCCCTAAATTGAGTGAAAATCCGGTCGTGCTTCGGGAATGCACCGGGGCTAATAAAGGGACCAAACTAGCATAGTTCTAAGGCTTTAATGTGATACAATACAGCTTTGAAAGAAAGCAAAATTTCTAAACTAAAACTTAATTGAAAATTTTAATCAAAGTACTTTCGAATCAAAGTCTCAAATACGTCCCCAGTGGAGTCGCCACTGTGACGCACGCCGGCCCCTTGGCCGCCCCTCTGACCGCCCGCTTGAGGGTGATCGGGCAATTAAGGATCCATTGGCAACTTGTAAAGATATTTACAAGTGCGTCTATTTTGGGCAACAAAGAGATTTCATGGAGTCGCCACCCAATAGAACATTGGGAAAGTTTCTCTCGCCTCGAAGAGCCTAAGACTGCGCTTAGTATCCATTTTGGGCAAAATAAAGGGGTCTTGGAGGGTAAACCTCTCGCCCTAAGGAGCCTAGGATTCATTGATTAAGTCTTTTGATGGGACACAAGAGGTGTCTTGGAGATCCCATCGAAACGGGTCTCTCGCCTCGTTGAGCCCAAAGACCAGAGATAAGTTCGGGACTTCTCAATTATTTGTACTTTGATTAATTTTACAATTAAGTTTTGAATTTATTATTTCACCATTTTTCCATACGATGCAATCAATTAAAAGGCGCAATCATTCACGTAAAAGCGAAATTAAAATAAAGCATTCAAAAGTAAATTACAATAAAATTAGAGGCGGAATACAACCCCCATTGTAAATAAGGTACAAAACAAGCATAAATCGGGATGTTCATTTAGATGGGAACATTGGTTCCCAAATACTCATTTTACAAAAAAAGTATAGAATTCTCAAATCAAGTTAAACCTTTTGGCTCGAGATGAAAATGAGGACATTGGTCCAGTTTTATTAACCAATATTTTATTTGGTAGAAAACATTTGTGTGGTGGTTCTTTTTAGAGCGGTCGAAAATCGTTTTATTATTACAGACCACAAATACATAAAATGAAATAAAATAGTAATTACATATTCCAAATAATAAATAATAAATTCATCCTAATTTTCTCGAACGTGCTCCTTAGACGAGTCACATACCGCTCGCGGTGACAGTAATAAAAGGAAATAATGTTAATCAACAACAAATAAATGAATAATTGAATAAAATAAATTGAAGAAGATAATTAAAATTAATAATCGATTAAATTAAATGATAAATAAAACGATAAGTGAATAATTAATTAAATAGATGAAATAATGGAATAAATTAATAGATAATTAATGGATATGCAATATAAATGATAATTATAATAATGAAATAATAAAATGCTACTAACAATAATTATATCAATAATGATGAAAAATAACAATAATAAAATATAAAATGATATAAATAATAATATGAACAAAATAATAATAATGATACTAATATATTGACAATAACAATAATCATAAAATGCATTAAACATAAAATGATAATATTAAGAATAATAAATAATATAGTATTAATATAACAATAATAATAAGCAAATATTAATAATATCATAATAATCATAATATCAACAATATAATAATATTCACACAACAATAACAATAATATAATCTCAATATTAATAATAAACAACAATAATAATAATAATAATAAATAAATATAATGATAATAGTAATAAAACATAAAATTAAATAATAAATAATCACAAATCAATAAAATTAAATAACCATAGAACTCAATAATAATAATAGTAGTAATATTAAATAATAATAATAATAATAATAATAAACAGAAAATTGAATTAATATTAATATTAATATTAATATTAATAATAATATTATAATATTAATAAACAGAAAATAAATAATAATAATAATAATATTAATAATAGTAATATAAAATAGGGAGAGGGGACTTACCTCGCCGGAGCTTCGCCGGAGGGGAGGTGGTCGACACCACCAACGCCGGAGGATAGATCGGCGTCCAAGGATCCCGCTGGAGTGGGTCACGCGCCGGAACGCCGGCTGAGCTGGCCGAAAATGCCGTCGGAAGCTGCGGATCCTCTTCAGGCCGGTGTGCTTCCTGCCGGCGAGTGGGAGGAGGAGGTAGCCGCCGGTCTGATCGCCCGGCCACGACGATCGCAGCGCCGCCGCGCGTGGTCTCTTCCGCCGTCGGGGATAGCGTCGGCGGCCTCCTTTTTTTCTTCCTCTTTTCTTCTTTCCTCTCCGGCGTCGTGGGTCTGTCCCTGGCTATCCCTCTCTTCTCTCCTCTTCTTTGCTTTTCCCTTTCCTTTTCTTTCTTTTCACTTTCTTTTTCCCTTTCTTTTTCTTTTCTTTCTTTGGCTTGTTCTTGCTCTCTCTGTATCTTTCTTGCTCTCTATTTTTTCTTGGTCTTTCTGGGTTCTTCAGCCGAGAGAGCTCTCTCCCCCTCCTCTCAATTTTCGTTTTTTCTTTCTAATTTCCCTAGTTGCCGAAAGAGAGAGCCCCCCTTTATACCCTAAAATTAGGGTTGGTTTTTGGGTCATAATGGTAATTTCCTCCATTTTTAATTTTTTAATTACTTTAACTTAATTCAAATAACACACATTAATTAATTTAAACATTACATATTCATTAAACATTACATATTAATTACATTACATATTTTACATCTTAATATAATTAATCTATTTAATATATCATATAATTTATCTAATTAATTAAACACTTTACATATTAACTAATGAATCTTTAATCTTTCATGCATTTTAATTATCTAATTAAACTTACAATATTAATAAATTAAATTAACCCAACATTAATAATTAATTTCTAATTTTACCTACCTAATCTATATTATATATTTTTTTTCGGAGAGAATTACTAAAGACCCAAAATCACTTTTTGACATTAAACCCGACTCGGGACCCGGTGTCTACACATGCACTTTAATTTCATTTAATCATCCAATCAGACTCTTTACATGTTAAACATACCGTAAACACTACTTATATGCTATAACTCATCTTATATTTCATTTAAATCCATTGTATCCCATTCGGGCACTACTTTAAAATTTATTTATGTATTCTTTTAATTTCTTTAATCATTCATTCATGCTTAATACATGCTATACATGTTGTATCCATGAATTATATACCATATTCATCATTTAATCTTGATAATTTCCTTTAAATACCATTCGGCCTTAACACTAAGATTTCACCATGAATTCTTTTCAACCTTATAATCATTCCATCATGTCATACACATGTTAAACATATTATAAACATCATTTACATGCCATAAATCACCTTATAATTCAATTAATTCCTTAATGTTCAATTCGGCCACTTTAAGATTTTTCATACCAAGTTGATTTAATTTCATCTTAACATATTTATACACTATATTAAGTCTATTAAACATGAATATCAAGTTAGTTTTAATTAATCACATCTATTTCACATACCCATCCTTAAACATAACCTAAAATCCATCCTAAATCATAAGAGAAAGATAGATTTAGTAACCACTAACCTCAATCTTTAGGTCTACACCACTTTAAGCTTCCTTTTGCTTCACTTTGGCTTGAGCACAAGCTTCCTCACCTTGATTTCCTCAAAATGAACCCTAACCTTGAACACTTGAAAAATCTCACTTCCAAAGCTTCTAATGGACTCCAAATTTTATTTTTATATTGTAGAGGAGCTGAAATTAATCTAGTAGGTTGAATTTTGGGAAGAGCTTTGAGAGGAATTCAAGAAAAATGGAAGGGGTGGAAAAAAATAAATGGTGGCTAGAGAAATCCAGCCAATTCCTCCCTTATATAGTCGATAATTGAACCAAACCAGTCCAATCGAAGTGGTCCAATAGATTTGAACCAAAATTTTGATTTTTCGGTTCATTTGCACATTTTCAAAGAATCTACTTATTCCTATCATTATTTTCACTTCTAACCAATTCCATTGATCTTAAAAAATCAAAATTAGTCTACCTGCAAATTTTTAGCTCAATCGGATTCTATTTGGATCTCGGTTAGCTTAAACCGGTCCGATTCGATCACTTTTTATTCTGCCATAAAATTCAACTCTAAAGCTATCAAAATTCACAGAAACCACTTCCATTGCCTTATTTCACACACTAAAAATATATTAGGCCTCATTTACTATTTATAACCCCTCAATCAAATCTCAATCAAACCCCGGTTCAAATTGAACCGAACCAGAAGCCAACTTTAGAATGACTTTCGGAGGTCGATTTAACTCCGTTTTTAGCTCAAATTTTACCAATAGACTCCTTATGGTACATAGATTATTTTCAAGAAATAATAAAATTTCTTAAAAAGGACAGCCGGGTTCGCTATATAGCCACCCCGGGGTTACCCCTCCTAGAATTGCTATACTTCCGACACACTTAACACGAAACTCTGACACTGGCAATATCACTCACTACACTGTTTGACATTGCGATCGTTATGATAACACTGAAATCACACACTGAAACTTCTAGACTGGTATTTGGGCCACTACAAGGAGTGCATAAATGGGAAGAATAGCTTTTTGTTTTTGTATACCTTTTTGTATATCTTTTGTAATCTTTTGGTTCTATTTTGTAACTGTACTTTTGTAATCCTTCCGCTATGTATTTTTGGAAGTTTGTAATTTTGTAACGACATCATCTGTACAGTTATACTTTTGTAATCAACCTTTGTTATATCAATGAATGACTCTTTGAAATTTTAAGTCTTAATTTTCTTCGATATCTGTATACTGTGTATATGCTATATTGTGTTTTGCTTATTGACACCCTTATCCCTACGGGTTCTCACTCCCTTCGCAGATGAGCTTCTTACGTATGGGTATGGGGTATTACACGTCACAACTTGGCTTTTATAAAAGAAGCCATTACTTCTTGATTTTTGTACCCTTCTTCTTCCAAACTTCTGGCTCAGAGCTCTCAGTTCGGTATTTCTCTCCTTTCTATTTCATTTTATTTCCATTCAGTCTTCCCATTTATTTATTTTTTTATTTTTCAGTCAGCCTAAATATGTCGACATCGGCCATTAACAAATTGCACCGGCTCTTGGATGATCCTAAAAGTTCGAAAAATTCCATCTTCGTCCCTTATTCTAATGTGAGGCTTTTGAGAAGTGTTAAGGTTGGCAAAAACCTCCTCCTGGATGCGATCCGCTACTGGGATCCTTGATTCCACATTTTTTGATTTACTCACCAAGAGCTATGCTCCTTGGCTGAGGAATTTTCTTCGAAGATACTACCTTGTGTTCCAAACTGCGTGCGAAGCCATCCTAGAGATGTGCCACATGTCTTAGGTATCTCACCATCAATGGTTGCACTCGGACTTCACATATGTGCCTACCTATCATGTCAGTGCAATCCTACTGACCTGTATGTCCAGGTACCTGACCGTGACCTCTAACAAACCGACTGGAGACTACCACTTATTTAGCATTGCAGATGATATTCATTGCGGACTGAACCCATTCCCGGTGATTTTGGCTGAGATAATTCTCGGCTTGGATGCTCTCTATGTCGACTTTGCCGCTTTCATGACCGAAAGCCCCTTATTGCTCCAGGTAACATTTGTCATTATTTTAAAGGTAGTGCACCCCTTGAGGGTTTTTACACTATCTTTTCTTGTCGGGAAATACGCCCCTTTCAGAATTTTGTAAAATCCTGTGCCTAATTTTTGCCTGCGGACAAATCCATTCCAGCGGCTCTTTTATTTTTCAAGACAGATTGCCTATGTCCAGGTTTTCACTCTGCCTTTATTTTGTTTTATTCTTTTCCTTCTTAGGTGTGGCTACAAGAAAAACTGAGGCTGTTATCGAAACCTCCTCCTAGGGTGATCAGCATTTACTGAGGCATTTTCTCCCTAGATTGTGGATGTATGACTTCGATTCTCCTTATGAAGGTTTCCTATGGATAGCCACCGTGGCAGACGTCGATATTAGCTTCAAGAGCCCCTGGCTAAGCTTGCATCATTTGACTCTAGATGGATCTTCGTGGTGTGTTTCATTATGTAGGCTCCATAGAGGTACTTTCTGTAACACAGCTCGATGTGCCTGACAGTTAGAAGAAAAATAGGATATTGTGAGATCTCTACTATCCTTTTGGGGTGGCTATTTATCTATTACATTCACATCCAGTTATGAAGGCCTTTTGGTGCAGCTACCCGTGAAGACTATCATCCTAAGGATAGAGGATTGCGACTTCACCACCTTAGCTGAGTACAAGAGATGGGTACTTAGCCCTACTGCTGACAATAGGTCTCATTGGCTTAGGCATGTGGCTGATGAAGACAATTAGAGAATAGTTTTTAGATAGATAAATAATGTAGTTCTTTTTATGACAGAACTAAGGATTAATGAGAATGCAAACTAAGTTCTTTCATTTATTTCTAAATTGTGTATATTTTCATATGATTTCATTATACATGATACTCAATTGTCAAAAAACTCAAAAGTACAAAAATACCTAATCTCGGGATAGATCTTGTAAGCATCAAACTCATTTTATCAATCAGCCCTCTCGGGTTTTCACGATTGAACATTTTCTCTCAGCCCTTAATTTTTGCCCAGGATGCCTTTTTTCGATTTTCATCCTGACAGGGCGCCCAACTTTAGCAAGACCGCTTTTTTTGAATTTTTCACTCGCAGGGCATTTATTCTTTTCTTTTGATTTTTTTGGTCTTTAGCCATATAACGCCCTATGACGCGCGCCAGAATCTAGCAAAGGCCCTCGCTGAGCCCGCCTTCTAGGACTCAAGGGATTGGTTCGCGTCTTTTTGATCTTGGGCATCATGAGTCATATTGGATGTCTCCTTCCTAATAGAAAATTAGAAAGGATCATCTAGACTCACAATGCCTTTAGGCACCTTTTGAGGTATTTTGGAGTCGCCACCCAATTTACAAGAAATTGGGAAAGGTCTCTAACCACTATTGGTCTAAACAAGAGATGGTGTTCGGAACTTCACTCTTATTAATGACTTAAGTTAAGTTTATAAATGAGTTTTTAAGAAATTAGAATTCCATATCTCGTCTCACTCGATTGTGCTTTAAATTTAAAGCGCATTTGCAAACATATTGAAAGCGATAAAATAAAGCGATAAATAAATAAATAAATCATGAAAATAAAGATAAAATAATAAATAAATGGGACAGAATAATCCCCCAAAATGAATAAAAGATGGGACAGAACAATCCCCCAAAATAAAATAAGAAGGCATAAATAATAAGACTTGCCCCAAAAATAATTACAAGGGCCCAAAAAGAAAAGAAGAAGAATAAATAAACACATTCAAGATAAATAATTAAAAATGTATCAAAGTAATTAAAATGAATCATACATAAATCGCGTCATTTATTATTTTTGCGAACATTGGTTCCATTTTTATTAACTTAAAAATTAGAGAACCATTTTTTGTCCTTGATTGAGAAAATCGGGATGAGTGATCCCATTTTATGAAAACTAGTTCTCTATTTCATAATGAGATTTTATTGGCTAAAATAAGGCATTGGTCCAATTTATTAATAAAAAATAAAGTTGTTAATTGTTATAAAAAATATGATTTTCTATAATACGTAGGGATATAAAATACATTTTTACATACAACACATAAAAAATAAAAATACAACAATTAAAATGCAAACCCTCAATTTGATGGTCTTTAACTCCCCGATCCTCCGACCTGAACACGAATATAACTCGTACGAATAAGTTTTGAGACAACAAAATAAAAATGAATAAAATGTTAGTAAAGTAAATTAAATGGTTAATGTAATATAAACAAACATATTAGAACAAATAAATTAATAAAATAATTAATAAATCAATCAAATAATAATAAGAAAGATGACAACAATACTAAGAAATATATTAAATACAGAATAATAATAATAACCTTTGAAAACATATTAATATAAAATATTATTAATAATTAGGCTAAATAAATATAATAATAGTAAAGTGAAATAAAATAAGATAACCAATCAAAATAAGTAAACTAATGAAATAACCAATCAAAATGAAATAATAGTAAAAAGAAATAAGGTAAAGTAACAATCACGTGAACTAAAGGATGAAAATTAAAGTAAATAAGCTAACAAGTCACATGAGAATGGCTAGACTAAAAGACAAAATGTGGCCCAAAATGATGAAATTACAATGCAAAGAAATGGAAATGTAAAAGATGGAAATGAGAAAAACTAAGTGCATGACTCGTGCATCTTTGCACGAATCACGCGAGAAGAGCACGACTCGTGCACTACCTACACGACACGGACAAAGAGGGTAGGGGAGCTAGGCAAGGGAAATGATGCACGGCTCAGACGAAAAGACACGACTCGAACAACTTAAGATCATGCTAATAAATCCTCAAAAATGTGCACGATAAAGCAACAAACATGCTTACTTAATCATGACAAATATATAGAGTTCACATCTGATGACAAACAACAACATACATACTATATACAGATTAATGAGATTAAACGATAAAGAATAGAGTATGCACAGCAAAAAGAGAACAACAGGTAAAGCCAAACGAGAAAAGAGAAAGAGAAAAGGAAAAGAAAGAGAAAAGAAAGTTTACCCGGTATTTACCCTCAGAATGATTTTTGATCTGCGAATGATGAAGTTCTGGCTTCTTGGATACAAGAACAAACTCTCAGTATTTTTTTAAAAATCAAAAATCCTTTTTCTCTCAAAACTTTTTTTTCTGTGTTTTTTTTTTCATTCTCCTGTTTCAATAATGCTCTTTCCACTTCAGTTGTTCAACCTTTTCCTTTTAATCTTCCCGACATGATTTCGTTGTTTCCCACCAAATCAAACGTAACCCATACTTTCAAAACCAACTCTCCCAAAAACATGGAAAAGGAGAAGCTAGGGGAAAAAAATGAAGCGCGTGATAGAGGGGCAGATGAGCCTCCTCACTAACGTGAGGCCGAGCCTCACCAAAGTGAGGCCCCCCATCTCTCGTTAGTGAGATGGGTCTCACTGCCCAAGCCCAAAAACTATATTTTTTTTCAAAAAACATTTATTCTGAGGAAGTCATCACTTCTATTTGCTTCTTGCCTGCGAACAGGCATCATTTTCATAATTGGGTAACTTTGGTCTGGGCTGCCTCAGGACTCGGTGTCTACACACCCCTTACCCATACGTAGGAGAACCCATCCACAAGTAATTGAGAACCCGTACGAGCAGGGGTGTCACCAAACAAGCAGAACAACATACATATACACACCATACAGAAAACAGCAGAAATAAAAGCTTAAGGGCCTGTTTACTTACAGAAAACAGGAAACTATTTTCTGTGTTCTATTTTCTTAAAAAATTGGAATATTTATTTTCTGTAGAAAATTTAGAAAACGTGTTCATTTATCAAAAAATAGAAAACTGTTTTTCTAGAATCAGAAAATGGAAAATTGAGAAAACATGTTCATTTATTAAAAATGGAAAATGTTTTCTAAATTAAAAAATTGGATATGTAATATTAAGAGAAAAAATTTATGCTCTAATTTTTAAAATTCAAACAGTACCATACAGAGACATATAATTAAATTATATGTGTATCAATATGATATCCCTAAAACTAAATTTTTATAAATTGATGAACATTGTTTAAAAAAAATGACAATAATAAAACTAAATCAATTTCTAATTTCTATTATTATTATAATCATTCCACAATTGATCAGCAATTTCTTCTCTAACTATTCCCATTTGCATTTGTTGGGATAAATCAATATTAATACCCTCATGCTGTACTCCAGCAGTGACTTCTTCAGATATTGTTAAATCTTCTCTACCGTATAATATAAACAGTTGATCGGCTCTATCTTCCATTCTGATAAAATTATGCAACGTGCAACATGCAATGGGAATAAGCTTTTGTCGACGTAAAGGATAGTTTGGTATTGATTTCAAAATTGGAAATCTAGCCTTTAACACTCCGAATGCCCTTTCTATTACATTACGTAAAGATGAATGCCTTTGATTAAATAATTCATATTTTCTTGTAATTCGTCCTCGCCCATGAAAGTCATTTAGATGATATCTTTCACCGCGATATGGAGCCAAAAATCCTAGTATATTGGGATAACCAGCATCCACGACATAATAATAATCTACAAATTAATGTATATGTTAATCAAATGATAATAACATAAATATATCTTAAGGGAAAAATGTTAATAAAAACTCTTACAGCTACTTGGAAGGGGAAAATTATTTTCCCGTCTTGTTAATGCATCAAGAAATACTCTAGAATCATTTACCGTCCCTTCCCATCCAGTGTACACAAATGTAAATAACATATCGTGAGAACATACAACCATAACATTTTGTGTCACAAGTGTTGCTTTTCTACCACGAAAGGTCTTTTGTTTAGAAGCTGGTGACCATGCTGCCACGTGAGTACCATCTATTGCACCTATGCATTTCTTTACCAGACAAAAACAAAATATTGTAACTTACAGTTAATAATATATATATGTAGAATTATTATATACCATAAAATAACAAAATTTTAATATTTTAATAATATATTTTCTTACCTCAAAATATGGATACCATCTGGGATTGCTTTGAATTTCTGGCTGCACAAGAAATCTATTCACATGTTTGATCAAGTGCGTACCTAAAGTAGCTAATGCTCTAATTACCATCTTGCACCATTTATGAACAGTAGCAAGTGAATGTTGATATCGTTCCGCTATAACCCTTTGACGAAGATTATGACATAAAACTGATAAACCCATGGCCACTCCTTCTTCCACACTAACATCCCTTTTATCTTTTAATAAACCCATCAATTTCAATCTTTCACATAAATTTATAAAAACATGTGGTGCCATACGAAATCCTTCATAACACCTAGTCGGATTTCCTATAAGAACTTCAAGAATATAATTTTTTCCACTAAGTATTGAAGTTCTGCAAGGAAATTTTTCTATAAAATTTTGAGCCATAAAAATTCTAATAAAAAGCAAATCTAAAATCTCTTCATCCTCTTCACTACTAGAACTATCACTACTCATTGAATACACTAAAGATTGATTTTCATGTAAATGTTGATCCATAAATCCTGCATCATATTAAAAGAAAAATAAGTTTATCAAATTTAAAGAAAAAAATAAACAAATAAAAAAATAAAAACAAGCAAATACCATATATATTAAAAAAATTTAAATAACAAAAGTTAGGAAAACAAGTCAAGCCATTAGGCATAATATAATTTAAAAAAAAATATAGGTTCATTTACATAAACTTTCAATCCAATCTCTTCTTCTATTTGCACGCATCAAGACAAACATTTTCCTCCATTCTGGACTGACAAATTTTTCTAGTGCTTTATTATACGCAACACTAGAAATATCTTCTATTTCTTCTAAAATATTCATACATGCATCTATAGTATATGGATCATTTTCAGAACTTGAAGCTTGATTGCTTTCCAATTTATATCTATTGGCTTTTGCTAATTCTTTTTCCGCTCTAGCACTTAAACAAGATGCCCACATTTCCAAACATGAATCCAAATTTTCAAATTTATGTCCTTTTTTAGCTCTATTAGAGCCAGGAATATAATCGGTAGGAGCACGCTTATCTTTTGAACTACAAGTATCAGTTTTTTCACCCTCTGATGCATGATGAATGCCCTTTTGAAGGAATTCTTCTTCATTTAGGCGCTCGTCATCTGAAGCATAAGGTAATTGTGTAGAAGCATGGTGCAGATACCCAGTAGCAGTAGATTTACTAAAAATTTGACCCAATAGGTCATAATATCTACACCCATTTTTCTTAAATGCTTTGAAATTCTTGTGCTTATGCAATTTAAAAGGCATAACATTTTAAATATTAATATCTATAATATGTATGTTAATGTAAAAAATTAATAATAAAAATTAAATTGATGATATTAAAAAATTAATAATAAAAATTAAATTAATGATATTTTTACCTTGTAAAACATTTGCCAAATGTCTTCCACAGCAAATACAGTGTTTGAATTTGAATCATAAGTTACCCCGGTATGCTCCAATAATTCAGTAAATTGTCGATGCTTTATCCGAAGACGATTATATTTTCCCTTTAACTTTTCTACACCATATCTCTCTCCCACTACTATAAATAATTCGTCATCCATTTCTTGCCAATCAGATGTTTTAAAAGATGGCGTTCCATTTGCATCCCTTTTTACTCTCTCGTATAAAATATTTAAAAATGCAAGTTCATTACTATCAGACCAATCTTTCGATTCTTCACCATTTCCACTCTTTCCCCCCATCTAATTATCTATATATAAAAAAAATTTCCATTATATAAAGCATAAAAAAATTAAAAAATATTTTTAAACACATATTTGGGAATTGACAAAAAATATAACAACAATTAAATCTTATGTGCCAAAAAAAAAAAGTACAATCTGCAATCACATGGTTGGAACTATTTAGTATAGCAAAAAAAAATAAAAAGTTAAAAGACACTCAAAATGAAGGTAATGGTTATTTAAAAATATCTTAAATATATGTTATAAATAAATAAAAGGAGCATAGCAATTGTTCACAAATTTTTAGTTTCTTGAACATCTTAAATTCAAAGATAATTAATTTTAGAAATAATATAGAAACAACAATAAAAATATAATGCACTGCTCATACATGCATTGGCTGTTTTATGGAATGTAAACACATCACTATTTTTCCCTATTTAATATGCAGAATATAAGGAATTATCATTCGACGGCAAAACAGATATCATGTTCATAAAAGATATTCACTGATAGATAGAAAAAAAAAAAAGAAAAGCACTATTTATTAGCACTAGTATCTAATCAAAATGAAAAATATAACAGCTTTGACAAAAATATAACAGCACTGCTATCTATTTTCACAATAAACACTAGATTGTCAAACCATTTCATTATCATAATTATCATGTCCTTGTCGTAGCCATGATATTGCAACTATTCTCGGAATCTGGGACAGGAATTTATTTATTTATTTATTTTTAACTAGCATTTTAGTTGCCGGTGACGCCATATTCTAGAGAAAAACAGCCCTTCAGAAGCTTGATTATAAAGAAATATTAGAATTACGATCGACACCTATAGTTTCTGATTAGAAATTTGATATGCTTCATGGCCTGAAACATATTCTTGATAGAATTCCCATTTCCTGATTTAGCACAATTTTAAAAGAGGACGATGTTGATTCAATTTCAAAATATTGAGCATATGATCAAAAACAAATAAATAAAAAGCAAACTTTAGAACCTAAATTGACAATTGAGATTAATTGAAGCCAAGTGGTTAATCTCCAAGAGTTGTCCCGGCAATATAAACATGAAATTTCTAATGATGAACGCAACGTGGAGCCAGAAAACTTGACATATGAGTTATAAAATAATAATAATATGGGATATTTACAGACACATCAGTAATTTCACTAGATGGAATAGATGAAACTAGCAAATCTCAAACCGCAGTACCAAGTCAGCTGAAGAGCATTATCCCAAGCCAGATGATGCTGAAAATTTCATTCAAGTTCATACAGAAGAAGTAATTGGTGTGAAACTTAATTGCCTTCAGGAAAAAGAAGAAAGTGAGAAGAGGCAGAGAGAGAATTGTGAGACAAAAAGCAACGGGAACATGGAAGAGGCCAAAGAGAATGAGGTGATGCTTAAAGAACACTATCTAATAAGCAAAACTGGAAGACATTTTCATTACTAAATGGTTAGCTGAACTTGGTCACATATTTTCAGGATAAGACATTTTATTCCATCTCCAAAATCAAATCGAATTAATCTTCAAACTTACTCATCTCTTGTTCTTTTGTTTTAATCATCTGACATGCCCATTTTTTTTTATAACTATGATGGCATGATAAATTGAAAATTGCATTCGCATTCACATCAGGTCTCATTAAACATGTTAATCGTAAATATATGTGAAGATTTGGTTCAGATAATGCAGACCCAGATACAAAAAAGGCATATTTTTTTTCTTACCAAAAGACTGGTAATTTCACAAATACTGTAGATAAATCATGCTAGCACAATACAAGTGCATTTCTTTTCAAGAAACTACTGCCCAATACCAAGAATTAAAGCTAACCTTAATAAACAATTTGGAATGATTGACGAATTAATAGAGCACCATTACATGTCTTTCATTATTTGTCATCCAATGTCCAGCTTGAATACCAAAACAAAAGTTCAAGAAATAGTGGTGAGCGTAGAGATTGTGTACCTGAAACGGAGGCAAGGAGAGGCAACTGACGGTGGCTTAGAGCTGAAACAGAGACCTTAGAGTTACTGCAATGGCTTCTTCCCTACATGTTAAGAAAATTTAGACGAGATCTAACAATGATATAAAAAGATAAAATCATAAACAAACCAAAATCATAAACAAACATGAGTTTCCACCAATAGCCTATCAAATTTAATTACAAAAGATTAGAAATTCCATATAAATGGAAATTAATCAGTAAAACCCAACTTAAATAAAGAAAACAGAGTTAAAACAAGGATGGTGGTATTGTGAGTTGATTTCGGCATGGTTGGTAAAGAATCCCGTGTTTTTCTTATGGAGAGATTTTGGATTTGGTTTGAGAAGAGAATCTGGGAGAAAGAAAGCAATTTTTCAAAATTGAAGAGATATAAGCTGATTTGAGCTTGATTTGTTGGTTGATTTCTTGGAGAAGAAATAGGAGAATTGGGTAGCAAAGAAAAAGAAAGAAAAAAAAATTACTGGGATTGGATTCACAAACGATTTTGACGACGTAAATTAAAAATCCCGTGTTTTCTCCATGTTTTCCAACAAGAGGAAAATTTAGAAAACATATTAAATTAGGTTTCTAATTTCTGTTTAATTTTAGAAAATAGGAAAATGGCTTTTCTATTTTCTATTTCTGAAAAATAACTATTTTAAACATATTTTCAATTTTCCATTTTCTATCTCTATTTTTTGTGGAAAATTGGAGTAATTCTCCACAAGTGAACACACCCTAAAATTCATTCATTGATATCCAAAGGGTTCATTACAAAAATATAGTCAATACATAACTGATATTAGAAAATTACATTCTTCCAAAAGAATACATAGCGGAAGCAATACAAAAGAATAAATACAATGAGAGCTCAATATTACGAAAAGAATCTTAAGTTTAACTAAGCCCTAACACTTCAAAACTTCTGTGTTCGCTGGATCTACGTAGACTCTCCCAAAAGCTCAAAACCTTTCGCACCTGCACGGATAAAACACCCATGCTAAGTGATAACGCTTAGTGCGGAAAACACACAATAATATGGACGGCCATTCATAATAGTCGTTAAAGCAAAACACATTCAAAAATGGCAAATGCTTATAATCACATGTATATATAGATCATCGCTTAATTGCATTCAATTGGATTCAAAAGCTCACAATCAAATTCATAAATCATGCTGATTCACATACTTATCGTCACAATAAACAAACAAACGAAACTCCTACTGACTCACAATAGCGGATAACGAGTGAACATAATGGGGGTACCCGAGAGTACGATAGAAAAGCAACATCATTATTTTCTCATTCAAAACATTTTCACATTGGGGATCTTAAACAAGATCTATACGCATTAAGGATCATGAGGATCCAAAAGGGGACCTGACCAGGGTCCGAAACATATTGGGGCTGCAGCTACTGAACTCTATTAGGCATGCCTAACTATCCACTAATTTGACTCTTGCAGGCCATGCATAAAATATTCCATAATCGAAACATAATATACAATATAATTTGATGAAGCAAAAGTAATTACAGTTAAATATCATTTAATAGCTGAGGAGACACTAAATAAATATTAAAACCAAAAATAAGTTAAAATGAACGAAAGAGACAAGAATCCAAAACTTTAAAAAATTTCAGGACAAAAGGCATTTACACGGCGGTATGACCAAACCTTACCGCCGTGTAAGATATCCTATATGGTGGTAAGGTGAATCCATACCGCCATGTAGCATATCAAACACAATACCTTTAGGAAAATAGAATGCATTTACATGACAGTATGGGAGATCCTTACCCCCATGTAAATGCACAATACAGAAATCTTTCAAAACAGGATGACTTTACACGGCGGTATGCAAAGTCCTTACTACCATGTAAAACCACGAACAAGGAAAACAAAGGATAGAATATGATCACATAATGGTATGCCCATTTCATACCGCCGTGTGGACCATCCCAAACCCAGAAAATCAAAGGAAATCAACCCAATTTCTCATCCAAACTTAAACACAACTCAAATCAGACTTTCTAACCATCATCAACAACATAAAATTCAACTTTTGAACCAAAAATCAAAATGGAATCATGCAATTTAATAAAAATCAAAATCCCTAATCTAACAAAACCAGAAATTCCTTCAAACTTTCAACCAAATTACACATTTGATCCAATATACCTCATTTAAAGCACCTCAACACACATGAGTTAAAACGTATAACATATAAACCAATATAAACATCATAAACCCCATAATTTTCCAGAAAATCAAAACCAACAATTTAAATCGCAAAATGCATCAAAATCACAAAAAGTCCCAAACCTGGAAATCCTTAGCTCCTAATCACAAGCTCTACTTCCACAAGCTTTCTCTTTACCCTGTGGTCTATAGGAGGTACCACTGAACAAGAACACCCAAAACACAACCAATAAAACCCTAACTCAAAACCATAACTAACAAGATCAAAGAAAAGATGAACAAGAAGAGGAAAACTCAACCAAAACCTTACCAATCTCACTTGAGTTGATCAATTTCCACCAAAAATCTCAGCCAAGGTAAGAGGGATCAAGATGGAACAAGGGAAAGAAGAAGAGAAGGAGAGGAGATGGCGTGAGAAGGGGAGAACGGGAGAGCAAGGCAGTTAATTTCTGCTCTCTCTTTCTCTCTCCTTACCATTTATACCCTTCTCTAAATCCTTGCCACACGTCATCTTACCAATGGTGGGATTTGATCCCTCACACCCTACAACCAAACACAATACCACACCCAATTCTAACTACACTAATACACATACTAACTCCCTATATGCATCCTCACTATAACAAAGCCCTCGAAAACATACACTATACTATTCATGCAACCACACTCTAACAAAACTCATAATTCATGCGTAAAGCTCAATTTAAAATAACACATGCCAAATTACACATAAATACTTGCACACCACATGGCTCAAACTACTAGGGTGGGAGACGGGGTGTTACAACTCTCCCCTACTAACAATAATTTCATCCTCGAAATTCTTACCTGCACTGAACAACTAGGGGTACTGAGATTCATCACTGCCTCTGCTTCCCACGTCGCTTCCTCATCTACATGATGCTGCCACAACACTTTAACCAAGGGAACTTGCTTGCTTCTCAATTGTCTTACTTCTTTGGCTAAAATGGCTTTCGAGTCCTCATCATACGAAAAATCTAGCTGAACCCTTATGTCCTAAACTGACAACACATGCGATGGATCCGATCTATACCGGCAGAGCATAGATACATGAAAAACATCATGTAACCTTGCAAAATCCAAAGGCAATGCTAATCTATACGCAACAGGTCCAATCTTCTCCAAAACCTCAAAAGGTCCAATAAATCGAGGACTAAGCTTGCCCTTCTTACCAAAGCGCAACACTTTCCTCCATGGCGATACCTTAAGGAACACCTTGTCTCTAACTTCAAATTGAATATCTTTTCTCTTCAAATTAGCATAGGCCCTTTGTCTATCCTTGGCTATCTTCAGATTCTACTAAACCACTCGGATCTTCTCTTTAGTATCTCTAACCATCTCTGGCCCAACAAAGGAACGCTCTGTCAATTCTATCCAACAAACCAGTGTCCTACACTATCGACCATAAAGAGCCTCAAACGGTGACATTCTAATGCTCGACTGATAACTATTGTTATAAGCAAACTCCATGAGTGGCACATATTTGTCCCAACTGCCCAAAAATTTCAAAGAACAACCCTGAAGCATATCTTCCAAAATCTAGATAACCCATTCTGACTGACTGTCTATCTGAGGATGGAATGCCGTATTGAAATTCAACCGAGTACCCAAAGCTACTTGCAACTCTTTCCAAAACATCGATGTGAACCTCGGATCCTGATACGAAACTATCGATAACAGGATACCATGCAACCTGACTACTTTATCCACATAGATACTTGCCAACCTATTCATCAAATAGTCAACTCGGACTGGCAAAAAATGCGCTGACTTGGTGAGTCGGTCTATGATCACCCAAGCTGAATCATGTTTCCTCTGAGTCAATTACAAACCTGACACAAAATCCATGGCGATGTAGTCCCATTTTCACTAAGGAATGGGTAAAGGGTTGAGTAATCCCGAAGGAACTTGATGCTCAGCCTTTACCTGCTGACAAGTCAAATACTTGGCCACAAACTCTATAATATCTCTTTTTATTCCAGACCACCAGTAAAACTGCTTTAGATTTCGATATATCTTCTCGTTACCGGGATGCATAGTAAAGACCGTAATGTGTACCTCATTCAAAAGCTTCTTCATTAACTCATCATCTTCAGGCACACACAAACGATTCCTATATATAATCACCCCATCTAAAACAGAAAACTCAGATGGCTTACCAGTCTGAAACTCTTGCAAAACTCGCTGCAACTTCACATCATCTTTCTGAGCATCGATAATCAACTGCCTCAAAGATGGCTTAGCTTTCAGTTGGGCAACCAAAGCCCCTTTCGAATCCAATCTCCACTTAAAATGCTACAAAAACAAAGTCGAAACTAACTTCCTACTCAAAGCATCCGCTACAACATTGGCCTTGCCCGGATAATACTCCAAAATACAGTCGTAATCCTTAAACAACTCCAACCACCGACATTGTCTCATATTTAACTCTTTCTGGGTGAGGAGATACTTCAAACTCTCATGATCCGTGAAAATCCTACATGTCTCACCATACCCGCCAAATCTTCAAAGCAAAGATCACAGCTGCCAACTCTAAATCATATATTGGATAGTTCTTCTCATGAGGCTTCAACTAAAGAGATGCATAAGCCACAACCTTACCCTCTTGCATCAAAACACATCCAAGCCCAACTCCTAAAGCGTCACTGTACATCACAAACTCTCTACTCGAGACGGGTTGAGTAAGTACAGGAGCTCCGACCAACAACCTCTTCAACTGTTCAAAACATACTTGACACTTATTCGACCACTCAGATCTGACCCCTTTCCTCAAAAGTCGAGTCATAGGACCAGCAATGGCTGAAAACCCCTTAACGAACCTATGATAATACCCCGCCAAACCTAGGAAACTTCTCACTTTCGGGACATTCCTAGGTGCCTTCCAATCCACAATCGCCTCAATCTTGGCCTGATCCATTTGAATACCTTTAGCTGAAACAATATGACCCAAGAAAGACAACTCTCTAAGCCAAAAATCACACTTACTGAGCTTCGCAAATAGATGGTGATCTCTCAAAACCCGAAACACTATCCGAAGATGTTTTTCATGCTCACTCTCATTCTTCGAGTACACCAAAATGTCGTCAATAAATACCATAACAAATCGGTCGAGATATGGCCTAAACACTCTATTCATCAAATCCATAAAAGCCACAGGTGCATTGCTCAAACCAAAAGGCATCACAAGAAACTCATAGTGGCCATACTGCATCCAAAATGCAGTCTTAACCACATCCGTATCTCTAACCCGAAGCTGATAATACCCAGACTGGAGATCAATCTTAGAAAAGACTCCTGCACCTCTAAGCTGATCAAACAAATCCTCAATCCTAGATAAAGGATACTTATTCTTCACAGTAACCTTATTAATCTGCCGATAGTCGATGCACATCCTTAACATACCATCCTTCTTCTTAACAAACAAAACCGAAGCTCCCCAAGGAGATATGCTGGGTCTAATAAAGCCTTTATCCAATAGCTCTTGTAATTGAGTTTTAAATTCTCTCAATTCTACAGGAGCCATTCGATAAGGTGTTTTAGAAATAGGAGCAGTACCCGGCACTATCTCTATGGATAACTCCACTTCTCTCTCCGGAGGTAACCCAAGCAGCTCACTAGGGAACACATCTTCAAACTCACTAACCATTGGGATATCCTCAATCTTAACTTGACTGTGCTTAGAGTCCAACACGACTACTAAAAATGCTTCACAACCCTTCCTCATGAATCTCTTAGCTTGTATGGCCGAAATCACATTCCCCAAAGAACCCAAGCCTAAACTGTTAACCACAATCGAAGACTGGTCTCTATCCCGCAACACAACAGTCTTCCTAAGACAATCAACCACTGCCCAGTGCTTACTTAAGCAATCCATTCCCAAAATCAAATCAAATTCCCGGAATGGCAAATCTATCAAGTCCGCTGAGAACTCAACACCTTGGACCAATAGGGGACAATTCCTAAACACTCTACTCACATTGATACTATGCCCTAAGGGACTGGTCACACAAATCTCATAATCTAACTGATCAACATCATGCAACTTATCAAATAACTTATCAGAGCATAAATATGAGTGTGTGAAACCAAGATCTATTAGAGCATACATCTCAATGTTACAGAGTAGAAACTTACTTGAGATCACATTAAGCGTATCTTGCTCATCCCAAGCCCTCATAGCATACGCCCTCGCTGGAACCATCTGAGGACGATCCACTGACTCTGATGGAGCACCTTCTCTAGGCTGGCCACCTTGACCTCTACCTTTGCCTCTACCTCGACTATCTTAAGAAGCATTAGACCCCACTCGGCTAGCCTCATGCTGATCTCTAGTATTCTCACTCAACTTCAGACAATTGGCCAGAAAATGCTCGGTGCTTCCATTACGGAAATAACCACCAGTGAGCCACCTACACTCGCCCTTGTGGCGCTTACTGCAGTAAGAACACTCAGGCACAACTTCACCCCTACCTCCAGAACTACCTCTATCATCACTCAACCCAACTGTAGATCCTTGCCTCTTGCCCCTCGAAGCAGGACCAGAAGGATACTCATTTTGCGGGTTCCTCGATCTCTTGCCCGAGGATGAACTCCACGAGGGGGATTCCTCCTCAGAGCTCTTTCCCTTAAAATAGACTCGGACCTCTCTGCCCGCACAGCTGCTTGAACAATCTGGTAGTAACTAATTGTAGGGGTACTCATCAAAGATATGAGCATTGCCCTCAAGGACTTATTCAATCCTGTCTTAAAATACTGACACCAAAATTCCTCTGTCAGAATACCCGGAGGAGCATACTTCCTAAACCTATTAAACTCTTTTTCATACTTAGAAACTGTCATAGCCCTCTGCTTTAAACTGAGAAATTGAGCCCACTTAGCTTCCTTATAGGCCTTGGTCACATGACTCCCGCTCAAAGAATTCTCATGTGACCGGATCGGGCAACTGGGGATGCCTACGGACCAACTTCTACCAATCATAGGCCTATCCCTGAAGCAAAGCAACAACACATTCAACTTGCCTTTCAGGAGGGCAACGAATCTCCTCAAGAACTTGCTCAACTTTCTCAATCCATTTCTCAGCCAATTCAGACTCATCAAGACTTGTCCCATAGAAATCCTCTGCCCCAGCTTTCCTCATACTCTCAATCAGGGCTCTCAGAGTAGTCACCCTTTCTAAGACCCGAGCCATGTCTTAAGAGACCTTCAACATAGCCTCAAAAGGCATGGTTGGGGCCTCAGGCTGCACCCTAGCTGGTTGAGCAGGACCAGACACTGTCGAATCTTTATCTTGGGGATAAGCACTCTCAGATGACCCCTCAAGTGATCCGCGCACAGAATCCATCTATAATAAACACAAAGACATCCGCATTAGCCAACATAGTCCTAAACATATATCTATACACCACAAACACCCAGAAAATGCCTAAACCGCAGCTCTGATACCAAAAACTGTAACACCTTTGACCTATACGTAGGAGAACCCATCCACAAGGGAGTGAGAACCCGTACGAGCAAGGATGTCACCAAACAAGCAGAATAACATACATATACACAACATACAGAAAACAGCGAAAATAAAAACTTATAATTCATTCATTGATATCCAAAGGGTTCATTACAAAAATATAGTCAGTATATAACTGATATTACAAAATTATATTCTTCCAAAAGAATACATAGCGGAAGCAATACAAAACAATAAATACAATGAGAGCTCAATATTAAAAAAAGAATCTTAAGTTCAACTAAGCCCTAACACTTCAAAAATTCTGTGTTGGCTGGACCTGTGGAGACTCTCCCAAAAGCTCAAAACCTTCTGCACCTGCACGGATGAAACACTCGTGATAAGCGATAACGCTTAGTGGGGAAAACACAAAATAATATGAACAGCCATTTACAATGGTCGTTAAAGCAAAACACATTTAAAAATTTCAAATGCTTATAATCACATGTATATATAGATCATAGCTTAATCGCATTCAGTTGGAGTCAAAAGCTCATAATCAAATTCATAAATCATGCTGATTCACAAACTTATAGTCATAATAAACAAACAAAAGAAATGCCTACTGACTCACAATAGAGGATAACGAGTGAACATATTGGGGGTACCCGAGGGTACAATCGAAAAGCAACATCATTATTTTCTCATTCAAAATATTTTCACATTGGGGATCTTAAACAAGATCCATACGTATTAATGATTGTGAGGATCTAAATGGGGACTTGATTAGGGTCCGAAACACATTGGGGCTGCAGCTACTGAACTCTATTAGGCATGCCTAACTATCCATTAATTTGACTCTTGCAGGCCATGCATAAAATATTCCATAATGAAAACATAATATTCAATATAATTTGATGAAGAAAAAATAATTATTGTTAAATATCATTTAATAGCTGAGGAGACACTAAATAAATATTAAAACAAAAAATAAGTTAAAATGGGCGAAAGAGACAAGAATCCAAAACTTCAAAAAATTTCAGGACAAAAGGCATTTACACGGCGATATGACCAAACCTTACCGCCATGTAAGATATCCTACATGGTGGTAAGGTGAATCCATACCGCCGTGTAGCATATCAAACACAACACCTTCAGCAAAAGAGAATGCATTTATACGGCAGTATGGGAAATCCTTACCCTTGTATAAACGCATAACACATAAATCTTTCAAAACAGAATGACTTTACACGGCAGTACGCAAAGTCCTTACCACCGTGTAAAATCATGGACAAGGAAAACAAAGGACAGAATACAATCCAACGGTGGCATGCCCATTTTATACCACCATGTGGATCATCCCAAACCCAGAAAATCAAAGGAAATCAACCCAATTTCTCAATCAAACTTCAACACAACTCAAATCAAACTTTCTAACCATTATCAACAACAAAAAATTCAACTTTTGAACCAAAAATCAAAATGGAATCATGCAATTTAACAAAAATCAAAATTCCTAATTTAACAAAGCCAGAAATTCCTTCAAACTTTCAATCAAACTACACATTTGGTCCAATATACCTCATTCAAAGCATCTCAACACACATGAGTTAAAACCCATAACATATAAACCAATATAAACATCATAAACCCCATAATTTTCCAGAAAATCAAAACCAACAATTTAAATCGCGAAATGCATCAAAATCACAAAAAGTCCCAAACTTGGAAATCCTTAGCCCCTAATCACAAGTCCCAGTTCCACAAGCTTTCTCTTTACCCTTGGGGTCTCTAGGAGGTACCACTGAACAAGAACACCCAAAACACACAACTAACAAAACCCTAACTCAAAACCATAACTAACAAGATGAAAGAAAAGATGAACAAGAAGAGGAAAACCCAACCAAAACCTTACCAATCTCACTTGAGTTGATTAGTTTCCACCAAAAATCTCATCTAAGGGAAGAGGGATCAAGATGGAACAAGGGAAAGAAGAAGAGAAGAGATGGCATGAGGAGGGGAGAACGGGAGAGCAAGGCAGTGAATTTCTATTGTTATGAACCTCCTCCATAACCCTTTCAGCTTCTTTGTCGGCCAAACATCTCAATTGGATACCATCAACTTGCCTCTTATATAATGTGCCATCTATACTGATGAATTGGGTAGATAACTTTCGGATCATTCTTTGGTCCTTCTCGATGGCTTCTTCTGGAAAAACTGACCTTTCTAAATAATTTTGCATATTATAGTACCAAGGATTTCCATTGGCAACCTCAACATCAATCACTTGCTCGATTTCAGAATAAGGCTTTTTCGAACTAAAGATCAGAACGGGTCTCATAACGACTCTTATCGGATTATCCCACATGAACACTAAAGTCGCGAGAGCATCAGCTAGTTGATTCTCATCCTTAGGGACAACGTGAAAAGTTCAAGTCTTGAACTGGCTATTCAACATTCTCAAGTACTTCACATAGGGCAACGAGCTCTCTTCTTTAACTGACCAGTCCCTCCTGATCTGATGGATTACCAATGATGAATCTCCGAAGACTTTGCGGTCTTTGCCCCCAAAGGTAACAGTGCTACCAACTCGAAAATGCAAGCTTCATATTCAGCTTCATTATTGGTAGCCTTGTCTCTCAACTTATTGGCTAATGGTAGCTTCTCACCATTTGGGGTTGTAAGAATAATTCCTGCTCCTGCCCTTTTATTGTTCACTACAAGAAAATGTGAAAATAGCAACAAAAAAATAGCAACCAAATTTAGCAACGGAATTTTGTTTCCATTGCTATTTAGCAACAAAAATCAGTTTTCATTGCTAAAATTGGTTAAACTTTGCACATTTAGCAACGGAAATATATTTGGCTATCTTCCATCGCTAAAAGTGGAGGAAATTTTTAGCGCCAAAATTTAGCCACGAAAATTAGCAACGAAATCATTACACCGTTGCTAAATAAGGCGCTAACAGATGGCAAAAAAAATAGCAACGATAAATAGCAACGAAAAATAATTTTCATTGCTAAAATTGCAACCGAATTTTGTTTCGGTTGCTAAATAATAAGTCTTAGAAGAATCGGGTTCTAAAATAGCAACGGAATGATTATTCGGTTGCAAATTTAGTAACGGGATCTATTTTCCGTTACTAAAATTGCAACCGAAATTTATTTCGGTTGCTAAATAATAAGTCTTAGAATAATTGGGTTCTAAAATAGCAACCGAATTATTATTCGGTTGCAATTTAGCAATGGAATTTATTTTTCATTGCTAAAATTGCAACTGAATTTTGTTTCGGTTGCTAAATAATAAGCTTTAAAATAATTAGGTTCTAAAATAGCAACCAAATTATTATTCGGTTATAATTTTAGCAACGGAAACTAATTTCTGTTGCTAAAATTGCAACCGAATTTTCTATCGATTGCTAAATAATAAGTTTTAAAAGAATTAGATTTTAAAATAGCAACCGAATTTTTATACAGTTGCAATTTAGCAATGGAAATTATTTTCCATTGCTAAATTTGCAACTGAATTTTATTTCGGTTGCTAAATAATAAGTTTTAAAATAATTGGGTTCTAAAATAGCAACCGAATTAATATTCCGTTGCAATTTTAGCAATGAAAACTAATTTTTATTGCTAAAATTGCAACCGAATTTTGTATCAGTTGCTAAATAATAAGTTGTAAAAGAATTAAATTTTAAAATAGCAATCGAATTTTTATTCGGTTGCAATTTAGTAATGAAAATTATTTTTCGTTGCTAAATTTGCAACCCAATTTTATTTTGGTTGCTAAATAATAAGCCTTAAATGCCCTTTCTCTTCTTAAGGCTTACAATCTATAAATATACACGGCAACAGAGAGAGGCTTCTACAGAGGGCAAAGCTAACCCAAAACCAAAGGCACACAACAAAGCCTACGTACTCGCTTATCTCAATCTCCTTCAATAAACCCACAAATAGATGCCACAACAAAGCCTACGCACCCGCTTATCTCACTCTCCCTCTGCCTCGCTCTCCTCTCTCTGTCTGCCACGCACTCTCCCCCTCTCTCTCGGCGATTATCCAATCTAAGGTTAGGGTTTAGCATTAATTGTTAAAGGATGGGAGGAGGCAATGGAGCTGTTGATGAGGTATCTGAATCGATTGGCAGTGGAGATGCTGTTACCATCAATATTATATGTTTTAACGGTGTGAAATTCTCGGTTGCTATTAGCTTATCTGCCATCGTCCAAGCTTTCAAAGTAGAGCTTGCTGAGAAGTGCGATGTGCCCGCTGTTCAGCAACGTCTGATTTGCAAGGGTCGGATCTTGAAGGACGATCAAACCCTACAAAGCTATGGTATATAATCTAAATCGATTTGTTTTTATTTTTTTAATTTTTTACACGAATTTTGGACTATTGTGGATAAAATATTTGTGTTGTTTGATGGTTGAAGAGTATTGATTTTTTTTTTTTGCCTGAAAGATGAGGACGAAAACTCCTATAGATTTTAGCATGAAATTTGTTATTATTATTATATTGGATAATTAGTTATATTGTATATGCGAATCTTATCATGATGATAATCTGAGAGATAGGATATGGAATTTGATCATGGATGTTCAATTCAGAATAGAAGCTTCTATAAAAGAAGGCCTAGTAATTATGATAACTTCATGTTTTCAATTTGTTGAATAAGTGCAAGGCCATTAGCAGATGCCAGAAGACGATAAATGGATAAACTCAGATTTGCCTTATAATTTCAGGCCTGATAGGATAATGTGGAACAACTATAAAAGCTGCTCTCTTTGTTCTCATTGAAATGCATTGCAAAAGGATTAGATTTTGGTTTTCAATAAAAACTGTAATATTGTGTTTGGAGTACAAATTGCATACTACTATTAGCCCTGTGTGGTTAAATCTGTGTATCGCAGGTAATCTTATACACCTATGTGCTGGTGGAACTAGACAACTTTTCTGAAGCCATGGTCCTGTATCCTATATTACTTAGCTGTTCATTTAGTTGTAATATTTGTAGATAGACATTTGCTGTTAAGTGTCAATCACTAAATTAATAGAAGAGCATTGATATCATACAAAGTAATTGACGAATTGAGTTATTGCTCTCATAAAAAGGTTTTAAGTTGAGGGTCATGAGAAATCTTTTCCTGTTGTGGTTACATGTCACCTTATTTTTGGAAAAAACTTTCTTATTCCATTGAGAATTTGAATTGGTAGACAAATGGCAAAAACAAACTGTTTATTATTTTTCATGAAATCTTTAAAAAAAATATCCAACATTTATTACCATTAAAATGAGATACCATTAAAATACTATTTATTCTAGAATGTATAAAAATTCCCTCCTATACCCTTTAATAACAAAAAGAAAAAGAATAAATAAATGCTGTGTATATATGTGTGTGTGGGCGAAAACTTAATATATACTGACCCTTTAACCATTTTATATATATATATATATATATATATATATATATATATATATATATATATTTATATATATATATATATATATAAATATATATATATATAAAAGATTTTATAAATTATATAGATTATAAAAAAATATATAATGCACTTGGTGAATAACTGATCAAAGATTTTACTGTAGACTACTAAGATTGCGTTAGTTATTTAATTATATAGATATAAATTTAAACAATAAAATTTTGATTGAAAACTGATTAAAACGTTAGAGATTGTGTGTTTGCCATTTATCTAAAATAATTTTTTAATTTTTGGGTATTAGATAAAGAAGGTGATTAGCTAACCTTCATTATAACCTTTAATTGGTCCTTTATTCACATGTAATATAGTTTACACTATAGTTTACACTATTTGTTTCTGATATCCATTTTGAAGTTATTTGTCTTGACTTGTCTCATCGGTTTTCTTAACTGTATAACTATTCGGATTTTGGCATAACTTTTTTTTTTCAAATTTTTTTATTCAACTTGCTGTATAATAATACAAAAAAAGAAGAAGAAGAAAGGAAGAGAAAGCTTCCAAAAATGTTGTCCAAGATTTCTTGCTTTTGTATTTCAATTTACCTTTGCTAATGGGGTGATTTCAATGGTTGCAGTCAAGTTCAATCCATCGATTGCAGATTTATAATTTCCTTTTTTTTTCTATCTTTTCCTTTTTCATAATATTACTCTTGAGGATGCTCTTAGAGATACTCACAAAGAATTGAAGAATTTGCATACTGCTAAAGGATAGTGGCTCTCCGAAGCTGCTTCTGTGAACATGAAGCTAATTCTAGGGATGTTACTGATCCTAATACTGGGTGAGCTTATTTTCTTTTTCTTCAAACTACTTATTATTCTTTTTAGCCATATAGTCATTTGATCTTGTCATTTGATGTTTTTTGAAAGTAAATTTTGTATAGTTTTGTGAGTCTGTGTCACTTGGTGAGTTTAAATTAATTAAATAGGCTTTGGAATTTCTTGTTCAAGAGTTACATCGGTGTACCTTTCTGATTTATTACATATCTTTGCACAGCTATATGTCTATTTGTTGGTTTACCTCATGTGATTGTGTAGTTCAATGGGAGTTAGTGGCTAATGGGTGCAATCTTTGTTAAATTTATTTCCCTTTTACTGTTTTCTCATCAATATTTATAAATTAATTTATAATTGCCATAAATAAATAGGAATTACAATTGAACTTAGGCAGTCATGGCATTATATTTTATGAGGTTTTGAGTATGATTACCATATTTTTTCTAGAATGCACTTCTCTGAAGGTGATCTTTGGGCAATTTAATTAACACAAAAGAGCATTTCTTAAATTTTGGAATTTTATTCTTTTTAATCTCTATTGGGAAGAAGATGAATGCATTACACATATAAAATTATGAGTTATTCACTTTTTTTACACATAGAGCAGTACTCTGTCATCTCTGGCAATGTACAAATTCAAAACCTAAACACATAAATCCTTGTTTAAACGTTAATTTTTTTTAGAAAAGTATAAGTTAATTAGAGTTTAGATAAAATTGTGCAATTATTATTTGAAAAAGAAAATAAAACCGTATAACATTTATGTGCGATAGTAGTGAAGACTGCGTGAATTGTAGGTTTCTTTGAGGAAATGTGATGATGTTTGTTTTATATGCATATTCATGTTATTCTTTGCTTTATTTGTCAGTAAAGTGTAGGTCGAGCCAATATATTTTATAGATTACTCTTTCCTATTTACTTTATATGCTGAAAATGGGGATAAAAGTTTTTGGTTTAACAAACATTGTGAGAATCTATTTATATTTGAACAAGTCCTCAATTAATTGGATTAGTGTCTATCACTGCTGTGCAACTCATCGCTGCAAGCTTAACTGCGTGCTTATAGAAGAATGCAAATATTTGAAACTATGACTAGTCCTTTTGGCCAGTGAAGAGAGTGTCCAAAGTCCCATTTTTATTCTATTAAACCAAAGGAATATTTATATATGTATATTTTTGGCACAATTGTAATTGACATTTATCTATTTATAAAATGCTAAGTTATATATTGTTCTGGTTATATTATCAATAAGAAAATTTTCTTGAATTTCATTATGAATTTGGATTATATTTATTTATCTATTTATGAATTTGAATTATATTTATTTATAAATAAATAATTTGATTGAAATTTTATAGTTTTTGATGTTAAAAATAGCAACAGAAATAGAATTCCGTTGTTAAATTTAGCAATGGAATTTAAATTCTGTTGCTATATATAGCAACGAAAATAGAATTTCGTTGCTATATTTAGCAACGAAAATATAATTTCGTTGCTATATTTAGCAACGAAAATAGAATTCCGTTGCTATATTATATAGCAACGGAAATAGAATTCCTTTGCTAAATTTAGCAATGGAATGCATATTCGGTTGCTAAAAATTACCTAGCGTCAAAATTGCAACCGAATTTTCCGTTGCTATTTTTGGTTGCTAATTTTGATTAGCAACAAAAATTCAACAAAGTTGGTTGCTATTTTCCGTTGCTATTTGATAATTTTCTTGTAGTGGTTAACTGCCCCATCAAAAAACATCTGCTACCCTTGTACTGCTATGGCCATGACATCTTTATTTGGGAAATTGTACTCAAACTGGTCTACTTCAATAGGATGTTCAGCTAAGAACTCGACTATAGCTCTTCCCTTTATGGTTTTCCTAGTGATGTATTCTATATCAAATTCTTGCAACAATAACAACCACCTCCCCATCTTTCCTAGTAAAGAGGATGCTTCCTGAAGGTACTTAAGTGGGTTAAGCTTAGCGACCGCCTATACGTTGAAGGAATGAAAGTAGTGTCGCAACTTTTTAGAGGCCCAAATTACTGCTAAGCAGATCTTTTCTACTTCAACATATTTGGCTTCATACGGCAGGAATTTCTTGCTAAGGTAATAAACGGAAAACTCCACTCCAAACTCATCCTCCTGAGCCATCATGGCACCCACTGAACTATCATTTATTGCCAGATACAGGATTAGAGCTCTAGCAGGCCGTGGTGGCCTTAAGACTGGCGAATTTAGGAGATAATCCCTACTATTGTAAAAGGCCACTTGACAATTGTTATTCCATACAACCGGTTGATTTTTCCTGAAAAGCTTGGCTCACATATTGAAGCTAGCTTGGCAATAAATCGGCTGATGTATTGAAGCTTTCCCAAGAAACTTTTAACTTCCTTCTCTTTTTGAGGCACCATCTCTCTAATCGCCCTGACCCTATCAGGATCCACTTTAATTCCTTTCTGACTTATTACGTGGCCTCATAACTTACTCGAGGTAACTTCGAAAATGCATATCTTGGGATTGAGGTGAAGATTGTACTTATTGATTCTTTGAAAGAACTTTTCCAAAGCCTCAAAGTGACCATGTCTAGTAGTTGACTTGATCATCATGTTGCCGACATACACTTCCACCTTCTTATGGATTAAGCCATTGAGAATTTTTGTGGCCATTCTTTGGTAGGTCGCTCTTGCGTTCTTTAACCCAAAAGGCATGACTCTATAGGCAAATGTACCCCACTCTGTGATGAAAGCTATCTTAATCTGATCTACGATCTCATTGAGGATTTGATTGTACCCAACATATCCATCTACAAAACTATACATCATGCAAGCAGCCGCACTATCTACTAGCACATCAATATGAGCTAGAGGAAAATAATCTTTCGGGTAAGCTTTATTTAGATCCCAATTGTAGACACCGGGTCCTGAGGTAGTCCAGATCAGAGTTATCCGATGACGATATCAATGTCCATTTCGAGACAAACAGGTGAAAGTCGCAAGCTTTCACTCTTCGAATTTGCAAGGATTGAAGATTTCTTTTGATGACGGGAGATGTCCGTACATTGGGAGGACTTTGAGTATGAAAATCTTGATTTTGCTTGACCGACGGGATACCCGTCTGTTAGGAGAGATGCTCGTCGCTCGTTCCGAAATTCAGCCTTGCTCACATGAGCAGCGCCTATCATTCGCTCGGGACGGGCCATCTCTCGTAGGAGCGACGCCCGTCGCTCACGTATGAGGGCCCATCTCTTGTAGCAAGTGACTGCTGTCGCCCGCAGGTTAGGGACTATCTCTTGTGCTGAGCGACGCTCATCGCTCATGCAAGAGGCGCCTGTCCCTCGCTAGCGACGGCTGTCCCTCGTTACCCATCTCTCGCGTGGTGGCCTGTCACTCAAAAGGGCAGGTGTCCCCGTGATCGACGCCCATCGAACTCTGAGCGATGCCGATCGGCCGTTGATCTGAGACACTATTTCAAGGGATTTTCTAGATTTTTCCAAGATTTTTCAATATCTTCCAAATCTTTTCAAGTATTTTCAAATTTTGGATTTGATTTTGGAAATATTTTGCAAATCGTTCGGTTTTGATTCCGATTTCATAAATATTTTTTGAATTTAAATTTAAAATTTAAATTTTTTTGAATTATTTTCCTTAACCGATAAATAGGGGGGTAGGAACCATTATTGGAGGTTAGCAATTTCCATCAGAAATAGAAGGTTTTCTCATTAAAATCCCGAAATAGCTTTTTGCTTTGATTTTTGTCAACATTTTTTTATATTTTCAAGATAAGGCGAATAAGAGAAAACAAAATCAATTCATTTTTATTTGATCTAGCCCTTTTTTAGCATTCATAATTGCTACAAAACATCGAGAAGGAGAAACAATATTTTCAATTCTTGATCGGATTTTAAAAGTATGATTTTTGCGATAAAAATCTCCCAAAATTGTACATTACGGATCAATCCTTGTCGAATTCAAGGAGTAGAAATCATGCGACATTCGCCTTTAAAGGTAATATTCCGAGGATAAATATTTTGGATCTACCTCTCTTGCACTTCATCCTTTCATATTAAATTATTCGGGACTGATTGTAAGGGTAATTTTAACATGGAATTTAAATTTTTACCTAACAAAAAGAAATTTAACAAAAAAAATAGGCTTTTTAATTAATTTTTCCGGATCAGGGACGACCGATGAGCAGAGACTCCACCGACGGCCGTCGCTCAACTGAGCAACGGTCCATCGTGGAGTTATATCTCCTCCTATCGGTCGACCCAAGGACGGCCGTCGCTCGTGCGATGTAGGCCGTCCTTGGGCTTTCTTCCTTCCTTCTTCTCTTTCTTTCTTTTATTCCATTTTCTCCTTAAAATCCCGATAAAATTTTTTATCGATTCTTTGTCTTTATTCATTTTTCATGTTTATTTTATTGTTGATTATTACGTTGATATGACTATTGTTTTCCTGAGTTTAATTATTTTTCCTGGATTTAGGATGTTAAAAATGGAGGACACCGCGATGGTCTGAGGGCATTGCTCGGGTTTATTCCTTTACCTTATTTCTTTTATTTCAATTTCCATGTATCATTTATTGTAAATATTGTCTTTATTCAGCTAATATAAAAATGGATAAGTATTTATATCAATAAATTTGGAGTTTTTTTATTAAAAAGGACCAATGTCCTAATTTCCATCCAAATAAAATTGTCACTTTAATACTATTTTTTGTAAGTATGCATGTGAGGACCAACGTCCTCATCCTCAATAAACACCCCATTTAATGTATGATTTACATTTTCGTTTACAATGGGGGTTGTATTCCCCCCTAGTTTTGTTGTAATTTGTTTTTTATTTACCTTATGTTTATTTTGCTTTCTTTTACTGCCTTTGTTACGTGAATAATTTGCACTTTAATTAATTGTATTGAAATGAATGAGAAAACAGAATGAAATTTTTATTGCATTGAAATGAATGAGAAAACAGAATGAAATTTTATCTCTAAAACTCCATCATAATTTAATCAAGGTATGAATAAATACGAACTCTCGAACCTTCTCTAGTCCTAGGCTCAATGAGGTTAGAGGACTATCTCAATGTTTTATTGGGGTGGGATCTCTAAAATATCTCTTGTTGCCCGATAGGCCCAATTTGCATAGTCTTAGGCTCCATGAGATTAGATAATCCTTCTAGTGTTCTATTGGAAGGAGGTATCCAAAATATCTCTGGCTTGCCCAAAATAGACGTATATGCATCGTCTTGGGCTTCACGAGATTAGATGATCCTTTCAGTGTTCTATTGGAAGGAGGTGTCCAAAATATCTCTGATTGCCCAAAATAGACACACAAGCGCTGTCTTAGGCTCAGTGAGGCTAGATGACCTTTCCAAATGTTTTATTGGATGGTGACTCCAAAACACCTCCTTGTTGCCCAAAATAGATGCCCTTGTAATTTCTTACAAGTTTCATGAATCTCTCTCGAACACCCTAAAAGCGGGTCTTTAGGGACTCCATGGGGTTCGGTGCACATCACACCAGTAGTCCACACATACTAGAACTCTTTCATCCTTTTTAGTTATAGGGACCACATTGGCCAACCATGTCGAGTATCGAACCTCTATTAGGAATTTAACCTCAATCTGCTTATGGACCTCTTCTCTTACCTTTTGCGCCCATTCTAGCCTAAGCCTTCTGAGCTTTTGCTTGATTGGTTTACACTCTGGGTAAGTTGGAATGGTATGTTCAGCGATGTCTCAGTTAATTTCGGCATGTCCTCGTACGTCCAGGCAATGAATTTTTCATATTTCTTTAAGATTCTCTCAAATTTTAACCTCTCTTTAGGAGTTATATCTGATGCTATCAAAATTTCCTCTGGGTTCTCCAAAGTTTTGAGATTAAATGCAGTTGTACTAGTTGAATTAATGTAAAAAATGAACGCATCATCTTTATGATCATGCGAAATGAAATCATTAGAAACATCACACAAGTAAGCAAAGTTGTCCATCTTTTTGATGTAACTAGAATCAACATTGTCATTATTAAAAAGTTTTGGAATAAAAAGAAGATCTAAATAACTACCATCTTCATTCTCCGCCGATGCAGATGTCGCAGCCAATAGTTCATTAGCTTTTTGGCTTTATAGAGGTTTTTCAACTACCTCCAATGAAATCCTCAAGTCTTAGATCTTCAAATCTAGCTCTGGTGCTTCAATCCCCATTTTCTCTTTCCCCTTCAATCTAGTGGCTTGCAACTTGTCAGTAACGATCTCTTCTAGGCCATCCTTGTCCTAGATGTTGCATTAGGTCATGATTTCTTCATCCCAAAAGCCCTCTACAAATTTGATAACTCCAATGCCCCAATTGAGGACATCATTAAAGATTTTGAATCTTGGTATAATCTTTCTATCAACCCACTAAGGCTCGACTTCTCTAATGTAAGCACAAACTGAGTATATGAGAACAAAACTTTCTGTAATGTGAGGAATTTATCTGACATCTTACTATAGCCACTGTCACCTTTATAGCCCAAACCCTTCCGATCCTTCTAACCCTTTATAGTGATAACCAACTGTAGCCCTTGCAAGTTCTTGCCTAAACCAGCCCCTGAGAGGAAGTGCATCTTCTTCATCATATTCACTACTTGGGGGCTATCAACTGAACCTCCCTCTTCTTCAATCACAAATATATGGAAGCCATTGATTGGCTAGTTAGAGATCCCCAAGGTAGACTCTTGGTTTTCTCTTATAGCTTTAACAGTTACCACCTTCCCCTTCATATGGTATCTTGATCATCTAGTGCAGGATGGATGACACTCCTCCCAACTTGTGAAACCATGGTCTTTTTAGTAAAGCTAAAAAATTTGCAGGGATGGGTAAGACCATAAATTCTGCCTCCGTTTCAATAGGCCCAATCTTGACTAGTACTCTGAAAGTTCTCGATGCTTGTCTGCGAGAGTTATCATAGGCCATAATGGTCATATCAAACTTGCTCAGCATACTTTTATCTAGCCTAAATGCCTGAATAGAAAACATTTATGGATGAGCTATCATTAACTATGACCTAAGCAGTGCGCTTATTATTAATCTGTGCCTTGATATACAATGGCCGATTACGATTACGGCCTTTAGCCAGTAAGTCAGAGTTAGAGTACACCAAATTCTCTCCTTAACTCCCCTTAACGAGGTCTAGCAACTTGGATGGTGAAATTGTGGTGGCAATGGTGGATTTACACAAAGCCTCAACTAACTTCTACTTGTGTGAAGGGGACCCTCTCAAAAGGTACCAAATGGATATCTGAGCCGCGGTCTTTTTCAACTGTTTCACTATCAAATTCTCCTCCGACTCCTTTTCTACTGGTACTTGCACTAGGTCCTACTGTTTGTCCACTTCTAAACCACTCTTCCACTTCGAGTTATAGCCCCATGGAGACACAGGGTCCTGAGGCAGTCTAGATTAGAGTTACCCGATGAAAATATCGGTTTTCGTCTCCGAGCAAAAGGACAAAGGATGTAGATTTTTGCCCTTTGAATTCTCAACGATTAAGGATTTTTTGGCAATGGGAGGTTGCTATGCATCGAAATGAGTCTTTTTGGTTGAAAATTTTGGTTTTAGGTAGACCGACGGGACACCCGTTTATGGAGCAATGCCTGTCGTTCGCCCATGGGATGCCCATTCCTTATGCGAGCGATCCCTATCACTCATACTTGAGGGATGCCCGTCCCTGAGTGAGCGACGCCTATCACTCGCGATAGTGACATCCATCGATCACGTGGGATGGCCCGTGCCTCGTGGTAGCGACGCCCGTCGATCGAGTAGGATCGCCCGTCCCTCGTGTACCGCCCACCATTCAGGATGATCGAGGCTGTCCCTGTGTCCGATCACCATCGATTGCCGATCTGTGGTGGTTGGCGAGGATTTTCAAGGTAGATTTTACGGGATTTTAAATAATTTTCAAATATTTCATTTGATTTGGTGGATTTTGATTAATTTTCAGAATATTTCCAAAATATCCACCAAATATTTGATTTGATTTTCAAATATTCTCCAAGATTTAGAGGTTTTGATTCGGTTTTGTAAATCCCTTTTCAAATTCAAATTTAAATATTGAATTTCTTTCAAATTCAAATTGAAATTTCAAAACTTTTTGAAATTTTCACCTTAATCTATAAATAGGGGGCTAAGTTTTATTTTGGGGGGTTAGTAATTTTCATAAAAGAAAGATTGAAGAATTTATTAGAAGAATTTGGAAAATTTCTCAGAAAATATCAAAAGCTTTCTTCCTATTTTTCATCAAAAATTTTATCAAATCCTTTCAGAACAAGGCAAATAAAAAAAAGTGAAATCAATTCGATTTTATTGGATTTTGCCTTTTTAACATCCATAACTGCTACAAAAAATATAAAGAAAGGAAAATAAATTTTCTTATCTTGATTTGATTTTGAAAATTACAATTTTGCGGTAGAAAATTCCCCGAAATTGTACACTGTCAATTGATCCTTGTAGAATTCAAGGGAAAGATCATGTGACATTCGTTTTCAGAAGGTAATATTCCGAGTGTAAAAATTCCGTACTGATCTCTAATTCATTTTATTGCTTCACATTTCTTTATTTGTGTCTAATTTCTTAAAAAGAAATTAATAATCTAAATTGGGCTTTAATTGGATTATTCTTCTTTTTTTCGAATCAGGGGCGACCGACGGGTCGAAGCTCCACCGACGGGCCGTCGCTCAAGTAAGCGACAGGCCATCGCGAAAGTATTCTTCTGCCCATCGATCGGCCCATGAACGGTCGTCGCTCACGCGATTTGGGCCGTCCCTGGGCTCACCTTTCCCTTTTCTTTACTATTTCATGTTTTTCTTATTTTCACTTCATTTTTAAGGTGATTTTCTTCCTTTTTTTAGTTTTTATCCATTTTTATTGATCCTACCCATTTTTGTTTTTTTTTATTTTATTTTTTCTAATGTGCTCTTTGCTTTTGTGAGTGTAACTATTTTCCTTGGATTCGAAGTGCTGAGCAAGGAAGATCCCATTAGAATGATCAAGGGACACCGATCGTGTTTATTTCCTTATCTTATTTCCTTTTATTTTAAGTTTTAATTTTATTTGTTGCTTATTATTTGGTTGAGTCCGCTGTGACACCCACCGAATCTAGCAAAGGCCCTCTTTGAACCCGCTTTTAGGGGTCGAGGGATTGGTTCGCGTCTTTTTGATCTTGGGCATCATGATACATTTTGGATGCCTCCTTCCCAATAGAATATTGGAAAGGATCATCTAGCCTCACGACGCGTTTAGGCACCTTTGAGGTATTTTGGAGTCACCACCCAATTTACAAGAAATTGGGAAAGGTCTCTAACCTCGGGGGTCTTAAACCAGAGAAAGTGTTCGGAAATTCACTCTTATTAACGATTTAAGTCAAGTTTATAATTGAGTTTTTAAGAAATTAAAATTCCATCTCTCATCTCACACGATTATGCAATTGAATTTAAAGCGCATTGCAAGCATATTGGAAAGCAATAAATAAAGAAGTAATAAATAAACTACAAATGAAAAGTTGGGACAGAACAATCCCCCAAAATAAGAAATCACAAAAGAATAAAATTTGTCCCAAAATTAATTACAAGGGCCCGAATGAATAAATGAACACATAAAAAATTAGAATATATCATACATAAATCGGGAGATTTATTAAATTCTAAGAACATTGGTTCCTTTTTATTAACTTAAAAGATTAGAGAACTGTTTTTGGGTATTGATTGAAAAAACCGGGATGAGTGATCCCATTTTACGAAAATTCAGTCCTCCATTTGGAATTGTGATTTTATTGGTTAAAATAGGACATTGGTCCGCTTTATTAGGAAAAATTCCAAGTTATTAATTACTGTAAAAAAGTATGATTTTCTGTTATACGAAGGAATATAAAACACATTTTTACATACAATATAAAAATAATATAATAAAAGAAAATACAATAAAATTGTAAACCCTAAATTCAAAAGTCTTTGATTCCCCGATCCTCCGTCCCGTGCACAAATATAACTCGCATAAATAAATGAATTTTAAGGCAGCAAAACAAAAGAAAATAAAATGTTAGTAAAATAAATTAAATGAATAATATATGAACAAATAATTACATGAAAACCAAGAAATAAACTAATTAAGTAAGCCAATAAAAATAATTAAACCTTGACAAATAAAATAATAATACAACCATAGCATTAATAATTAATAATAGAGACAAATTGAGCAGAGATGGGTACTTAGTCCCGTCACTGATAACAGGACTTGTCGACTTTAGCATCTGGTTGGCGAGAGTAGTGGTAGGAATTAGTACAGATTTGCATGCATTTTGAGCAATACGTTTCTTTTTAAAACAGAACCAGAAAATAATGTAAATGAATAAATTTAATTTCATTTCATTTCATAAAATTGTGTACATCTCAATATGATTTCAGTATACATAATCATCATTTAACGTTAATTCAAAATGTAAAGCTACATTCATTTGTGGAACAAATCCTGATAGCATCAAACTTCTGTTACCAATCAGCCCTCTCGGGTTTTATTGATTGGACATTTTCTCTCAAGCCTCTAATTTTTGCCCAGGATGCCTTTTTTTGGTTTTCACCCTGACGAGGCGCCCAATTTTAGTAAGGCCACCTTTTTTTGGTTTTTGACTTGCGGGGCTTTTATTCTCTTCTTTTGACTTTTATCGTCTTTAGCCATGGAACCTCTTGAGTCTATCGATATTGATTGGCTCCTTGAACTCGTTGCCATCGCCATCTAATAGAATCGCTGCTCCTTTTGACAATAGCCTCTTGTGGATGAAAGGACCTTCCCATGTCGGTCTAAATTTCCCCCTGATATAGGGCACATCCGGTCTCATTTGTTTGAATACCAAGTCCCCTTCCTTCAACGGGTGCCTCTTGAATTTCTTTCTAAATGACCTGGCAACCCTTTTTTGATAAATCTAATTATGATAGTAGGCTCTCATCCTATTCTTATCCAGTATGTTTAGGTGCTGTAGCCGCTGCTGTGCCCATTCGGCTTCCGAAATTTGAGCTTCCATAACTACCCTCAATGACTTGAGTTCAATCTCGAACTGGCAGTACGGCCTCCGTCCCATATACCAAGGAATACAGTGTTGCCCCTATAGAAGTTCCGACAGACATTCTGTAACCCCAGAGTGCAAAAAGCAACTTTTTTGGCCCAATCTTTATAATTCTGAACCATCTTGGCTAGGATTCTCTTGAAGTACTTATTGGCGGCGTCTACTGCTCCATTAGCCTGTGGACGATAAGGAGAAGATTTATGATGCTCAATACTATACTTCTGAAATAACCTCTTCGTCTCAGCCATGAGCTGGACCACATTGTCGGATACCACGTGCTGTGGGAGGCCGTATCTGCATATCAAGTTCTTCTTAATGAATTTAGCCATATCCCATGCATCGACCTTTTTGAAAGACTCAGCCTCTACCCATTTTGTGAAGTAGTCGATGGCAACTATGATGAATCTATGTCCATTAGAGGTCGTGGGATGTATTTTTCCAATAATGTCGATCCCCAAAGCTGCAAAATGCCAGGGCGATGTCAAACAATCAGATCTGATCAGGAGTATCTGGTTTGTGCTTCATCTCCATAACTCGGTTCCTCCACCGAGTGAGGTACTCATGAAAAGACTCCCCAGCCTTCTGCTATAGCAGCTCCAAATCCTTCAATATAACCTCCATCCTGGTACTGGAATCATATTGCTTTAGGAACTCTTCAGTCAACAAGTCCCAATCTTCTTTGGACCTTCTGTCCAACCCGTAGTACCAGTCAATAGCAGCCCCTGTGAGACTCAAGCAAAAGTACTCTATCTTCTGCTTTCTTGTCAAAGTTGTTCCCTTCATAACCAGTGAATACTGCTTGATGTGCACAGCAGGGTCATAAGTGCCATCAAACTTGGAAATATCAGGCATCTTGAAGTTCTAAGGGATTAAATCATCACTATCCAACTCCCGATCCTCAGGGTTCATTCCTCTTCCTACCTTCAACATCCTCGTCATAGCTTCAAACCTTTCTTCCATTTTTCTCCACATCGCATCCTCCAGCTTAGGCGACTTTCCCTTTACTACCATTTGTTCCTCTTGCTCCTTTCATAAGTCAATCACAGATTTAGGGCCTTCTCTATGCTTGACAGGTGCTGGCGCTCTTGGCTCAACCATAGGTGGATTAACTGCTACTGGGTGATCCTCTCTAGCAGCCCTTTGTTCATCTTGCCCCCTAGCTGGAGCAGCAGCCTGTTGCCCAGCAAGTGGTGCTACGGTAGTGGCAAGGTTGCCCATCATCGCCATCATCCTGGCCTCAAACTCTTCCATTCTTTTCCCCACTTCTTCGGTAATCATTGTCCTAGTTGCATCAGAACCACTTGATGGATTAGACATACTTATCTCTATTGATGATTCTGAAGAAAATATCTCACTGCCTTCCGAGAGAGAATTTGAACCCTAATTTGAAACCAGCTCCGGTAATCCTAAGAGTGAATTCTTTCTTAACCGACCGTCAGGACCTTTAAACCACCTGGAGGAATCTATGATGGCTGCAGAACACACCTATATTAGGATGATGCATGATTTGAAGTGCAACACATGGTCGTGCTAATGCAGCATAAATAAACACATGCAAGCAAGTAGATCCTTCCAACCTTGTTACTCCCACACACGAGGTAGTGTGGTCCCTTTCCCAGGTAGGCTTTCTCCAAGGGTTAACAGGGAACCTATTGAACATGTATACTGCACAGTGAAAAAAATCAACAGCATAACATCTCTTGCCTAATGTACATACGTATGGGGTTCTAGCCATCATGTATTTAAACACCTCAGTTAAATCAAGATGGGCCTACCGGGGCATGAAAGCCTTGATGAAAGACCATTTAATTTAACTAATTTTGTCTCATATATGACGGCCCAAATAGCAAGCACGGTATTATGGTGCATTTCACCAAGTGAAAGTATCTGTTGACATTACATAAGCTTTGGTCAAAGGTGATGATATTTTAGGGTTACCCAAGGATGGTTCCTGCCAATGGGTCTAGCTCATCATGAGCATAGCGACCAATCGGGTCTCCATTTGATATACCATTTGATGGTATGAGGCTTGGGCTGGTGATTATCCTGAGCACTTCCCTACAATGAGTGAAAGTAGGGTCGTGTTTTAGGAATGCACGGGGTAGATAGGGGACCGACTAACATAATTCTAAGGCTCTAGTGGATGCAATGCAATTTCGATTAGAAATGGAATTTTTGACTCTTAACAACTTAATTATAATTTTAACTTAAGTCACTTTCAAAGCGAAGTTTCGATCACTCTGGAGTCGCCACTGTGACGTGCGCCGAACTTAGCAAAGGCCCTCTTTGAATCAGCTTTTAGGGCTCGAGAGATTGGTTCGCATCTTTTTGATCTTGGGAATCATAAGACATTTTGGATGCCTCCTTCCCAATAGAACATTGGAAAGGACCATCTAGCCCATGACGCCTTTAGCCACCTTTGAGGTATTTTGGAGTCACCACCCAATTTACAAGAAATTGAGAAAGGTCTCTAATCTCGGGTGTCTTAAACAAGAGAAGGTGTTCGGAACTTCACTCTTATTAATGACTTAAGCCAAGTTTATAATTGAGTTTTTAAGAAATTAAAATTCCATCTCTCATCTCACATGATTATGCAATTGAATTTAAAGCGCATTGCAAGCATATTGGAAAGCAATAAATAAAGAGGTAATAAATAAACTACAAACGAAATGTTAGGATAGAACAATCCCCCAAAATAAGAAAGCATAAAAGAATAAAATTTGCCCTAAAATTAATTACAAGGGCCTGAATGAATAAATGAACACATAAAAAATTAGAATATATCATACATAAATTGAGAGATTTATTTAATTCTAGGAACATTGGTTCCTTTTCATTAACTTAAAAAGATATGAGAACTATTTTTGGGTATTGATTGAAAAAATCGGGATGAGTGATCCCATTTTATGAAAATTTAGTCCTCCATTTGGAAGTCTGATTTTATTGGTTAAAATAAGACATTGGTTTGCTTTATTAGGAAAAATTTCAAGTTATTAATTACTGTAAAAAAGCATTATTTTCTGTAATACGAAGGAATATAAAATACATTTTTACATACAATATAAAAATAATATAATAAAAGAAAATACAATAAAAATGCAAACCCTAAATTCGAAAGTCTTTGATTCCCCGATCCTCTGTCCCGTGCACAAATATAACTCGAATAAATAAATGAATTTTGAGGCAGCAAAACAAAAGAAAATAAAATGTTAGTAAAATAAATTAAATGAATAATATATGAACAAATAATTACATGAAAACCAATAAATAAACTAACTAAGTAAGCTAATAAAAATAATTAAACCTTGACAAATAAAACAATAATAAAACCATAGCATTAATAATTAATAATAGAGACAAATTGAGCAGAGACTACAAAATTAACCAAGTGAAATATGATAGAAATTGACAAGATAAATGGAGCAAATTATATTACATTCATGCATTTTACTTTTGGACACTTAGATAAAATAGAAGAGAAAAGACGAACAAAAGGGGAGGAGGGAAGTGCACGACTCATGCATTCTTGCACGAATCATGCAAGGAGAGCACGACTCGTGTAGGGGTGCATGAGTCCTGCACGGCCGTCACGACTCGTGTAAGAATGCACGAGCCGTGAAGGATGCCAAACGAGACTCAAATCGTGCAAAGATGTACGATCTGAATGGAGAAAAGGGGAGCACGACATGTGAAACAAGACACCACTCGGACAAAACAGGCACAACCCGGACGAAGCGACACGACCCGAACGAATAGAGAGAAAACAAGAACACATTTTTGACGAGAAAGCATGACTCGAATGAAGAAAACACGATCCGATCGGAAAAGAATTGAGGAACAGACGAACAAACGAATAAAGACAAAAAAAACACGACACGATTAGAAAAGTCATGACACGGACAAAAACAAAGTCACGATCCGATCGGGAATCACTTCTCGGACAAAAATAATAGAAGCATGACTCAGACAACCAGAAAACAGGGACAAGCAGAGGAATACCAACAGACTAATAAACATGATAATATGCCATCAAAACATGCATAATAGAACAACAAATATGCCGATCAACCATGACAAATATTTAAAGTTCATATATGATAACAAACAACAACAAACATACAATATATATATTACTAAGATCGAACGAGAAAACAAACACAATATGTACAATGAAGGCAATTAACTGATAATGCAAAACTAAGAAGAGAAAGGAAAAAGAAAGAAAGAAAAGAAGAAAAAAAAAGATAGTGATCCCACTATTTACCCTCGGATATGATCTTTGATTTGCAGATGAAGAAGTTCTAGTTTTCCTCTTTCCTTTTCTTGAAAAGGAGATTAAAACAGAGACTAAAAAACTTTCAATGGAAGTTACTTTAAAGAAAAAAAACCAAAAAACGATTGAATCTCAAACGTTAGGAATTAATATCCTGTATTCCAGACACAATATCAGAATGCTTTGAGAACAAAAATCATTTTCTTGCTCTCAAAGCTTTTTGTTTTCTCTCTATTTTCTTTTAGTTCTTTCTGGCGTCCTCCAAAAATAATCCTCCTCTTCAGTTTCTTCAACCTTTTCTTTTATACTCCCTCTGAAGGATTAGGTTTTTCTTTTTCCACCAAATCAGCCAAAAACATGTGTTTTTCAACCAAATCCCCCGAAATAATGGTAGAGGAGGTGCTGGGGGCAGTGGGGCGCGTGAGGCAGTTGAGATGTGTCTCACATTACCTCTCACAAACGTGAGGCTGCATCTCACGTTAGTGAGATGGGCCTCACTACACAGGCCCCCAAAAACTCTTTTTTTTTTAAAATTTAAAAACGGAAAACATATTTTTCAAGGAAATCATCACTTCTATCTGTCTTTTGCATGTGAATAGGTATCATTTTCATCATTCGGTAATTTTGGTCTGGGCTGTCTGAGGACCCGACATCTACACCCGCTAATGTAAAAATGGCTAAAGATTTCTACAAATAAATGGGATATTCCTAAATAAAATAGGACCAATGTCCTAATTTTTTGTCGAAATAAAATAGATATTTTAATATTATTTTTCCTTTAAATATGCATGCGAGGGCCAATGTCCTCATCTTTAATGAATACCTCATTTTATGCATTATTCACATTTATTTAATATTAGGGGTTATATTCTGCCCCTAGTTTTGTTGTAACTTATCTTTTATTTACCCTATTTTAATCCTACTTTATTTAATTCTTTCCATTATATGATTGATCTGAGCTTTAAATTTCTGCATTGAACTGAATGAGAAAATGGAATGAAAATTTTAAATTCAAAACTCAATTATAATTTAATCAAGGTATGAGTAAATGGGAAGTCCTGAACCATCTCTAGTCTTAGGCTCAATGAGGTTAGATGAACATTGGAAAGGAAATTCCAAAATATCTCTTGTTGCCCAAAATAGGCCCAAGTTGCATTGTCTTAGGCTCCATAAGGTTAAACGAACCATCTCAATGTTCTATTGGGTGGGGACTCAAAAATATCTCTGACTTGCCCAAAATAGACAATATGCATTGTCTTAGGTTTCACGAGAGTAGATGAATCTTTCCAATGTTTTATTGGAAGGAGAATTCCAAAATATCTCTGATTGCCCAAAATTGACATACATGCGCTATCTTAAGCTAAGTGAGTCCAGATGACCTTTTTCAATGTTTTATTAGGTGGTGACTCCAAAACACCTCCTTGTTGCCCAAAATAGATGCCCTTGTAATCTTTACAAGTCTTATGAACCTCTCTCGAATACCCTAAAAGCAGGTCTTCGGGGCCTTCTAGGGTTCGGCGTGCGTAATAGTGGCGACTTTGCTGAGGACCCTGAAATGAGAGTCCGCTTCGAAAGTACCTCAATTAAAATATATAATTGAGTTTTAATTTTAAAATCTCATCCCTTTTCGAAATTGCATTGCATATCACTAGAGCCTTAGATCTATGCTAGTTTGCACCCTCTATCAGCCCCGGTGCGTTCCTGAAGCACGACCCTATGTTCACTCAATTTATGGAAGTGTCAAGGATAATCACCAACCCGAGTCTCGTATCATTTGGTATATTAAATGGAGACCCGAACGGTCGTTATGCTTGTGATGAGCTAGACCCGTTAGCAGGTACTATGCTTGGGTAGACCTAAAGTATCATCACCCTGGCCAAAGCTTATGAATGGAAATAGATACTTCCCCTAGGTGGAATGAACCATAATACTATGCTTGCTGTGTGGATCATTACGTATTGGATAAACCTAGATAGATTGGTTGGTAACCTAATCAAAGGCTTCCATGCCCCAATAGGCCCATGTTAATTTATTCAGACGGCCTAAATACACAATGGTCAGAAGCTATAGATATGCATATTAGTTAAGAGAGGTTATGCTGCCGGTTTCCCACCATACACCATTCACGTCCATCAGGTTCCCTGTTAACCTGTAGATCAAGCCTACCTAGAACAAAGACTGTACGACCTCATGTGTAGGAGGAATGAGGTTGGAGGGGTATATCTGCTTGCATATGGTTGTGGATGTTACATAGCACGATCATGCATCATATGTCATTCATGCATCATCTTGACCAGACATTTTTTGTAGCCATCATAGATCTACCCAGGTGGTCAAGAGTTCTCTATAAATAGTGAAATGGCCAACCCACCGAGAGAAGTGGATGCCACCAGGAGCCTAGTAGCCGAGGAAGTTGGTAGGCGATTTGTGGAGTTTAAGAACAGAATCATGGCTCAGCCTACCACACAAAACCGAGTTACCCCTCCTATGAGACAAAATGAACAGGAGGAGGCTAGAGAAGATCCACTAAAGGAGATTCATCCACCACCAATGGATTTAAGGGCTACCACGGCTGCGGGGCTGAGAAGAGGCGCAACTCGTAGGATAGAAGAAGACTTGGAAGAGGATGTCATTTCTGCCCAGAACCGGGCAAGGTAAAAATTCTTAGGGGCCGTAAGCTGCCATGGTTACAAGAGGTCAGAAGGATAGGAAAGGCCTCGGATATGAGGGCACTACAATAAAAAGCAAGGGGGCAGTAGGTGGGATCCCTCATATTAAGGAAAGTTTTGTGCCAACCGCCTCAGTATGTGCCTATAGGGAAGCCGAGCCTCAATTAGTGGATGGAAGAATAATACTAGGATTCAAGGTTTTTAACGATGTCTTCAATTGGGATATTGGAGTGATTAAGCCAGCAGAGGTTTTTGGGATGAAAAAATCATGACCAAGGGGACAATCTAGGACCGAGAATCACCCGAAGAAATCATCATAGAGAGGTTGATGGCTACCAAGGTAAAGGGTAAAGAAAAGATAGAAGAAGAAGCTGCAGGGGAATAGAGTAAATCTACACAGGGGTTGCTGCAGTGCCTCCGAAATGCCAATTCGATTCACAACTGTCAACTACAGCATATACGTCGACAGAGAAAGAAGTTGATGATAATTTAGATTTTCTTTTCATGCCAGAACTCTTTAATAATGTTGATGACTTTTCCAATTCAATCAATAATATGAACAATCTTGCTTACTTGTGCAATGTTTCTGGTGATTTCACAATGCATAATCATGATCATGACTCATTCATATTTGACATTGATTCAACTGATGCCATTCCATTTAATCTCGGAACTTTGAAAAACCCGAAGGAAATCTTAATGGCATCTAAAGTAACTCTTGAAGAGAGATTAAAATTTGAGAGAATCTTAAGAAAATATGAAAAAGCCTTTGCCTGGACCTACGAAGATATGCCCGGAGTCAATCGAGAAATTGCTAAACACTCCATCCCAACGTATCCGGATCATAGGCCAGTCAAACAGAAGCTCAGAAGACTTAGGTCAGAATGGGATACGAAAGTGACAGAAGAGATCCACAAGCAGATTGAGGCCAAGTTCCTTATTGAAGTTCAACATCCAACATGGTTGGCTAACATCGTCCCGGTAGCCAAGAAGGATGGCAAAGTACCCGTATGCGTGGACTACCAAGATTTGAACAAAGCATGTCCTAAGGATGACTTTCCACTACCACACATTGATGTGTTAGTAGATAGTGTCGTTGCTTGCATGATGTATAGTTTCATGGACGGGTATGCAGGATACAATCAGATTCTCAATAAAATAGTCAATCGGATCAAGATAGCCTTCATAACTAATTGGGGAACATTTGCTTACAGAGTGATGCCATTCAGGGTTAAAGAACTCAGGCACAACTTATCAGAGAATGGCTACTCGAATCCTTAATGACTTGATCAATAAGAAAGTGGAAGTTTATGTCGATGATATGATGATCAAGTTAACCACCAGAGAAGGTCACTTTGAGGCTCTAGAGAAGTTATTTTAGAGGATCAGTAAGTATGATTTATGATTGAACCCTAAGAAGTGCATTTTTTTCACCTCATGAAAGTTGTTGGGACATGTAGTTAGTCAAAGAGGGATTGAAATCAACCCGGACAAGGTCAAGGCTATCAGGGAGATGCTAGTGCCTCAGAAGGAAAAGGACATCAGAAGCTTTTTGGGTAAGCTGCAATATGTCAGCAGGTTCATCGCTAAGCTCACTTCAATTTGCGAGCCGACCTTAAAACTACATGGAAAAGATCAGCTTGTGGTATGGAATGAAGACTGCTAGAAGGCCTTCGATACCATCAAGGAATACTTGCTGAATCCCCTAGTTCTGAGACCACCTTAATCAGTCAAACAATTAATCCTATACTTAGCAATAGAGGATAGCTCGGTAGGTGTCATGATGGCTCAAGAGGATGAGTTCGGAGTAGAAATTGCGGTTTATTACCTTAGTAAGAAGTTCCTTTCTTACGAGGTCAAATACGCTGAAGTCAAAAACATTTGCCTAGAAATGATTTGGGCCTCTAAGAAGTTGAGACACTACTTCTGCTCTTACAAGGTGCAAGCAGTCGTGAAAGAGAACCCTCTCAGGTACCTTGTAACACCCCAATACCCCTTGGGAGGATATCGAAGCGCTACGCACTAAACAACATACATATAACTGAAGCGGAAGCAATAATAATATACATAGATATAACAATAAACTTACTTACATATCTCATAAATAATCATCAAAATTACAGAATACTATTTTAAACCATTACATATACATATATCAAAATATTCATATACCAAATTTCAATAACTTGATCATGATATCTCTTACTCAAACGTATACAAAACTATACAACAAAATAATATCAAGAGATGAAAAGACTACAACTGGAACTCCTAGTGGCCGACCTACAGATGCCCAACTCCGATAACAAACCTACCACCTACACGAGAAGACACCCTTGCTAAGCAATAATGCTTAGTGGGGAGGAAACAACACCAAGAAATCTCTATTGCATATATAACATTAAAAGACGAGTGTATATATAACCAACATATAATATGCATGAACAATACAAGTAATTCTACTTATGCTCTAACATGCGTTATCCTTAACTTTACACAAACACAACTAAAGAAATGATCATACAATAACACATCTTTACATCTCCAATACATGTATATACATATAAGCATATAATAAAGAATATTCGTAACTTGCATAATATCCATTCACTCTGTCTTGCCAAACTCAATCACATGGCCATATAACATACTAACATTTCTGTAACCTTAATAAAATAGACATGTAATAGCCTAAGTTCTCAAAAAATAGTGGATACGGGTACCATTGATACCGACAGGACACAGTATCCGAAGCATATAGAGACATGAGTCTCGGAACATCTATACCCGAAGGTAGAAGGGGAGACCGAAGTCTCAAATCATATAGACCCAAATGAGGCCAACTTATAAGACCCAAATGGGGCCAACATGTAGCAACTGTACTCACACTTTAACCCTTAATAAGCATGCTTCTCTATCCACCACTATGACCCTTAAGGCTCAAACCAACTCTATAACTATCATATAAACATTTCCTTGCTAACCACATATAGAGTAAGTCATAATAACTCAAATCATATAAACTATCCAATGGAACAATCATGTGATTCAAGTATTCATTATGCAATCAAGAATAAATATTATAAGGTATGATCATATACATCCCATAAGTGAGAAACCATGCAAAGGATCTCAAACAAATAACATTTGCATAACAGGGGTGTGTCACACCCGTGACAGACTCCAAAACTCCACTGGTTGCTCTCGCAATGAACAGTCATGCTTGCGATAGAAGGCAGGGGCCTCGGTCGCACCCGTGTATACCAGCGCACTCGTGACAAGGACCGCACCTCTGATGCTCGTCTCCCGCGCTCTCTATTGCGCTCGCAAAAAAAGTCATGCTCACGATAGAGCATGCTAGGCAGGAGCTCAGCGAGAGATCAAGCTCGAGCTCTCACCCATAGTCCAAAACCTGAGCTCTCTGTCTCGCTCGCGACAGAGATGAGCTACCAAACCTAGAAATACAAAACTCCCAAAATAACTCATGCTCAACTTGACCCAAAATCAATTTAACATGTAAACAACCTTAATTCATTCAACATATGCATTCTAAGCATGCCAATAATCATGTGTATAACAAATTATATCTATAAGAAACAATTAAATTGGACAAAATGCATAATTAGAACTACAAACTCAGAAATTGCTCTAAAAAAATATACCATTCCATATATGAACTCTCATATGCCATAATAATCCTAACATACATACATATATCAAAGCTCAACTCAAAACATGCATATGAACATATTTAGCAACTCAATTTCCAGAAATTCATCACAAGAATTCAAGGACAAAACAATCAATTTATACAAACTCCCAAACCTCAAAATTTGGAGTTCTAAGACCACTCTCTTCAAGATCCAACCTTTTCTTTGCCCTTGCTCTTCCACTTCTCACCAGATTCTTGCACAATCAAGCCAATCAAAATACATAAATCAAAACCCACATAACCAAAAACTCACCCAACGTGAAGAAGAGAAGGAGAAGAAAATCAATTCAACCAACTTACCTCTGTAACTTAGTCCCTTAATCTCGTAGAAACCAAACTCAAAACCTTGATGATCCAACAAAGAATGAGAAGTAAGGAGCAAGAAATGAAAGAAGTAGAAGAAGAAGGAGAAGTCACGTAGGGAAGAGGGAACGGGAAATCTGATTTCTCTCCCTCTTTTCCTTGCTTTCTTTTCTTCTTTTCATTAATTACTCCCTACCAACCCTTTCTAGGTATCACAATCCAATTGGTTCATTTAAAATTTCTTTGTCTTTTATCACATTGGTCCTTGGCATATATCCTTTTAGTCACCAAAATAAATTCTCTCTTAATATTTTAAACTCCCTTATCAATTTAGTCCTTAATTAATCCAACTCATTACTTGTACAATTACAATTATGCCCTTTTTTAAAGCGTTAACCTTGCAATTTCTACTAGGGTCCATTTTGGGATGTTACATACCTGCATGAAGCTCTATCCTTGTTAAGAAAAATGGGGAGATGGTTAGTACTATTATAAGAATTTGATATAGAATACATCACCCGGAAGACCATTGAGGGACGTGCAGTAGCAGAGTTTTTGGCTGAACATCCCATCGAAGGAGACTCATTTGAATTTAACTTCTCGGACGAGGATGTTACGACCATTGCAGTACAAGGTTGGTAATTGTACTTTGACGGAGCAGGTAATAGCAAGGGGGCAAGAATAGGAATCATTCTCACAACCCCAAATGATGACAAACTCCCACTAGCTAAGAAACTGAGATATAAGGCCACTAACAATGAAGCCGAATATGAAGCTTGCACTTTTGGGTTAGAAGCCTTGATAGCCTTAGGTGCAAAGTGCATAGAAGTCTTTAGAGATTTGTCACTAGTGATCAATCAGATCCGGGGGGGAATGGGCTGTGAAGGAAGAGCGACTGATGCCGTATGTGAAGTATCTGAAAGGTTTGAGAAGTCAGTTTGAGGTGTATACTTTCCACTTAGTCCCGAAGGATGAAAATCAATTAGCCGATGCGCTTGCAACTTTGTTATCAATATGGGATAACCCAGAAGGGGTAGTTATGAAGCTCGTCTTGATCTCCAGTTCAAAAAAGCCCAGTTTTGAGTCTAATCAAATCATAGAGGTTGAAGCTATAGATGAAAATCCTTGGTACATCGACATCTAGAACTACTTGGAAAAGATAGTATTCTCGGGAGAGGCTACTGAAAAGGACCAAAGACTGATCCATAAGCTATCCACTCAGTTTATCTGCATAGATGGCATGCTATACAAACGACAAGTTGATGGTATTCAATTAAGATGTCTGGATGAGAAATAAGCCGAGAAGGTAATTGAAGAAACTCATGCTGGAGTTTGTGGGGCCCATATAAACGGATTAACACTGGCAAAGAAGATCATGAGACAAGGGTTCTACTTGCTTACAATGGATACAGACGCTCCAAATACGTGAAGCAATGACAGTTGTGCTAGCAGTATGCAGACTTGAGGCACTTACAAGCTTCGGAGCTACACAGCTTAACATCACCTTGGCCGTTTGTAGCTTGGGGAATATACATCATCGGGGAGATACACCCTATAGCCTCCAATGGTCATAGGTTTATCATAGTCGCTGTAGACACCGGGTCCTGAGTCAGCCTAAATCGAAGTTACCCAATGATGATAATTGCCTTCACAGGCTAAAAAGGTATGATTTTCTTGTCGAATTTGCATTTTAGAGTGAAAAATTAGAAAATAATAAAAAATATTTTAAAAATTAATTTTGAAAAATGGGGGCTTAAAATTATAGTGTTTTTAGTCAATTTAAAATTTAAAAATAAAAAAAAATTAAAATAAAAAAAATTAAAATTTCGGATCGCAAGTGTCGAGCGCGGCGGCGCGCTGGCGCCCAGCACGTAGGCGCCCAGCGCGCTAGGCTCGAAGAGGCGACGCGCAGCGTTGTTCGCGCTGCGCGCTAGAGCTCGCGATTTCCGCGCCTCTGCGCGCGGATTTCGCGCAGCCTCGCTGCGTGAGCCCGTCGCTCTATAGCGACGGGCTTCCCTCCTCCCCTGGCCGTCGCTATAGGGTTTGATACCCTCTTTTCCGATTTTTTGCCCCTTTTCCTATTTTTTTCACCCAAAAATCCGTTTTTTATCCCATTTTTTTTTTGGGTTTTTGAGTTCAAATTAAATTCTAAAATATTTTTTTAGATAATCAATTAATAAAACTTGATTTTATCATTAAAAATGAAAGCATTTTGTGTTAAAATAGGTTTGTTTTCCTTAATTAAATTAGGGCAACCTTTTTTATTTTATAAATACTTTATGACGAAAAATTAAAGGGAGCCTCCACATTTATTTAGACCTGAAATTTCCAGAATTCTTCTTCTTCTATTTTCTCTTCAAAAATTTCAGATTTTTCTTTTAATTTAAAAGGTTTAATTGAAATTGAAAAATCAATTTTGAATTCTTAATTATTCCAATTAATTTCTTTGTTTTTCCTCCATAAACACAAGAAATTAATCATCACTTTGAAATCAATTTCTTTTCAATCTTAAGCATACAAATCAATTCCTTTGTTTTCTCCATAAACAAAGAGAATTAATTTTATTGCTAAATTATTCTTTCAAGTAATTTTCCGGAAAATCATCACTTTTCCTTCATCAAATCCAATAATCTGAGGATAAATATTCTAGGCTCAATTTCTATTCTATTTTATTTTTATTTAATTTATTCATGTATATTTTATTGTTTTTATTGATTTATTTATTGTTTTCATTTATTCATTTGTTGTACTGATCTTATATTTGTTCCATTTAATTTTTTATATATGATTTGATTTTTATTCATGTGAATATTGTTTTCTTTTAATTCCTAACATGTAAATAATTTATTTTATTTTGATTCCTCATTTTTTTTAACATGCTAATAAATAATTAATTTTTGTTAATCATTTTTTCCATGTAAATAGTTTATATTAATTATGAACACATCAATTAACCTTGTCATATATCATTATTATTTTCATCATTCCTTTGTTTACTAACTTTTATTATTCTTTTTATCATTGTTACATGATTTATTTATTATCATTTGTTTATTTATTCATTTATTATTTTTCACTTTGCATCATTATTTTCATCATGTGTATATTTTCATGTACTAATTAATTAACGTGTTTTATTTTATTTTCATCACATCATTTAATCATTTATCATATATAATGCATGTTTCTCATTTATTTTGGTTTGTTAACATTTTTATTTAATTATCATTCTTTTCATGTCATCTTATTTTATTTTAATTTGTTATTCATTATTTTGTATGTTTAGTTGATTTAATTGATTTAATTACTAACATTATTTTATTTGTATTTTGTTTTTTTATGTCTAAACTCATTTTTTGATTGGGCATTTTTGTGAGCACACGGGGAGGTCCAAAAGGCTTCCTCGGAATATTTATTTTTCTTTATTTGTAATATTTTGTTTATTTGGCTTTATTTTTGCCATATAATTTTCTGGTAAAATTGTTTATTTAGGCCCGCTAAAAAGAAAGTCACTAAACCATTTTTATTAATTAACTTGGTATTTTTCCTAAATAAAAATGTGACCAATGTCTCAATTTTCTCCATCCAAAATCATCACATAAAAATTGTTTCATAATAATATGCATGCGAGGACCAATGTCCTCACCATTAATGAATATCTCGATTTATGCATGATTCCTATTTTATTTACAATGGGGGTTGTATTCCGCCCCTAGTTTTATTGTAATTTATTTTGAGAATGTTTTAATAACGCTTTACTTATTGCTTTTTGACGTGAATGATTGCGCTTTAATTAAATGCATCGTGTGGAAAGTTGGTGAAACAATGAATTCAAAACTCAATTATAAACTTAACCAAGGTATGAATAAATGAGAAGTCCCGAACTCACTCTGGTCTTTGGGGCTCAATGAGGCGAGAGGTCTAAGACTTCCAAGACACCTCTTGAGTCTCACCAAAAGACTTAAATATACAAATCCTAGGCTCCAGGGGGTAGAGGCTGAGACCTCCAAAATCTCTCTGGCTAGCCTAAGATGGATATGTATGCGCCGTCTTAGGCTCGACGAGGCTAGACGACCCTTCCCAATGTTCTATTGGGTGGCGACTCCAAGAAACCTCATTGTTGCCAAAAATAGACGCACTTGTAAATACCTTACAAGTTTTATGAACCTCTCCTGATCCCTCTAAAGCGGGCCCTCGGGAGGCCACGAGGTTTGGCATGCGTCACAGTGGCGACTCCACTAGGGACATACTCGAGACTTCGATTCGAAAGTACCTTGGTTAAAATTTACAATTGAGTTTTAATTTAAACATTTCATCCTTTTTCAAAACTGTATTACATCCCATTAGAGCCTTAGATCTACGCTAGTTTGGTCCCTCTTTTAGCCCCGGTGCGTTCCCGAAGCACGACCCTATTTTCACTCAATTTAGGGAAGTGTTAAGGATAATCACCAGCCCAAGCCTCATACCATCAAGGTATATCAAATGGTGACCCGATCGGTCGTTACGCTCGTGATGAGCTAGGCCCGTCGGCAGGGACCATGCTTGGGTAACCCTAAAATATCATCACCCATGACCAAAGCTCATGTAATGGCAATAGATACTTCCCCTAGGTGACATGTACCTTAATACAATGCTTGCTATGTGGGCCATTATATACTAAACAAATTCAACCCAATTAAATGGGCTTTTATCAAAGGCTTTCATGCCCCGGTGGGCCCATCTTAATTTAGTTGAAATGTTTAAATACATAAAGGCCAAAATTCATATGTATGCGCATTAGATAAGAGATATTATGATGTCGGTTTTCCACCGAGCACCATATGCATCCATTGGGTTCCCCGCTAACCCATGGATTCAGCCCACCGAGGAAAGAGACCGCATTACCTCGTATGTGGGAGTAATAAGGTTGGAAGGATTTACTTGCTTGCATGTGATTGTAAATGTTGCATAGCTCACTATCATGCATTGTATATGTCATTCATGCATCATCCTAACAATCTAATTTTTTCAGCCATCATAGATTCATCTAAGTGGACTAGAGGTTTCGACGGTCGGCTAATAAGGACAAATTTGCTCTTTGAGTTACCGGAACTAGTGTCTGACTGGGATTCTGAGTCATCCTCATCAATCAGTGAATCCTCTGTAGAACCACCAATGGCAGAAGAAATCGGAGCACTGACCACTCAAGACCTAGCTAGGAGGCTAGAGGACTTCGAACGGAGAGTGCTAGACATGATGGGTGCCATGGCTGAAAGGATTGCCCATCTACCTACTGCCCCACAACCGCCTGCTGCTCTACAGCCACAGGCAGCCCCTCCTCGGGGGCAAGCCAAACTACCTGCTGGTGGGGAGGCTCCCTTCGTTGGAGTTGCTGCTCGTCAACCCAACAATGAGCACAGAGCTGCTGCACCCATCGAGCCAAGAGGGGAAAGGATTCATAATCCCAACGATGATTTCTTGATGGAGGAGGAAGAAGAAGAGATGCCAATAGTCCACCAAGCTGCGAGGCCCAGAGCACCCGGAGTAAAGGATTAAGCTTTAAGAGGTATGAGACAGCAGATCGAAGCTATCACCCGCATGCTCTCAGCTGGAAAGGGGGTCAACCCAGAAGATAGAGATATGGGGGATGAAGAGCTGCTGCCCCAAAGATTCAAGATGCCCGAGCTGCCGAAATTTGATGGCATCTCTGACCCATCCGCCCACATCAAGCAGTACACCCTGGTCATGAAAGGCACAGGGCTGAGCAAGAAGCAGAAGGTGGAATATTTCTGCCTTAGTCTCCCGGCAGTTAACTGGTACCACGGGTTGGATAGGAGGTCCAAAGAGGACTGGGACCTTTTGACCGAAGAATTCATGAAGCAGTACGACTGCAGCACCAGAATGGAGGTCACCTAAAAGACCTCGAGCTTCTACAGCAAAAGAATGATGAGTCATTCCATGAGCACCTCACCAGATGGAGGAACAGAGTCATGGAGATAAAGAGAAAGCCTGACACTGCAGACCAGATCAGGCTGTTTATTAGAAACTCATGCCCTTACTTGAGGGACTTACTCAGCTTTAAGGGGCTCAAGGACTGGGAGTCACTTAAGGATATCGCTATAGAGGCTGAGGCAGCTTACCTGGCAAAGAAAGCAAGCCATAATAACTTTGCTGGGAAAAGCTATGGGAACCAGTCTGGGCTTAGTAAGGAGGTGCCGGGGGCAGCAACAGCAGAAACGGTAGGACGGTAGAGGTCTCAGCTACTGGAGTTGGGCAGGGTCAGAGATACTACTCCAACTTAGGCCGCTCTCTATCCTGGGTGCTGGAGAGACTAATGAAAGAAGGCAAGTTGCAGCCATTGCCACCTAGACCAGCCTTGAGTCAAGGACGGCCGGGACATAGAGGTGATCAGTATTGCGCTTACCACCAGCACACCGGCCATTTGACTGACCATTGCTGCATTCTGAGAAACAAGATCTAGGATCTCATTGACACCAATCATATTACAGATCCTGAGAAGAGAGAGAAAAAGAAGAAAGCAGGTTATAATACAATCCCTTCACCGCGAACATGATCATGTCTTGTAGTCCACTAGTGATATTGCTTTTAGATGCTGGAATCTTTTTATTTCTGGAACTTTTTATGTTACAATTTTTGGTTTGTAATAAAGAGAACAACTTTTGCTCATTTGTATGATATTTCTATTGATTTCATTTTGCATGATCATAACCCATTTATTTTGACATTAATTCGAATAATATGGCTGCATTTAATCTCGAAACTTTGGGAAATCCCAAAAAAATCTTGATAGCATATAATATAACTCCTGAAGAGAGGAAATTCTTGAGAGATAGAAAAATAAAAAAAAAGATAAAAAATAAAAAAGAGGGCCTTTGCCTGGACTTGAAATGACATGACACTTGACTAAGATATTTTGGGGGCGATGCTGTTTCAATATGCCAACATAATAACGAACGAAGCTTAAAAAAGCCAATCTTTTCTTCTCAAACATTCAAGATGAATGAAGTGCAGCCAAACACAATCCAATCCCTCATTGGAGTCAAACCATAGAAATTTATTTCTTTCCAAACCTTTTGAGATATGCACCCCAGAGCCAATCAAGACCAATCTTTAATCATATAAGGCCAGCAGTGACCCTTGTAACTTAGGAGGACAACTCGTTCCCAAAAAAAAAAAAAAAAAAAAACCATAGTCCTACCCTAAGCCATAGTTTGGTCTTAAACCATCTAAGGCCAATTCCATTCAAACCATTAAAGGTTACTTCAGAAATTGAGCCACCTAAAGCCAACAAAAGGAAGATACAGACTTTCACATCTAAAATCCAAGCAAAGAAATTCACTATTTCAGCTGGCTTGCACAATGCCCAATAATAAAACTTTGGTGCTAAAAAGAATCATCGTCAGAAAGGGCAGTTTCCCCAATTAATAAAGACGAATGCAAGTTTAATCAATACCGACGGACTGAAGAAGGTTAATAAAAAAAAAAAGAGAATTGAGAGAAAATTTTCAATCATGAAAACCCAAGAGGGCTGATTGATAATAGGAGTTTGATGCTTTCAGGATCTATCTCGAGGTTAGCTGAGGTCTTGTATTTTTTGAAACTAATGACAAATAATGATCATGCTTAATGAAATCAAATTGAAACACATGCATTTCTGCAATGATGTGATCAGAACAGTTCACTTTGTGTGACCAAAGTTGCCTATTGTCCACCGCTCAAGCGCTTCAGCCGATTCATCCTGCTATCAAATGTGAAGAAACAAGCTCATGCAACCATGTCCTAAGACTCCCGAAAGATTCTTGCCAACAACTTCAGCAATCTTCAAAAAAAAAAAAAAAAAGAGCCGTTAGAGTGAAAACCGTAACTGGCGCTCTAAGCAAAAACTAGGCAAAAGGATAGGGTGTAAACCTAAAAACAGGCAGTTTGTCCTTAAAAAAAAAAAAGAAGAAAGAGAAAAGCCGCTGGATTGGGTTGGATCCATTCCAGGCAAAAAATAAGGCACAGGGTTATGTGAAAATCCACAAAGGACGCATCTCCCATTAAGAAAAGCTAGTGTGAAAATCCACAAGGGACGCACTACCTTCAAATAATGAATACAGGTACCGGATGAGAATCTCGCAATCCCGAAGGGCATGAAATTCAAAAGCAGCTTAAAAGGCATCGATCCTATTGCAAATTGCAGCTAGCCCGGCTATCATCTCCAAGTCCACATAGATGAATTTTTATCCTGCATTCCTGCATGACTCATGCATTTCACTTGCATGCTCACTATTTTTCTGGCATATTTTAGTTTCCCTATTTTGCAGAAAGAGAGATTTGATGCAGACACCGACCAAAGCCGAGTGACGACATCAGTCCAAGCAATCAACCAAAGACTTCTCAGGGAGAAGCAAATTGAAGACCTCTCAGGGGGCAATCAACCAAAGACTTCTCAGGGGGCAATGAACCGAAGACCTCTCAGGGGGCAAACAATCAATGAACCGAAGACCTCTCAGGGGGCAATGAACCGAAGACCTCTCAGGGGGAAATGAACCAAAGACCTCTCAGGGGGCAAACCAACAGACCAGGAAAGATTGAACATATAGAGCTTTTCCACCTTATCCCAACCAAACACTGTCTCTACGAAATCCTCTTCAAACACCACAGATTGTTGAATCACGAAATGATCAATGAATCGAAGACATCTCAGGGGGCAATGAACCGAAGACCTCTCAGGGGGCAAATGATCAATGAATCGAAGACCTCTCAGGGGGCAAACAATCGATAAACCGAAGACCTCTCAGGGGGCAATCAACCGAAGGGCTCACAGATAACACCGCTTCAACAAACGAAAACACACCATTGTAATAACCACCATCTCAGAATTCTCCAGTTCGGAAAGACGGCTGACTCAGGTACTTGTCTCTTTCCTTTTCTTCTTTGAGTTTAGGCTCACCTATACACTAGTGTACTAGTAGACACCGGGTCCTGAGTCAGCCTAAATCGAAGTTACCCAATGATGATAATTGCCTTCACAGGCTAAAAAGGTTAAAAGTGATGATTTTCTCGTCAAATTTGCATTTAAGAGTGAAAAATTAGAAAATAATAAAAAATATTTAAAAAATTAATTTTGAAAAATGGGGGCTAAACATTTTTGTATTTTTAGTCAATTTAAAATTAAAAAAAAATAAAAAAATTTTGGATCGAAAGTGTCGGGCGCGGCGGCGCACCTGCGGCAGCGCTCTGGCGCCCCGCCCAGCACGCAGGCGCCCAGGCTCTATAGCGACGGGCTTCCCTCCTCCCCTGGCCGTCGCTATAGGGTCTGATACCCTCTTTTCCGATTTTTCACCCCTTTTTCCTATTTTTTCACCCAAAAATCCATTTTTTATCCCATTTTTTTTGGGTTTTTGAGTTCAAATTAATTTCTAAAATATTTTTTTATATAATTAATTAATAAAACTTGATTTTATCATTAAAAATAAAAGAATTTTGTGTTAAAATAGGTTTGTTTTCCTTAATTAAAATAGGGCAACCTTTTTTATTTTATAAATACTTTATGATGAAAAATTAAAGGGAGCCTCCACATTTTTTAAACCTGAAATTTCCAGAATTCTTCTTCTTCTATTTTCTCTTCAAAAATTTTAGATTTTTCTTTTAATTTAAAAGGTTTAATTGAAATTGAAAAATCAATTTTCAATTCTTAATTATTCCAATTAATTTCTTTGTTTTTCCTCCATAAACACAAGAAATTAATCATCACTTTGAAATCAATTTCTTTTCAATCTTAAACATACAAATCAATTCCTTTGTTTTCTCCATAAACAAAGAGAATTAATTTTATTGCTAAATTATTCTTTCAAGCAATTCTCCAGAAAATCATCACTTTTCCTTCATCAAAGCCAATAATCTGAGGGTAAATATTCTAGGCTCAATTTCTATTCTATTTTATTTTTATTTAATTTATTCATGTATATTTTATTGTTTTTATTGATTTATTTATTGTTTTCATCTATTCATTTGTTGTATTGATCTTATATTTGTTCCATTTAATTGTTTATATATGATTTGATTTTTATTCATGTGAATATTGTTTTCTTTTAATTTCTAACATGTAAATAATTTATTTTATTTTGATTCCTCATTATTTTTAACATGCTAATAAATAATTAATTTTTGTTAATCATTTTTGCCATGTAAATAGTTTATATTAATTATGAACACATCAATTAACCTTGTCATATATCATTATTATTTTCATCATTCCTTTGTTTACTAACTTTTATTATTCTTTTTATCATTGTTACATGATTTATTTATTATTATTTATTTATTTATTCATTTATTATTTTTCACTTTGCATCATTATTTTCATCATGTGTATATTTTCATGTACTAATTAATTAACATGTTTTATTTTATTTTCATCACAACATTTAATCATTTATCATATATAATGCATGTTTCTCATTTATTTTGGTTTGTTAACATTTTGATTCAATTATCATTCTTTTCATGTCATCTTATTTTATTTTAATTTGTTATTCATTATTTTGTATGTTTAGTTGATTTAATTGATTTAATTACTAACATTATTTTATTTGTATTTTGTTTTTTATGTCTAAACTCATCTTTTGATTGGGCGTTTTTGTGAGCACACGGGGAGGTCCAAAAGGCTCGCTCAGAATATTTATTTTTCTTTGTTTGTAATATTTTATTTATTTTGCTTTATTTTTGCCATATAATTTTCTGGTAAAATTGTTTATTTAGGCCCGCTAGAAAGAAAGTCACTAAACCATTTTTATTAATTAACTTGGTATTTTTCCTAAATAAAAATGGGACCAATGTCTCAATTTTCTCCATCCAAAATCATCACATAAAAATTGTTTCATAATAATATGCATGCGAGGACTAATGTCCTCACCATTAATGAATATCTCGATTTATGCATGATTCGTATTTTATTTACAATGGGGGTTGTATTCCGCCCCTAGTTTTATTGTAATTTATTTTGAGAATGTTTTAATAATGCTTTACTTATTGCTTTTTGACGTGAATGATTGCGCTTTAATTAAATGCATCGTGTGGAAAGTTGGTGAAATAATGAATTCAAAACTCAATTATAAACTTAACCAAGGTATGAATAAATGAGAAGTCCCAAACTCACTCTGGTCTTTGGGGCTCAATGAGGCGAGAGGTCTAGGACTTCCAAGACACCTCTTAAGTCTCACCAAAAGACTTAAATATACAAATCCTAGGCTCCAGGGGGTAGAGGATGAGACCTCCAAAATCTCTCTGTCTAGCCCAAGATCGATATGTATGCGCCGTCTTAGGCTTGACAAGGCTAGACGATCCTTCCCAATGTTCTATTGGGTGGTGACTCCAAGAAACCTCATTATTGCCCAAAATAGACGCACTTGTAAATACCTTACAGGTTTTACGAACCTCTCCTGATAGCTCTAAAGCGGGCCCTCGGGAGGCCACGAGGTTCGGCGCGCGTCATAGTCGCTATCGACTATTTTACTATGTGGGTAAAAGTAGAATCATTCAAGAAGGTCGATGCCCGAGATATGGCCAGGTTCATTGAGAAGAATTTGATATGCAGATATGGTCTACCCCATCACGTCGTGTCTGATAATGGAGTGCAATTTATGGCTGAAACTAAGAAGTTGCTTTAAAAATATGGCATAGAGCATCATAAATCCTTACCATATCTCCCACAAGCCAACGGGGCAGTAGAAACTGCTAACAAGAATGTTAAGAGGATCTTGGCCAAAATGTTTCAAAACTATAAGGATTGGGCAGAGAAGTTGCCATTCGCACTCTGGGGCTATAGAGCCAATGTTAGAACCTCTATAGAGGCCACACTATATTCTTTGTGAATGGGACAAAAGCTATATTTCCAGTCAAAGTGGAGCTTAGGTCTTTAAGGGTAGTCATGGAGGCTCAGATCCCGAAAACTGATTGGGTGCAATAATGATTGCAGCAATTAAATATGCTGGATGAGAATAGATTACAAGCCTATTATCATAATTAGATCTATTAGAAGAGACTTGTGCTATCATTCGGGAAAAAGGTCAGAAAGCACCCACTAAAGGAGGGAAATATGGTTTTCAAGCAAATGAGACCAGGTGCGCCGGATATACGGGGAAAGTTCAAACCGACATGGGAGGGGCCATTTGTTCCCAATAAGTTGTTATCCAAGGGAGCAGCGATTCTATCAGATAGTAATGGGAATGAGTTCAAGGAACCGGTCAACATAAACGGACTCAAGAGGTTCCATGGCTAAGGACATAAAATTCAAAAGAAGAGAATAAATGCCCTGCGAGTTGAAAATCAAAAATAGGTTCCCTTACTAAAATTAGGTGCTTCGTCAGGGTGAAAACTGAAAAAAGGCACCCTGGGCAAAAATTAGAGGCTCGAGAGAAAATGTCCGCTCAAGAAAACCCGAGAGGGCTGATTGGCAACTGGAGTTTAATGCTGTTAAGATCTACCAGGAGATTAGATATAGTTTTGTATTATAAATCTATGTTAAATGTTGATCATGTATGGTGAAATGATATCGAAATGTACACAATTTTGCAAAAAGGAATAAAACATAAACCATTCAGATAAAATATTTATTATTTTCTAGTTCTTTTATAAAAAGAAAGACATCGTTCAAATATAGAATGCATGTAAACCTAAACTATACTCTGCTGCTGTTCTCGCCGGCCAGGTGCCTAAGCCGGTGTGTCCTATTATCGACTACAATGCTCAACACCCATCTCTTATGGGCACTAGTAGAAGTAGTGGAGCAATCCCCGATGGAGGGTATGATGATCTTTACTGGTAGCCTTGACTAAAGATAGTGATATCTAGAAGTAAAGGCCGAAGATAATACGTCGCCCTGAAAGGGTAAAGGGAGCCTCACAACATCTTGAGTCATCCCAAACTGATGGGCACAATGGGTCGTGATGTAAAAGGTAGCCTCATGAAGCCTGCAAAATGGAACACACCCGTAAAAGCCATCGGTCGTCATAGCAGAAAGAGGAAGCTAGGGGCTCATAAAACTGATATCCTCATCGGCCACCTCACTAAATCGGGCGACACCCTCGTTGGGAGAGGCGAAAGAGTACAATCGCTGTCGAGGAAGGAAATGCCTCAATGAATACTGACCGATCACCTTAGGAGGGGGCTCTGATAATATCTTCAGTTTCTCTAGTAGCCACACCTGCAAGACAAGAAAGTCAGGAAAAGATAATAATGAAATGATAAAAAAATGATAAAATAGGAACAAAAAAGAAGGGGAATTAAGGAAAAAAGGCCGCTGGAATGAGTAGGGTCCACTCCAGGAAAAATTAAGCCATAGGGTTATGTGAAAGTCTAAAAGGACGCATTTCCACCAAGAAAAGCTAGTGTAAAAATCCACAAGGGATGCACTACCTTTTAAAATAAGGACATACCTGGAGTAATAAGGGGCTATCGGTAAAAGCAGCAAAATGGTCAGCACAGGTAGAATCCAAACCCAGAATCATCTCAACCACAATCAAGCGGAATGGGGTCAGTCCATAGTGGATCCCGTCTACTATCTCGAACAGTCTAAAATCGCCAGTCAACTCATCGAAAGTCACTATCAGATACTTGGAAAGGCAAAATAGGAGGACAAAGCTAGCCTAATAGGCTGACGTAGTAGGGAAACCCTCTAATGCCTCGGTCAAAGGTTCTAGAGCAAAGGTGGTCCCCCGAGGAGCAAGTCTAGTGGCAATTGAGGAAGAAGCTCCTAAGGCCAAGGCAATGTCCCTCGAATGGACAAAATCGCAGATCCGGATACAGGGCGATGTGCCAGGTGGAAGCCTTGCTCCGATAATAGTGGCAAACTCTTCAGGTAGGGGGCATAATTCTTGGTAGGTAAACCTAAAGATATGGAAATAAGGGTCCTAAAAGCGGGTGGCAGCTAATAGGAGGTTTTAGTCTATCCTAACTCTCCTCAGAAATCACAGGCTAGAATAAGGGCATAAAGTGGTGTTTTTCCAAGTTCGGGGGTCATCTAGAATTCGTTGCATCCTACTAAGGATAGGGGATGACATTTTCAGAAAGTTTTAGGGCAAAAAATTAAATATAAATTGAAAATGAGAAGAGAAAAAGAAGAACAACCTGGAAAAAAAAGCTCTGGTTGAAGTCCAAAGGGATGAATGCATGAAATTCGAGGAGAAAAAGAGGAATATTTAAAGAAAGCAACGAACAACGAGCTGCCCGTCGGTCGGTCTTCCATTTTTAAAATTTTAAAGAAAAGCAAATTTTGATAGAGAAGTGCGCCGTGCATGGAAACCGAGGGCAACACTTTTAGGGAGTATTTTATTTTAAAAAATTTTGAGAAAAATGAGGGAAAAAGGGAAAGAAAGAAAAAAGCGGAAATTTTAAGAAAAGAGCGGGATGCCCTTCGGTCAGCCAAAGATATAAAAGACGCGCGTAACTGCACGTCTTTGGCTCTTCTTTTTCCCCTTTTTTCCTTCTTTTTCCTTCTTTCTCGCAAACCGACGCCAGTGCTCAGTTTTTCAGCCATTTCTCACCCATTATTTATCCATTTTGTGCACAACTTTCGCCAAAACGATCCTCGCACCACCGCGGACACATAGGACAAGTTTTTTTTTTACAGTTCCTTCAGGTTTATTTTCAGTCCACTTCATCAACTACCAGGTTGATTTTACTGCATTTTTCTCCTTCTTTTCTATACTTTTTTACTTAATTTTCATTCTAAATGCATGATAGATGTATGTGCTTTAAAACGTAGTATAAATTTTGCTCGTTTATTTTTTGCATTTTGGGATCCTATACAATGACAACTAAAGTGCAAATGGAATAATGAAATAATAAATAGCACATAAATATAGGACTTAGAAATACACCATGTATGACTGATGATTAAGAAATCGAACTAGAATATATTGTCGAGTAAATGGTCATCGTGTAATATAAATGCACCAGTAAAATTGTTGCTTGGGGCCTGAAACCTGTCCCTTTAATTACATTTTCTTGCAGGAAGTTGGGCACATCCTTGCCAGGGTGCTGTCCAAATTTTTAAAATTTTTTGGGTAGGCACATCCTTACTGAGATGCTGCCGAATTTTTTTTTAGTAGGCATATTTTAGCCGAAATGCTGCTAAAATTTTCACAAATTTTAAAACTGCCCTTAGTATGCTATGATTATTATACAAAGCTAACTTTTATTCTTTTTTTCAGGATGCCTCCACAATGCAATATCCCTCTAGATCAGCCCACGCCTCAGGCTCTCGAGTGGATGAGTGATGAGGGTAGGGAGACATTCTAGGGCTTAGCTTGCGTATAGTTTCGTGCTAGCCGCTTTATCTCCAATCCTTTTCTGCTGAGTATGGGGATGATGCAGGAGGTTGACGCACTTATAGGGGCAGCAGGTTGGAAAGAGTTCCTCTGGCCTTCCTTAGATGGAGTCATCCAGTTTTGGGTTAGGGGACACCACTACAGCATCACTCGTCGGGTTTTTGAGCAGGCCATGGGGCTTCCTTACTGGGATGGTTTGATGATACCCCAAAGAGCCATCCGGAGATAGTATTGGGACCATGCCGGGAGTACCCTATGACCATGATACGGCGAAAAGTACGGTACTCTCATCTCAAGCATTGCGCTACATACACAGAGTTCTCTCCAGCTCGTACTTGGGTCAGGCACGCAACCCAGGATTGGTGAACGGAGTTGAGATATGTAATTTGTAGGCGATGGTGGCAGGCCGATGCCTTAATATTAGCCATGAGATAGTGGCTAACCTGGTCAGAGTCACACGGGGGACAGCCCTCATTGTATGGGCTGCGGGAGTGATTACCAGGCTTCTCTTGCATCTGAGGGTGGACCTCAAGAGCTATGGGCCCCCACTTCGTGAGGGACTTCATGTGGACACGACAGTAGCACAGACTATGGGAATGATTGCAAAGATACCCGATCACCCAAAGGAGTGCCGACTACTCACTATGGCAAAGACCTGACAGTTGTTTAATCTACCTTCGCTCCAGCCAGAGATGGACGATCAGGGAGTGCCCTAAGAGAAGCAACCTCCACACCAACCTCAGTCTCAAGTGTATCAGGCTCCACAATCGCCTCCACAGCAGCCTCAGCCAGAGGAGAGTCAGCCCCACATACATTTTGATATGGACATCGAGTTTAGTGTGGATGATTTGCTGAGCACCCTGCTATTGCAGAGAGCCTAGAGCCTCACTCCACCACCACCACTGCAGGTCCAACGCTCTAAGCATTGGGAGACTAGGAGATACCATCCATACTGTAGGCCAGGGGACTCTGGAGCATCTACGTCCATAGCTCCTTTGCCATCATAGCCTCATGCGCAGTCAACATAGCCTAGCCCACAGCTGCCTCCTCAGCTAGCACAGCCATATATCCTTGCGGCAATGACCACAGTTCTTACTGCTGTAGAACAATGGTAGGAGGAGAGGGATCGTGTTATCCTTGAGCGCCTAGACTAGTAGGAGATGGTCTTAGAGGGGCAGTGGAGACAAATAGAGGGACTGAGGCAGAGTCTGAGTGCTTCACAGGCCACGGTAGCCCAGAGGGTTGATAAGGCTATTCTGATGCTGGATGAGTTTATTACTACCCTCAGATTTTGGGTGCATGTGCTAAAGGGTACCATGCCGACTATATTAGGATCCATCAAGGACCTCAGGGAGCAGACAGAGACTAGGCTCGTAGATATCAGAGAGACATCCAGACACCAGAGTTTTGAGCAGACCAGGCCATTAGAGGACTAGGCGGTGTGATCAACAAGACCTTAAATTTTTTCAGGACTTGTGTGCAGCCATTCTTGGATGGATATGCTCAGGTCTAGTTCCAGCAGGCTACCCAAGCAGCATAGCAGGTAGCACCAATACGGCTGCCACCAATCATGATCCCTTCTCAGCCAACTGCAGGAGCCGGGCCTTCAGCACCAACCAGTCAGCCCCCAGCCTCTAGAGTTGGACCATCCACCTCTGTCGCAAGACCATCCTCCTCCAGCACTCAGCCAATTCCAGTATCAGATGACGAGGAGGACCCAGAGGAGCCTATAGATTACTCACCCTTATAGCTTATATTCAAGGAGTTTTATACTTTTTTGTCTATTGATGTACAAAATCTGCACTTTTGTTAGTGGAATACTTACTTTGTTAAAATGTAAAATTTATTTTAACCTTTTCAATATTTTGTTAATATTTTATGTTTGGTTTCAAAAAGGGACCAATGTATTGAAATAGCATAACAGCAAAAAATGAACAAACTAAAGAACAAAAAAGATGAACAAAACAAATAGCAACAAACAAAGGAAAAATATAAAGTCCACGTTTTAAAACACCAAGTCAATGCAATAAGGTAACGAAATCATTCGAAGTTACAAGTGGAATATGCCAGCAACTCATGATGTTTAAAATGACTACATCATCGAAAAAATATTTGGTGCCAGTTGAGTTATAACAGAATTCACTTATGACTCAGTAGCAATTCAAAAATCATGCCGACCGAACGGTTAATCAAAAATCATGATGGCCGGATGGTGGCCCACAAGATAAATGCGGTATATTGAGTTATAATAGAATACATTGCAACTCAACATCAACGATCAGATGCCTTGCAGATTGGATGGAGGTTAACGAGTGCATGCCGTGCAAATCGGATGGAGGTCAGCTGAATAATTGCAATTGAGTCATAGTTGGATAACACTATAGCTCAATGGCAGCGATCAGATGCCTTGCAGATCGAATGGGGGTTAGCAAGTGCATGTCGTGTAGATCGGATGGAAGTCAGCAGAACAATTGCAATTGAGTCGCAGTTAGATAACGCTACAGCTCAACGGCAATGATCAGATGCCTTGTAGATCGGATGGGGGTTAGCAAGTGCATGCCATGCAGATCGGATAGAGGTTAGTAGAACAATCGCAATTGAGTTGTAGTTAAATAACACTTCAGCTCAACGATAGCGATCAGATACCTTATAGATAGGATGGGGGTTAGCAAGTGCATGTTGTGCAGATGGGATGGAGCTCAGCAGAACAATCGCAATTGAGTCGTAGTTGGATAACACTATAGCTCAACGGTAGCAATCAGATGCCTTATAGATCAGATGGGGGTTAGCAAGTGCATGCCTTGCAGATCAGATGGAGGTTAGTAAGTGCATGCCGCGCAGATTAGATGGGGGTTAGCAAAACGATTGCAAAGGAGTCGTGGTAGAACACACTATAATTCAGTGACGATAAGCTGCAAGCTTTAACAACCACAAAAGGTAAGGATTGCTTTAGGTACGCATTTCTTCCCTTCTTCCCTAAATTTTTGCTCATTTAGACACTAGTGCACTAGTTTTCCCAAAATTGGGGGTAATTGTAGACATCGGGTCCTGAGGTAGTCCAGATCAGAGTTACCCGATGAAGATATCGGTTCCCGTGTTCGGGCAAACGGACGAAGGATGTATATTTTTGCCCTTTGATTTCTCAAGGATTAAGGATTTCTAGTGATGGGAGGTTGCTATGCATCGAAATGTGTCATTTTGGTTAAAAAAAAATTTTGGGTTGACTGACGGGACACCTGTCGGTGGAGCAATGCCCGTCGCTCGCCCATGCGATGCCTATTCCTCTCACGAGTGATTCCTGTCACTCATGCTTGAGGGACACCCATCCCCGAGTGAACGACGCCCGTCTCTCACCCTTGGGACGCCCATCCCTCGCGGTAGCGATGCCCGTCGCTCGCGTGGGATGGCCTGTCCCTCACAGTAGCGACGCCGGTCACTCGCGCGGGATAACCTTCCCCTCACGCGAGCGCTGCCCGTCACTTGCGCCCTTCCCTCGCGTACTGCCCACCGTTCAAGATGACCGAGGTTGTCCCTATGACCGACGGCTGTCGATCGCTGAGTGATACCCATCGGTCACCGATCTATGGCGCTTGGCAAGGATTTTCCAAGCATATTTCACGGGATTTTAAATAATTTTCAAATATTTCATTTGATTTGGTGGATTTGGGTTAATTTTCAGAATATTTCCCAAATATCCACAAAATATTTGATTTGATTTTCAAATATTCTCCAAGATTTAGAGGTTTTGATTCAATTTTGTAAATCCCCTTTCAAATTCTAATTTAAATTTTGAATTTCTTTCAAATTCAAACTGAAATTTCAAAACTTTTTGAATTTTTCACCTTAATCTATGAATAGGGGGCTAAGTTTCATTTTTGAGTGTTAGCAATTTTCATGAAAGAAAGATTGAAGAATTTATCAGAAGAATTTAGAAAAATTCTCAGTAAATCTCAAAAGCTTTCTTCCTATTTTTCATAAAAACTTTTATCTAATCCTTTTAGAATAAGGCGAATCCGAAAAAGCAAAATCAATACGTTTTTATTGGATTTGGCCTTTTTAACATCCACGATTGCTATGAAAAATATCAAGAAAGGACAATAAATTTTCTTTTCTTGATTTGATTTTGAAAATTACAATTTTACGGTAGAAAACTCCTCGAAATTGCACACTGTCAATTGATCCTTGTAGAATTTAAGGGAAAGATCATGCGACATTCGCCTTCAGAAGGTAATATTTCGATGGTAAAAATTTCGAACTGATCTCTAATTCATTTTATTGCTTCACATTTCTTTATTTGTGTCTAATTGCTTAAAAAGAAATTAATAATCAAAATTGGGCTTCAATTGGATTGTTCTTCTTTTTTTCAGATCAGGGGCGACTGACGGGTCGAAGCTCCACAGACGGCCATGCTTAAGCGAGCGATGGGCTATCGCGGAAGTCTTCTTTTGCCCGTCGGTCAGCCTAGGGACGGCTGTCATTCATGCGATTTGGGTCGTCCCTGGGCTCTCCTTTCCCTTTTCTTTACTATTTCATGTTTTTCTTATTTTCACTTCATTTTTAAGGTGGTTTTCTTCCTTTTTTTAGTTTTAACCATTTTTTTGCTCCTACCCATTTTTTTATTTTATTTTTTCTAACGTCCTCTCTACATTTATGAGTGTAATTATTTTCCTTGGATTTGAAGTGCTGAGAAAGGGAGATCCCATTAGAACTATCCCAGGACACTAATCGAGTTTATTTCCTTATCTTATTTCCTTTTATTTGAAGTTTCAATTTTATTCATTACTTATTATTTTTTTGAGCCCGCTAATGTAAAAATGGCTAAAGATTTCTACAAATAAATTGGATTTTCCTAAATAAAATAGGACCAATGTCCTGATTTTTTGTCCAAATAAAATAGATATTTTAATATTATTTTTCCTTTAAATATGCATGCAAGGGCCAATGTCCTCATCTTCAATAAATACCACGTTTTATACATGATTCACATTTATTTAATATTGGGAGTTCTATTCCGTCCCTAGTTTTGGTATAACTTATTTTTCATTTACCTTATTTTTGTCCTGCTTTATTTAATGCTTTTCATTATATAATTGATCTAAGCTTTAAATTTTTGAATTGAACTGAATGCGAAAATGGAATAAAAATTTTAAATTCAAAACTCAATTATAATTTAATCAAGGTATGAATAAATGGGAAGTCCTGAGCCATCTCTGGTATTAGGCTTAATGAGGTTAGATGAACCTTTCCAATGTTCTATTGGAAAGAGAATTCCAAAATATCTCTTGTTGTCCAAAATAGGCCCAAGTTGCATTGTCTTAGGCTCCAAGAGGTTAGACGAACCATCCCAATATTCTATTGGAGTGGGGACTCCAAAATATCTCTGACTTGCCCAAAATAGGCGTATATGCATTGTCTTAGGTTTCACGAGATTAGATGAATCTTTCCAATGTTCTATTGGAAGGAGAATTCCAAAATAGCTCTAATTGCGCAAAATTGACACACATGCACTGTCTTAGGCTTAGTGGGGCTAGATGACCTTTCCCAATGTTTTATTGGGTGTTGACTCCAAAATACCTAATTGTTGCCCAAAATAAACGCCCTTGTAATCTTTACAAGTCTTATGAACCTCTCTCGAATACCCAAAGAGTGGGTCTTCGGGGCCTCTCGGGGTTCGACGCGCATCACACCCTGACTCTCTTTTTTTCTTCCTCTGAATCCCACGGATCCACAAGCTCTTCACCTTTGTCCTCTTCTTCATTTTCTTCTCCACTCTCACTAGTGGACCAATAATCTATCATCGCCATAGAAATCCCTTCTTCACTTGCCTCGGGATGAGTGATAGTGACGTATTTATTTCCATATGGGTCTTGCAAGACATACCATTTAGGTAGACTTGACCCAATCATAAAGATAGGTTGTGGGATGGCATTATAATCGAACTTTTTCTTGCTCTCCCTTTATTCAGGATCAGTGATTTGTTTACTGTCAATCAGATCCTGAATCTGGTGTCTCAGTCTCAGGCAATGGTTTGTTATGTGTCTAGTATGTTGATGGTATGCATAATATTCATCATCTTTATTTCCCTACTAGTTTGGGTAGCAAAGGTTCCAACTTCCCTTCCTTTATCAGTCTTTTTAATACCCATGACAAAAGTCGACCAAAATTCAAAAAGTATCTCTAGCTCACTCCTGAAGCCGAAATATCAGCCATCTTTTCAGTCCTGTTACCACTACTGGAGCTTGCTGAGTTATTCGCCCTTGGTTATTATAGCCCCTTTTGGCATAAGCTTCATTACTTGCCTTCTTTGCTAGGTATTCGCCCTCAACCTCTATGGCGATGTCTTTTAAAGATTCCCAATCTTGAGTCCTTTCATCTTCAACACTTCCTTCAAGTATGGGCTAACATTCCTAATGAATAACCAGATTTGATCAAGAGTATCAGATTTACGTTTTATCTTCATGACCTAATTCCTCCACCGAGTGAGATACTCGTGAAGGGATTCCCCCGACTTCTGTTGTAACAACTCTAGATCCTTCAATGTGACCTTCATCCTCGTACTGCAGTCATATTGCCAAAGGAACTCCTCGATCAATAAGTCCTAATCCTCCTTGGACCTCCTGTCCCACCTATGGTACCAATCAACTGCAACCCCTATAAGACTTAGGCAAAAGTATTCTATCTTCTGCTTCCTAATTAAGGTCGTTTCCTTCATTACTAGTGAACACTGCATGATATGTGCCAAAGGATCAGAGGTACCATCAAACTTAGGAATGTCAGGCATCTTAAAGTTCTGGGGGATTAGATTGTCACCATCTAATTTTCGAACCTCAGGGTTCATTCCTCTTTCCATAGTCAGCATCCGTGTTATCGCTTCAAACCTTTCCTCCATTTTCCTCCACATTGCCTCCTCTAGTTTGATCGCCTTTCTCCTTATTACCACATCCTCCTCTTGTTCTTCTTCCCACAAATCATTCTCAGGTCTAGGAGCTTCTCTATGCTTTATAGGTGCTACCACTCTGGGCTCAACTATAGGTGGGTCTACTACTGTAGGGGCACCTTCTCTAATTGGCTCTTGTTCACCTTAGCCCCCACTAGGAGTAGCAGGTTATTGCCTAGAAAGCTATGCTAGAGTAGCAGTAAGGTTCCCCATTATTGCCATCATTCAGGCCTCGAACTCTTCAATCCTTTTACCTACTTCTTTCGCAATTATTGCACGGGTCATGTCAGCTTCTCTTACTAAATTGGCCATACTTATTTCTACTGAGAATTCTAAAGAATACATTTCACTACTGTCTGAAAGTGAGTTTGAACCCGAACTTGTTACTCTCTCGAGCAATTTAAAGAATGGATTACTGATCAGCCATCCGCTAGGACCTCTAGACCACGTAGACGAATTTATGATGGTAGCAAAATACACCTGTGACGCGCGCCGGATCCCCGCGGCCGCCCGTTCGACCGCCCGCACGTGGGCGATCGGGGCATTTATGGGTCCGTTGACAGCTTGCAATAAATTGCAAGTGCGTTTATATTGGGCAACAAGGAGGTTTCGTGGAGTCGCCACCCAATAGAACATTAGGAAAGTTACTCTCGCCTCGGAGAGCCTAAGACTGCGCTTGGTATCCATTTTGGGCCAGCCAGAGGGGTCTTGGAAGGTAAACCTCTCGCCCTAAGGAGCCTAGGATTAGCGCTAAAATCTCGTGGCACAAAAAGGTGTCTTGGAGAGTAGACCTCTAGCCTCTTTGAGCCCAAAGACCAGAGCTGGGTCCGGGATTTCTCATCTATTTCTACCTCGATTATTTTATGATCAAATTTTAAATATCATTGATTCGCTCTCTCTCCACACGATGCAATTGATTAAAGGCGCAATCATTCATATCAAAAGTGGTAAATGTAAGCAAAATCCAAAATAAAGCATTAAAAAACAAATTACAATAACACTAGGAGCGGAATACAACTCCCATTTACAAAAGTGAAATGCATGCATAAAACGGGTTATTCATTATTAGTGAGAACATTGGTCCTCGCATGCATATTTATTATGAAACAGTTTTGATGTGATGATTTATTTGGGTATGAAAAACTTGGACATTGGTCCCCTTTTATTTAAAAAATGTCAAGTTAATTAATAAAAATGTTTTTGTGATTTTCTTTTTAGCGTGCCTAAATAAATAATTTTACAAGAAAATTATATGGCAAAATTAAATAAAATATTACAAATAAATATATGAACCAAACGAGCCTTTTTGGACCTCCCGATGTGCTCACAAAAACGCCCAAGCGAAAAATGAGTTTAGACATAAAAACAAAATACAAATAAAATAATGTTAGTAATTAAATCAATTAATTCAATTAAATATACAAAATAATGAATAACAAATTAAAATAAAATAAGATGATAATGGAAAGAATGATAATGGAATCAAAATGTTAACAATCCAAAATAAAATGAGAAACATGCATTGTATGTGATAAATGATTAAATGATATGTTGAAAATAAAATAAAACATGTTACTTAAATAATACATGTAAAAATATGAACATGATGAAAAGTGGAAAATAATAAATGAATAAATAAACAAATAATAATCAAATCATGTAACAATGATAAAAAGAATAATAAAAATTAGTAAACAAATGAATGATGAAAATAATGATGATGTATAACAAGGTTAATTGATGTGTTCATAATTAATTAAAACTATTTGCATTGCAAAAAGATTAATTTAAGTTCATTATTTGCATGTTAAAAATAATTTGGAATCACAATAAAATAAATTATAACATGTTAGGAATTAAAAGAAAACAATATTCACATGAATAAAAATCAAATCATATATAAACAATTAAATGGAACAAATATAAAATCAATAAAACAAATGAATAGATGAAAACAATAAATAAATCAATAAAAACAATAAAATATACATGAATAAATTAAATAAAATAAAATAAAAATAGAAATGGAGCCAAGAATATTTACCCTCAGAATATTGGATTTGATGAAGGAAAAGTGATGATTTTCCGGAAAATTGCTTGAAAGAATAATTTAGCAATTAAATTAATTCTCTTTGTTTATGGAGAAAAACAAAAGAATTGATTTGTATGCTTAAGATTAAAAAGAAATTGATGTCAAAGTGATGATTAATTTCTTGTGTTTATGGAGGAAAAACAAAAAAAATAATTGCGATAATTAACAATTGAAAATTGATCTTTCAATTTCAATTAAACATTTTTAATAAAAGAAAAATCTGAAATGTTTGAAGAGAAAATAGAAGAAGAAGAAATCTGGAAAATTTTAGGTCTAAAAAATGTGTGGAGGAGACTCCTTTGATTTCATCATAAAGTATTTATAGGATAAAAAAGGTTGCCCTAATTTAATTAAGGAAAAAACCTATTTTTAACCCAAAATTATTTTATTTTTAATGATAAAATCAAGTTTTATTATTTAATTACCTAAAAAAATATTTTAGAATTTAATTTGAAGTCAAAAACCCCAAAAAAATGGGATAAAAAACGGATTTTTGGGTGAAAAAATTGGAAAAAAAGGCTAAAAAGAGCGAAATAGGGCATCAGACCCTGTACCGACGGCCAGGAAGCCCATCGCTATAGAGGGATGCCGCCCATCGCTATAGAGCGACGGGGACTCACGCGGCGAGGCGCGCGAAATCCGTATATAAAAATCAAATCATATATAAACAATTAAATGGAACAAATATAAAATCAATAAAACAAATGAATAGATGAAAACAATAAATAAATCAATAAAAACAATAAAATATACATGAATAAATTAAATAAAATAAAATAAAAATAGAAATGGAGCCAAGAATATTTACCCTCAGAATATTGGATTTGATGAAGGAAAAGTGATGATTTTCCGGAAAATTGCTTGAAAGAATAATTTAGCAATTAAATTAATTCTCTTTGTTTATGGAGAAAAACAAAAGAATTGATTTGTATGCTTAAGATTAAAAAGAAATTGATGTCAAAGTGATGATTAATTTCTTGTGTTTATGGAGGAAAAACAAAAAAATTAATTGGGATAATTAACAATTGAAAATTGATCTTTCAATTTCAATTAAACCTTTTTAATAAAAGAAAAATCTGAAATGTTTGAAGAGAAAATAGAAGAAGAAGAAATCTGGAAAATTTTAGGTCTAAAAAATGTGTGGAGGAGACTCCTTTGATTTCATCATAAAGTATTTATAGGATAAAAAAGGTTGCCCTAATTTAATTAAGGAAAAAACCTATTTTTAACCCAAAATTATTTTATTTTTAATGATAAAATCAAGTTTTATTATTTAATTACCTAAAAAAATATTTTAGAATTTAATTTGAAGTCAAAAACCCCAAAAAAATGGGATAAAAAACGGATTTTTGGGTGAAAAAATTGGAAAAAAGGCTAAAAAGAGGGAAATAGGGCATCAGACCCTGTACCGACGGCCAGGAAGCCCATCGCTATAGAGGGATGCCGCCCGTCGCTATAGAGCGACGGGGACTCACGCGGCGAGGCGCGCGAAATCCGCGCGCCTCAGCGCACGGTATGGCGCGCAACGCTGAGCGTCGCTCTTTAGCGACGCAATCGCGCCCAGCGCGCTGGGCGCCTGGGCGTCTGCGTGCTGGGCGCCTGACACTCGCGAGCTGGGCGCCAGCGCGCTTGCGCGCTACCGCGCCCGACACTCGCAGTCCGAAAATTTTTTTATTTTTTTATTTTTTCCTATTTTTTTTAAATTTTAAATTTACTAAAAACACCATAATTTTAAGCCCCCATTTTTCAAAATTAATTTTTTAAATATTTTTTATTATTTTCTAATTTTTCACTCTAAAATGCAAATTTGACGAGAAAACCATCATTTTTAACCTTTTAAGCCTGTGAAGGCAATTATCATCATTGGGTAACTTCGATCTAGGCTGACTCAGGACCCAGTGTCTACAGTTGCCCCCAGTTTAGGGGAATCTAGTGCACTAGTGTCTAGGTGAGCCTAAACTCAGAGAAGAAAAGGAAAGAGACGCGTACCTGAGTCGGCCGTCTTTCCGAACTGGAGAATTCTGAGATGGTGGTTATTACCATGGTGTGTTTTCGTTTGTTAAAGCGGTGCTATCTGTGAGCCCTTCGGTTGATTGCCCCCTGAGAGGTCTTCGGTTCATTTATTATTTGCCCCCTGAGAGGTCTTCCGTTCATTGATTGTTTGCCCCCTGAGAGGTCTTAGATTTGCTGCTCCCTGAGAAGTCTTTGGTTGATTGCCCCCTGAGAGGTCTTCGGTTCGTTGATCATTTGCCCCCTGAGAGGTCTTCAGTTCTTTGATCATTTGCCCCCTGAGAGGTCTTCAGTTCTTTGATCATTTGCCCCCTGAGAGGTCTTCAGTTCATTGATTGTTTGCCCCCTGAGAGGTCTTAGATTTGCTGCTCCCTGAGAAGTCTTTGGTTGATTGCCCCCTGAGAGGTCTTCGGTTCATTAATCGTTTGCCCCTTGAGAGGTCTTCAGTTCTTTGCCCCCTGAGAGGTCTTCAGCTCATTGATCGTTAGCCCCCTGAGAGGTCTTCTGTTCATTGATTGTTTGCCCCCTGAGAGGTCTTAGATTTGCTGCTCCCTGAGAAGTCTTTGGTTGATTGCCCCCTGAGAGGTCTTCGGTTCATTGCCCCCTGAGAGGTCTTCGGTTCATTGCCCCCTGAGAGGTCTTCAGTTTGCTGCTCCCTGAGAAGTCTCCAGTTCATTGCCCCCTGAGAGGTCTTCGATTTGCTGCTCCCTGAGAAGTCTTCGGTTTATTGCCCCCTGAGAGGTCTTCAGTTTGCTGCTCCCTGAGAAGTCTTTGGTTGATTGCCCCCAGAGAGGTCTTCGATTTGCTGCTCCCTGAGAAGTCTTCAGTTTATTGCCCCCTGAGAGGTCTTCAGTTTGCTGCTCCCTGAGAAGTCTTTGGTTGATTGCCCCCTAAGAGGTCTTCAGTTTGTTGCTCCCTGAGAAGTCTTTGGTTCATTGATTGCTTGGACTGATGTCGTCACTCGGCTTTGGTCGGTGTCCGCATCGAATCTCTCTTTCTGCGAAATAGGGAAACTAAAATATGCAGGGAAAATAGTGAGCATGCAAGTGAAATGCATGAGTCATGCAGGAATGCAGGATACAAATTCATCTTTGTGGACTTGGAGATGATAGCCGGGCTAGCTGCAATTTTCGATATAATTGATGCCTTTTGAGCTGCTTTTGAATTTCATGCCCTTCGAGATTGCGAGATTCTCATCCGGTACCTGTAGTCATTATTTGAAGGTAGTGCGTCCCTTGTGGATTTTCACACTAGCTTTTCTTAGTGGGAGATGCGTCCTTTGTGGATTTTCACATAACCCTGTGCCTTATTTTTTGCCTGGAATGGACCCAACCCAATCCAGCGGCTTTTCTCTTTCTTTTTTTTTTTGAAGGACAGACTGCCTGTTTTCAGGTTTTCACCCTATCCTTTTGCCTAGTTTTTGCTTAGAGCGCCAGTTACGGTTTTCACTCTAACGGCTCTTTTCTTTTCTTTTTTTTTTTTTGAAGATTGCTGAAGTTGTTGGCAATAATCTTTAGGGAGTCTTAGGGCATGGTTGCATGAGCTTGATTTTGCACATCTGATAACAGGATGAATCGGCTGAAGCGTTTGCGTGCTGAGAGTAGCAGAGGGTAGGTAGATACATGACTTTGATCACACAGGGTACAATACTCTGATCATATCATTACATAAATGCATGTGTTTCAATTTGATTTCATTAAACATGATCATTATTTTGGCATTGACTTTAAAAAAATACAAGACTTTAGCTAATCTCGAGATAGATCTTGAAAGCATCAAACTCCTGTTATCAATCAGCCCTCTCGGGTTTTATGATTGAAGATTTTCTCTCATCTCTTAATCTTTTTCTTTGAATGCGAATTCTAGATGCAACTTTGGGGACGAGACTTAACTCGAATGCATGAATGCACTAGTGGCTCCTCGCTTTAAGCTCAAGAAACACCATATGCCTCTTCTTACGTACCGAACCTTATTAGAAGGTCATCTTCGCTAATTGGATAAGACTGAACCAAGAATCAAAAGGTCTTACTTTTGGTTGTAATGTTAGGCTTAGGTAGATGGCTATCAAAGGAGGATCAGGTCGCTAGAGAAAAATGGCCGCAATATTTTCTCGACTGGTGGATGAACCATTCTCAGCTCAGTTGTATATACAAAGGTATTCTTGAATTTGGATTTGATAACATTTTAGCTCATTTAAGATCAGATTGACAGTTAAGAAAGGTAATCATCAAAACTCGTCAAGTGGTTATTATTTTGAGCTCTACCTTTTTCTTTTTTTTTTTTTTTTTCGGGAGCTCATGTCTTTGGCGCATGACTGAAACCCTCTTCCCAAATTGTAAACTCATCCTTACCAAGGCAATTTTGATAACCCACAAAGAAATTGTTAATTGTTAAAACGTTCATCCATCCCTGCTAGAGAGGCCACTCTTCTAAGGGGAAGCCAAAATAATTTTAGGCGAGGTGATAGTTTTAACATGTGTAACAACAAAATTGGCACGCATTTAGCATACCCACATAAAGGCTCAATGGGCTAGCAAGCGATTGTGAAGTAAGGGTAGGAAATGGTCATTTAGAGAGCTATACAAAGAAAATGTTGCCTAAATCATTTTCTAGGTTCCGTCTTATCCAGGGATCGCTTTGACGGGTAATCAGAAAGGTTCTAGTGCTCTTATTGAGTTTCCATCCAGTCCCCTAATTGCAACTAGTTTTTCTTTTTTTCTTTTTTCTTTTCTATAGGAGCTATGTTAGATGCTATCAAGATTTTCTTTAGGTTCCCCAAAGTTTTCGAGATTAACTGCAGTCATATTATTTGAATTAATGCCAAAGTAAATGTGTTATGATCATGCGAAATGAAATCAATAGAAACATTATTCAAATAAGCAAAAAATTGTTCTCTTTATTACAAACAGAAAATTGTAGCATAAAATGTTCTAGAAATAAAAAGATCTAAAAGCAATATCACTAGTGGGCCACAAGACACGATCATGTTCGCGGTGGAGGGACTGTATTATAACCTGCTTTCTTCTTTTTCTCTCTCTTCTCAGGATCTGCGATCTGATTGGTGTCAATGAGATCCTGGATTTTGTTTCTCAGAATTCGGCAATGGTCAGTCAAATGGCCCGTGTGCTGGTGGTAAGCGCAGTACTGATCACCTCTATGTCCCGGCTGTCCCTGACTCAAGGCTGGTCTAGATGGCAATGGCTGTAACTTGCCTTCTTTCATTAGTCTCTCCAGTACCCAGGATAGAGAGCGGCCTAAGTTGGAGTAGTATCTCTGACCCTGCCCAACTCCAGTAGCTGAGACCTCTGCCGTCCTACTGTTTCTGCTGTTGCTGCTCCCTGCACCTCCTGATTTGAATCCCGACTGGTTCCCATAGCCTTTCCCAGCAAAGTTATTTTGGCTTGCTTTCTTTGCCAGGTAAGCCACCTCAGCTTCTATAGCGATATCCTTAAGCGACTCCCAGTCCTTGAGCCCCTTAAAACTGAGCAAGTCCCTTAAGTAAGGGCATGAGTTTCTGATAAATAGCCTGATCTGGTCTGCAGTGGCAGGCTTCCTCTTCATCTCCATGACCCTGTTTCTCCATCTGGTGAGGTACTCATGGAATGACTCATCATTCTTCTGCTGTAGAAGCTCAAGGTCTTTTAGGGTGACCTCCGTCCTAGTGCTGCAGTCGTACTGCTTCATGAATTCTTCGGTCAAAAGGTCCCAATCCTCTTTGGACCTCCTATCGAACCCGTGGTACCAGTCAACTGCCAGGCCCACCAGACTAAGTCAGAAATATTCCACCTTCTGCTTCTTGCTCAGTCCTGTGCCTTTCATGACCAGGGTGTACTGCTTGATGTGGGCGGATGGGTAAGAGGTGCCATCAAATTTCGGCAGCTCGGGCATCTTGAATCTTTGGGGCAGCAGCTCTTCATCCCCCAGATCTCTGTCTTCTGGGTTGACCCCCTTTCCAGCTGAGAGCATGCGGGTGATAGCTTCGATCTGCTGTCTCATACCTCTTAAAGCTTCATCCTCTACTCTGGGTGCTCTAGGCCTTGCAGCTTGGTGGACTATCGGCACCTCTTCTTCTTCCTCCTCCATTAGGAAATCATCATTGGGATTGTGAATCCTTTCCCCTCTTGGCTCGATGGGTGCGGCAGCTCTATGCTCATTGTTGGGTTGACGAGCAGCAGCTCCAACGAAGGGAGCCTCCCCGCCAGTAGGTGGTTCGGCTTGCCTCCGAGGAGGGGCTGCTTGTGGCTGTAGAGCAGCAGGCGGCTGTGGGGCTGCAGGTGGATAGGCAATCCTTTCAGCCATGGCACTCATCATATCCATCATTCTTCGTTCAAAATCCTCTAGCCTCCTAGCTAGGTCCTGAGTGGTTAAAGCTCTGGTTTCTTCTGCCATTGGTGGCTCTACAGAGGCTTCACTGATTGATGAGGATGACTCAGAATCCCAGTCAGACACTAGTTCCGGCAACTTAAAGAGCAGATTTGTCCTTACTAGCCGACCGTCGGAACCTCTAGTCCACTTAGATGAATCTATGATGGCTGAAAAAAAATTAGATTGTTAGGATGATGCATGAATGACATATACAATGCATGATAGTGAGCTATGCAACATTTACAATCACATGCAAGCAAGTAGATCCTTCCAACCTTATTACTCCCACACACGAGGTAATGCGGTCTCTTTCCTAGGTGGGCTTGATCCATGGGTTAGCGGGGAACCCAATGGATGCGTATGGTGCTCGGTGAAGAACCGGCATCGTAACATCTCTTATCTAATGTGCAAGCACATGGGTTATGATCGTTATGTATTTAGGCAGCCCGAACAAGTTGACATGGGCCTATCAGGGCATGAAAGCCTTTGATTAGGTGACCAATCAAATTATTTGGGTTTGTCCAATATAAAATGATCCATATAGCAAGCAAGGTATTACGGTTCATATCACCTAAGGGAAGTATCTATTGCCATTACATGAGCTTTGGTCAAAGGGTGGTGTTACTTTAGGGCTACCCAAGCATGATCCCTACCGACGGGTCTAGCTCGTTACGAGCGTAATGACCGATCGGGTCACCATTTGATATACCATGATGGTACGAGGCTTGGGCTGGTGATTATCCTTAACACTTCCCCAAATTGAGTGAAAATGAGGTCGTGCTTCAGGAACGCACCGGGGCTAATAAAGGGACCAAACTAGCATATTCTAAAGCTCTAATGGGATGTATATGCAAATGAGAGAAAGCGAATTTATGAATTAAATTTTAACCATAAATGTTAAACGAGGTATTTTCAAATTGAAATCTCAACCCATATCGTCCCCAGTGGAGTCGCCACTGTGACGCGCGCCGGATCCTCGCGGCCGCCCGTTCGACCGCCCGCACGTGGGCGATCGGGGCATTTGTGGGTCCGTTGACAGCTTGCAATAAATTGCAAGTGCGTCTATGTTGGGCAATAAGGAGGTTTCATGGAGTCGCCACCCAATAGAACATTGGGAAAGTTACTCTCGCCTCGGAGAGCCTAAGACTGCGCTTGGTATCCATTTTGGGCCAGCCAGAGGGGTCTTGGAAGGTAAACCTCTCGCCCTAAGGAGCTTAGGATTAGCGCTAAAATCTCGTGGCACAAAAAGGTGTCTTGGAGAGTAGACCTCTAGCCTCTTTGAGCCCAAAGATCAGAGCTGGGTCCGGGATTTCTCATCTATTTCTACCTCGATTGTTTTATGATCAAATTTTAAATATCATTGATTCGCTCTCTCTCCACACGATGCAATTGATTAAAGGCACAATCATTCATATCAAAAGTGGTAAATGTAAGCAAAATCCAAAATAAAGCATTAAAAAAACAAATTACAATAACACTAGGAGCGGAATACAACTCCCATTTACAAAAGTGAAATGCATGCATAAAACGGGTTATTCATTATTAGTGAGAACATTGGTCCTTGCATGCATATTTATTATGAAATAGTTTTGATGTGATGATTTATTTGGGTATGAAAAACTTTGACATTGGTCCCCTTTTATTTAAAAAATGTCAAGTTAATTAATAAAAACGTTTTTGTGATTTTCTTTTTAGCGTGCCTAAATAAAGAATTTTAGCAATTAAATTAATTCTCTTTGTTTATGGAGAAAAACAAAGGAATTGATTTGTATGCTTAAGATTAAAAAGAAATTGATGTCAAAGTGATGATTAATTTCTTGTGTTTATGGAGGAAAAACAAAAAAATTAATTGGGATAATTAACAATTGAAAATTGATCTTTCAATTTCAGTTAAACCTTTTTAATAAAAGAAAAATCTGAAATGTTTGAAGAGAAAATAGAAGAAGAAGAAATCTAGAAAATTTTAGGTCTAAAAAATGTGTGGAGGAGACTCCTTTGATTTCATCATAAAGTATTTATAGGATAAAAAAGGTTGCCCTAATTTAATTAAGGAAAAAACCTATTTTTAACCCAAAATTATTTTATTTTTAATGATAAAATCAAGTTTTATTATTTAATTACCTAAAAAAATATTTTAGAATTTAATTTGAAGTCAAAAACCCCAAAAAAATGGGATAAAAAACGGATTTTTGGGTGAAAAAATCGGAAAAAAGGCTAAAAAGAGGGAAATAGGGCATCAGACCCTGTACCGACGGCCAGGAAGCCCGTCGCTATAGAGGGACGCCGCCCGTCGCTATAGAGCGACGGGGACTCACGCGGCAAGGCGCGCGAAATCAGCGCGCCGAGACGCACGGTGCGGCGCGCAACGCTGCGCGTCGCTCTTTAGCGACAAGCGGCATTGGCGACGCTGCGCGTTGCCAAATCGCGCCCAGCGCGCTGGGCACCTGGCGCCTGCGAGCTGGGCGCCAGCGCGTCTGCGTGCTGGGCGCCTAGTGCCTGCGAGCTGGGCGCCAGCGCGCTGCCACGCCCGACACTCGCGGTCCGAAAATTTTTTCATTTTTTTATTTTTTCTTATTTTTTTTAAATTTTAAATTGACTAAAAACACCATAATTTTAAGCCCCCATTTTTCAAAATTAATTTTTTAAATATTTTTTATTATTTTCTAATTTTTCACTCTAAAATGCAAATTTGACGAGAAAACCATCACTTTTAACCTTTTAAGCCTGTGAAGGCAATTATCATCATTGGGTAACTTTGATCTAGGCTGACTCAGGACCCGGTGTCTACAACACCTTATTAGGATAATGCATGATTGAAATGCAATGCATGGTCGTGCTGATGCAAGATAGATAAAAACATGCAAGCAAATAGATCCTTCTAACCTTATCACTCCCATATAGGAGGTCGTGCGATCTCTTTCCTAGGTGGGTTTGATTCATGGATTAATAGGGAGCCCAATGGATGCATATGGTGCACAGTGAAAAATCAGTAGCATAACATCTCTTTATTTAAAGAGCATGTGTATGTGTTTTGGCTATTATGTATTCAAACACTTTAATCAAATTAAGATGGGCCCACTGGGGCATAAAAGCTTTTGATGAAAGACCATTTAATTTAGCTGATTTTGTATAATATATAATGGCTCACATAGCAAGAATAGTATTATGGCACATTCTACCTAGGGGAAGTATCTATTGCCATTACATGAGTTTTAGTCAAAGGTGATGATACTTTAGGGCTACCCAAGCATTTTCCCTGCCAATGGGTCTAGCTCATCAGGAGCATAACGACCAATTAGATCTCCATTTTATATGCCAAAAGGTACTAGGCTTGGGCTGGTGATTATCCTTCGCACTTCCTTACATTAAGTTAACATAGGGTTGTGCTTCGGGAGAGCACCGGGGTAAGAATAAGGACCATCTAGAATAGATCTAAGGTTTTAGCATGGATGTAATGGAATTTTTCAAAAATAGATAGAATTTTAATATGTAAAAAAATCAATTATATTATTAACCAAGACACTTTAGAAGCAAAGTCCCTAAAGTCCCCAGCGGAGTCGCCATTGTGACACGTGTCGAACCCGCTTGTATCCCCAGAAGCCCTGTAACACCCCTTACCCATACTTAGGCGATCCCATCCCATGAGGAGTAAGATGCCGTACGAGTCAGGGTGCAACCGCACAAAGCATAAATATATATAAATTCAATCAAAGATAAACATACATAAATACAGGGCAATTAGAAACTTTTGCGAAACATAAGAACTAAGGCTGATCATGTATTAATATAACGGAAGCATTACATTACTGTTTGATCAACCAAGAGATACAACAGATAATTACAAATCCCAAAATACGTGTTCATAAGCGGAAGCTATTACAAAACTGATGTAAGAGAGTTCTATACAAAAAGAATCCTCAAAATACAAAAATAAAGCCCTACACTAAGACCCTACTGTGTTGGCTTCGATGGCTACGACTCTCCCAAAGCAAACTCCTTCCGCACCTGCACGGGTAACACACCGTGCTAAGCAATAACGCTTAGTGGGAAAACACACATATAGCATAAGGACAACCATTCACAATGGTCATCAAGGCAATACACACGCGTACCTCATGTATAAATATACGATAATCATAGCATAACAATTGCATATACTCATGCTCACATAAATAAAGCCATTCATCAGAAAGCTCATAACAATATTCATATCCTCATAACAGATTATAGTTTTCACCATTGAACCCAAACATATATCACATACGTTTCCTCATATCACAATTCATACAAGGCACCTGCTGACTCGAGGGAGTGGATAATGAGTATATGGACAGTACTTTACGGGTACGAGCCGATTACGGACAGTACCTTACGGGTACGAATCGAGAAACCAATTTTACTTTTAACTTTCACAAAACATTTTCAAAAGGGACCATAAACAAGATCTATACACATTAAAGGGTTCGCGAGGAACCAAATGGGGACCTGATCGGGGTCCAAAAGGAACTGAGGGCTGCAGCTATAAGACTCTATTAGGCATGCCTAACTATCCACTTTCTAGACTCTAGCAGGTCATGCATAACACAATCCACAAATAAACATTAATCCAATTTAAAGCAATCAATTATATAGCTTAACATGTATATTCACATAGTACAAATAATCATGGCATGATATAGCATGTGATCACCCTCTATATCATTTATAAAAACTCACATTACAAACTCACATAGCATGGTCATTTACTACTCTTCATATATATATCATATGCAAAGCAATTAACTTAATTGGAAACAAATAATAGAATCCATCCATTGTATAGCTAAAATATCCCTTTTAAAGACGTAAATCGTGTTAAAAGACACTAAATAACATTTAAAACCATAAAAGAGAGGAAAAGGAATAAAAAAGAAAGAAGTGGAAATATTGCAAAAGAGGCGGGTAGAACCGTTTTACACGGCGGTATGGCCTTACCCTTACCGCCGTGTAAGACACTCACACGGGGGTAGGCTTAGGCCATACCGCCGTGTGACCTGCCTCACACCTGGGCAGAATGGTTTTACACGGCGGTATGGCTTTGCCCTTACAGCCGTGTAAAGACACAGCTCCAGAATTCCAAGGCAAAACCCACAATTCACACGGCGGTGAGACCAGGCCTTACCGCCGTGTGACTCCTGGATTTTCCAGAAATCTGCAGAATTCCAACTTCAACGATTCCCAATTTTTCACACAACCAACCAAAAAAAATATACACATTTTGACCAATAAATTAACACAAAAAACTTACCTCAAACTTACCTTAACCTAGCTATCCAAAATCACAACTCAAACAACATAATATAGCATCAATTTGTCCAATCATACTTGAACTCAACATCCACAGATTCAGAAAATTTAAATCAAGAAAATTAAACATTTTGCAATAGCTTATCATTCAAATTCTACACTTTAAAACTTGAAACCCACATAGAGTAAACCAATTTCATACTCAAATTTCCAGCAATCATACATACATACAAAACCCAAAATCACATTTCAAGCAAAGCCAAAACATAATTAAATTTCCCAAACCTCAAAATTAGAAGCTCTATCACTTGGTTCCACTAGATCCAGCAACTTCCTTGCCTTTAGGATCTCTTGCAGGCTCAGCTAAACACCCAAAACAAAGAAACACACACCAAAGCAACCCTAATCAAAACCCTAAACAGAGAAGATGAAGAAGAGAAAGGAACCTGAAAATCAAAACAGAAAATGCAGAGAAGCTTACCAAAATAACACAATGAGTGACCAATCTCCACCACACAAGCTTGGACCAAGGGAATGTTGGCTAGGGGAAACGAAGAAGAAGAAGAAGGAGGAAGAAGAAGAGGGAACGGCGGGGAAATGTAACCCAAATTCTGAGTTTCCCCTTTTCTTCTTTCTCTTTCTTTTCTCACCCTCCACTTGTCACAATCTTGGTGGTGGAAACGACTCACTCACACACTAGATGCACATGTCACACACACACAATGAAACACTCCAATAATGCACCCTACACATGTATAAGCAACACACACAATGCAATCTCATCTAATACACACACATAATAATATGCTCACATGCATGTGATCCTAACTCCACTTATGGACACCTTATTTCTATATGCACCACCACACAGGAACAAACCCACAAAATATGCATATATACCAAAATACCCCTATGATATGCCAAAACCATGCAAATGCACGTACATACATATTGCTCGTTCGACTAGGGGGCAAACGGGGTGTGACAAGCCCGCTTTTAGAGTCGAAGAGGGTTTGCGTCTAAATCTTAGGCAACATGAGATATTTTAGAATCCCTACCCAATAGAACATTAGGAAAGTTCATCTAATCCCATGAAACCTTTAGGCACCTTTGAGGTATTTTGGAGTTGCCACCCAATTTAAAATTGGGAAAGTTTGTCTAACTTATAGGGGTCTAAACCAAAGAAAGATTCAGAACTTCAGTCTTATTAATGCATTGGTTAATTATAAATGTGTTTTTATTATTAAATCTCTATCTCTCTCTCTCACACATCATGCAATTTAATTAAGGCACACGTCAAACATCAAGGAAAGCGATAAAACAATAAATAAACAAAACAAAAATAAATTACAAGATGAAAATTGGGACAAAAATACAATCCCCAGAATATAAAATTAAATAAGCAAAATAAACTAAATAAATAACATACATAAATCAAGATATTTATTTAGTAACAAAAATATTGGTTCCTTTATGTGCACTTAAAAATTGAAGAGTTATTTTTAGGCATTATTGAGAAAATCAGAATGAGTGATCCCATTTTATGAAAATTATCTCTTCTTTTAAAAGTGATATTTTATTGGTTAAAAATTAGGACATTGGTCATGTTTTATTGAAAAAACCAAATTCATTAATAAAAAATATTTTTGTGATTTTCTTTTTAACGTGCATAACATAAGATAATCTTATAAATTATACTAAATAATAAAATAAAGGCAAAATAAAGGAAAATAAAGAAAAATAACTAAAATAATAAAGACATAAACCAAACCAAAAAAAGAAGCCTCTGATCTCCTGGATCTCCTCATTTGCTCGTAAGAACGCAATAAGGAAAAAAACAAGAATTGTAGACAGAATAAAAAAATAAAATTAATGTTAGCAAATAAATTTGAAAAATAAATTAAATCACATAAAATAATAAAAATATTTATTACATGGCAAAAATAATATTAAAATCATGCAAAAATACATATCACGCAAATATGAATTGAAAAGCATCAAAAATAAGACAAAATAGGTCAAAAAGCACAAAATGATAAAACAGAGGGTGGGGGGCGGCCACCCTACGAGGGGCGAGCAAGTGACCCCTCATTTCCTTCTCGCCCTTTGTGGGCAGGAATGTGAGAACTGCCCAGTTAACTTTTCCTTCTAATTCAAACTAAAATAGCATTATCTTATAAAAATACAAATTAAATCTTAAAAAATAAACCAAATATGAAATATCAACAAAGCTTCAAAGTGTTCATTAATGGTGGAAAATAAAGAAGATTGAAGAATATGTTTAAGCCAGAATCTTTTACCCTTAGAATTGTCAATCTAGAGGAGTTAGATCGCAAATTATTTTCCTTGTTAAAAATACATAAGAATTAAATTTAAAACAAAGTGAACTCAAACTTTCTCTCTCTAAAAACTCAAAAAATTATTTGAATGAAAAAAAGAAGATTTCACAATCTCAAGAATAAAGAATTATTTTCCCTATCTTCATTCTTGTTTTTTGATCGAACAACCAGAAGATTTTTTTAAGAGGAGAAAACTTTTTCTCTCTCCCTTAAGAAATCTAAAAATCACATAATTAAAATCCTCTCATTTTCTCTCTCTAAATTTTTATTTATATTATTCTTGAATTAAACCTAGAGATTTTAGGAAAAGATCAGATTGATTTAATCCAAACTTCCTCTTTAAAAATAAAAATATGGAATTATCCCTTAAAAATCTCGAGAATTAGTGTTAGAATCTAATTCGATTTTGGGGGAAAAACACGCAATTGGAGGTAGCATGTGGTGAGGGGCAGCCTCCTCGTGTAACCCGCTTTTTGTGAGGGGCACTTCATTATGCGGGCTGCATTTGCATTATGCGCCCCTCGCGCTGCTCACCCCTGCGAGGGGCAAGCTCACACGTGAGGAGCGCCCTTGCGTACAGCTCACCCCTGTGGGGGCCGAGCATCGTTTGAGGGGTGACCCAATGAGCGGTGGCCTCCACAATTTTTTTTAAGTTTTTTAAAAGGAATTTGACAAGGAAATATCACTTCCAACCTTCTTACCTGTGAACAATCATTAATTTCAGCACTGGATAATCTTGATCTGGGCTGCCTTAGGACACAGTGTATGGCTTAAGTACACTCTTGCCATATTTAAGTATTACGAATGTAGTTAACTGTATGTATTCATTGTATGAAAATTATAAATGTGTTTAATGCATGTATTTGTCACTTTGATGAATGCAAGCACTTGTGTGTATTTATTGACGATTGCTGTGAGTGGTCATCCATATTATATTTAGTTCCCCATTAAGTTATAAGCTTAGCACGGGTGTTCCATCCATGCAAATATTAGAGACATATGTGTCATCAAGGACATTTCGCATCCATCAAGGCCAACAAGTCCGTAGGAGTTCTTTGTATAGGATTTGTATTATGTCTTTTAAAGTCTTAAAACCTTACATTGTAAATGTATAATAATTATGCATTTTGATTATTATGTAAGGAAAATGGTTCTTAAAGTGTAAAGTTACTAATGAATATTGTTATGTGTACAATTAAATCATGAAATTTGTTAATTATATTATGTGAGCCATGTATTATTTTGAAAGAAATTTTATTATTATGTTTTTTGCTATATGGTTCTAAGTCCAGCGTGCTTTATTGGGTAGCCTCCTTCACTCGTCGTTGTAAACCGGTCATGTATTCTTATGGTTAGCTACTTATGGGTAAGGGGTATTACAATCCTTAAGTAAGCGGACTAAAGTTGGATGCTTTGGTGCATTGCAACCTTATGCTTTTGTATGGTGTTATATATATTCAAAATTATGAGACATGCACTCCTTTAAGGGAAGAAAACAACACCATAACACATGTTTTATATCGTGTGTGCCTAAGTGACAAAGGGATGGGAATTTAATATTATTGATCTCAACTTTCCATATTGTGAGACCCCATTTATATTTTGACCCTCAGGACCCTTAACTTATCCCTGAAGTATGGTTCAATATGGCTAGCTTAGTTAGTCTCCAAGAGGTCATGGAAAAATTTAGGCTTGGCGGATCTAGCTATAAAAGTGATTAAACCATGATGCATGGCATACAGTAAGAGGGAAAGATAGCATTTTGATCGCATTCATAAGGATTTATGGTTCACCAAAATGTCTATTATGGTTTCTATAAGTAGAAACATAGTAGTGAACACGAAAGATGTTTTATGAGATTATAAGTTAAAACAGTGAATGTGAGAAGGTCATATAGGGTTAGGTATATGTGGAAAAGATATATAGCCTTAACTGGTGTATAGTGCTAGTGCTCTCGAGGTATGTTGGTCACACAATCTATTTGCCTGTATAACTGGAAGATTATGACTAAAAATTTTTCTGTCATTTGCGAGTAGGAGATGATAGAGTTGGAATATGCCCATAACTCTAATATGAATGGAGTTCCATATCCAAATAGAATTGAGAATCTCAATCTGATAAAAATTATCTAATCCTATCTCAAAAAGAGTTTGAGTTATACTAGATATGAGTCTTTAGTATTTAGGATTTCTATAAATAAATATGAGAGGTCAGATTAACGAGACTAATGCGCATGCACATTTTCTTATAGTGACATAACGCTTAAAAATTAAACACCTTACACAACAATCTCGATGGGACATTTAGGTTGCCTACCGGTGGATAAAGAGCCCGGCCAGTGACCAAAAATAAGAGAGATCCTTGTGAACACTTTCACAATGTTTCTATAGTACAAGATGTAGGTACCATTATTTAATGTTATCTCGATTTAAATTTCCCTTCAATTTAAATCATATGAATGATTAGTTTTCTTTAATTTTTATTTGATATATTGAATTCAAATCCTAATTTGATTTGCATAATAATTAGTTCGGGTTTTTTTAACACTTATATTTATTTTTATTATTATTATGCGTTTGGATTTTTTATTTATTAAGACGTATATAAATTAATTATGTTTTTTTAGTGATTTTTGAATTCAATATAAGATTAATGCAATTCATTTTCAAATTGTGACTACTTCCAATTGGTCAACAAAAACAAAACAATGGCAAAGATAGTTTTTAGCTCTTTTTTTTTCTAAAAAAGTCTCTCCTTTGGTATAATTAATTAATAATCTTATTCTTTCTCATAAATTTGACAAACTAAATAATTTAAAATAATATTTTTATATGTTCATTATTAATGATTTGTAATTTATATTAAAATTTGAGTTAGAGTTGAAAACTAAAAAAATGGTTTATGAATTTATCAAATTTATTGTCCTATAAAGATTAAAATTTTGATGCAAAGCAAAAGAAAATAAAGAAACGTAATTCGTGGAACACAAGAGCACACAAGAGCATTCATAAGGATTTATGGTTCACCAAAATGTCTATTATGTTTTCTATAAGTAGAAACATAGTAGTGAACACGAAAGATGTTTTATGAGATCATAAGTTAAAACAGTGAATGTGAGAAGGTCATATAGGGTTAGGTATATGTTGAAAAGATATATAGCCTTAACCGGTGTATAGTGCTAGTGCGCTCGAGGTATGTTGGTCATACAATCTATTTGCCTGTATAACTGGAAGATTATGACTAAAAAAAATTTCTGTCATTTGCGAGTAGGAGATGATAGAGTTGGAATATGCCCATGACTCTAATATGAATGGAGTTCCATATCCAAATAGAATTGAGAATCTCAATCTGATAAAAATTATCTAATCCTATCTCAAAAAGAGTTTGAGTTATACTAGATATGAGTCTTTAGTATTTAGGATTTCTATAAATAAATATGAGAGGTCAGATTAACGAGACTAATGCGCATGCACATTTTCTCATAGTGACAGAACGCTTAAAAATTAAACACCTTGCACAACAATCTCGATGGGGCATTTAGGTTGCCTACCGGTGGATAAAGAGCCAGGCCAGTGACCAAAAATAAGAGAGATCCTTGTGAACACTTTCACAATGTTTCTACAGTACAAGATGTAGGTACCATTATTTAATTTTATCTCGATTTAAATTTCCCTTCAATTTAAATCATATGAATGATTAGTTTTCTTTAATTTTTATTTGATATATTGAATTCAAATCCTAATTTGATTTGCATAATAATTAGTTCGGGTTTTTTTAACACTTATATTTAGTTTTATTATTATTATGCAGTTGGATTTTTTTTATTTATTAAGACGTATATAAATTAATTATGTTTTTTAGTGATTTTTTAATTCAATATAAGATTAATGCAATTTATTTTCAAATTGTGACTACTTCCAATTGGTCAGCAAAAACAAAACAATGGCAAAGATAGTTTTTAGCTCTTTTTTTTTAAAAAAAGTCTCTCCTTTGGTATAATTAATTAATAATCTTATTCTTTCTCATAAATTTGACAAACTAAATAATTTAAAATAATATTTTTATATGTTCATTATTAATGATTTGTAATTTATATTAAAATTTGAGTTACAGTTGAAAACTAAAAAAATGATTTATGAATTTATCAAATTTATTGTCCTATAAAGATTAAAATTTTGATGCAAAGCAAAAGAAAATAAAGAAACGTAATTCATGGAACACAAGAGCACATAATAAAGAAAAGAAAGAAAATAAGTCTAACACCCTTAATTCGCCATACTATACGTACGATAATCGGATCTCTCAATTATCCCATAGTACTAAAGTAACAAGGTCATGATATAGTAAACAATTCAGTAAAAAAATTTCCCATTTAAATTTCGATGATACACATGAATAAACAATAATAATATAATGGTTAATATATAACTCTGTTTAAAGACTTATATTTGAACTACATAATACATAAGCCTATATCATCCATCGCGATCATATACATGTCATGCCTATCCTCCCATTTCTGCTTTTGCATCCCTTTTGGACTGTCACCAAAACCCTGGCAACTTTAAAACTTTCTATATTCATAACCTGTGTACAGTAAAAACACTATGTGCTTAGCATTAAAATGACCAGTGGTGGATACATATCGTAAATTTTCCATAATTATATCTACTTGCATGACAACACATGCATGTTTTTTTATTCGTACTATTTGAACATTAATTCTTTAGACTTTTAATTAATCCATGCCCTAATTTAATGTCTTCATAAATCTTTTACCTTAGTCGTTTACCATTATGCCTTTTTATATCATTTTTGTAACTATATTTTAACATTACCTTTTCAGTTATCAATAACATTACTATTTGTACTGTTAATCTAAACATTAATAATATTATGTTCAGTATACCAAATTTATTAATTAGTCATATTAACATTCTTCGTTATTATCTTATTAATGTATTTATTAGTTTTCTTCATTTTGTTTACAACTAATTTACTTATTTACAATCCATATTTAGGCACATTATCAGCTACTGAATTATCCACTAGAACAGTTATCGTTGTTGATATTAACAGTATTGATTGAACGTTGTTATTTTCTTTATGTGCTTGATACTTCCTTTACTCTTCTCTAGTTACACTAACCTTTTTACATTTTATATTCATATTACTATTTTTCACTTAATCATTTCTTTTATAGTACCATTATTAGAACTATAAATGTAACATATTTTATAACACCCCGATACCCCCGTTGGAAGGACACCGGAGCGCTACCTGACACTCACTCACACACACATACATCTCAGCGGAAGCATACAATATGTAATATTATTAAAAAGGAGATCATAACACATATAATCAAAATATAATTATATACAATATCCAAGAAGAAAATTACATAACCATGCTTGAACATAATTACATATACTATAGATATAGAAATTCTTATATACAATAACAAAATGATGTACAAAAAGAATACATGAGGAGTACAAAATAAAACCAAACCCTACTCCTATGTGGCCGACCTGCAGATGCACGACTCGAGCGGAACCAAAATCCTGCCACCTACACGGAAAAATAACCCGTCCTAAGCGATAACGCTTAGTGGGGAGGAACAAAGACAAAAGAGCACTATACAGAATATTAATAATAAAACATCATATTGAATTTTCTATGTAGCAAAAAAGCGAGATACATAAGCCATATTCACTATAAGAAAGCAAAGCTTAATAACAGTATGCATAAAACACTAACAGAAATCACTTAATAGTCATAACACTTCACTAAGCAAAATGCCAAACACTTCAAACAGTAGCCTAAATTTCAGTGCTGGTGGATACTGGAACACTACACTACAGGGGACACTACGAACACTATCAAGAGTAGAGACCGAAGCCTCAACACAATCACTAATCACTAGACCTTAAGCAGGGTCATCGCAAGGCCAAAATGGATCTAACATAGGAAGCTGTACTCACTATCCCTTTATAAGCATGCTTATCTATCCACTACGATGACACTTCAGGCTCAACTCACTCACTCTTAACATTTTATCACTAGACAAAACCAAAGCAAGTATCCAAAACACTAGCATAGCATTAATTAATTACACAACTCTAGAACATCGATAAACACTTGTATCAAAATACAAAACATAACTTATATAATACTGGGAAGTCATACAAAGAGAGAGAAGAAAGCATTATAGGCAAAACAAAACAACCAGGAGGAGGCTCACTGTCACGATCGCGACTTACGTCGTACTCGCGACAGTAGCCGTAACGCTATAGGCCAGAAACGGGACTATCGCGACTCGTGTGGGAGTGTCTCTACAGGCCCGACCAACACAGAAAGGGTGAAGTTTTAGAGCTTAGCTTTGTATATAGGTCCTTTTGTAATCTTTTGGTTCTATTTTGTATTTATCTTTTGTAATTCCTCCACTATGTACTTTTGGAAGACTGTAATTTTTGTAACGATAACATATGTACAGTTTCACTTTTGTAATTAACCTTTATTATATCAATGAATGACTCTTTGAAATTTCAAGTTTTAATTTCCTCTGTTATCTTTATACTTTGTGTATGCTTTGTTGTGGCTTGCTTGTTGACACCCTTATCCGTACGGGTTCTCACTCCATTTGTGGATGAGCTCTCCTATGTATGGGTATGAGGTGGTACAATTTTTGGTATCAGAGCCTAGGTTTAGGCGTTTCTGGGTGGTCATAGAGTACCGATATATGTTTAGGAATGTGTTGGCCTTATGCTAATGTCTTTATGTTTGTAGTTTATAGAGTCTGTGCATGCATCCCTCGAGGGGTCAGCTGAGAGTACTAATCCCCAAGAGCAAGATCCGTCAGTGTCTGGTCCAGCTCAGCCAGCTAGGGTGCAACCTGAGGCCGTAGCCATGCCTTTTGAGGCGATGTTAAAGATATCCCAAGACATGGCTTGGGTCTTAGAGAGGGTTACAGCTCTGAGAGCCCCGATAGAGAGTATGAGGAAGGCTGGGGCTGAAGATTTCTACGGGACAAGCTTGGATGAGTCTAAATTGGCTAAGAAATGGATTGAGAAAATTGAAAGAGTGTTAGAAGAGATTCGCTGCCCTCCGGATAGGCAAGTAGAATGTGTAGTGACATTGCTCCCAGGTTCGGCCTACGACTGGTGGAAGTTAGTCCGTAGGCATCCTCAGTTGCCAGACCCGGTCACATGGGAGTTCTTTGAGCGGGAATTCACTAATAAGTATGTGACCAAGGCTTATAAGGAAGCTAAGTGGGCTCAGTGTTTAAGTCTTAAGAAGAGAGCAATGTCAGTGGTAGAATATGAGAAGGAATTTAATTGGGTTGGGAAGTATGCTCCTCCGGGTATATTGACACAAGATTTTCGGTGTCAGCATTTCAAACCTGGGATGAATGAGTCACTGAGGGCCATGCTGATATCTTTAATGAGTGCCCCTGCTGTCAGTTACTACCAGATTGTTCAGGCAACCCTACGTGCAGAGAGATCAGAATCTGTACTGAGGGAGAGAGGTCAGAGAAGGAACTGTAACACCCCGCCATCCCCGTTGGAAGGATGCCGGAGTGCCACGCGAGCAAACACATATAAACGAATCCATATACACATGTATAAACAAAAACCAATGAGATGTAAAGAAACTTTTAATCATGTAATAGTAAATCCTTTTTACATATAACATATATCAATATCGTTTTACAAAAAGAGGCTCGTAAGCAAATACATATAAAAAATAATATTTGTTCCTTTACAAAAGATTTACTTTGCTATACACAAGCCATATACAAAAATTACAGCGGAAGACTTCAGATAACTTCATTCAAAAAGACTCCTAGTGGCTGACCTGCAGATATCTGACTCCAAATCCTAACTTGCCACCTGCACGGGAAAAGAGCCCGTGCTAAGCGATAACGCTTATTGGGGAGGAACAAAACAAACTAACAATATGCATATACAATATATATATAATAATACAATAATCTAATGATTCAAAATCAAAGGCATCAAATTACATGTAAACATATCTCCAAATTCCTTACTTGATATGCATACTTATATATACAATACAAGCAATTAAGTATTCAATTTATAAATCTCATCATTCTAAGTATACAGATTCAAGGTGCATAATATAAAGTTATGCATGAATTCATGTACATCTTATACTTGTAATCATGTCAACAATGCATCTCATCATATGCAACACATTTAAACATATAGCCTGACTAGTCTAAAATACTCTCTAGAAGTGGATACGGTCAATTGGATACTGATAGAACACAGTATCCCAAGCATATAGAGACATGAGTCTCAAACATGTATTTTTCATATAGGGACCGAAGTCTCTCATTTAAATCCATATAGACCCATACAGGATCGAAACAAGGATCCAAACGGACCCACGTATAATGTTTTATCATATAGCAGCTGCACACGCACACTAACCTAAGTAAGCGCTTACTTATCCACTACTATGACTATTCAGGCTTAAAACTCAACTCAACAATTCAAGCACCAACATCAATATTAAATACAACTAAATGCAAATACATATTTCACATGTACATGTGTCTAGATCAAAATCAGAAACATTTAAATATATCCAGTATCAATTATTGGAGGCAGAAGTACAAATAATTCACATTCAAGTCAATTTATGTTCATGTAATATATAAACTAGTAAATTATGTACATTAATTATTTAATCAAATATACAACTCAATACTAAGCAATTATTAATTACAATTCAGATTTTAAACCCAAACATTTGTCATGTAGTGCAAAAACTCTTGAAACCAGAAGTCAAAACTTCATTTTAGAAAAACAGGGCAGCAGGTAGAGGCCGGTCACGAGACACCCAGGCAGTGGTGTCTCGTGACGCTGGTTTCTCGCAAGCGCCACGCAGAGGAGCAGGCAGTTACGGCGTGACCATCAGTCACGTCTCGTGACGCTTGAGAGGAGAGGAAGAGAGGTCACGAGATGAAATCTCGTGACACGCAGGGAGACAGGCGAGGTCGCGAGGCGTGATGCTCCATCACGTCGCGACTTCCCAAAGGGAGGAAGGTCACGGCGTGATGCTTCATCACGCCACGTGACTTCCCAAGGGAGGGAGGTCACGGCGTGATGCCCCATCACGTCACGTGATCTTCCTCTCATAGACAGCTTCCCCTTCCCCAATCTTCAGAATTTCAGAAAAACAGAATTCCCAGAAACGTAAAAACCAGAAAGATCGAGAAAACAGAGTACAACATAAACTTCAAACCCCATTTTGTCTAAAACCATTTTTCATGCAAAAATCGTACTAACACGTACCTTTAAGTCTTCTAAGCACAATTACAGCAATTATAACACAAATAACACATTTTTACAATTAAAACAGAGGCAATGTCAGAATATCAACTTCCCAGGAATCCACATTCAAACTCATACATATTCATCTTCTTATAAAACTCACATTATTCTTTTCTACTGGAATCATGTAGACACCGTACATATTTCATGCATTTCGATATACAAACACACAGAAACCACGTTCATATCAAAACAGCAAACAGGATCAAAACACAATAAAGGACAGACACTCCCAAACCTGTTACTGAAGTTCCAACTTCCACTGAAACCTTCAATCCACAATCTTATCTTTCCCTTTCTCTTTTCTTTTATCCTCAGATGCTTGCAAACAGATAAAACCACAATCAAAATCCAATAACAGAATCTCTATAAACCCAAAGGAGAAACAGAAGAACCACTCGAAAACCAAGAGCCACTTACCTTCTGAAAATCTCTACCAAAGCTCAAAATCCTAGCTCACAGCAGATGAGCACACATGCAAGTGAGAAAAAGAGCAGAAAATGGAGATGAAAGAGATGGCTAACGTGAGAGAGAGCAAAAGAGAGAAAAACTTCATGTGTTTAGTTTCCAGAAACTAAAAACATTCAGACCTTTCTTTTATCTCACCCACGTACACACACCCTCACTCTCCACTTGGCACACATGCACGGTCCACTTAACAAATTACTAACAGCTCTTTTTCAAATCTTCAAATAGGTCCTTATAAATTTCTTTTTGCTCACTAAACTAAACATTTGCAATTAACATCTTTTATTTTCTTGCAATAATCCTCTTTCACTAATAAATTACCCAAATGCCCTTAAATGTCCATTTGAAATTACTAATTTCCAATTAAGCCACTTATGGGGTGTGACAGGAACCCCCCTCGTGACGTTCATCCTCAGGTAAGAGATCAAGGAACCCGCATGCTAATACTCAGGATGAATCCTCTATAGGTCCTGTTACAAGGGGTAGAAGGCAGGGACCTCCATTTTTCTCGGTGATGGTAGAGGTGGTTCTTGTAGAAGAAGTGAAGTTATGCCAGAGTGTTCTCATTGCAATAAGTACCACAAGGGCGAGTGTCAGTGGCTAACTGGAGGGTGTTTCCGTTGTGAAAGCATTGATCATTTTCTGGCGAACTGTCCCAAGTCGAGCGAGATCACCGGAGATAAGTAGGAGGCTAGCCGATTGGGGTCTAATGTCCCTCAAGCTAGTCGAGGTAGGGGTAAAGGTAGAAGTCGAGGTGGTCGGCCTAAAGAAGGAGCTCCATCGGAATTAGTGGATCATCCTCAGATAGTTCCAGCTAGGGCTTATGCTATGATAGCTCGAGAAGAGCAGGATGCGAGAAGAGCAGGATGCACCCGATGTGATTGCAGGTAAGTTCCTACTCAGTGACACTGAATTGTATGCTCTAATTGACCCTGGTTCCACACACTCATACTTGTGTTCTGATAAGTTATATGATAAGTTGCATGAAGTTGATCAGTTAGATTATTGTGACAAGTCCTTTAGGGCATAGTGTCAATGTGAGTAGAGTATTTACGAATTGTCCCCTCTTAGTCCAAGGATTAGAATTTTCTGCTAATTTGATTGATTTGCCTTTTCAGGAGTTTGATTTGATTTTGGGTATTGATTGGCTATTTAAGCATCGAGCAGTAGTAGATTGTCATAGAAAGACCTTAGTGCTTCAGAGTAGAGATCAGTCTTCAGTCGTGATCAGAGGTCCGAGTTCTGGTTCCTTAGGAAATGTTATTTCAACCATGCAAGCTAGGCAATTTATGAGGAAAGGTTGTAAGGTGTTTTTGGCTTTTGTGTTGGACTTTAACCACAATCAAGTCAATATTAAGGATATTCCAATGGTTAGAGAGTTTGAGGATGTGTTTCCTAGTGAGTTGCCTAGTTTACCTCCTGAGAGTGAAGTGGAGTTGTCCATAGAGATATTGCCAGGTACCGCTCCTATTTCTAAAGCACCTTATCGAATGGCTCCTGTAGAGTTTAGAGAACTTAAAACTCAATTACAAGAGCTATTGGACAAAGGCTTTATTAGACCCAGCGTATCTCCATGGGGTGCTCTGGTATTATTTATGAAGAAAAAAGATGGGACTTTAAGGATGTGTATTGACTACCGCCAGATCATTAAGGTGACTGTGAAGAATCAGTACCGTTGCCTAAGATTGAGGATCTATTTGATCAGCTTAGAGGAGCAGGAATCTTCATCAAGATTGATTTACGGTCTGGATATTATCAGCTTTGGGTTAAGGATGTAGATGTGGTTAAGACTGCTTTTTGGACGCGATATAGCCACTATGAGTTTCTTGTGATGCCGTTTGTTTTGACCAACGCACCAACGGCTTTTATAGATCTGATAAACAGAGTGTTTAGGCCATATCTCGACCGATTTGTTGTAGTATTTATCGATGACATCCTGGTTTACTTGAAGAATTAGAGTAAGTATGAAGAGCATCTTTGGATAGTACTTCAGGTGTTCAGGGATCACCATTTGTTTGCCGAGCTTAGCAAGTGTAATTTCTGGCTTAAAGAGGTGTCCTTTTTGGGCCATATTGTATCTGCAGAGGGAATCCGCATTGATCCGGCAAAAATTGTGGCTATTGTGAAATGGAAGGCATCTAGGAATGTACCAGAAGTGAGAATTTTTTTAGGTTTGGCTAGGTATTATAGACGGTTCGTAAAGGGGGTTTCAGTTGTTGTCGTACCTATGACAAGACTTCTGAGGAAAGGGGTAAAACTTGAATGGACCGACAAATATCAGGAGTGTTTTGAGCAGTTGAAGAGTTTGTTGATTGAGGCTCCTATACTTACTCAACCCACCTCGGGTAAAGAGTTTGTGATGTATAGCGATGCCTCAAGAGTTGGACTTGGATGTGTTTTGATGCAAGAGGGTAAGGTTGTGGCTTATGCATCCCGTCATTTGAAGCCTCATGAAAGGAATTATCCGACACATAATTTAGAGTTGGCTGCTATGATCTTTGCTCTTAAGATTTGGCGGTATTATCTGTATGGGGAGATGTGTAGGATTTTCATGGACCACAAGATTTTAAAGTATCTCCACATGCAGAAAGAGTTGAATCTGAGATAGCGTCGTTGGTTGGAACTATTTAAAGATTATAACTACATTTTGATTGCCCAACTGAAAGCTAAGCCTTCTCTGAAGCAGTTGATAGTTGATGCTCAGAGAAACGACTCGAAATTATAGCAATTGGTTCAAGTAACTCAAAAAGGGAATCAAGTTGACTTTTTGATTAAGGACGGGGTGCTTATGTATAGAAATCGTTTGTGTGTGCCAAGTGATAATGAGTTAAAGAAGAAACTTTTGCTTGAAGCACACACTATGGTTTTTACGATGCATCCCGGTAGTGAGAAAATGTGTCGAGATTTGAAGCAGTTCTATTGGTGGCCTGGGATGAAGAGAGACATTATGGAGTTTGTGTCTAAGTTTCTAACCTGTGAGCAGGTAAAGGCGAAGCATCAAGTCCCTTCTGGATTACTCAATCCTTTATCCATCCCTTAATAGAAGTGGGACGATATCACCATGGATTTTGTTGTGGGTTTACCATTGACTCAACGAAAGCATGATTCAGTTTGGGTGATAGTGGACCGACTCACCAAGTCAGTGCACTTTCTGCCAGTTAGGATTGATTATTCGATGAATAAGTTGGCAGATATCTATGTGAATAAGGTGGTTAGACTGCATGGCATTCCTCTATCGATAGTGTCAGATCGGGATCTAAGGTTTACATCGAAGTTTTGGAAAGATTTGCAAGCAGCTTTGGGTACTTGGTTGAACTTCAGCACTGCTTTTCATCCTCAATGAGATGGCTAGTCAGAATGGGTTATTCAGATTCTAGAGGATATGCTTCGGGGTTGTGCATTAGAATTTTTTGGCAGTTGGGATAAATATGTGTCGCTCATGGAATTCGCTTATAATAACAGTTATCAAGCAAGCATTGGAATGTCATCGTATGAAGCTTTGTATTGATAGCAATGTAGTACTCTAGTCTATTGGATAGAGTTAACCGAGCATTCTTTTGTTGGACCAAAATTGATTAGAGATACCGAAGAGAAGATTCGAGTGGTTCAGCAGAATTTGAAGGTAGCTAAGGATAGATAGAGATCCTATGCTAATTTAAAGCGGAAAGACATTCTGTTTAAAATCGGAGATAAGGTGTTTCTTAAGGTATTGTCTTGGCGAAAAGAGTTACGCTTCGGCAAAAAGGGTAAGCTAAGTCGCCGATTTATAAGACCCTTTGAGATTTTGGAAAAGATTGGTCCAGATGCCTATAAGTTGGCCTTACCTTCGGAATTAGCTAAGTTGCACGACGTATTCCATTTGTATATGCTTCGCCGCTATCAATCCGATCTATCCCATGTGTTATCAGTTCAAGATGTAAGGATTCAACTGGATTATTCATATGATGAGGAACCAAAGGCTAGTTTAGCTTGGGAAGTCAGACAACTCATAAGCAAGCAAATTCCTTTGGTTAAGGTGATGTTGCAGCACAATGGGGTTGAAGAAGCTACTTGGGAGCCAGAGTCTGTAATGAGGTCTCAGTACCTTCAGTTGTTCAGCTCAGGTGAGAATTTCAAGGACAAAATTCTTATTAGGAGGGGAGAGTTGTAACAGCTCGTTTTCCACCCTAGTAGTTTTGAGTAATTTTGTGTGTATTTGCATGTGTTATTTTAATTTTGGCATCAATTGCATGTTGGTTAGTTGCATGTAATGTTATTGGTTTAATATGTGAGTTGTTGGGGTTTGGTTTAGGTGTAGTGAGGAAGATGGAAGTAGGGTGTGAATTGTTAAAGTCCACCAATAGTTGATTGATATGTGGCGTGTGTGAGAGGCTTTATAAGCCAAGGAGAGAGAATGAGAGAGCTGCTTTTGCTGCCTTACTTTCCCGTTCTCTCCTCCTCTCCTCACATCATCATCATCTTCTTCTTCTTCTTCTTCTTCTTCTTCTTCTTCTTCTTCTTCTTCTTCTTCACTCTTTTGGCTGCAATTATTGGTGGAATTTAACAATTCTAGAGCTAGTTGGTAAGTTTTGGTTCTTCTTCTTCTTCCACTTCTCTTTTGGGTATTTCCTTTTGTATGTGTCCTTTGGTTTAGGGTTTTGAGTTTTGTATGCTTTAGGGTTTGATGGTTCAAAAATTCCTCCTAGAGAGCCCAAGGGGAAAGAGAAATCTTGTGCTAGTAAAGCCCTTTAACTTTGCAGCTAAGGAGATTAAGGTTCGGGATATTTATGTGTTTCTCCATATTTTGTGATTTTGAATAATTGTGTTAATTTCTGGAAACTGGATGTTGAATACATGTTTATTGATGCGTAACTAATGGGTATGATGAGTTATTTGAGTGATGATGTTGTTTGAATGAGTTGATTGTGGATTAAATGGGGTAATTGTTCATTTTTAGGTAAATTTCTGGGTTTGTGAAATTTAAGATTCTATTTGTTGAATTGAAAGTTTAGAATCATTATCATTGGTATAAAACATGGGTTTTATATTGTATTATATGATTTCGATGCTTTATTTGGTTTGGGTTGAAGTTTGGTTGGTCAATGGCATGTTTGGAAGGATTTTGGGTATTAATTTCTGCAGATTTCTCGGTGAGGGAGCTGGAAATCGACTCTGTCGCGAGCGCAACCTCGATCGCGAGTGCGACAGGAAGCTCAGCCTTGCTGGGCTGTTTGTTGTCGCGAATGCACTTCTTCGCACGAGCACGACAGCAACCTTCCTTGCCCTCTGTCATGAGCGCGACAGAGGCCGGTTTGCTCATCCTTGCACAAGCACGAGGGCTATCGCGAGCGCGCACTTGGCGAGCTTTGCCTCTATCGCGAGCATGACGTCTTTTGCTTTCAAAATGAGTTTTCTTCTATGCTTCTGATACTTGATTTGCGACCCTGTGAAGTTATTATACTTTTATATGGATGATTTTATGTACATTATACAATCGATATGATGAATGATGCATGGCCTGCAAGAGTCAAATTATTGGATAGTTAGGCATGCCTAATAGAGTTCTGTAGCTGCAGTCCCAATGTGTTTCGGACCCTTATCAGGTCCCCGTTAGGGTCCTCGTGATCCTTAATATGTTCGGATCTTATTTAAGAAACCCCAATGTGAAAACGTTTTTGAATGAGAAATAAAGATGTTGCTTTTTTACTGTACCTATGGGTACCAAGGTGTTCACTCGTTATCCGCTATTCTGAGTTTGCAGGCATTTGATTGTTTCTTATATGATTATGATATCACGGTGAAATATGTTCAGATTATGAGCTTTTTGAATGTGGATTATGATACTTAAGACTGTGACGTATGTTGACTATGTTTTTTTCAAGCATGTGCCATTTGTATGTGTTATGCTTTAACGACCATTGTGAATGGCCGTTCATATTATTGTGTTTTTCCCTGCTAAGCGTTATCACTTAGCACGGGTGTTTCATCCGTGTAGGTGCGGATGGAGTAGAGTTTTTGGGAGTGTCTCTATAGGCCCGGCTAACACAGAAAGAGTAAAGTTTTAGAGCTTAGCTTTGTATATAGGTCCTTTTGTAATCTTTTGGTTCTATTTTGTATTTATCTTTTGTAATTCCTCCACTATGTACTTTCGGGAGACTGTAATTTTTGTAATGATAACATATGTACAGTTTCACTTTTGTAATGAACCTTTATTATGTCAATGAATGACTCTTTGAAATTTCAAGTTTTAATTTCCTCTGTTATCTTTATACTTTGTATATGCTTTGTTGTGGCTTGCTTGGTGACACCCTTATCCATATGGGTTCTCACTCCCTTCGCAGATGAGCTCTCCTACGTATGGGTTTGGGGTGTTACAACAATTATGTTACCTATATTAATTACAATGCACTATCTTTCAATTATTATTCTTTACACACACTTTTATCTCTATAATTAGTACTTCAATTATGTAACCTTAAATGTCTAGTTCCTTTTACCTGTCACATTATTCTCCTAAGAATTTCAGTGTTATCATTATCATTATTTGTATCATTTTAACCATCATCACCATTTAAATAAACTCAATTCATTCCTTTAACTTAACTATACTTACATAACCCTATACCAATGTTTTTCCTAACCATTTTTATTTAATTCATTACACTACAATAACATGTCACATTAATTCACTAACACTATCATTAATCATTGTTCTTCTATTCAGTACTACTATTATTCACATCATTATATAAATTTGATTACTATTGTTGACATCATCATTATTAGCTTTAACATTATCATAAATATTAGTATTAACACTAAAATTGATATTCTTCTTCTTATTATTATTAAATCCTTAATTTCACCATTAACATTCAATTATGCAATTAAAATTCATATTACTTGCGAATTACATTTTAATCATTTAATTTATATTTCTATTGTCAATTTATAATTTAGTCCCTAAACTTTCACTAAATTACAGTTTTGCCCTTCATTTCCATTTATTTACAATAATGTCATTAAATAACTTCATTATCACATTTATTTCATTATTTGACATACAAATTATTGTTTAGTCCTTATAACATTATTTTTATACTAATTTACACTTAAGTCCTTTTATTTTCATTCAAATTACAATTTTACCCTTTATTTCCACTATAATTACATTTATGCTATTTATGTCATTTCTTATCTACTCTTCACACCAAGTTCATTACTTATCCTATGAAATTTCCATTTAATCCCTAAATATCAATTTTTACTTCAAATTGCCTTTTAGTTCTTAATTTATTACTAATTTAATTAGTTTAACATTTTGTCACAAATTATTCCATAATTACCCTTTTATTTCAATCTTTTATATAATTACCATTTTACCCCTATTACTTTAACGGTTTTGCATTTTACTCCCTTTACACTCCATTTTCCCTTATTAGAGTTTATTCACTCATTTTAATTTATTTTCATTAATTTGCCCCTAATATCAATCTGGTAGAAATCTCTAGATAAGATACACGGGACGTGGACCCACAGGCCCACTATAGTACAATAAACAATATATAATAATTTTCAGTAGTAGTAGCAGTGACAGTGACAGTAGCAGTGATAGTAGATCATCATTGATCTATTGGTGCGAGTCATCATGACTTGCTACTGCGGTAAGGGTGTCCTATGGCTAGCCAACTATATCCTAAGTTAGATTCACTACCAAAACACTAAGGGCAAGTATATAATTCGTTATAACCATATAGTCATGTACTTACATCTCATTTCCAATTCACTTTCTTTTATCACAGTAATAACTTTATAATGTACCGTATCTATCACATCATTCATCATACAATATCTTTTCCATCATTTTCCACTTCTAATTCACTTATTATTTAATTCTAATTCCATTTATGTCATCATCTCATTTTAATATAACATTTACTATTATTTTCCATGTCATACATAATATCTTATCAACATACATAATATTCAATAATAATCTTAAAAATTCCTAATAAATTGATAAACACTCTAAATTAATTATGCATTCACATTATGACATTTATTCCACTAAACTTACCAAATATACCATTATATTCCATACATACCCATTCGGCCATAGTACATACATCACTATTAAATTTAGTTTTATTTCATTTATCATTCCAATAGCTTCATTTTATGCTAATTATCACTAAGGTGCACTTAATTAATATTAACATTTACTTTAATATTCTTCACATATATATATGACCAAGACTACATTTCTTTTTACATAATTAATTTCTTTTCATTTTACATTCAATTAACTAGATTACATATTAATCACCATGTATACATAGTTATTATACCTTAAAAATTAAATTATATCTTAAGAATTTCAACATAACTAGTGGGCCATTGTGTTGTGCACCGAACCCGCTTGGTTTCCCGAAGGCCCCCTTTTAGGGCCGAAAAGAGGGTTCACGTCTATTTTGGGCAACAAGAGGTGTTTTGGAGTCGCTACCCAGTAGAACATTGGAAAAGTTTCATCTTGCCTCATTGAGCCTAAGACTATGCATATGCATCCATTTTGAGCTATCAAGAGAGCATCTTGGTATCATCTTCCAATGCGGCGCTGGAAGGGTCATCTAGCCTTTTGAAGCCTAAGACTATGCATGTATGTCTATTTTAGGCCATGATAATATCTTTGATTTACCTATCAATAGACAGTTGAAAGTGTCATCTAATCTCATGAAGCCTAAGACTGTAAATACGTCTATTTTGGGCATCATGAGAGTATTTTGGAATTACCTTCCAATAGAATATTGAAAATGTCATCTAACCTCATGAAGCCTAAGACTAAAGAGAGTTCAAAACTTTGCTCTTATTCATACCTTGGTAAAAGTTTCTTTTCTCATTCAATTCATGCAATCAATTATATTGCAGATATCAATCCTTTAGGTATAATTAAAGTAAAATTAATAAAATATATTACTTTACAGTTAAACCGAGAGTTTAGAAGCTAAATGATACATAAAGAAGTCTAAGAAAAATGAAAAAAAATTACTCATGTGTTGTTCATTTTTACTTTCCTTTCGTCATCCTTGGCCAAAATAAGCTCACAAAACCCATCATAAAAATATGTTAAATGTTAAACGAAAAATAAATTGAATATTTAATGCTGAAAAATTAATAAGTAAACACAATAAAGGAGTATTACTTATCTAGAAAACACATGGTGTAATGAGATAAAAGAAATACTAAAGCAAAGAAGGAGCAAAGCATAGAAAAGAGTCAGGGACTGGCAATGTTAGTGCTAAATCCACAAGTGCATGGTTTACCGATTATAGTACTTAAGATATCGTTCCCATGAAAAATGTGTATTAATTATTACTCACTATTACTACTTGATTTTAATCTTGTTTACAATGTTCAATATCTTTAAGAATAATTCTAAACTATTAGTGGAATGCAAATTTAACTAAACCAAATTACTAATGATCAAAGAAAACAAGAAGGATTAATGATGATAAGTTAATAATTAATGGGACTTTAAGTAATTATTCTTGCTTATTAATTGATAAGTTCAAAATATATGTTGTTTTTATATGAATTTCCAGCTTACTTTTGAGTTTAGAAGTTCCTATTTCAGTATATTTTTGTTAAAGTTTTATTAGATATTGTCTGATATACTAAAGTGAGATTTTATGTTATTTTTGGTGTTTTTAGGTAGTTTACACGGCAGTATGAGGATTCCTCACCACCCTGTGAAATGAAAATAAAACACTGGAGCAGAAGGGTATTACACGGCGGTGAGGAATCCTCATACCGCCGTGTACCACGAGAATCAGCACTTACGTAAGGTTCTACACGGCGGTGAGGAATCCTCATACCACCGTGTAAGGCATAAAAATTCCAAAAATTATGGCGCTGGACAAGGGGAGCAAAACTTCAAGATTGTTGACTAGAGGCCATTTACACGGCGGTGAGAGACTCTCATACCGCCGTGTAACCTACTTATGAACAAAATCTGCACAAAATCAAAGACTTTCAGGCCACCTTTTGACTTTAAACGGTTATTTAGGGACCGAAGTTAGACATTTAAGAGGGGGGATTTTTTCTGGGAACGGGAGGACATTTATTTTCTCTGCAACTTAAGTTGAGATTTTTCATATAGTTTTAGAATTAATTTAAGCTATTGTTATTTAAATCTGGGAGGAATAATCAGAGATAGTTGAAGGTTATTATTCATTTTTGAAGTTTTGAGAACAGATTGAATGGGAAGAACATCAATTTTATTGTTGTAAGAATTTCATTTCCAGATCTCAAATGGGTAATATCAACTTCTCTCTATTTAATTCAGTTTTTATTTCAATTATGAGTGAGTAGTTCCTTTTCTTGTTAAGGGATGCCTTGAATCCCTTATAACCATGTGAATGCTTTGTGTGGATTGATTTATGCATATGCTTCAGTTTTATCGTCTCTGAATTAATCTATTTGTTATTGAAATTAATGCAAGTTTGAGATTGATATACTGTGATAATCTTTTACTGTAATTCGTTTCATGAACTTACACATACTCTGTTCTATTTCTATCGATTTTCATGGATTTGATGAATCCGGGATGGTAGTTAAATCTGTGGATCTCTATTTTAATAGGTTCAGAATTGTAGAAGATAATTGAGTTTTGATATCTGAATCCGGGATGGTAGGATCATCTAAGCTTAGGACTTAAGACCTGTTTCGATGCTAATATATGTGCTGAATCCGGGATGGTAAGTACATGTGTTAGAGAAGCTGGATCCGAAAGGCAGGCTATGGTATAGGCTAGGTTGTTCACTGATTTGCATATGTGATTGATGAGTTTGAGTATTTACATGGCACTATTAGGGAGGATGGGTATTCCTTGGCAAGATCTTTTAGTTATTTCATCAAATTTGTATTGGTATTAAGTCTGTTAATATTCTTTAATTAGTTATTTTATCAATTACAGTACTTAATTTTCACCTTAAATAATTCATCACATCAAACAATTGGGAATTCTTTAGCATACATTTAAATGCTAAAATTTACGCAACTCAGTCCCTTGGGTTCGATAACTTGTGGTCTTAATTATACATCACTATATTACTTGTCGATTCAGTACACTTGCTGAGGTCGCGTCAAGTTTTTGGCACCGTTGCCGGGGACAGGTGTTGTTAGTAAGTTTTGATTCTTATTTGTATGTGTTTTTACTTTTATGATTTTATTATTTTTTATTCTTTTCAGGCAGTTGTGGTGTATGAGCAGATTGAGGCATTTAAAAGTTGCACCCTACGACCCTGAGATCGAGAGAACTTTGCATCAACGCAGGAGAGCCAACAAAGATAACAACATGGACAACGATCCTCTCCATATTGATGAAATTCCTCCCGAGAACGAACAAGTGCCACGAGTACAAGAAGAGATGCCGGGTAACTATGGAGAAGAAGTCCCAAGGCAAAGGACAATAAGAGACTATGTTGTACCAAGATGGAATGAGGATCACAGGACAATTGTGTTGCCTAGAGGAATGCAATTTGAACTCAAACCAGCAACCATTACTATGGTGCAAAGAAACCAGTTTTCAGGATCAGAATTGGAGGATCTTGCACAGCATTTAGATATATTTTTGGAGGTCAGTGACACAGTTCAGATACCGAGTGTCACTTCTAACGCAGTAAGGTTGAAATTGTTCCCATTTACTTTGATTGGAAAAGCAAGGGATTGGTTGCAGATGTTACCAAGTCAATCAATAAGATCATGGGAGCAATTACAAGAGAAATTCTTAATGAGATTTTTCCCTCCCACCAAGACTGCAAGAATCCGAAACAGCATTATGGGTTTTGCTCAAATGAATGAAGAGCCTTTTCATGAGGCTTGGGAAAGATTTAGGAGATTATTGAGAAGCTGTCCGCACCATGAGATAGCTGTACATCAATTGATGACTTTATTATATGCAGGAGTCACCCCACAGACAAGGTCACTTTTGGATGCATCATCAGGAGGTTCCTTTTTGAATAGGTTGCCAAAAGAAGCTTTTCTTATGTTGGATGAGATGGCAGCAAATGATGCTCAATGGGCTGCTCCTAGAGCAATTCCAAAATGGCAAGGAATACACAATGTGGATGAAGTATCAATGCTGAAGGCACAGATAGAATCAATGCAAAAGGAGATGAGTGGATTGAAGGTTCGAAATGTGTCCTCAGTCTCTCAAGAGAGTGGGCAGTATGAAAGCGGTCAATATAGTCAAGAAGGTGGAACCATGGGAGATGTAAATGCTGTAGGAGACTACCGCAGGAATGACCCTTACAGCAACACTTATAACCCAGGTTGGAGGAATCACCCTAACTTCTCTTGGAAGGATGGAAATCAGAATGCGTCATCTTCTCAACCACAAGGGAGAGCCCCTTTCAATCAAAACATGCATCATAACCACAATCAATCATACCAACATCAATCGTCCACTCAATACCAAGCACCATATCCATCGAACTATAACCAAGGGCAGGGTTCAAACCAATCCCATTCTCAAACTTATCACCCACCGGGATATCAACCAAGGCCACTTGTTCAAGAAAAGAAGCCAAACCTTGAAGATATGTTGGCCAATTTCATAAACAGTCAACAGCAATTTGTGAATAGCCAGCAACAATTTATGTCTAATCAAGAAACAAGGTGGAAATCTCAAGAACAATGGAACCGAAATCAAGACGCATCAATGAGAAATTTAGAAACTCAATTGGGACAGCTTGCAAACTCTGTGTCTCAAAGACAACCAGGAATATTTCCATCAAATGTGGACCGAAATCCTAAGGAAGAGGCGAAAGCAATCATGTTGAGAAGTGGCAGAGAGATGGCACCAAGAGAGGACCAAGGTAAAAATTCTTCACCATCCACAAGTAAGGAGGAGCCAATGCGGGAAGTAAGTAATTTGGATTCTAAGGTAGAGGTTAATGAATACACTCCTAAAAATGATAAGGGTAAAAGTATAGTGAATCCTAGAGTAGAGGATCTTGATATTAATAGATTGCCATTTCCTGCTGTAGCTAAAAAGGAAAAGAAGAATGAGCAATTGTCTAGATTTTTAGAAATGTTTAAGAAACTACATATTAATCTACCATTTGCTGAAGCTTTAGCTCACATGCCTAATTATGCTAAATTCATGAAAGAATTATGTTCCAATAAAAAGAAATTAGAAGGGCATGGAACTGTGCAGCTTACAGAAAATTGCAGTGCATTGATAATGAACAAAATTCCTGAAAAATTGGAGGACCCAGGTAGTTTCACTTTACCCTGTGAAATTGGTGAAGATTTTAATGAAAATGCTTTATGTGATTTGGGTGCGAGCATAAATTTGATGCCTTATTCTATTTGCAGGAAGCTGAATCTTGGAGAGCTCAAGGAAACTAGAATGAGACTCCAACTTGCAGATAGGTCGGTAAGGAGACCCAAAGGAGTGATTGAAGATCTATTGGTGAAAGTGGGGAAATTTATTTTTCCAGTAGATTTTGTAGTAATGGAAATGGAAGAGGATCGGAAGGTACCATTGATTGTGGGAAGACCATTTCTAAATACAGCAAAGGCGCTGATTGATGTACATGGTCAGACGGTCACATTAAGATTCAATGATGAGAAGGTAGTGGTGGATATGAACAAGGCTCAAAAGTATCCATTGGGTGATGTGGAGGAGTCTGTTTATTTTATGGATGCAGTAGATGAGTGTATAGAGGAAGTACAAGAAAAGGTGTTGGGAGCTGATGCAGTGGATGTGAGTTTAATACATTCATTGGAGGATGAAAAATTGGAAAAAAAAAATATACGGAGAAGTAATAGCAGCTGTAGAAAAAGAAGATGGAAAAGAGGAAGTACAGCAAGAAGAGTTTAAACTAAAAGAGGGGGATTCAAATTCTGAACTTAAACCCCTTCCTTCTCATTTAAAATATGTATTTTTAGAAGATGAGAAAAAGCCAGTGATCATTTCTTCTTTGTTGACAGATATCGAGGAGAAAATGCTGCTTGAGGTGCTGAAAAAGCACAAGGGAGCCATTGGATGGGAAACCTCAGATTTGAAGGGGATTGACCCAAGTTACTGCACACACCGAATTCCGATGGAAGAAGAATGTAAGCCGGTTGCACAACCTCAAAGGAGACTTAATCCGGCAATGCAAGAGGTAGTGAAGAAGGAGGTACTGAAACTCCTTGATTCAGGTATTATCTATCCTATTTCTGACAGTAAGTGGGTTAGCCCAGTACAGTGCGTGCCTAAGAAGGGGGGGATGACTATGATTAAAAATGACCTGAATGAATTGATTCCAACTCGTACTGTTACGGGGTGGAGAGTTTGTATTGATTTCAAAAGATTAAATAATGCCACGAGAAAAGACCATTTCCCCTTGCCATTTATTGATCAAATGTTAGAAAGGTTAGCAGGTAATAAGTTCTATTGCTTTTTAGATGGGTACTCGGGATATTTACAAATCCCTATAGCCCCTGAAGACCAAGAGAAAACAACTTGTACTTGCCCTTATGGCACATTCGCCTATAGGAGAATGCCATTCGGATTATGTAATGCACCGGCTACGTTTCAACGGTGTATGATGGCTATTTTTCATGACTTCATAGAGAAATTTATGGAGGTTTTTATGGATGATTTCACTATTTATGGGGCTGACTTTGAAAATTATTTAGAGCATCTTGATGTAGTGCTAGGGAGGTGTGAAAAAACCAACTTAGTACTAAATTTGGAAAAATGCCACTTTATGGTGAGAGAAGGCATTGTACTTGGACACAAAATTTCTGAAAATGGGATAGAGGTCGATAAGGCCAAGGTAGAGGTGATAGAGAAGTTGCCACCCCCGACTAGTGTAAAGGGCATTAGGAGTTTCTTAGGGCATGCAGGGTTTTATCGTCGTTTTATCAAAGATTTTTTGAAAATTGCTAAACCCTTGTCAAATTTGCTTATGAAAGATGCTCCTTTTCATTTTGACAGTGAATGTATGCTAGCTTTTGAAATTTTGAAGCAACGGCTAATTTCAGCTCCGTTAATTATATCTCCGGATTGGAATTTGCCATTTGAATTGATGTGTGATGCTAGTTATTTTGCAGTTGGGGCAGTGCTTGGACAAAGGCGAGATAAAGTATTTTGTACAGTCTATTATGCCAGTCATACCTTGACAGGAGCACAGGTTAACTACACAACCACTGAGAAAGAACTCCTTGCAATTGTGTATGCTTTTGAGAAGTTCAGACCATACTTGCTGGGAGCAAAAATCGTGGTGTGGTCAGACCATGCAGCCTTGAGGCATTTGTTTGCAAAAAAAGAATCCAAGCCAAGGCTGATTAGATGGGTGCTGTTATTGCAAGAGTTTGATTTGGAAATCAAGGACAAGAAGGGAGCGAAAAATTTTGTAGCAGATCATTTATCGAGATTGGAGAGTGAACACATTGAAGAAGGGGAAATTTTGGATTCGTTTCCTGATGAACATATATGTGCTTTATTTGCATGTGAAATTTCTGTTCCTTGGTTCGCTAATATAGCCAACTTTCTTGCAGGAGGTTTTATGCCAAAAGACTTTACATGGCAACAAAGGAAGAAGCTGCGAGCTGATGCCAAACATTACATTTGGGACGACCCACACTTATTCCGCTTGTGTGCCGATCAAGTAATAAGAAGGTGCATTTCAGATGGAGAAAAAGGAGAAATCATTAAGGCTTGTCATAGTGGGGAAGCTGGTGGCCATCATGGGCCAAATCGGACGGTATCAAAAATTTTATCTTCTGGTTTTTATTGGCCTACCATGTTTAAAGATGTTCAAAGTTTTGTGAAAACATGTGATAGATGTCAACGGGTAGGAAATATTTCTAAGAAAGATGAAATACCGTTAACCAATATGCTTGAAGTAGAATTATTTGATGTGTGGGGGATAGATTTTATGGGGCCTTTTCCAATATCCTTTGGGTTTGAGTATATATTAGTAGTTGTGGATTATGTGAGTAAGTGGGTAGAAGCCATAGCTACTAAGACGTGCGATGCCAAAATTGTACTAGAATTCCTTAGGAGGAACATTTTCATTAGATTTGGCACGCCAAAGGCCATAATTAGTGATGGGGGCAGGCATTTTGTTAATCATCAATTTACTGCCCTATTGAAAAAATTTGGTGTGAGGCACAAAATCACCACCCCATATCACGCTCAAGCAAATGGACAGGTTGAGGTTTCTAATAGAGAACTCAAAATAATCCTAGAAAAGACTGTAAATTCATCTAGGAAGGATTGGTATTTGAGGCTGGATGAAGCTTTATGGGCCTATAGAACCGCATTCAAAATGCCTATAGGGTTATCACCGTTTAAGCTAGTCTATGGTAAATCATGCCATCTCCCTGTCGAACTTGAACACAAAGCTTATTGGGCAACTAAATTTCTTAATTTTGATCTTAAGAGTGCAGGTGAGAAGAGACTTCTCCAGATGAATGAGTTGGAAGAATTACGATTCTGGTCATATCAACAAGTAAAGAAGTATAAGGAAAATACAAAGAAATGGCACGACAAGAAATTGGTCAGGAAGGAATTCACTCCAGGTATGAAAGTTCTTTTATATAACAGTCGATTGAGGTTATTTCCTGGAAAATTGAAGTCGCGATGGACGGGACCATTTGAAGTTGTAAGTGTGACTGATTTTGGAGCTATCACGATCTGAAAGCACCCTGGGAGTGAGGAGTTTAAGGTAAATGGCCATCGATTAAAGCCCTATTTTGAGAACCGCGTTGAAATTACAGCGGTGACCATTACTTTAGAGGACGAATAAGGTGAGTTCAAAGTCTAGCTGAGACTCAAAATCAGAACTAAAATAATTTCTAACCTTATCCTCTTTTGTTTTAATTTATGAAGTCTAGTTATTTTCATTTTGTAGGTCATTCATATTTTTATTTAGTGGTTTATTAATTTTTAAACAAAGTGTTAAACGTTTTGGAGTACTTGGGTGTAATTGTTGGTTGTTTAAATGTTAAGTTTTTCTAAAAAACTCGTTTTACACGGCGGTGAGGAATCCTCATACCGCCGTGTGAATCGTGCATTTTCATACCTGATTCCAGTGGCATTTTACACGGCGGTGAGGAAACATCATACCGCCGTGTAAAGCGTGATTTAAAAAATTGTCTGATTCCAGTAGCGTTTTACACGGCGGTATGGTATTTCCATACCGCCGTGTAAAACGAAAAACCCTGTTTTAAAATACCCAGTCCGCCAGTTTCTTTTAGGCATTTTTAAACACAAAAATTCCCTCTCTCGCCTCTCTCTACCCGATACCCAACGTTTGTGAAAGCCCTTGTTTTTAATTTGGTTAAATCACAATTCAAGAACATCTTTTGCACATCTGATCAGCTTTCCTTCAATTCAAGTAAGTTCCCTTCATTCTTTTCTTCTTATTTTTCATTTCTTACCTTGGTTTCTTCTTCTTAATTCTGTTTCTCTGTTGGTCTAGGGTTTAGGTATTTTTCAATTCCTTTTCTCTTAATTCTTTCTTTCTTTAAGAAATAAGTAGATTCTATGTGTTAATTTTCAATTAATGGTTGGATTTTGTGTTTTAAATTTCAATTGGGGGCTGGTTTGGTGTTGTATTCCTTTAATTTTTGTTTTATTCCGAAAATTGGGGGCTGGATGTATGTTGCATTTTTTTGATTTGTGTGCTATGCCTTAAATTGGTGATTTAATTAGTGTTTTATTCCCTTAAATCATGTTGTGTTGTTTAATAGATGGATTGCTTGATGATAATTGAAAGAATTGTGGGTAACAATTGATTGAGAGATGCTGTTTTTATTCACAAAAATTGGTGCCCACCAAGTGTTTGACAAAGTGCTTGAATGAGTGTTATTTAACCTTTCTATGTCAGATAGTTGCTGTCATTATTGGGAAATCTTTTGGCTTTCATATACCATGCCATATATTTGTTTCATGCTGTGATTAACATTTGAGTGGACAATTAAGAATGTGAACTATATGGCGGTAAGATGATGTAATGCGAATGCTGTGATTTTCCCATTCTATCTCTTTTGTGCATTTGCTGCTAAGGGAATTAGGGGGTGCATTGTTATCATAAGTGCTGGCCTTTGCAATTGTTAAAGTTTATCATTGAGGCATGGAAGTCTTAATGTTCTGCAAATTATTTTTAGCTCAATTTCACCTCACCTACTATTTTGTTGAAAATTTAAGCCATTGTTTGTCCCTTCTAATTGTGTTTATCTATTGATGCAGTGGCTCCAAAAAGATCTAGAATGGACCAGGCATCATCTTCTCGGGACAGCTCAATACCCACTTGGGTCCCAACCAGGTGCCACACCGCATACCAATGTCTAACAGAGGCAACATTCCTGCCCTCCACCTTTCTAGATGTTGATTCACTACAGAGTTTGGGGATAAATGAAGAAATCAATGAGTTGATTGCTGGGATAGGGTGGACAGATTTTTTTCAGAAAAATGAGAGAGTTCATTCGAAGTTGACTCGGGATTTCCTTGCAACCGTAGATTGCAAGATTGATAATGACGATGAGGAAGACCCCGGAGAGGTAACATTTTGGTTGAACAAGAGGAAGTATACATTGACATTTAATGAGTTCTCAGAAGCCCTTGGTTTTCCGGTGGATGGGGCCCGACATCTTCCCGACGTGAATAAACAGACAATTTGGGCCACAATCCGAGATCCACTCACAGCCACGCAATATGTCACTGGACAGTCCAAGGCACACCATCTGAGGGACCATGCTTTGAGGATCTTACATCGGTTTTTTGCCCTCTCTTTTTATGGACACATTGAGCCTGCTGACGTGGTGAACCAGGCTGAGGCGTTATTTTTACATTGCATGATCCACCAGATCCGATTGAATGGAGCCTATTTTTTATGGAAGAAATTTGAGGACTTACAGGGTAATCCGAAAAAGGTGAAGAAGATTGCGATCGGATGGGTGGTCACAGTTTTTGCTAAGAGAGTAGGCCTTAGCTCATTGGGACCAGATTTGGGAGATAGTAATTCAATAGACTTCAAGATGCTGAAGAATTTGAGGATCATTGTGGATTATCATCATTTTCATGATCAAGTCAGATTGTCCACAAGGGACGAATACCTGCACCTCATTGAAAGGGGTCGAGTACAATTACCAGTAGAAGGGGCTGAAGATGAGGATGAGCAGCCAGAGGAGGCTGCAGGTGCAGCTGCTGCAGGACCCGCACCAGGTATACCAGCCTATGACTTCTCTCAGCTTACTGCCCATTTTGAGGCTTTGCAGACTGGACAGGCTCAGATAAATTCTCGCTTAGATCAGTGGGAGAGCTTCATGGAGGATACCCATGCTGAACATGTTCAGCTTATGGGACGCTTAGATATGCATGAGCAGCAGTTAGCCATGCAAGCATAGAGTTTGGCAAGGTTGGAGGATTCCATTTACCTATCTCGGCAGGAGCAGGAGCAGTTTTACCAGACCATGCGGGATCGCTTTCCTCCACCACCACCTCCACAATGAGTGACATAAATTTTTGGGAGTTTTTCTGATTATCTATTCTGTTCACTCATGACTTCTTACTTTTTATTTTATTTTTTTAGATTTTTTTTTGGTTTGTTTACTTGCTTGGGACAGCAAGTTTTTAAGTGTGGGGTAGTGCATTAATTGGTCTAACTTGAATATTGTCTAACCCTACAGTACTTTAGTCTAATTTTACTTTAGTTTAATTTTCAGCACTTTAGATATAAGTTGTGATCTATTTACACTTGTGCATTTTGTTTTCATAATTTGTGTTTCTTGTTTTATGTTATGTGTTTCGAATTTACTTGAGTTGTGTTGTGGTTGAATTGTTGTGGTTAATTTGAACTTTTTAATTTTCCTCATGATTAGTTTAGCAAAATTTTAATTTGATTATTCCAGCTTAATTTTCAATTTTGAAAAGGTTATTTAGAGCATTTAGTTAGCAAGAGAGTAATTTTCTGTTTAAGAGTTTTTTTTCCTAACATTGTTCAAACTAGAGCATACAATTAAAAATTTCCAATATTTTGCATTCAGGCCAGTTTTTACAAGACGAGAAAAATCAGTCATGAAATCTCTTGATCAGAAAGTTTTTAGAGCACTAGAACCTTCCTCATTGCCCTTCGATATAACAATTAAGGCATGAATTTTGACATGATTTAGGCATCTTTCTTTGTTAAGTCACTTTAAATAAACTTTCTCCTACCTATGGAATTAACTACCCTTGTTAGCCAATTTTGAGCTTAATTGAGTATGCTAAATGCGTATTTCGAAAATTTTCTTGTTTGCACAACTTATTATTACCATTAATCCTAAAAAGCCTTTAGCTTACCCTTATAGGAGAGCTGGCCACTCTAGGATTGTGGGGGGGTGCTGTTGGGAAGTTTGGGTGATTGAGTTCAGGTGTTGGTGTGAATGAATTTCAATTTAATTGGCAAGAGTAAGTTAGATTGAATTTTTTAGTAAGTTGGAAAGAAAAGAAAATGAAGATGAAGATAATACCCTTTGTGATTTGGTATGAAATTTGGAGCTGATTATAAGTTACTGAAATATTCAAGTGTGGGGTTGTTTATCTCTCTATTTAAATAAAATAAAAAAAAATTCAAGTGTGGGGTATCCTCTATTGTAAAATAAAATGTTTGGATGGTCAGGATTGAGAAGGAAATTTCATCTTCTCATTTTCTTCGAAATTTTTTTTCATGGGAAGTAACTAAGTCTTGGCAACTTTGGTTAATTTGGAAGTAGGTTATGGAAAAATGTTATTGGGTAGCGGTAATAGTCGGTAGAGTGGCTGAATCTTTGTTGATTTTCTAAACTCTTCTTGTTAGCCATCACCGGTCAAACCTTGCATTACAACCTGTATAAGACCTAATGATCATTTTTATGTCTTGATTTGTTCAGTGGAGATGACCTTCGGGTTCCGGTACCAAAGGAGAGGCCTATGGTGTTTCTAGTGTTTCAATTGAGAAACCAGATGTGCATTCTTGTACTAACTTACTTGGTTATTGATTGATTGGTGCTGAATTTTAATTTTGAACATTATTAAAACTTTGGTTTTCGCCTTTGCACACACACACCGGAAATTTAATTGTATTATCTTCTTTTGAGTTTTGTTAGAGCATGGATTTCTCTCAAATGGAATTTACTAAGTGTTTTCTTGGTGTTTTGAATTTCCTTTTTCTTGCTTGAAAATTGAGAAAGTTGGAATTGAAGAGGTATTTTACTCGAGGGCGAGAAAAAGCTAAGTGTGGGGTATTTTGATAAGTTCAAAATATATGTTGTTTTTATATGAATTTCCAGCTTACTTTTGAGTTTAGAAGTTCCTATTTCAGTATATTTTTGTTAAAGTTTTATTAGATATTGTCTGATATACTAAAGTGAGATTTTATGTTATTTTTGGCGTTTTTAGGTAGTTTACACGGCGGTATGAGGATTCCTCACCGCCGTGTGAAATGAAAATAAAACACTGGAGCAGAAGGGTATTGCACGGCGGTGAGGAATCCTCATACCGCCGTGTACCACGAGAATCAGCACTTACGTAAGGTTCTACACGGCGGTGAGGAATCCTCATACTGCCGTGTAAGGCGTAAAAATTCCAAAAATTACGGCACTGGACAAGGGGAGCAAAACTTCAAGATTGTTGACCAGAGGCCATTTACACGGCGGTGAGAGACTCTCATACCGCCGTGTAACCTACTTATGAACAAAATCTTCACAAAATCAAAGATTTCAGGCCACCTTTTGACTTTGAACGGTTATTTAGGGACTGAAGTTAGACATTTAAGAGGGGGGATTTTTTCTGGGAACGGGAGGACATTTATTTTCTCTGCAACTTAAGTTGAAATTTTTCATATAGTTTTAGAATTAATTTAGGCTGTTGTTATTTAAATCTGGGAGGAATAATCAGAGATAGTTGAAGGTTATTATTCATTTTTGAAGTTTTGAGAACAGATTGAACGGGAAGAACATCAATTTTATTGTTGTAAGAATTTCATTTCCAGATCTCAAATGGGTAATATCAACTTCTCTCTATTTAATTCAGTTTTTATTTCAATTATGAGTGAGTAGTTCCTTTTCTTGTTAAGGGATGCCTTGAATCCCTGATAACCATGTGAATGCTTTGTGTGGATTGATTTATGCATATGCTTCAGTTTTATCTTCTCTGAATTAATTTGTTTGTTATTGAAATTAATGCAAGTTTGAGATTGATATACTGTGATAATCTTTTACTGTAATTCGTTTCATGAACTTACACATACTCTGTTCTATTTCTATCGATCTTCATGGATTTGATGAATCCGGGATGGTAGTTAAATCTGTGGATCTCTATTTTAATAGGTTCAGAATTGTAGAAGATAATTGAGTTTTGATATCTGAATCCGGGATGGTAGGATCATCTAAGCTTAGGACTTAAGACCTATTTCGATGCTAATATATGTGCTAAATCAGGGATGGTAAGTACATGTGTTAGAGAAGCTGGATCCAAAAAGCAGGCTATGGTATAGGCTAGGTTGTTCACTGATTTGCATATGTGATTGATGAGTTTGAGTATTTACATGGCACTATTAGGGAGGATGGGTATTCCTTGGCAGGATCTTTTAGTTATTTCATCAAATCTGTATTGGTATTAAGTCTGTTAATATTCTTTAATTAGTTATTTTATCAATTACAGTACTTAATTTTCACCTTAAATAATTCATCACATCAAACAATTGGGAATTCTTTAGCATACATTTAAATGCCAAAATTTACGCAACTCAGTCCCTTGGGTTCGATAACTTGTGATCTTAATTATACATCACTATATTACTTGTCGATTCAGTACACTTGCTGAGGTCGCGTCATTAATGTATCCTTGTCATATAAGCCAAGTTGAAATAATATTCCAATTCATTCTCTCAACATGAATTAGAGTGCCTAAAACATACATTTATAATTGTAACTCTTAATTCTCATTAATAAGTTAGTTAATTATACATGCATATTTCAAGATTCATTAACAACGTATTCATCTAACATTTTGATCTCTTAAGTAATGTTTCAATGATGAAATTCTATTAGTTTTAAGTAGGAATTTATCTCTCAACTAAATTCTTACTTATTATGATCATACATCAAATACTAAGAGAAAATTCTACAAACAAGAATACTATATTGATATGAATAATAAAATGTAACATTTAAGATTCAAGTTCCTAAAACATCATTAAAAATTTACAAAGAAGAAGTAGAAGTTAGAAGTTAGAAAAAGGAGATCTCTCAACCCATTTTCTCTTCACAAAATATGTTCTTCTCCTATGCTTGTTGTCTTCTCCTCAAAACATTAAAGCAAACTTAAGAATTTACAACTATAGAAAAACTATTCTCTCTAACTTACAGAAAATCTTAAATTAATTCATATATATGTTCTCTTTACAAATAAATTTTATATATATATATCTTTTAAAACTTATGTCCTTTGAAATACCGCTTCAAAAGAGTTGTAAAAGTTAGTAGAAAGGTTTGACTCTTAAAAATAACTGCCCAACTGTAGACACCGGGTCTTGAGGCAGTCCAGGTCAGAGTTACCCGATGAAGAGATCCACGTTGGTTTCCGGACAAATAGATGGAATTCGAACGTTTTTGTCTTTCGGTTTCACAAGGATTAAAATATTTTTCTCTATAGCGTGAGGTTTTGAAAGAGTTTGGGAGATTTTGCTTGAAATTGGAAGTTTTGCTCCAAAGATGGGATGGCCATCTGAGTAGGGACGCCTGTCTCTAATTGGGGCGATCCCCGTCTCTATGCATAGTAGGGATGGCCCATCTGTAGCTAGGGACAGACACGTGTCTGAGTAGGGACGCCCGTCCCTAGTCCCGCATTACGGCCCGTCTGTAGCTAGGGACGAACACGTGTCTGAGTAGGGATGTCCGTCCCTAGTCCCGCGTTTTGGCCCGTCTGTATCCAAATTTCCACACGTGCCCTTAGTAGGGACGCCCGTCGGTAGTTGTAGGGATGCCCGTCGGTAGTGGATCTAATCAGATAACGCCGGATTTGATAAAATTTAATCTCAAATCTTTCAAATGGGGATAAGTTTTGGTTAAAAATTGAATTTTAAAACTCCTTTTAAAATTCAAACTTTAAACTGATGCTTATCTTATTTTATCTCCAAAAATTCTATAAATTGGGAAGTAAAATTCATTATTGGGGGTTAGAAAATTTGACAATTTTTTGTGAGGAAAGTGACAAATTTTTGAGAGATTGGATTTTTTTAGAAAAGGATTTTTGTGAGAAATTTACAAAAGATCTATGAAATCTCTGTTTATTTTCAGAATTTTATTTGATAAAAATTCTTCCAATTAATTGATTTACTCGAATTTTTCTTGCGAATTAAGCCAACTTGAGTTCACGAAATTTATTCATTTCCATCAATACAGCTAATTCAAACACTCGGTCACTATCAAATTTTCAAAAAGGAAAAATACAAATTTTCTTGCTTTGATCTATTTTTATTTGATCCTTGTGGAGCGTGCGGGGACCGAAATCATCCGATATTCACCCAAAAAGGTAAAATCCGAGTGTAATCATTATGGATTAATACTTGTGTGATTTAATTAACTTATATTAATTGTTTTCAATTTTTTTACCCTTTTTTTATTTTAACTCATTTATTTTAAAAGTTTTCCTATTATTTTCTTTTTCTTTACTTTATTCACCAATTTCGACACTGACATGTTTATTCCTATGAGTTATTTTCTGACCATTTGGATTTGGAGTTGTAAATGATGATGGTCGAGCCAATCTGAGGATTTCCATACGGGTTCTTTCTTCACTCTTGCCTTTTATTCATGTTATTATTAAGATTATTTCAATGTCGTTAAAGTGAAAAGGGCCAAATATTTTATAGTAATTAATTTGGGGTTTTCTCGAGAGCTGTGGACCAACGTCCTATTTTTAACCAACAAAATTGACACCTTTCAAAAAAATCAGTTTGTAACAAATATGCATGGCAGGACCAATGTCCTCACTCCAAATGAATATCCCGATTTTTGTATGATTTATATATTATTTTTTTCAATGGGGGTTGTATTCCGCCCCTAGTTTTATTGTAATTTATTTTGAGAATGTTTATTTTAGTAATGTTTTACTTATTGCTTTTGACGTGAATGATTGCGCCTTAATTAAATGCATCGTGTGGAAAGTTGGTGAAACAATGAATTCAAAACTTAATCATAATATTGATCAAGGTACAAATAAATGAGAAGTCCCGAACTCACTCTGGTCTTTGGAGGCTCAATGAGGCGAGAGGTCTAGGACTTCCAAGACACCTCTTGAGTCTCACCAAATGACTTAAATTTACAATCCTAGGCTCCAGGGGGTAGAGGCTGAGACCTCCAAGATCTCTCTGGCTTGCCCAAGATGGATATGTATGCGCCGTCTTAGGCTCACTGAGGCTAGATGACCCTTCCCAATGTTCTGTTGGGTGGCGACTCCAAGAAACCTCATTGTTGCCCAAAATAGACGCACCTGTAAATATCTTACAAGTTTTATGAACCTTTCCTGATCGCCCTAAAGCGGGCCCTCGGGAGGCTACGAGGTTCGGCGCGCGTCACACCAACGGTCATCACTGTCGCGCTCGCGACAGTACACGAATTTCACTTCCTTAACTTTTTCTACTGGCGTTGACTCCCTTATTCTTCCATGCATTGTTCCGCTCGCGATGCCTTCGCACCTGCTACAGAACGCGGCATTCTTTGTTTTGCTCTTTTCTTCTGCTCTTCCTTCCTTCTTCTCATCCTCCTTAGGTTGCACTCGCGGCTAATATCGCTTCCGTGATAGAGACTATATTTCCTTGCTTAGTTTGCTCCTTTTTCCAATATTTTTTCCATTTCCTTCTATAGTCGCACAACGTAAACAAACCATAAAACATACCTAATTCTAACAAAATTAACCACAACTAAGCATGATTTTAATCACAAAACACTAACTAAATATGAGCTATTTAGGCTCATATCAGGCAAGAAAAATAGAGCCATGGGCATATAAAAGGTGACCGATGGGACCAAGAAAGATAGAGCAACGAGCATCTAAAAGGTGACTGATGGGAGGAAGGAGGTTTCCTCGATGGCCAATCTCTCGCTTGAGCGACGGCCGTCAATGGGGGCTTCTTCTCGTCGATGATCACCAGAACCCAAAAATAAGAGAGAAACTCCATAGATGCATGTTTAGAGCTCCAATTTCACATTCTGTACATATTTCTTAGCTCAAAGCCACCAAATAATATTAGAATTAGTTCACATAGAAGGTTTATAAACAATAATACAAATTAACCAAATTTATTTCAATTAAAATATGCATATCACATCATATTCTTGAGGTTAAAGCATGATTAAGCCAATCGTAATCTAGAATGTTTACCCTCAGAACTTGGATCTCTGGAGAGTGATGAAACCGTAAGTTCTCACCTTGAACTCCACACAATCAAATTAAGAAAATAATGAGAAAATCACTTTATCGCTCTATTTTCTCTAAGAATTCAAAGACAATGAAAATTGGATCAAACCAAAAAAAAGAGAATTAATTTCTTTTCCTCAACCTTTGATTTTTGAAAAACATTTTTTGAAAGAAAAAGTGAAAAAGAAAATTTAAAATCTAGGAAAAATGTTTTTGCTCCTCCCTCAAAAACCATAATCCCTTTTTAGGTTGGAAATCATCTTAATTTATAGGCATCCTTGCACTTGAAAAACTGGATTTCAGAAAGATTTGAGGAGGAAAATTAGTAATTTTGAAATCAAACCCCTAAAATCGTTCAACAAATGTAGGAAATCCGATCCTAGATCCTTAAAATCAACATTCCAGATTTCTTATAGAAGGAAATTTAGAAATGCAATACCAGATCACGACCGACGGGTGTCACTCAAACGAGCGATGGCCATCGCTCATCAAAATAAACTGAGTACTAAGCTTACCCTTCGATAGTCCAACCTTCTGGGAGTGGGCATCCCTTTGAGCGATCGACGGATATCGGTTGTTCAGTAGGCCATCCTTTTTAAGGAAGGCTTAAATGGGTGTCTTTCACTGGAGCGATGGGCGTTATTCGCTAAATTGCCTACCTGAGAAGGAGGGAATGACAGGCATCCCTCGCCATCATGATGGGAGTCACTCATCATAGCGATGGGCGTCCCTCATGAGGGATGACCCATCATGAGGTCTATCCTCCGCACGGAATGGCCACCTCATGTAATGACCCGAATTATACCTTAAAAGGATTTATAGTATTATTGCTTTATAAGGGTACAAAAGTAAAGGGTATAAGTGGGAGTACATAGGTAATTGGGGGCATAGTTAAAAAAAAAGGTAAAGTTATTTGAAAGAGGGAGTGAAGTGAGGGACTAAGTGGAGATAAGTTAAAGGGCTAGATGTGAAATTTAGAGAGTAGTGGAGTAGAATCCATGTGTAAGAGGAGGGCTTTGCCAACACCATCCCTTATATACATATATAAGGGATGAGTGAAGGCAGATTTGCCCCACTTTTGCATGTGTAATCCGGCCTCTCTATTGCTGCTCTCTCCCTCTCTTTGTTCCTCTTCCTCTTTTGCTTCTTTATATGTTTGATGTTCAAGAGGCTGGTTTGGTTTGAAGTGGTTTCTATGAGAAGCTAAGAAGGTAAGTGTGGTTTGAAATTTGATATTTTCTTCTTCTACTCCATTCTTATCATGTATTATGAGTTGGTAAATACTGGATTAAGTGTGTGAATTTGATTGTTGGTGTAAGAAGCTATGGAGAAGAGGAAAGAGAAAGGCAAGGAGAAGGTTTGATCTTGAAGAGAAGTGATTCAAGCTGCTTTTGAGGTTGGGATCGTGTGATTTTCCTATTTAATGTACTTGTATTGAGTTGGATTTGTACTTAATTTCTTATAGATACATGATTGGGTTTATGTGTTACTTTTTGATCAAATGCATGTGTTGATTATTGAGACATGGCTATTTGAAGTTCTGCTATTAGATGCATATTTTAGCAGATGGTAAATTTGGTGAGCTTTAAATTAGTTCAGTAGCTCTTTTAGTAGTTAAAGTTAACCTTGCTTTTGTTGCATGTTGAGTATGTTATAGATTTTGCATGTTAAGTGCTAGTTTATGATTATAATGTTTGATAGTCATCTTGGTATATATTAGTATTTGATTGTGTTAGCAATGAAATAGAGCTTAGTAGTGTATATGATATGGTTTTGGAAGTTATGCAAGTTAGTATAGGTTAGTACATGAAGGTATGCACATGTGAGTTGTGTAGCTTGAAGGTCGAGCACATAGTTCAGTTTTGTTACGGGCGCAATAGGGGTCGCGAGCACCACAAAATGCTCCTTGGGTGAGGTTTGCATTGCCAACCTTTGTCGTGAGTGCGAGTTCGGTAGTTGGTTTGCTCTGTCGAGCCTTGTCGCGATCGCAATAGAAGCTACTTTAGCTTTCGATCGCGAGTGTGACTTTGCTCGCGAGCGTGACGACTGTGATTGTTGGGTTCTGTCGCTAGCGCGACAATACCCAGAGTTTGTATATAATTATTTTATCATATTCTAAGTGTAATATTTCATTGGATTGTGTGACCTTGAATAGTAAAGTTATATTTGATTGCATAAATGAATGTTTGAATCGATGAATGTTTGAATCGTATGCTTGATAGTTTGCTTAGCTATTACATGAATTGAGTTGATATGCAACAGTGGTTTGGAGACTTGTGCAAATGTAAAGTATATATATTAGTGAATATTATTTTATATAAACCCTGAAGGATTCATAGTAGTGGATAGATAAGCATGCTTATAAAGGGCTAGAGTTGGCCCGTTTGGATCTAGAGCTTGATGCCTTTGGGTATCTATATGATTTGGGACTTTGGTCTTTAGATGTTTGATACTGCTAGTTAGTATCTAGAGCACTTGTATCCACCACTAATGTGAATTCAGGCTAGAGTTATTGTATGTTTGTGTATGAGCAAGTAAAGTTATGATCTATCATATGTATATGTGTGACGCACGCCGAACCCCAAGGAGACCCCGAAGACCTGCTTTTAGGGCTTTCGTGATGAGGTTCATGGAAACTTGCAAGTGAAATTGCAAGGGCGTCTATTTCGGGCAACAAGGAGGTTTCATGGAGTCGCCACCCAATAGAACATTGGGATAGTTCATCTAGCCTCAGTGAGCCTAATACATCGCAGCTATGTCCATCATAGGCAAGCCGGAGGTGTCTTGGAGGCCCCACCCTAACATTAGGATGGCCCTCTCGGCCTCACGCTTGGGCAAACCAGAGGTGTCTTGGAGGCCCCACCCTAATAGAACATTAGGATGGCCCTCTCCCCTCGTGGCGCCTAGGACTGTGCAAATTGAGCCTTTTTACGGGACACAAGAGGTGTCTTGGAGGCCCCATCCCAATAGAACATTGAGATGGCCCTCTCGCCTCGTTGAGCCCAAAGACTAGAGATGGTTCGAAACTTCTCATTTATTCATACCTTGGTTAAATTACAGTTAAGTTTTGAATTTTAAGATTTCATCCCTTTTCTCATACATTTTAAATGTAGTTTAATAGAGCGCATATCAATCACATGTATAAAAGCGATAAAAAGTAAGATTAAAATAAAGTAGAAAGGAAATAAAATAAGCTACAACAAACCTAGGGCCGGAATACAACCCCCAATATAAAATAAATGTAAATCATGCATAAAATGGGGTATTTATTAAGAGTGAGGACATTGGTCCTCGCATGTATAATTAAAGAAAATAATTTTAAATTGACAATTTGTTTGGATAAAAAACTAGGATATTGGTCCTATTTTATTAGAAAAAATTTCAAGTTTAATTAATAGAAATATTTTTGTGTGATTTTTAATTAAACGTGCATAAAATAAATGATTTTATTAATAATTACATGACAAATAAATTAAAATAACAAATAAAGGAAAATTGACAAATATAATAAAAATAACCAATCTCCGGATCTCGTCATTCGCTTGCAAATGTGCTCAAACAAGGAAGAATAAAGATTAAAACAGAAAAAAAAACACAAACTAAATTAATGTTAGTATTAAATCAAGAAAATTAATTAAACACATAAAAGCAATAAATGATAAATTAGAATAAATAAAATATGCATTATGGATGACAAATAAATTAAATGACATATTAAAATAAATAGTATTAACATATTAATAAATTAACACTAATAATAATAATAATAATAATAATAATAATGATGATGATGATGATGATGATGATGATAATAATAATAATAATAATAATAATAATAATAGAAATGAAGAATAAAAAATTAAATAAACAAACCAAAAAAGAATATTAGAGATGTTAAATCTATATATAAAATCACATAAAATAAATAAAAACACAATAAATATAAATATCTACATTATTACTAATTAAATATGAACAAAAATAAATAAATAAAATAAAATTAAGATATCGAGTCTAGAATGTTTACCCTCAGATTTTGGATTCGATGGAATAGAGAAGATGATTGATTTTCTTGATTCGATTCACAAAATAGAAATAAGAATAATAAAAATTGGAATTTTATTCCAAAAGAAAATTGATTAAAAATATAGAAGAAAAGAAATTAATTCTCAAGAACAAAAAATGATTTTATTTGTATCAAGAAAATTTCTAGGTTAAAAATTGGATTTTTAACCTAAGAATTTTATTTGGAGAGAAAAAAGTTAAGAAAAATGTAGAGAGAATTCTTAGAGAAGAAAAGAAGAAGAAAATGAAAATTTTGATGTAAAATGAACTCTCCTTCATTTTCTTTCCCAAATTTTATTTTTAAATGAACAAAAATGAAAAAAAAAATTAATTAGGGAAGAAAATAGGATTTTTAATAAAATTCCCTTAATTATGGTGTAACAAAGGAAGAAAACATTCAAAATCCCGAAATAAGGGAGAAAAAAGTCAAAAAATTGAAGAAAAAACGAAAAAAAAAAAAGGAAAAAAGGCATTTTCGGTGAATCAGGGGCGATTGGCACCCGTCGACGAGCGCAACCGGCGTCGGTCGTGCACGCTGGGCGCGCAGCAGTGAGCGACGCGCGCTGGCGCTTGCTGCCTCACCGATACTTGCAAATTTTTTTTTTTTTAAATTTAACTAAAAAACTACAATTTCTAAACCCCATTTTTCAAAATAAATTTTTAAAATATTTTTATTATTTTTTATTTTAAAATGCAAATTTGACAAGAAAATCATGACTTTCAACCTTTTTGCCCGTTAATAGGCAGTTTATCATCATTGGGTAACTCTGATCTAGGCTGACTCAGGACCCAGTGTCTATAGTTGCCCCCAATTTTGGGGAAGCTAGTGCACTAGTGTCTAGGTGAGCGAAAACTCAAAATAAAGAAGGAAAGAGACACATACCTGAGGCAGAAATCTTTTCGAACTGGGTGATGCTGTTGTGGTGGTCGTCGTCATGTTGTCGGCATGTTATCCTGTGTTGAAGCAGTAGTGTTGTGATCGTGCTAACCCTGCGTAGAGTGGTAGTGCCGTCATCGTGCTAACCCTTCTGAAGTGGTAGTGCCGTGGTCGTGCTAACCTTAAATGGTAGTGCCGGCATTGTGCTAACCCTTCTGAGTTGTGAAGCGATAATGCCGTGATCGTGCTAACCTCCATGGAGTGGTAGTGCAGTCATCGTGCTAGCCCTTCTGAAGTAGTAGTGTCATGGTCGTGCTAACCTTTCGTAGAATGGTAGTGCCGCCATCGTGCTAACCCTTCTGAGTTTGTGAAGTGGTAGTGCCGTGATCGTGCTAACCATCCGTGGAGTGGTAGTGCCGTCATCGTGCTAACTCTTTTGAAGTGGTAGTGCCATGGTCGTGCTAACCTTTCGTAGAATGGTAGTGCTGCCATCGTGCTAACCCTTCTGAGTTGTGAAGCTATAGTGCCGTGATCGTGCTAACCCTCCGTGGAGTGGTAGTACCGTCATCGTGCTAACACTTCTAAAGTGGTAGTACCGTGGTCGTGCTAACCTTCCGTTGAATGGTAGTACAGTCATCCTGCTAACCCTTCTGAGTTTGTGAAGTGGTAGTGTCGTGATTGTGCTAACCATCCGTGGAGTGGTAGTGGCATGATCGTGCTAACCCTTTTGAAGTGGTAGTGCCGTGGTCGTGCTAACCTTCCGTAGAATGGTAGTGCCACCATCGTGCTAACCCTTCTGAGTTTGGGAAGTGGTAGTGCCGTGATCGTGCTAACCTTCCGTGGAGTGGTAATGTTGTCATCGTGCTAACCCTTCTGAAGTGGTAGTGCGTGCTAACCTTCCATAAAATGGTAGTGTTGCCATCATGCTAACCCTTCTGAGTTGGTGAAGTGGTAGTGCCATGATTGTGCTAACCCTCCGTGGAGTGGTAGTTCCATCATCGTGCTAACTCTTCTGAAGTGATAGTGTCGTGGTCGTGCTAACCTTCTGTAGAATGGTAGTGCTACCATCGTTCTAACCCTTCTGTGTTGTGAAGCGGTAGTGCCGTGATCGTGCTAACCCTCCATGGAGTGGTAGTGCCGTCATCGTGCTAACCCTTTTGAAGTGGTAGTGCCGTGGTCGTGCTAACATTCCATAGAATGGTAGTGTCGCCATCATGCTAACCCTTCTGAGTTTGTGAAGTGGTAGTGTTGTGATTGTGCTAACCATCCATGGAGTGGTAATGCCATCATCGTGCTAACCCTTCTAAAGTGGTAGTGTCGTGTTCGTGCTAACCTTCCGTAGAATGGTAGTGCCGCCATCATGCTAACCCTTTTGAGTTTGTGAAGTGGTAGTGCCGTGATCGTGCTAACTCTCCGTGGAGTGGTAGTGTTGTCATCGTGCTAACCCTTTTGAAGTGGTAGTGTCGTGGTCGTGCTAACCTTCTGTAGAATGGTAGTGCCGCCATCGTTCTAACCCTTCTGAGTTTGTGAAGTGGTAGTGCCGTGATCGTGCTAACCCATCATGGACTGGTAGTGCCATCATCGTGCTAACCCTTCTGAAGTGGTAGTGCCGTCATCGTGCTAACCTTCCGTAGAATGGTAGTTCTGCCATCGTGCTAACCCTTCTGAGTTGTGAAGCGGTAGTGCTGTGATCGTGCTAACCCTCCGTTCAGTGGTAGTGCCGTGCTAACCCTTTTTAAGTGGTAGTGTCGTGGTTGTGCTAACTTTCAGTAGAATGGTAGTGCCGCCATCATCTAACCCTTCTGAGTTTGTGAAGTGGTTGTGCCGTGATCGTGCTAACCATCCGTGGAGTGGTAGTGCCATTATCGTGCTAACCGTTCTGAAGTGGTAGTGCCGTGGTCATGCTAACCTTCCGTAGAATGGTAGTGCCGCCATCGTGCTAACCCTTTTGAGTTTGTGAAGTGGTAGTGCTGTGATCATGCTAACCCTCCATGGAGTGGTAGTACCGTCATCGTGCTAACCCTTCTGAAGTGGTAGTTTCGTGGTCGTGCTAACTTTGCGTAGAATGGTAGTGCCGCCATCGTGCTAACCCTTCTGGGTTTGTGAAGTGGTAGTGTCATGATCGTGCTAACCCTCCGTGGAGTGGTAGTGCCGTCATTGTGCTAACCCTTCTGAAGTGGTAGTGCTGTGGTCATGCAAACCTTCCGTAGAATGGTAGTGCCGCCATTGTGCTAGCCCTTATGAGTTTGTGAAATGGTAGTGCCGTGATCGTCCTGACCTCCGGTGGAGTGGTAGTGCGGTCATCGTGCTAACCTTTATGAAGTGTGAAGTGGTGCCCCCTAAGAGCCCTTCGGCTGATTTGCCCCCTGAGAGGTCTTTGACTGATTGCCCCCTGAGATGTCTTTAGTTGATTTGCCGCCCCCTTAGACGTCTTTAGTTCTTCACCCCCTGGGAGGTCTTTGGATGGTTGGCTGCCCCCTGAGAGGTCTTCGATTGATGCTTGGATTAATGGTTGAACTGATGTTTGGATTGATGTCGTCACTCGCCTTTTGTCGGTGTCCGCATCTAATCTTTCTTACTGCAAAACTGAAAAACCAAATATGCAGGAAAAATAGTGAGCATGCACGTGAAATGTATGTGTCATGCAGAAATGCAGGATAAAAACTCATCTAAGTGAGTTTGGAGGCGATAGCCGGGCTGGGCTCAACTGTCTGTAGGATCGATGCTCTTTGGAATTGCTTTTGAATTTCATGCCTTTGGGATTGCGAGGTTCTCATCTGATACCTGTAGTCATTTTTTAAAGGTAGTGCGTCCCTTGTGGATTTTCACACTAGCTTTTCTTAGCGAAAAATGCATTTTTTGCAGATTTTTACATAACCATGTGTCTTATTTTGTCCTAGAATGGACTCAACCCAATCCAGCGGGTTTTTTTTTTAAGAACAGACTGCCTGTTTCCAGATTTTCACCACATCCTTTTGCCTAACTTTTGCTTAGAGCACCAATTACGATTTTCATCTCTAACGGCTTTTTTTTCAGGTTGTCAAGGAGGCTGAAGCTGTTGGCAAAGATCAACATGTACTTATGCTCATGTCATAACTGTATGAGGTTGATTCTTCTCATGATGACGCTGTAAAATTCCCTCTGTAGTTGATAGCATGATAAGTCAGCTGACGGACCCGAGTGGTGCAAGTAGTAGAGGGTAGACAATAGATGACTTTGATCACGCAAAGTGAGCTGCTCTGATCACATCATTGCATAAATGCATGTGTTTCAATTTGATTTCATTAAACATGATCATTATTTCGCATTAATTTTAAAAAATACAAGACCTCAGCTAATTTCGGGATAAATCCTGAAAGCATTAAACTCCTATTATCAATCAGCTCTCTCAGGTTTTTATGATTGAAAATTTTCTCTCAGCCCTTAATTTTTGCCCATAATGCTTTTTTTCTCTAGCAGGACGCCCAATTTTAGCAAGGTCGCCTTTTTCGATTTTCAACCCGCGGGGCATTTATTATTTATTTTTCTCTTTTTTTTTAGCCTTTGCCATGGAACCTCCTTCAGTCAGTCGGTGTCGATTGGTTTTTGCTTTCATCTCCGTTAGCTGGGGTGGCTACTTCTTCTGACGGTGGTTCTTTTTAGCATCAAAGTCTTGTTCTTGGCACTTGTGCAAATGGCTGAGGTAGTAAGTTTCTTCGCTTGGATTTTGCCCGTGAAAGTCTGTATCTTCCTTTTGTTAGCTTTGGTGGCTCGATTTTTGAAGTTGCCTTTAATGGTTAAGATGGAGTTGTACGTTGGCCTCAAATGGTTCAGGACAAAACTATGGTTTAGAACAGGACTTTGGTTTTTTGTATTTTTTTTTCTGGTAATGACTTGTCCTCCTAAGTTTTGTTATAAGGGTCCCTGTTGGTCTCATATAATTAAAGGTTAGTCTTGATTGGCTTTGGGGTAAACATCTCAAATGGTTGGGAGGAAAGGACTCCTAAGGGCTTGATTCTAATGAGATATATATTTCTTAAGAAGGCCCAAAGTTTCATCTGTCTAACTTCTAATATAGCCCCTTTAATAAAAGGATTTTGATTTTGCTTGGCTGCACTGTATGCGCCCTAGATGTTGAGGAAGAGGATTGGCTTTTGAAACTTCGCTCGTCGTCATGTTGGCATATTGAGGTAGCATTTTCCCAACAATATCCTTGTCATTCCAAGTCCAGGCAAAGGCCTTTTCATTTTCTTTTTTTTTTGTTACATTATCTCTCAGAATTTTCCTCTCTTCAGGAGTTATATCAGATGCTATCAAGATTTTTGGGTTTTCCAAAGTTTCCAGATTAAATGCAGTGATATTTGATGAGTTAATGTAAATGGTTGTGATCATGTATAGCAAAATCATGAGAAATATAAGCAAACACCATTAATATAATTAAAATGATCAGTACTGTATACACTATTATTGAAAAGCTCAAATATGAAGACAAACATATAAAATTGTCTGAGTGGTTTCAAGCTTAGACTTCATGATTTCTTCCTCAAGATCACCCATTCTCCTCCCCAGATTTGAGAGATTGGACATACCTACTAACTGTGAATGATTTTGATCTTCTGTCTTTCCCACTTATCCTGACGACCATATCAAAAATCTTTTTGATGTATTCTTCAGGCAAAGATTTGAGTCTGCCTCATATTCTGCCCTTGCTTTTTTTTTAAGACTTGTATCTTAGCTGGATCGCACTTTGAAGCGAGTCTCTTACTTCTCCCATGCTCAAATGGTGAAAAAAGTAGAGGTTAGCCCCCGGAATGAATGGCTTGAGGAGGTAGGTTAGCCGGTGATCCTACACTGAAAGTCTCCCCAACTTTGATTGGTTTGACTCGGGTAATAGCAGGTTCTCCAAGTTATCTGTCAAAGGCAGTCATTATAGCGGCCATTTTCACATTAAACACACCTAAAATCTTACTTTCAAACTTCTTTAGCTCATATCCAGCCCCTTAGTAGTCAGGGTACGGGTTGCGTTAGATTATTTTGGTAGGTTGGCCATCTTTAGTTTTGAATTATACTGTGAAGAAGATGATCCATTAATTATTGAGAGTGACTCAGAACCCCAATTAGACACTAATTCCAGCAACTTAAAGAGCAAATTTGTCCTCACTAATCGACCGTCGGCACCTCTAATCCACTTAGATGAATCTATGATGGCTGAAAATTTTAACTTGTTAGAATGATGCATGAATGACATATACAATGCATGATAGTGTGTTATGCAGCATTTACAATCACATACAAGCGAGTAGATCCTTTCAACCTTATCACTCCCACACACGAGATAATGCGGTCTCTTTCCTAGGTGGGTTTGATCCATGGGTTAACATGGAACCCAATAGGCGCGTATGGTGCACGGTAGAAAACCGGCAGCATAACATCTCTTATCTAATATGCATACATATGAGTTTTGGCCTTTATGTATTTAAACATTTCAACTAAATTAAGATGGGCTCACCGAGGCATGAAAGCCTTTGATAAAAGACCATTTAATTTTGTTGATTTTGTTCAATATATAATGGCCCACATAGCAAGCATCGTATTAAGGTACATTTTACCTAGCGGAAGTATCAATTGCAATTACATGAGCTTTGGTCAAAGGTGATGATACTTTAGGGCTACCCAAGCATGGTCCCTGCTAACGGGTGTAGTTCATCACGAGCATAACGACCAATCGGGTCTCCATTTGATATACCATGATTGTATGAGGCTTGGGCTGGTGATTATCCTTAACACTTCCCTACATTGAGTGAACATAGGGTTGTGCTTCGGGAATGCACCGGGGTAAGAATAGGGACCAAACTAGCATAGTTCTAAGGCTCTAATGAAATGCAATGCAATTTCGAAAAGGGATAAATTTTTTTAATTAAAACTCAATTATAATTTTTAACCAATGTACTTTCGAATTGAAGTCTCTTATGTCCCCAGTGGAGTCACCATTGTGACGTGTGCCGAACCCTAGGGGGGCCCCTAAGACCCGCTTTTAGGGCTTTGGGGATGAGGTTCATGGAAACTTGCAAGTGAAATTGCAAGGGCGTCTATTTCGGGCAACAAGGAGGTTTCACATAGTCGCCACCCAATAGAACATTGGGAAAATTCGTCTAGCCTCAGTGAGCCGAAGACAGCACAGCTATATCCATCATAGGCAAGCCGGAGGTGTCTTGGAGGCCCCACCCTAATATTAGGATGGCCCTCTCGGCCTCGCGCTTGGGCAAACCAGAGGTGTCTTGGAGGCCCCACCATAATAAAACATTAGGATGGGCCTCTCGCCTCATAGCACCTAGGACTTTGCAAATTGAGCCTTTTTATAGGACACAAAAGGTGTCTTGAAGGCCCCATCCCAATAGAACATTGAGATGGCCCTCTCGCCTCGTTGAGCCCAAAGACCAGAGATGGTTCGAAACTTCTCATTTATTCATAACTTGGTTAAATTACAGTTGAGTTTTGACTTTTAAGATTTCATCCCTTTTTTCATACATTTTAAATGCAGTTTAAGAGAGCACATATCAATCACATATATAAAAGTGATAAAAAGCAAGATTAAAATAAAGTAGAAAGGAAATAAAATAAGCTACAACAAAACTAGGGGCGGAATACAACCCCTAATATAAAATAAATGTAAATCATGCATAAAACGGGGTATTTATTAAGAGTGAGAACATTGGTCCTCGCATGCATAATTAAAGAAAATAATTTTGAAGTGACAATTTGTTTGGATAAAAAACTAGGACATTGGTTCTATTTTAATAGAAAAAATTCCAAGTTTAATTAATAGAAATATTTTTGTGTGATTTTTCATTAAACATGCATAAAATAAATGATTTTATTAACAATTACATGATAAATAAATTAAAATAACAAATAAAGGAAAATTGACAAATACAATAAAAATAACCAATCTCCGGATCTCATCCTTCGCTTGCAAATGTGCTCAAATAAGGAAGAATAAAGATTAAAACAAAAAAAACACAAAATAAATTAATGTTAGTATCAAATCAAGAAAATCAATTAAACACATAAAATAATAAATGATAAATTAGAATAAATAAAATATGCATTATGGATGACTAATAAATTAAATGACATATTAAAATAAATAGTATTAAAATATTAATAAATTAACACTAATAATAATAATAATAATAATAATAATAATAATAATAATAATAATAATAATAATAATAATAATAATAATAATAATAGAAATAAAGAATAAACAATTAAATAAAATAATGCAAAAAAAGAATATTAGAGATGTTAAATCCATATATAAAATCACATAAAATAAATAAAAACACAATAAATATAAAGATTTACATTATTACTAATTAAATATGAAGAAAAATAAATAAAAGAAAAATAAAATTAAGAGATCGAGTCTAGAATATTTACCCTCAGATTTTGGATTCAATGGAATAGAGAAGATGATTGATTTTCTTGATTCGATTCACAAAATAGAAATAAAAATAACAAAAATTGGAATTTTATTCCAAAATAAAATTGATTAAAAAATAGAAGAAAAGAAATTAATTTTCAAGAACAAAAATTGATTTTATTTGTCTCAAGAAAAATTCTTGGTTAAAAATTTGATTTTTTAACCTAAGAATTTTATTTAGAGAGAAAAAAGTTAAGAAAATTGTAGAGAGAATTCTTAGAGAAGAAAAGAAGAAGAAAATGAAAATTTTGATGCAAAATGAACTCTCCTTCATTTTCTTTCCCAAATTTTCTATTTAAATGAACAAAAATGGAAAAAATAATTAATTAGGGAAGAAAATAGGATTTGTAATGAAATTTCCTTAATTATGGTGTAAAAAAAGGAAGAAAATATTCAAAATCTCGAAATAAGGGTGAAAAAAGTCAAAAAAATTGAAGAAAAAATGGAAAAAAGGAAAAAATGCGTTTTCGGCGGATCAGGGGTGACCGACGCCCGTCGGCGCATGCGACGGGCTTCGGTCCCGCATGCTGGGCGCACAGCAGCGCTCGCATGCGCGCTACGCATCGCTCGAGGTCGAGCGCGAGCGACGCAAGGGCAATGCTGCGCGCTGCCGCGCCGACACTCGTGAAAATATTTTTTTTTAAAATTTTAATTTAACTAAAAAAACTACAATTTCTAAACCCCATTTTTAAAAATAATTTTTAAAATATTTTTATTATTTTTTATTCTAAAATGCAAATTTGACAATAAAATTATCACTTTCAACTTTTTCGCCCGTGAATAGGCAATTTATCATCATTGGGTAACTCTGATCTAGGCTGACTCAGGACCCAGTGTCTACAATATGCTTTAATAAAGAAGAATGATATGTAAAGTGTGCATGTACATGATAATTGTGGCATGAAAGGTATAGGTAAATGCTACAGAAATGTTGTTATTATTATTTCTTATGCGGATGTTTATGCCATAGATTATTGATATATATTACAAAATTAGGTGCTGTTAATATGTACATATACTGTTGTGACTTCGTATGAAGTCCTTTTGCTTCTGTATATCCCCACTAAGTGTTATCGATTAGTACGGGTGTTTTCCCGTGTAGGTATGCAGGATCGGTTCGATTTTGTGAGTCGTGCATCTACTGGCCACTAGGAGCTTGAGTGGAGTTTTACTTTTGTATAAGATTCATTTTGTTGTGGTTATTACAATGTATATGTAAAGAGAATGCTTTGTAATAGATGATGTAAGGCTTTTGATCTTGTAATATAAGAATATTGACATTTTGTAATATGAATATTTTAAGAGGTTATTTATACTAGTATGATTGGTTTATTGATGTTTTCTTCCGCTTACATGTATGTATTAGTATAGTTCTGCTATAGTATATAATGATCGTATTGTATGTATGTTGCATGTGTAGTGACTCCGATATCCTACCAAGGACGGGGTATTGGGGTGTTATACCCCAGTCTTAACCGAGGGTGATGTGATTGACGCATGTTAAATCGGCATGAAAATCGCAGTTGTTTGGGTTATGACTAACGAACATTTAATTAGCATAAAAGTCATTATCAGTGTGATCACCACAAATTAAATTGGCATGAAGGCCACGATTGAAAATTGGAGCCACGATTAACGCACATTTAATTGGTATGAAAATCGCAGCTATTGGATGTTAGATGTGATTATCACTAGCTTGTCAATATGAAGAACCACAGTTGATTAGGTTGTGAATAACGCACATTTAATTGGCATGAAAGCCACGATTAGTGTGATCAGCACACATTTGATCGGCATGAAGACCACTATTGAAAATTAGGGCAACGATTAACACACATTTAATTGGCTTGAAAATCGCGGCTGTCGGATGTTAGATGTGATTATCGCCAGCTTGTCGGCATGAAGAATCACAGTTGTTTAGATGGTGACTAACGTACATTTAATCGGCATGAAAATCACGATCAGTTTTATCAACACACATTTGATCGGCATGACGACCACTATTGAAATTTAGGGTAACTATTAACGCACATTTAATCGGCTTGTCAGATGTTAGATGTGATTATTGCCAACTTGTCGGCTTGAAGAATCATAGTTGATTGCATGGTGACTGATGCACATTTAATCGGCACGAAAGTCACGATCAGTGTGATCAGCGCACATTTGATCGGCATGGAGACCACTATTGAAAATTAGGGCAACGATTAACGTACATTTAATCAACTTGAAAATTGCGGCTATCGGATGTTAGATGTGATTATCGCCAGCTTGTCGGCATGAATAATCAGAGTTGTTTGGATGGTGACTAACGCACATTTAATCGACATGAAATTCATAATCAGTGTGATCAGTGGACATTTGATTGGCATGAAAACCACTGTTGAAAATTAAGACCACGATTAACCACATTTAATCGGCATGAAAATCGCGGCTATTGGATGTTTGATGTGATTATCGGCAGCTTGTCAGCATGAAGAACCACAATTGATTGGGTGTGATTATTGCCAGCTTGTCAGCAAGAAGAACCACAGTATTATCGCATATTTAATCGGCATGAAAATCAAGGTTGGTGTGATCAACGCACATTTGATCAGCATAAAGACCACAATTGGAAATTTATTAAAGAGATCTCATTCTTGTCAAGTAATGGATTCCCTGTCAATGTAAAGATTTTTGTTAATTTGTTGCATCAAAGGATGAATTCATTGTCAAATTTCATCATATTTTGATATCTTGTTATTCGTGTCAGATTCTTTATTTGTTTTTATGGTTATTTAATTTATCTTTTATTTACCTTTTATCATTTTTCTATCGAGAATGTATTTTTGGAATAAAAAAATTCAAGTGAAAACATAAAAATGTAACTAAACAATGAAAAATTTATACACCTTTGATCGGAGTCCGGAAAGTGTACCAAATTGACAAGTAATATAGCGAGTATAATTAAAGACCTGCGAATATCAAACCCAAAGGAAAAGGGGTTGTTAAACTAAATATCTATAGCAGAATTAATTTGAGATATCCCCAATTTTGATGGAGAGAGGTTCTAAACTAAGCAAGAAATTAAAATTACAAAATAAAAATTAAATAAAAACATGTTCATTGAGAAATCAAACAAGGGTGAATTGAATGGTTAGGGAATTCTATCCTCATAAATTGCAATTGGATATTGGTAAACCAAAATAAACATGTAATTCTGGACAACCCATCTAAATTCAAGCCTACCAAATCTGGATTCAACTATTCTAATTAATAAATCTACCAAATCTGGACTCAATTAATTGATTAGCATCTATTCGAGTTATAAATCCTAAATGTGAGATAACTTACCAAGTATGGATTCAACTACCTCAAACCCATCTATCCCTCACTATTATGAACTTAATAAAATCAATAGATATAAACCCAACCTACCAAATCTAGACTCAACTAGATAAATAAATGCAGATCTTAAAAGAGCAGAGCATTTACATATACAACAATTTTCGGATTTAGCTCCAATCATCATCATAGATGCATATATAACAAGAGAAATAAAAGAAATCATGAAAATATTCATTAAACCCAAATATTCAAATACAAAGTATGATTCAAGAATTTCTAAGCATGAATAACAACTCTAACATCAAGAATACAATTATAAAATATAAAAAATTAAAGTTTAGAATACACCCTTGATAAGAGAAAAAATAGATCTTGAAGTTCCTTCTTCTTTAACTTTCAAATCTCCTTGAATCCCAAAATATAGAAATAAATCTAAACTGATTTAATCTAAATTATTTACAAATAAAACTAAAATTTAACTAAAATCCAGTCTAAAAATAGTATTTAAAGTGAGAAAATAAAATCTAAAAAATAAAAATAAAAGTCTGCTTCTTTAATTCTAAATTTACTCTATCTACTACTCTATATCTTCTATCTATCTCTTCTCTTTTGGAAGATGTAACGGCGCCTATTTATATTCTGTAGAAAAGCACACACGTGTTTTGGAAAACACAGCTGTGTTCTTGAATAAATTGTGCAACATTAGGGCTGCATTGTGCGCATGATTTGGTGAAAACTAGGTGACACAACTGTGCTTTTGGAAGGGCACAGCTGTGCTCTAGGTGCTGGATCGCTATACGTTGGCCTCATCACGCATGCATCTCACTGGAGACTGTGCTTCGGGTTGTTCTCAGCAATGCACAATACTAGATAGCACAGCTGTGCTATGTTAAAGCGCAGTTGTGCTTTAGGCAAAATATGTCCTACTTCACCAATTGCTCCTAAAATCAGCCCCGTACCTCCAATTTAGCTCTGGATTCAAATAAAATGCCTAAAAATATTCCAAAACTTATTAAAAATTATAAATACATTAAAAACTAATAAAATGATAGAAGCTAACTTATAAAATGATAGAACCTAACTAATTAAGACTAAAAATAAATAAAGAAAACACATAATTATGCCAAGAAATAGCCTAAAATATAAATATAATTGCAACTTATCAACCTTCAAGTGAAAACATAAAAATGTAACTAAACAATGAAAAATTTATACATCAAAAGGTGTTTATATATAAATCTCCCTGAACATGCTCGGCCTAAGGGGAATAAGGCTCGTAATCTTCGAAAGGATTTTATGACTCTGATGAGGATGGAGAACTGATGGGTACTGGTGAGGCCTTGGAACTCGATGGCCGATCAGGCCGGGCTCTAGAAGAGGATGGCTGGTAATAGGAGGTGGACGGCTAGTGATTGATATCTTTTGGAGGATCCCGAAAAGCTGCTAAACGCTCAAGTTGCGGTGCCTAGAGACATCTTCCTATAATCTATTGATAGCCTGGGTTTGCTCAGTCATCTGTAGCCAGGATCGCTCCGCCACATGTGCAAAGTGGGCCTCTATCTCACCTCGTATCTCTTTAAGGACTCCAGATACACTCGGGAAGGCACTCTCTATCCTTTTTAGCTGTAGCCTCACCTCGCCAACTGACTCATCCACCATTTGGATGGCCTTACCAATCCTCTGTGTTGAGGTAGCCTACCAACTCCTCAAGGTGCCCTCCAACTGATCAATATGCTCTCCCTGAGCGTCTAGGCGCTCGCCCTGCCTATTCACCATCTCCTCTAGTCTCGTGAACCTCTCATCCATGCACTAGTCTAATACAGCTATAACAACAGTCATGGAGGCTATAATGTCCTGTGCTAATGACTGAGCAGGTGCTGGTGAGGGCTCCATTTGAGGCTGGACCGATGGTGGAGCCACAAAGGTGGAGGCCCCTAGATGACCCAGGCGACTGTATGGGTGGTACCTCCTCTCTACTTTAGCCTCTGCTCGGGATGAAAATGGTGGTGCGATAGGACTCGATATCTCCATGGGACCCTGCTGTGAAACAGGATTGCTGTTCATCTCGTTGATGTCAAAGTCCATGCCTATCCCCTCAGGCGTAGAGGGCTCCTCTAATTGTGGTAGATATTGGTGAGGCTAGTCCTCTTCAGGATGTTGCTGCTCATACTGATGCTACCAAAACTATGGCTCCTCAGTTGTCTCTGCCATTGTTAGCAACATGTAATCACCTGCGTGTCCCAGTACCTGGGGCACCATCCTCTTTGTCTGAGCTGCCCCAGATCTACGTATATGTCCTCATCCAGTGGAGGTCCAAAGTCATTAACATCAACTCCCAAGTAGAGTAACACCCAGGTAATTACTCCCTCAGTACATATAAATAGGGTTGACATAAGCAAGAGAACCAGATTAGCTATAATCTCGTAGCTAATATTTAAGTGCCTACCTGTAAAATCGCCCGCAAACTCCATACTTCGACTGAGTTGATCGTGCTTAGGTTCCCTGCTCTGGCCAAATATGAGCTGGACAAGGCCCTTTACAGATACTGGAGGGCATGTGATGATAGCATAGTGCTCTTTGTCATATCATGATCATACGGCATCTCCTACATGGTAATCACCTACCAATATTGCCTGCAAAACCGCTCTCTCTGGGGTCGAGGAGTCCACAATGGCTGGCAATCCTAGTGCCTGGGCAAAGGCCCTACAAGTCATACTGAAATGGTGGGTCTGGACTCTGAATTGGATGACCCTTTCCTCGGTGTCAGGCCTTTGAAGGCCCACGTAATGGAGTGTAGGTGTGACGCGCGCCGAACCCCGGGAGGCCCCGAAGACCCTGTGACACGCACCGAACCCCGGGAGGCCCCAAAGACCCGCTTTTAGGGCTTTTAGGAGAGGTTTATTAAAACATGTAAGAAATTACAAGTGCATCCATTTTGGGTAACAAGGATGTTTCATGGAGTCGACAGCCAATAAAACATTAGGAAAGTTCGTCTAGCCTCAGTGAGACTAAGACAGCGCAGCTATGTCCATCATAGGTAAGCCGGAGGTGTCTTGGAGGCCCCACCCTAACATTAGGATGGCCCTCTCGACCTCGCGCTTGGGCAAACTAGAGGTGTCTTGGAGGCCCTACCCTAATAGAACATTAGCATGGCCCTCTCGCCTCGTGGTGCCTAGGACTGTGGAAATTGAGCCTTTTTACTGGACACAAGAAGATTCTTGGAGGCCCCATCCCAATAGAACATTGAGATGGCCCTCTCGCCTCGTTAAGCCCAAAGACCAGATATGGTTCGAAACTTCTCATTTATTCATACATTGGTTAAATTACAATTGAGTTTTGAATTTTAAGATTTTATCCCTTTTCTCATACATTTTAAATGCAGTTTAATAGAGCGCATATCAATCACATATATAAAAGCGATAAAAAGCAAGATTAAAATAAAGTAGAAAGGAAATAAAATAAGCTACAACAAAACTAGGGGCAGAATACAACCCCCAATATAAAATAAATGTAAATCATGCATAAAACGGGGTATTTATTAAGAGTGAGGACATTGGTCCTCACATGCATAATTAAAGAAAACAATTTTGAAACGACAATTTATTTGGATGAAAAAATTAGGACATTGGTCCCATTTTATTAAAAAAATACAATTTATTTATAAAAGTATTTTTGTGTGATTTTTAATTAAACGTGCATAAAATAAATAATTTTATTAATAATTACATAACAAATAAATTAAAATAACAAATAAAGGAAAATTGACAAATACAATAAAAATAACCAATCTCCGGATCTCATCCTTCGCTTGCATGGATGCTCAAACAAGGAAAAATAAGGATTAAAGCAAAAAACACAAAATAAATTAATGTTAGTAATCAAATCAAGAAAATACATAAAACAATAAATGGTAGATTAGAATAAATAAAATATGCATTATGGATGAGAAATAAATTAAATGACATATTAAAATAAATAGTATTAACATATTAATAAATTAACACAAATAACAATAATAATAATAATAAAAATAAAAATAAAAATGAAGAATAAACAATTAAATAAGATAAAGCAAAAAGAATATTAAAAATGTTAAATTTATATACAAAATCACATAAAAAATAATAAATATAAAGATCTACATTATTGCTAATTAAATATGAACAAAATAAATAAAAGAAAAATAAAATTAAGAGATCGAGTCTAGAATGTTTACCCTCAGATTTTGGATTCGATGAAATAGAGAAGATGATTGATTTCCTTATTTTGATTCACAAAATAGAAATAAAAATAATAAAAATTGGAATTTTATTCCAAAAGAAAATTGATTAAAAAAAATAGAAGAAAAGAAATTAATTCTCAAGAACAAGAAAAATGATTTTATTTGTCTCAAGAAAAATTTTTGGTTAAAAATTAAATTTTTTAACCTAAGAATTTTATTCGGAGAGAAAAAAGTTAAGAAAATTATAGAGATAATTCTTAGAGAAGAAAAGAAAAAGAAAATGAAAAATTTGATGTGAAATGAACTCCCCCCCCCCCCCCTCTTTCCCAAATCTTCTATTTAATTGAATAAAATGGAAAAAATAATTAATTAGGGAAGAAAATAAGATTTTTAATTAAATTCCCTTAATTAGGGAGTAAAAAAGGAAGAAAACATTCAAAATCCCGAAATAAGTGTGAAAAACGTCAAAAAATTGAAGAAAAAACGGAAATCGGGTGAAAAAATGCGTTTTCGGCGGATCAGGGGCGACCAACGACCGTCGGCATGCGCAACGGTCATCGGTTGCACACGCTGGGAAAATCAATTGGGATTATTTCTTTTTCTCTTCTTCTCCAAGAATCCTCTTTTCACATTTTTTACATCTTTTTTTTCCAAAATAACATTTTTAGATTAAAAAATTCAATTTTTAATCTAAAATTTTTTTTGAGACAAAAAAAATCATTTTTTGTTCTTGAGATTTAAATTCTTTTTTTTTGTCAATTTTAATTTTTGATCTTGAAGATTAAATTTCTTTTCTTCCATTTAAAAAAAAACAATTTTTATCAATAATAATTTTTGAGACAAAGAAATCAATTCTTTGTTCTTAAGAATTAATTTTTTTCTTCTATTATTTTTTTAATCAATTTTCTTTTGAAATGAAATTTCAATTTTTACAAATTTTTATTTCTATTTTGTGAATAAAAGCAAGGAAATCAATTATATTCTTCATCAATCGAATCCAAAATCTGAAAGTAAACATTACGCTTAATCTTTTAATTTTATTTTTCTTTTATTTGTTTTTTGTTCATATTTAATTATTAACAATGTAGATTTTTATATTTATTGTGTTTTTATTCATTTTATGTGATTTCGTATATAGTTTTAACATTTTTAATATTCTTTCTACTTTATTTTTTTTAATTGTTTATTCTTCATTTCTATTGTTATCATTGTTATTATTATTATCAATATTATCATTATTATTATCATTTTTTGTGTTAATATGTTAATCTATTTATTTTAATATGTCATTTAATTTATTTGTCATACATAATGCATATTTTATTTATTCTAATCAATTATTTATTGTTTTATGTGTTTAATCGATTCTCTTGATTTAATTATTAACATAAATTTTATTTGTGCTTGTTTTTGGTTTCAAATCCTTATTTTTCCTTGTTTGAGCATCCATGCGAGTGAAGGAGGAGATCCGGGGATTTATTTTTATTGTATTTAATATTTTTTCCTTTATTTGTTATTTTAATTTATTTGTCATGTAATTATTAATAAAATCTTTTTTATGCACTCTTAATTAAAAATCACACAAAAATATTTTTATAAATAAAATTAGATTTATCTAATGAAATGGGACCAATGTCCTAATTTTTTATCCAAATAAATTATCACTTTAAAATTATTTTGTTTAACTATGCATGCGAGGACCAATGCGCTCACTCTTAATAAACACCTCGTTTTATGCATGATTTATATTTTATTTACAATGGGGCTTATATTTCGCCCCTAGTTTTGTTGTAATTTATTTTCATGTACTTTATTTTAATTGTGCTTTCATTTATTGCTTTCCTTGAATAACCAACTTACGCCCTAATTATTGCATTAAAACGTATTAGAAAAGGGATGAAAACTTAAATTCAAAACTCAATTTTAACTTAATCAAGGTATGAATAAATGAGAAGTCCCGAACCATCTCTGGTCTTTGGGCAACGAGGTGAGAGGGCCATCTCAATATTCTATTGGGATGGGGCCTCTAAGACACCTCTTGTGTCTCGTAAAAAGGCTTAATTTGTACAGTCCTATGCGCCATGAGGTGAGAGGGCCATCCTAATATTTTATTAGGGTGGGGCCTCCAAGACACCTCTGGTTTGCCCAAGTGAGAGGCCGAGAGGGCCATCTTAATGTTAGGGTAGGGCCTACAAGACACCTCCGGCTTGCCTCTGATGGACATAGCTGCGCTCTCTTAGGCTCACTGAAGCTAGATGAACTTTTCCAATGTTCTATTGGGTAGCGACTCCATAAAACCTCCTTATTGCCCAAAATAGACGCCCTTGCAATTTCACTTGCAAGTTTCCATGAACCGGCGGGTGGTTCGGGGCCATCCCGGGGTCCGGCGCGCGTTACAGTGGCAACTCCACTGGGGACATAAGAGACTTCGATTCGAAAGTACCTTGGTTAAAAATTATAATTGAGTTTTAATTTAAAAATTTTATCCCATTTCGAAATTGCATTGCATTTCATTAGAGCCTTAAACCTATGCTTGTTTGGTCCCTATTCTTACCCCGGTGCATTCCCAAAGCATGACCCTAAGTTCACTCAATGTAGGAAAGTGTTAAGGATAATCACCAGCCCAAGTGTTGTACCATTATCGTATATCAAATGGAGACCCGATTGGTTGTTATACTTGTGATGAGATAAACCCGTTGGCAGGGACCATGTTTGGGTAGCCCCAAAGTATCATCACCCTGGACCAAAGCTCATGTAATGGCAATAGATACTTCCCCTAGGTGACATGTACCTTAATACGATGCTTGCTATATGGGCCATTATATATTGAACAAAATCAACAAAATTAAATGGTTTTTTATCAAAGGCTTTCATGCCTCGGTGAGCCCATCTTAATTTAATTGAAATGTTTAAATACATAAAGTCCAAAACTCATACGCATGCGCATTAGTCAAGAGGTGTTATGTTATTGGTTTCCCACCGTGCACCATACGCGTTCACTGGGTTCCCCGTTAACCCATGGATCAAGCCCACCTAGGAAAGAGACCGCATTATCTTGTGTGTGGGAATGATAATGTTAGAAGGATCTACTTGCTTGTATATGATTCTAAATGTTGCATAACACACTATCATGAATTGTATATGTTATTCATGCATCATTCTAACAATTGAAAATTTTCTGCCATCATAGATCCATCTAAGTGAACTAGAGGTTTCGACGGTCGGCTAGTGAGGACAAATTTGCTCTTTGAGTTGCCAAAATCTGTGTCTGACTGGGATTCTGAGTCACTCTCATCAATCAGTGAATCCTCTCTAGAATCATCAATGGCAGAAGAGACCGGAGCTTTGACAACCCAAGACCTTGCTAGGAGGCTAGAGGACTTTGAATGGAGGATGCTAGATATGATGGGTGCTATGGCTGAACGGATTGCTCATCCTCCTGTTCCCTAGGCACCTGCTGCTCCACAGCCACCTGTCTCTCCACAACCACCGGCAGTCCCTCCTCGGGGCCAAGCCGAACCACCTGCTGGTGGGGAGGCTCCTCTCGTTGGAGCTGCTGCCTATCAACCTATCAATGAGCACAGAGCTGCTGCGCCCATTGAGCCAAGAAGGGAAAGGATCCCTAACCCTAATGAAGATTTCATGATGGAGGAGGAAGATGAGGAATCAATAGTCCATCAAGCTGTGAGGGCCAGAGCAGCTAGGGTGGAGGATGAGGCTTTGAGAGGGATGAGACAGCAGATTGAGGCTATCACCCGCATGTTATTAGCTGAAAAGGGGGTCAACCCTGAAGATAGAGATCTGGGGGATGAAGAGCTGCTGCCCCAAAGGTTCAAGATACCTGAGCTGCTAAAGTTCGATGGTACTTCGGACCCATCTGCGCACATCAAACAGTATACCCTGGTAATAAAAGGCATCGGGTTGAGCAACAAGTAGAAGGTGGAATATTTATGCCTTAGTTTGGTGGGTCTGGTAGTAGATTGGTACCACGGGTTGGATAGGAGGTCCAAGGAGGACTGGGGCCTTTTGACTGAGGAATTCATGAAGCAGTATGACTGCAGCACTAGAATAGAGGTCACCCTAAAGGACCTTGAGCTCTTACAGCAAAGGAGTGACGAGTCATTCCACGAATACCTCACTAGATGGAGGAATAGGGTCATGGAGATAAAGCGAAAGCCTGACACTGCTGACCAAATTAGGTTATTCATCAGGAACTCCTGCCCTTACTTGAGGGACTTGCTCAACTTTAAGGGGCTCAGAGATTGGGAGTCACTTAAAGACATTGCTGTAGAGGCTGAGGCGGCTTACCTAGCAAAGAAAGCAAGCCAAAATAACTTTGCTGGGAAAGGTTATGGGAACCAGTCAGGGTACAAATCAGGTGGTGCCGGGAGCAGTAATAGCAAAAATGGCAAGACAGCAGAAGTTTTAGCCACTGGAGTTGGGCAAGGTCAGAGATACTACTCCAATTTAGGCCACTCTCTGTCCTGGGTACTGGAGAGACTAATGAAGGAGGGCAAGCTGCAACCATTGCCGCCTAGGCCAGCCTTGAGTCAGGGATAGCCAGGGCACAGAGATGACCAGTACTGCACCTACCATCAATACACTGGGCATCTAACAGATCATTGCCGAATTTTGAGGGGCAAGATCCAGGATCTCATTGACTCCAAAGAGATCACTGACCCTGAGAAGAGAGACAAGAAGAAGAAGGCAGGCTATAATGCAGTTTGTAACACCCCCATCGCCGTCCCCGTTGGAAGGACACCGACGGACGTGCTACCGACCCTCACACATACAGATATACACATGCACAATGCGGAAGCATACTTTCATACATAGCATACATACGAAAATACGGATTAATTAAAAACTTACCTTGACTTACCTTGCGGTACAGACTGAACATGCAATAACTCACGCACACGCAGGCACTAAGCAAAAGCATACACAAAGGCATACATATAACCATACTAAGGAAGCGTAAGCGAAATAATAAAACAAAGGGGTAATTAAACATACAGACATACTAACTATTACATTCCCAAAAGAAAGCTCAAGATGAAAACATAATTAATTACATATGCCATATTACAGAAATCAAAAGCTGAAATACAAAAGCTGAACAAAATACAGAACTTCTAACTCCTACGTGGCCGACCTTGCAGAAGCGCGACTCGAACAGAACCAAACCTGCCACCTGCACGGAAAGGAAATCCGTGCTAAGCGATAACGCTTAGTGGGGAGAACACACAAGAATATGGACGGCCATTCACAATGGTCGCCAAGGCACAACACATTCAAATGGCAAATGCGGATATTCAAAGCATATCAATAATCAGGCTGCACAATAAAGGCATTCAATCGATAACTCATAAACAGACCATAAACTCATGTCCAGGATATACCAAAACAAACATAATACAATATACGATACAAATGTCATCATGTCGAACTACATACTATAACTCATGCATAAACCTATATGGGTATCAAATAATAGCATCTTACCATGTGGAGACACAAGAGCTGTACACATGCAATAAATATCACCAAGTACCCACGCCTGAACTGACAACCCAATAATCATGTTAAGCATACACACTAGTCACATATCCAAAGGATAACATTTAGAGCATCACAATACCGCTGCGCAACTCTAATATATACTAAGCATCAAGCATAAACATTCTGATAACGGAGACTGAAGGCATAACCACTTAGTATTACATTCATGTCATCATCATGCAAAGAGTACAGTAATCATCACATACTTACCATCACAGCTGCTTCGGTTCACATGCTAATATATATAACAAAACTATGCTGAAGTCAAATACTTAAATACATCAATCGAATCATTTCAAAGCATTCAGAAGCTTATAACAAATCACATGACAGGTACGGATAATCATGTTAGATAAAGAGTCATGCTTATTTAAAACAGACATACATTCTGAAGCCCATAGTCACAGTCATATACATATAAACTGATTTCTGAAATCCTTATCATAATCAATCGGATATCACATTCTGATAACTATTTCAAAGCAGCACAAGACAAACCATCAAAGCACCTGCTGACTCACAATAGTGGATAACGAGTGTACTGAACTGATTAGTACCTTACGGGTACAAGTCGGCCTGAGGGTACCTTACGGGTACGAATCGAAAACCATTTATTTATCACAAAGCATTTTACTGATGGGGGATCTTAACCCGATCCAAATACATTAAAAAGGACCACGAGGATCCGTACTGAGGGGGGGTTCGCGAGGAACCATACGGGGGACCTGATCAGGGTCCAATACGTTCAAAGGGCGCTGCAGCTACTGAAAGACTCTATTAGGCATGCCTAACTATCCACTAGACTGACTCTCGCAGGTCATGCATAAACCAATTCACATCTCGGATCGCATAATGCATAAATATATATAAACATCATGCATAAATCAGAATACGGTAGACATATAAATATGCTCATAAAGTCGGTCATATATCATGCAATTAGCATTGTAAAACATATTACAGTCCATACACTTTAACATTAAACAATGTTCTAAAGCATGCCAAGAATCAGGTAAAGAAGCACTACCATGCTAATGATTTAGCAATACAGAATCTTAATCATACCTTAGGTGCAGATACTAAGCATAAATCATGCATAGTCCAAATTACATCTAAACATAACACATTGAGTTCCAAGGCTAAAGCATAACCATGCATTCAGACATTTACCATATTATTCATATAAATATAGCATAGCATAATATCAATCATACCTCATTCAAGTCATATTCTGAAGCATGCAATAGGTCAATCAATCACATTTTATCACTACTCCAATTACTAGAGTATATCAAGAACACATGTGTAATCATATAATGCCAATGATTAAAAACGTATAATCTGAATCATGGATTAATACAATATTCTTAACATGGCATGTTAATTTAGACAAGAATCTGATCCAAGACAGGCATAACATAATGCTAAACACAACTAAGATAGGCTAACCATACAGATAGGATAGCACACAGTAGAGAAAAGAGTCATAGAAGCACTTGAAAGTCATTTTATAATAAACTAGTCATGGGGGAACAAATCAAAACAGAAGAGCCATACTGGAGCATATAACAGTATGACATAATTTATACAGCAGTAAAGACCCATACAGAAGAAATAGGAAATTCATTTTTGGTTAAACTGGGCAAAATCGGACAAAGGAGCTGAAGAGGAGTCGGTCACAAGTCGTGTCACGACTTGTGACTGACCTCACAGGAGGGTCACGGCGTGACCTAGTGTCACGTCTCGTGACTCTCCTAGAGAATCACGGGACGTGACTCTTTGTCACGCCTGGCTTCACAAGAGTCACGCCGTGACTCTATGTCACGGGACGTGACTTTCCTCTCACAGAGAGAAATAGTCACGCTTCGCAAGCCTTGCCCTTCACATGAGTCACGCCGTGACTCTAAGTCACGAGACGTGACTTTCCTCTCACAGAGAGAGGAGTCACGCTTCGTGTCTTGGAGTCACGCCTTACCCTTACCAGAGTCACGTCGTGACTCTAAGTCACGAGACGTGACTTCCCTCTCACAGAAAGAGGAGTCACGCTTCGCGACTGGAGTCACGCCTTCGCCATTCACAAGGGTCACGTCGTGACTTTCCTCTCACAGAGAGAAGAGTCACGCTTCGCAACTGGGAGTCACGCTGCCCTTCACATGAGTCACGTCGTGACTCTAAGTCACGCGACGTGACTTGCTTCTCACAGAACACAGACTGGAAATGGAAATTGCACAGAGACGCGATTTTCCATTCCCAGTTACCCAGAACTCCAAGAACTCGATAAATTCATTTTTCAATCTCATTCAAAACCCCACCAAACTCATCTTACCTTTTAATCGATGTCCCAAACAGCATAAACAAGACAATTGCAACTTAATTCAACAATCAAATCATTAAAACCATGCTTAAACACATTTAATCCATTCTAGAGTATAAACCCTAAAAATACAGTAAGTTCAAAACCCAAAGCTCAGTAACTTCAATTCAATTCCTATCATGCATTACTAGCACATTTATTCACATAATCATGCATATACACATTCCAAAACACATCAATTTCCAGAAATGCAAACACATATACATCCTAAATGAGAAGTAGGGCAAAAACACTAAGAACTTCAAATGCAGTACACAGAGTTCCCAAACATTGCATGCAATCCAAAATGCTCCCAAACCTGGAATCGAAGGTCCAAAATCAGCTTCAAAATCACTGCTCAATCCTTTCCTTGCCTTTGCTTTGCTTCTTCTTACAATCCCAAGCTTACACAAACAAAACCAGTAATTATTCTTCAAACCCTAACTCAACCAAAAACCAGGAGAAAAGAAGAAGAAGAACAGTACGTTAGTTAACTCCACTTACCTCTTCAAAGCTGACCCAAAACTCAACCAAGCCAAACACAACTCCAAGCCAATTGAGAAAGAAAGGAAAAGCAAAGAAGGGAGAAGAGAAGAAGAAGGAGGAGCGTGAGAGAGGGAGAACGGGAAATGCAATCTGTGTTTTTCCTCTCTCACTCTCTTTCCTTTCTTTTTCTTCTTTCAATACTCACCTAAAAAGCCCACATGGCAGATCCTAATAAGACCACAAAATCCACTTAACTTTTCCAACTCAAATATTGCTCTTTAGTCCTTAATCAAAATACACTTCACTCACTTACACATATCTTTCTTAACAAACTTAATTAACTTTCAATTAGGTCCTTAACACTCCAAATTCTCAAATGCAAAATTACTGAAATACCCTTTTCGATCCCGACTTAGCATGCACATTCCGACCAGGGCCATTTTGGGGTGTGACACAGTTCCCCCACCATGAATGTGATTGGAGGAGAAGATTATTTTTTTAGTCACTTTTTATTCCAAGAACCATCTTTTTTATTACAATATTTGCAATGATCGTTTATTTTAATAAGATGAACAATTTTTTCTTATTTGTGTGATGTTTCTAATGATTTCATTTCCCATGATCATGATACATACATTTTGACATTAATTCAACTAATACAACTGCATTTAATCTCGAAACTTTGGAAAACTCAAAGAAAATCTTGATAGCATCTGATATAACTCCTGGAGAGAGAAAATTTCTGAGAGAGATAAATAAAGAAAAAAAGAGGAAAAAAAAGAGAAAATGAAAAAGCCTTTGCCTGGACCTGGAATAACAAGGGCATTGTTGGGACATCGCTGCTTCAATATGCCAACATGACAATGAGCAAAATTTCAAAAGCCATTCCTTTGCATCCTCAATATCTAGGATGCATACAATGCAGCCAAATAAAATCAAACTCCAAGGGGTAAATCAGAAGTTAGACAAATAAAATCCTGAACCTTCACAAGAAATACATAACTCATTGAAACCAAGCCCTTAGGAGTCCTTTCCTCCCAACCATTTGAGATGTTTACCCTAAAGCCAATTATGACTAACCTTTAATCGTATGAGACCAATAGGGACCCATATAACAAAACTTAGGAGGAAGGCTCATTACCTCACAAAAAAAAAAAAAGAAACAAACAAAAAGAAACAAAAAAATCAAAAAAAAAAAAGAGAACCGTAGTCCTGTCCTAAACCATAGTTTTGTCTTAAACCATTTGAGACCAATGTACAACCCCATCTCAACCATTAAAGGTTACTTCAGAAATCGAGCCACCAAAGCCAATAAAAGGAAGATATAGACTTCCACGGCCAAAATCATAGCGAAGAAACTCTCTACCTCAGCCCGTTTGCATAAGTGCCAAGAACAAGACTTTGATGCTAAAAAGAACCACTGTCAGAAGAAGCAGCCTCCCCAGCTAACGAAGATGAAAACAAAAACCAATCAACACCGATAGACTGAAGGAGGTTCCATGGCAAAGGCTAAAAAAAAGAAAAAAGAGAAATAAATAATAAATGCCCCGCTGGTCGAAAATCGAAAAAAGGCGACCTTGCTAAAATTGGGCGCCCTGCCAGAAAAAAGGGCATTCTGGGCAAAAATTAAGGGCTAAGATCAAATATTCAATCATGAAAACCCGAGAGGGCTGATTGATAACAGGAATTTGATGCTTTTAAGATCCATCCCAAGATTAGATGAGGTTTTGTATTTTTGAGATTAATGCCAAATAATAATCATGTGTAATAAAATAAAATTGAAACGTATGCATTTATGCCATAATATGTTGATATGATCAGAGCAGTTCATTTTGCATACTCAAAATTGTCTAGCACATTGCTGTTACTCTCACCACTCAGGTCCTTCAGCGGACTTATCCTGCTATCAACCGTAAAGGCAATTCTACAGCACCATCATGAGAGTAATCAAGCTCAGACGGCCACGACATGGGCATAAGTGCATGCTGATCATCCTAGAAAGATCTTTGGTAACAACTTCAGCCTCTAAAAGAAAAACCATTAGAGATGAAAACAATAATTAGCGCTCTAAGCAAAATTTAGGCTAAAGGGTAGGGTGAAAACCTGGAAACAGGCAGTCTGTCCTACAAAAAATAAAATTAATAAAAGCCGCTGGATTGGGTTGGGTCCATTCTAGGAAAAAATAAGGCACAGGGTTATGTGAAAATCCGCAAATGAAGCATTTCCAGCTAAGAAAAGCTAGTGTGAAAATCCACAGGGGACGCACTACCTTTTAAAAAATGGCTACAGGTATCAGATGAGAACCTCGCAATCCCAAAGGCATGAAATTCAAAAGCAATTCCAAAGAGCATCAATCCTACAACAAGTTGAGCCCAGCCTGGCTATCACCTATAAGTCCACTAAGATGAATTCTTATCCTGCATTTCTACATGACTCATGCATTTCACGTGCATGCTCACTATTTTTCCTGCATATTCAGTTTTCCAGTTTTACAGCAAGAGAGATTCGATGTGAACACCCACAAAAGGTGAGTGATGATATCAATCAAAACACCAATCCAAGCACCAACTAAAGAAATCTCTAGGGGCAACTAGCCAAAACAAAATCAAGCAAAAACATCATTTCAAGCAACAATTCAACAATCAGCAAAACACCTCTCGGGGGAAAACCAACCAAGACGACATGAGTCCAAGCATCATTCCAAACATCAAATTCAAACAATCATCCAAAGACCTCTCAGGGGGCGATCAATCGAAGACCTCTCAGGGGGCAACCATCCGAAGACCTCTCAGGGGGCGATCAACCGAAGACCTCTCAGGGAGCAACCATGCAAAGACCTCTAATGGGGCAATCAACCAAAGACCTCTCAGCGGGCAACCATTCAAAGACCTCTTAGGGGGCGATCAATCAAAGACCTCTTAGGGGGTGATCAACCATCCAATGACCTCTCAGGGGGCGATCAACCGAAGACCTCTCAGGGGGTGATCAACCATCCAAAGACCTCTCAGGGGGCGATCAACCATCCAAAGACTCTCAGGGGGTGATCAACCAAAGACCTCTCAGGGGACAATCGACCAAAGACCTCTCAGGGGGCGATCGACCAAAGACCTCTCAGGGGGCGATCGACCAACCGAGGAACTCTCAGGGGGCGATCGACCAACCGAGGAACTCTCAGGGGGCGATCGACCAACCGAAGACCTCTCAGTGGGCGACCATCCGAAGACCTCTCAGGGGGCAACTATCTAAAGACCTCTCAGGGGGCGATCAACTGAAGATCTCTCAGGGGGCAACCATCCAAGCACCTCTCAGGGGGCAATCAACCGAAGACCTCTCAGGGGGCAATCAACCGAAGACCTCTCAGGGGACAACTATCCGAAGACCTCTCAGGGGGTGGTGAACAGAAGACCTCTCAGGGGGCAGGCAACCATCCAAATACATCTCAGGAGGCGATCAACCGAAGACTTCTCAGGGAGCGATCAACCATCCAAAGACCTCTCAGGGGGCGATCAACCGAAGACCTCTCGGGGGGCAACCATCTGAAGACCTCTCAAGGGGCGATCAACCATCCAAAGACCTCTCAGGGGGCAACCATCAAAAGGCCTCTCAGGGGGAGATCCACCGGAGTCCTCTCAGGGGGCAACCATCCGAAGATTTCTCAAGGGGCGATCAACCGAAGACCTCTCAGGGGCAACCATCTGAAGACCTCTTAGGGGACGATCAACCGTCCAAAGACCTCTCAAGAGGCAACCATCTGAAGACCTCTTAGGGGGCACCAACTAGCCAAAGACCTCTTAGGGGGCAACCAGGCAGCCAAAGACCTCTCAGGGGGCACAATCTCAAAAGGGTTTGTACGATGACGGCACTACGACTCCATAGAGGGTTTGCATGATCACGACACTACTGCTTCAAATCTCAGAAGGATTTGCACGATGGCAGCACTACCATTCAATGAAAGGTTTGCACGACCACGATACTACCACTTCTAAAGGGTTTGCACAATGACGGCACTACCACTCCACAGAAGGTTTGCACGATCACGGCACTGCCGCTTCAAATCTTGGAAGGTTAGCACGACCACAGCACTACCACTTCAACAAAGGATAATACGCCGACAACATGGCGACAACCACCACAACAACAGCATCGCCCAGTTCGGAAAGATAGCTACCTCAGGTATGTGTCTCTTTCCTTTTTTTCTTTGAGTTTAGGCTCACCTAGACACTAGTGTACTAGCTTCCCCTAAACTGGGGGCAACTGTAAACACCGGGTCCTGAGTCAGCCTAGATCGGAGTTACCTAATGATGATAAATTACCTATTCACAGGCAAAGAGTTTGAAAGTGATGATTTCCTTGACAAATTTGCATTTTAGAATAAAAAATAAAAAATAATAAAAATATTTTAAAAATTAGTTTTAAAAAATGAAGTTTGAAAATTTTAGTGTTTTTTCGTTATATTTAAAAATTAAAAAAAATAAAAAAAAATCAGATATCGACGTGCAGCAGCACACCTGCGGCAGCGCGCGGCGCGAGCGATGCGCAAGGCATCGCCGGTACACGCTTCTGCGTGCTGCATGCACGATAGAGGCCCGTCAGGCGCGCCGATGGGTGTCAGTCGGCCCAGATCCGCCGCAAACGGGATTTTTTCCCCTTTTCCGTTTTTTTCTTCAATTTTCTTGAATTTTTCATCATTTTTTGGGATTTTATTGTTTTTCTTTCTTTCTTACACCCAAATTAAGGGAAATTAGCTAAAAATCCTATTTTCTTCCCTAATTAATATTTCTTTTCCATTTTTATTCATTTAAGTGAAAAAATTGAAAGGAAATTGGGCGAATTGATTTGGACATCAATTGGGATTATTTCTTTTTCTCCTCTTCTCCAAGAATCCTCTCTTCACATTTTTTACATCTTTTTTTTTTCCAAAATAAAATTTTAGATTAAAAAATTCAATTTTTAATCTAAAATTTTTCGTGAGACAAAGAAAATCGTTCTTTGTTCTTGAGATTTAGATTCTTTTTTTCGTTAATTTTAATTTTCATTTTTTATCTTGAAGATTAAATTTCTTTTCTTCCATTTAAAAAAAAACAATTTTATTAATAAAAATTTTTGAGACAAAGAAATCAATTCTTTGTTTTTAAGAATTAATTTCTTTTTTTCTATTATTTTTTTTAATCAATTTTCTTTTGAAATAAAATTCCAACTTTTACAAATTTTTATTTCTATTTTGTGAATAAAAGCAAGGAAATCAATCATATTCTTCATCAATCGAATCCAAAATCTGAGGGTAAACATTTTAGGCTTAATCTTTTAATTTTATTTTTCTTTTATTTGTTTTTTGTTCATATTTAATTATTAATAATGTAGATTTTTATATTTATTGTGTTTTTATTCATTTTATGTGATTTCATATATAGTTTTAACATTTTTAATATTCTTTCTACTTTATTTTATTTAATTGTTTATTCTTCATTTATATTGTTATTATTATTATTATTATTATTATTATTATTATTATTATTATTATTATTATTATTATTATTATTATCATCATTTTTTTGTGTTAATATGTTAATCTATTTATTTTAATATGTCATTTAATTTATTTGTCATACATAATGCATATTTTATTTATTCTAATCAATTATTTATTGTTTTATGTGTTTAATTGATTCTCTTGATTTAATTACTAACATAAATTTTATTTGTATTTGTTTTTGGTTTCAAATTTTTATTTTTCCTTGTTTGAGCATCCATTCGAGCGAAGGAGGAGATTTGGGGATTTATTTTTATTGTATTTAATATTTTTCCTTTATTTGTTATTTTAATTTATTTGTCAAGTAATTATTAATAAAATCTTTTTTATGCACGCTTAATTAAAAATTACACAAAAATATTTTTATAAATAAAATTGGATTTATCTAATGAAATGGGACCAATGTCCTAATTTTTTATCCAAATAAATTGTCACTTTAAAATTATTTTCTTTAATTATGCATGCGAGGACTAATGCCCTCACTCTCAATAAATACCCCATTTTATGCATGATTTATATTTTATTTACAATGGGGGTTGTATTCCACGCCTAGTTTTATTGTAATTCATTTTCATATACTTTTTTTTAATTATGCTTTCATTTACTGCTTTCCTTGAACAACCAACTTGCGCTCTAATTATTGCATCAAAACGTATGAGAAAAGAGATGAAAACTTAAATTCAAAACTCAATTTTAACTTAATCAAGGTATGAATAAATGAGAAGTCCTGAACTATCTCTGGTCTTTGGGCTCAACGAGGTGAGAGGGCCATCTTAATATTTTATTGGGATGGGACCTCCAAGACACCTCTTGTGTCCCGTAAAAAGGCTCAATTTGCACAGTCCTAGGTGCCACGAGGCGAGAGGGTCATCCTATTGTGTTATTAGGGTGGGGCCTCCAAGACACCTCTAGTTTGCCCAAGCGCGAGGCCGAGAGGGCCATCCTAATGTTAGGGTGGGGTCTCCAAGACACCTTCGGCTTGCCTATGATGGACATAGCTGTGCTCTCTTCGGCTCACTGAGGCTAGATGAACTTTCCCAATATTCTATTGGGTGTGACTCTATGAAACCTCTTTGTTGCCCAAAATAGGCGCCCTTATAATTTCACTTGCAAGTTTCCATGAACCTCATTCCCGAGAGCCCTAAAGGCGGGCAGTTCGGGGCCATCCAGAGGTTTGGTGCGCGTCATAATGAGTAATGCGGTCTCTTTCCTAGGTGGGCTTGATCCATGGGTTAACGGGAAACCCAATGGACGTGTATGGTGCTCGACGAAAAACTGGCAGCATAACATCTCTTATCTAATGTGCATACATATGTATTTTGGCCTTTATGTATTTAAACATTTCAACTAAATTAAGATGGGCTCACCGAGGCATGAAAGCCTTTGATAAAAGACCATTTAATTTGGTTGATTATGTTCAATATATAATGGCCCACATAGCAAGCATCGTATTAAGGTACATGTCACCTAGGGGAAGTGTCTATTGCCATTACATGAGCTTTGGTCAAGGGTGACGATACTTTGGGGCTACCCAAGCATGGTTTCTGCCAACGGCTCTAACTCATCAAGAGCATAACGATCGATCGGGTCTCCATTTGATATACCATGACGGTACGAGGCTTGGGCTGGTGATTATCCCTAATACTTCCCTACATTGAGTGAACGTAGGGTCATGCTTCGGGAACGCACCGGGGTAAGAATAGGGACAAAATTAGCATAGTTCTAAGGCTCTAATGAAATGCAATGCAATTTCAAAAAGGGATAAAATTTTTAAATTAAAACTCAATTATAATTTTTTAACCAAGGTACTTTCGAATCGAAATCTCTTATGTCCCCAGCGAAGTTGCCACTGTGACGCGCGCCAAACCCCAGGAGGCCCCGAAGATCCGCTTTTAGGGCTTTTGGGAGAGGTTCATTAAGACTTGTAAGAAATTACAAGTGCGTCCGTTTTGGGCAACAAGGAAGTTTCATGGAGTCGCCACCCAATAAAATATTGGAAAAGTTCGTCTAGCCTCAGTGAGCCTAAGATAATGCAGCTATGTCAATCATAGGCAAGCCGGAGGTATCTTGGAGGCCCCACCCTAACATTAGGATGGCCCTCTCGGCCTCGCACTTAGGCAAACCAGAAGTGTCTTTGAGGCCCCACCCTAATAGAATATTAGGATGGCCCTCTCGCCTCATTGAGCCCAAAGACCAGAGATGGTTCGAAACTTCTCATTTATTCATACCTTGGTTAAATTACAGTTGAGTTTTGAATTTTAAGATTCCATCCCTTTTCTCATACATTTTAAATGCAGTTTAATAGAGCGCATATCAATCACATATATAAAAGCGATAAAGAGCAAGATTAAAATAAAGTAGAAAGGAAATAAAATAAGCTACAACAAAACTAAGGGCGGAATACAACCCCCAATATAAAATAAATGTAAATCATGCATAAAATTGGGTATTTATTAAGAGTGAGGACATTGGCCCTCGCATGCATAATTAAAAAATAATAATTTTGAACCAACAATTTATTTGGATGAAAATATTAGGATATTGGTCCCATTTTATTAGAAAAATCCAATTTATTTATAAAAAAAAATTTATGTGATTTTTAATTAAACGTGCATAAAATAAATAATTTTATTAATAATTACATGACAAATAAATTAAAATAACAAATAAAGGAAAATTGACAAATATAATAAAAATAACCAATCTCCGGATCTCATCCTTCGCTTGCATGGATGCTCAAATAAACAAAAATAAGGATTAAATAAAAAAAAACAAAATAAATTAATGTTAGTAATCAATTCAAGAAAATACATAAAACAATAAATGGTAGATTAGAATAAATAAAATATGCATTATGGATGACAAATAAATTAAATGACATATTAAAATAAATAGTATTAACATACTAATAAATTAACACAAATAATAATAATAATAATAATAATAATAATAATAATAATAATAATAATAATAATAATAATAATAATAATAATAATAATAATAATAATAATAATAATAATAATAATAATAATAATAATAATAAGAAGAAGAAGAAGAAGAAGAAGAAGAAAAATGAAGAACAAACAATTAAATAAGATAAAGCAAAAAGAATATTGAAAATGTTAAATCTATATACAAAATCACATAAAAAAATAATAAATATATAGATCTATATTATTACTAATTAAATATGAACAAAATAAATAAAAAAAATAAAATTAAGAGATCGAGTCTAAAATATTTACTCTCAGATTTTAGATTCGATGGAATAGAGAAGATGATTGATTTCCTTGTTTTAATTCAAAAAATAAAAATAAAAATTGGAATTTTATTCCAAAAGAAAATTGATTAAAAAAATAGAAGAAAAGAAATTAATTCTCAAGAACAAAAAAAATGATTTTATTTGTCTCAAGAAAAATTTTTGGTTAAAAATTGGATTTTTTAACCTAAGAATTTTATTTGAGAGAAAAAAGTTAAGAAAATTGTAGAGAGAATTCCTAGAGAAGAAAAGAAAATGAAAATGAAAAATTTGATGTAAAATGAACTCCCCCCCCCCCCCCCCCCCCCCCTTTCTTTACCAAATTTTCTATTTAAATGAACAAAAATGGAAAAAATAATTAATTACGGAAGAAAATAGGATTTTTAATGAAATTCCCTTAATTAGAGTGTAAAAAGGAAGAAAACATTCAAAATCCCGAAATAAGGGTGAAAAAAGTCAAAAATTGAAGAAAAAACGGAAATCGGGTAAAAAAGGCATTTTCGACAGATCAGGGGCCACCGACGCCCGTCGGCGCTCGCGACGGGTGTCGGTCGCGGACTCTGGGCGCGGAGCGGCGCGCGTATGCGCGCTGTGCGTCACTCCGCTCGGGGCGCCGCGGTGCTACGCCGACACTCGCAAAAATATTTTTTTTAAATTTTAAATTTAACTAAGAAAAACTACAATTTCTAAACCCCATTTGTCAAAATTAATTTTTAAAATATTTTTATTTTTTTATTGTAAAATGCAAATTTGATAAGAAAATCATCACTTTCAACCTTTTCGCCCGTGAATAGGCAACTTATCATCATTGGGTAACTCCGATCTAGGCTGACTTAGGACCCGGTGTGTACAGTAGCTAAAAACTCCCTAAATATCTTAGGGTACATTTAGAATAATGGCCTCTGGAACTCTGTCTGCCCCCCGGCCTCTAGGAGTCTGTCAACTTCATCCAACATCCCCATTTGTTGGAGGAATGGCCTGAAAATGTATCTGCTAGACCGGAACTGAGCCTGTACCAGTGCCTCGAACCTCTTTCTCTAGTCCGGAGCTTGTACCACCCTTGAGCTGGGATCTACAGGTGTCCCTGTGGCTGGTTATGTCCCTGAGGCATCCTGTAAAAAAAGTCAAAAGTTAGTTTGTTCAAAGTCATTCGACCTTATTGGGAGACTTAAATGAGTCTTCGTTCCATTATTTATCATTTTCTAAATTTTGGCAGCATTTCGGCTAGAATGTGCCCTACCCAAAATTTTCGTCAATATCCTGGCAAGGATATGCCGAATTAAAGAAATAGGCAACATTCCGACAAGAATGCGCCTCAAATTACCTGTGCAAAATCACAATAAAGGACAGGCCGAGGCCCCAACAACCACATTTTCAATTTTCAAGTCACAAATTTTCAAATTAATATTAATGATTATTTGCCTTTGAAAAGTTGGCAGCATCTCAACTAAGATGTGCTTAAATAAAGAAAATTTCGACAGCATACTGGCTAGGTTCGTTTACCCAAAAAATTTTCAACAGCATCCTAGCTAGGATGTGTGCCACCCCCTACACTACAAAAGCAATAAAAAGGACAGGACTTAGGCTCCAAACACACAGTAAAGGCCTTGGGCCATGATGCACAATTACATAGGATTATACTTGCAAACATTCACATTTCATAAATGAATATATATTTGTGTTTCCATTATCCATTTATTTATTTTTCCCTTTTTTTTTTATTGTTCTTACTGTTTTCTACTGATAGTTTTTACCTTCTTTCTTTGAATATTAACACAAAATAATTTCACGAAAAAAAAAAGATAAAAAATGTGCAACATTTTACCTATATTTTGAAGCATGCATATTTAAAATGCACTTAAGGCATAATTAATGAAAGAAAATGAAAAGGAGGTGAAAGTTGAAGATAAAAAGTTAATGAAGAAACTAACCTGTAAGTCGACAAAATAAACTGCAAAAAAAAGACTCGAAAAAACTGGACCTACACGTGCGCGATCACTCGGGGAGCACTTAGGCTCAAACAGTGCACGAAATGGACAAACAACGAGGAAGAAATGGCCAATAAAATGAGAGCAATCTTTAATTTGCATGATAAGAAGAAAAGAAAACGAAGAAGAAAATGATAGGTGAGGCGGCGAAAGGACCTTTTTTACTTTTATGTGACCAACAGGCTGTCCGTCATTTTAGCGAGTGACGGGAAATGCTTCAAGCCCATCGGTGATTCAAAACCCTTTTTTTTTCTCTACTAACAATACTTCCTGAATATATCGAGTTCTTGTCTTTTTGGCATCCATACTGCAAAAATAAGACCAATGTACAGAGATATATTTATGCAGGTGACCGAAGGGCTAGCCGTGCCTTGCCCGACACCCGTTGCTCATTGTGCTTCTATAAAAGGACTTCTTCTCTTTGGATTTTGTGCTATCCTCCTTCTGGGCTCCTGATCAACGCTCTTTTCCAGGTATTTTCCTTCCTTCTCTTATTTTTTTTATTGTTTTTTCTTTGCTTCTTTTTAAACATTGCCCAGACTCTCTGAATATGTCTATGCCAATCCTTAATAAAATTTACTGAACCATGGATGACTCCTGGTCTTGGGAAAATCCCGTTTTAGCTCCCTATTATGGTCTGAAATTCTTGCGAAGGGTCAAACTTGATAAAACCCTTTTGTCAGCCTCTATCCAATTCTGGTACCCCTGATTTCATGTTTTTAGATTCTCTCACCAAGAACTATGCCCCCTGCATGAAGAGTTTTCTACTATTATTAGTTTGAGATTTTCTCCCGACACCCTTCCTTGCATTCCTAACTGCGGGCTGATTTTCGCAAGAGATGTAGCGCAAACGCTGGGCATTTCGCTATTGACAGCTATCAGATTGGCGCCTCAGGATGCACTTTTTACCTTATAGTCACTAATTGAGGCACTGGATGACTTCCCCGACGTGCCTACTACCGTTCCAACATTATTTTACTATTATGCTTATCCCGATACCTGATAGTTGCCACTGAGAGGCTAACTGGTGACTAACGACTATTCGGCATCATAAAAGGTATATGCCACAAGTTGACCCCTTTTCTGTTGATCCTTGCTGAGACTATTCTGGGTTTAGATGCTATTGTGCCGATTCTTCTACTTTCTTTGCTGGAAGCCCCGTATTACTCTTGGTATGTATCCATCAATATTTTAAAGGTAGTGCGTCCCTTCTGGATTCCTGGTTAAGCGATCGCCGGGACCTTTGGACCACTTAGGGGAATCTATAATGGCTACAAGCACATACTGTTAGGATGATGCATGGATGTAAAGCAATGGATGGTCATACTGATGCAATATAGACAAACACATGTAAGTAAAGCAGATCTTTCCAACCTTGTCACTCGTACACACGAGATCATGCCATCTCTTCCTAGGTGAGCTTAGCCCAAGGGTCAACGGGGAACCAAATGGACACGCATGGTGCTTGCCAGAAAGCCTGCATTATAACCTCTCTTATGTAAAGCGCATAGATATGGGTTTTGACAATTGCATATTCAAACAATTCAAAGAGAATAAGATAGGCCCATCGAGGTTTGAACGCCTTCGATGAGTGACTATTTAATTTGGTTGAATTTGTTCAATATGCTAGGTCCACATAGCAAGCACAGTATTAAGGCTTATACCACTTAGGGAAAGTATCTACTTTTCATTACATGGGCTTTAGTCAAGGGTTGATATTTCAGGCTACCCAAGCATGATCCCTGCCAACAAGTTTAACTCATCACGAGCATAATGACCGATCGGGTCATCATTTAATATACCAAAAATGGTATTGGACTTGGGCTAGTGATTATCCCTAACACTTCCCCATATGGAGTGAACATGGGGTCATGCTTCGAAAATGCAGCGGGGCTAGAAAGGGACCAACTAGCATAGTTCTAAGGCTCTATAATGCAATGCAATGCAAATTTTGAAAAGAGATGGAATTTCTATTAAAAACTAATTTATATATTATTAACCAAAATACTTTCAAAGCAAAGTTTCCAAATCCCCAGTGGAGTCGCCACTGTGATGCGCGACGAAGCTGTGTGGTTTCCCAGAGGCCTGTTTATAGGGTCCGAGAAGAGGGTTCACGTCTATTTTGAGCAGCAAGAGGTGTTTTAGAGTCACCACCCAATAGAACATTGGGAAAGTTCCGTCTTGCCTCATTGAGCCTAAGACTATGCATGTGCGTCCATTTTGGGCTATCAAGAGAGCATCTTGGAATCACCTTCTAATGCGGCACTGTAAGGTCATCTAGCCTTTTGAAGCCTAAGACTATGCATGTGTGTCTATTTTGGGCCATGAGAGTATCTTTGATTTACCTTTCAATAGAAAGTTGAAAGGGTCATCTAATCTCATAAAGCCTAAGACTATGTAAATACGTCTATTTTAGGCCATCATAAGGGTAATTTGGAATTACCTTCCAATAGAACATTGATGAAGCCTAAGATCAGAGATAGTTCGAAACTTTGCTCTTATTCATACATGGGTTAAAGTTATAAGTGAGTTTTTAGTTAAGCCTCCATTTATTTTCTCATTCAATTCATGCAATCAATTAAATTGCAGACATCAATCCATTACGCATAATTAAAGCAAAATTAACAAAATACATTAATTTACAGTTAAATTGAGAGTTTAAAAGCTAAATGATACATAATAAAGAAGTCTAAGAAAAATGAATCGAAAAGTTATGCACGTATTGTCCATTTTTTCTTTCCTTTTGTCATCCTTGGCAAAAAGACGCTCACAAAACCCATCATAAAAACATGTTAAATTTTAAACGGAAAATAAATTGAATATTAAATGCCAAAAAATTAACAAGTAAACACAATAAAGGGGTATTACTTGTATAGAAAACACATGGCGTGATGAGACAAAAGAAGTACTAAAGAAAAGAAGGAGCAAAGCATAGAAAAGAGTTAGGGACGAGCAAGAAAGACCGAGCAATGGGCGTCTGAAAGGGGACTGAAGGGAGGAAGGAGGTTTCCCCGCTGGTCTATCTTTCACTTGAGCGATGGCCGTCGATGGGGGCTTCTTCCCGATGGCATCACCAGAACCCAAAAACAAGAGGGAAACTCCATAGATGCATGTTTAAAGCTCCAATTTCACATTCTTGACATATTTCTTTGCTCAAAGCCACCAAATAATATTAGAATTAGTTCACAAAAAAGGTTTATCAACAAAATAATACAAATTAACCAAATTCACATTTCAATCAAAATATGCATATCACATCATATTCTTGAGCTTAAAGAATGATTAAGCCAATCGTAACTAAGAATTTTACCCACAAAACTTGGATCTCCGGAAAGTGATGAAATTATTACCTTGAACTTTACACAATTAGATTAAGAAATTAACGAGAAAATCACTTTCTCTCTCTACTTTCTCTAAGAATTCTAAGACAATGAAAATTGGAGCAAACAAAGAAAAGAGAATTATTTTCTCTTCCTCAATTAAATCCTTTGATTTTTGAAAAACAGATTTTTAAAGAAAAAGTGAACAAAGAAAATTTGAATTCTAGGAAAATTGTTTTTGCTCCTCCCTCAAAAACCACAACCCCTCTATAAGTTGGAAATCATCTCAATTTATAGGCATCCCTGCCCTTGAAAAACTGGATTTCAGAAAGATTAAAGGAGGAATATCAGTAATTTTGAAATCAAACCCCTAAAATCCTTCAACAAACACAGGAAATCCGATCCTAAATCCTTAAAATCAACATTTCATAATTCCTGTAGAAGGAAATCTGGAAATGTGATACCAGATCATGACAGATGGGCATCACTCAAACGCGATGACCATCGCTCGTCAAAATAAATTGAGTACCAAGCCTACCCTTTGACAGTCCATCCTTTGAAGAGGGGGCATCCCTCTAAGCGATCGACGAACGTCAGTCATTCGGTAGGACATCCCTTCCGAGGCACGCTCAGACGGGCATCTTTCACGCGAACGACGAGCATCGCTCGCTAAATTGCCAACGGGCACCAAAAGGAATGACAAGCATCGCTCGCAAGGGATGACCAATCGCAGGGTCCGTCCTCCATACGGGACTGGCACCCCAGGCTGAACCGACGGGCATCCCTCATGATAGACAACAATTGATCACCCAAAATTCAAAATTTTGACCGAAATTCCCCATTTTTCAAATCAATAATAAAACAAAAGGATTTTTAACTATAAATGAATCCAACATTTGTGAAATTCAAGGCAGAAACTTGCAACTTCAGCCCTTCACCTATGAAATAGGCATAAGTATCCTCATCGGACTACTCTGATCTGAACTGCTTTGGGACCGGGTGTCTACAGCTATGTACTTAATTCTTCACCAATATTTATTTTTCTTCAATTAATCATTAATTTATCTAGATTACATGTTAACTAGCACAAATATACCATTTATTTGCATTAATCACTAAAGTATACCCTTGTATACCAATGTATACCATTCGGCCTACATGATGTCCCTGGTATATAATTTGTTTCTTTTCGTTTTAATCATTAAAAATATCCTATTTAACCTTCCTAAACATGTCTATCAAATTTATTTCAATTAAACATGTATAAATCACATACATACAATATGAACATAATTTAAAATCATAATTTTTTTCAGTGGAAAAGGGGGAATATTGTATCCACTAACCTTATTTTCTTGTTCTCTACACCTTAAACATCATTTCCTAGCCTTTGCTCCTTGAAACACCATAACCTCCTTTACTTTCCTCAAGTGGCAGAATATATTAACAAAAGAAACTACCATTATTTCACTTCATTTATTCAACATAACCACATAAATATAATCTACTTACCTTAAAATATTTATTGGCTTGAATCAAATTAAAATCATCAATTTTACTTACCTCAAATTTGCGCCCTAACTTTCAATCCTTGATTTTTTCCACTTCTAACACTTCAAATGAACTCTAAACACCGCCACTAGATTGTGGAGGAGCTGAACTTTACTTAGGAGGCTTGGATTAAGGGAGAGATATGGAGAGAAATGAAGAAAATTAGTGGAAGAACTAAGGTGTACAATTCAGCCTAAGGAGGGAGGAGGAGAGCTACTGGAATTTTAGGGATTTCTCTAGAGAAATCTGACTTTTTAGGGTATATATAGCTGATTTGTTGGGCTAGGCTTGGTCCAACCAATTGGGCCAACCCAATTCTAAGCCCATTTAGGTTTTTAAGCCCATTATGCAATCCAAACTGATTTCTCACACTTTTCAAGCTCAATTCCTCCCAAAATCAATTCCATAATTTTTAAAATATATATATTAGCCTACATATAAAATTTTAGCTCAATCAGAAATCATTTCCCGGTCCGATAATTTCTTTCTAGTCCGATAACCCAATTTTTTGTTTCACTGTGAAATTTATTTTTCATTACCATTTGATTCTCCATATTATTTAAAGCAAATCCATCCTTTCGAATAATATTTTTGAGGTCCGTAGCACTAGGTCAAATTGTAACACCCCGATACCCCTGGGAAGGAAAATCGGGGCGCCACGCAACAAACAAACGCATACATACTCAAAAGCGGAAGCAATAACAAGAAAATAATTAGAATATCTTAGGCCAAACATACTACTCGTATAAATATACATATTACAAAATGTTATCATTCTTATATTACATGATCATCTTTGGAACATATATAATACAATTAACATTTACACTTCACTACTATACTTTTCTATATACATAATGATGTTACTCAAAACATAAGAAACTCTATCTTATACAAAAGATCATATACAAGCTCCTAGTGGCCATAACCTGCAGATGCGCACTCACTGATCCAATCCTGCAAACCTACACGGAAACAAACGTTCGTGCTAAGTGATAACGCTTAGTGGGGATAAACAGAAGTAAAGGACTTCTACCGAAGTCACACATGTATCATACGATTCATATACATAGTCATGCTCAATTCTTAACAATAATCATGTATTCTGTATAATCATATATACACAACCTTGTAAACAAATAACATCACACTCTAACCTATTCCATGTGCAAAAATCCAAATATCGCAAACAATATCGATATCATGTCATACTATATTCATATACATATACAAGTATCTACTACACCTCTTGTACACTATAAACCATACAATAGCCTGGATTCTCAACAATGGTGGATACGGGTACTCTATGTAACACCCCCTACCCATACGTAGGCGATCCCATCCGAATCGGAGTGAGATGCAGTATGAATCAGGGTGTCACCACACAAATACAATGCAAAGCATACATAAATACAAGGTAATTAAAAACTTACCTTGCGGCAAAAGCTGGCCATGCATTAACTCACCCATACCTAGGCACTAAACGGAAGTATATACACATGCACACACACATACACTCTTTCAACCAGCGAAAGCATAAGGCGAGTAATAAAACCGAGGAATAACTTAATACATAAGCATTTTAACGTTACATCATCTGAAATATTACATCAAAATATTTGCATAATAATTACATATACAAAAGGCTATAGAAATACATAATCTAAAATACAGAAGCTGAACAAAATACAAAACTCCTAACTCCTATGTGGCCGACCTTGCAGATGCTCGACTCGAACAGAACCAAACCTACCACCTGCACGGGAAAAGAACCCGTGCTAAGCGATACACGCTTAGTGGGGAGAACACACAAGCAATATGGATGACCATTCACAATGGTCGTCAAGGCATGATACATGCAAATGGCATATGCGGACATTTATATCACATAAATAATCACGCTTGCATAATCAAGGCATTCATTCGGACACTCATCCATATCCATATACTCATGTCGAAAGCAAACTAAGGCAGACAGAATACCATACACAATACAAGTATTATCATGCAAAACTACATACAATCTCACACGCATATACTTACTGAGGTATCGGATATCAGTACCTTACTGTGCATAGTCACATGAGATTTACACATGCGATTATCATACCCAAAAACCCATACATTAACTGAAAACCCATTCACATGCTATAAGATTACCATGCAACAACGCACTCAACTATTATGCCAAGAACACTAGCTATCTAAGCCTACTTTTGTCATGTCAGTACACACACACTGGCCGAAACCCAAGGGAAGACGTCAAAACACCACACTTCCACTGCACAACTCTATCACATAAAATATCATACCATGAAACGTAGACACATGACAACATGCTGAAGATACTACAATAGTTGAAACCAAAGGAACATGTAGCAAAATATTACATTCAGGGCATACACTAGTTCAAGATCAGATTCTTCTACACTTTAACTTGCCTCATCATCATCCATTATGGCACATACACTTACCGAAGCCGATCCACATGCATTGCACCCCAAATAATACATATGTAATCATTCAATAGTCCAGATCGCCTTATTATGCATACTAGTTCACATGCTACCATAATAGTTAACAGCACATAATCACATTCATATACATACTAATTAACTATATCAGTCCGTAATTTAAGCTCATATTCATATACATATTATTTCATATGCTTATAACCTAACTAGTCGGATTCACATTCCCATAAGCATAACATAATAAAATATATTCATGGCATTTGAAAGATCATGGTCACAGTCATGCACGTTTTAATTCTAGTACTTATATCCATAACTGATGGTATACAAATACATTCACAATATGATATACAGATATATATACAGATATATATGTCCAATTCACATGTTTGAGTCACACTCAACCCATTCAGAGATTCATAGTCACATTAGGATCCATAACTGATTCACTTGTCTAAAATCATGCTCATTCGGACATCACATTTTCTTGTTCATATCAGACAAAACAAACAGAATACTTGCTGACTCAAAATAGTGGATAACGAGTGTATGCATGGCGGTACCTTACGGGTACGAATCGAAAAGTAACATCATTTTTCACATTCAAAAACATTTTTTGAGGGGATCTTAAACAAGATCCATACACATTAAAGGTTCGCGAGGAACTAAATAGGGACCTGATCAGGGTCTAAACGTTCAAAGGCGCTGCAGCTAAAGAGACTCTATTAGGCATGCCTAACTATCCACTAGACTGACTCTCGCAGGTCATGCATTATTCAAATCGTGTGTTGAATCACATAGTATATATATCATCATGCATAATCCAAGGTATAGGAGACGTATACATATATTCATAATGTCATTCATACCTCATCCAATTCATATTATAAAGCATGCAATATAATTCATGGCAACATAGTATAACATTACTCAATATTCTAAAGCATATTAGAGTCAATTATCACCATACCATAATGCCAACAATTAATAATGCAAGGTCTTAATCATACAATGATACAATTTATACTTAAGCATAGCATATTATTCTGAGAGAAGGATCAGAAATAAATTTATGCAAAACACCTTTCACATTTTTGATACATCATGCTCCTAATAATAATAACCATGAAACATGGCATTCAACTCACTTGTATTCAAAAGGCTACATGTGATACGAATCACAATAATTAATATAGATAAACCAAATCATACAGTTTAAACCCAACAATAATCTAACAGAGTTTCCATTACTAAGCATATCATAGTCAAATATTAGCATAGTATCAATTCAATAGTCACCCTCTTCAGAATACAAATACTAAAAATGATTTAGGCAAAAACATGTCACATAAAATAGTGAGAAACCATGCAGAGTGAAAGAAAAGGATCATTTTCGAAAACCAGATAGAAAACAAGACAAGCAGAACAAGGGGGTTATTGAGCAGAACGGGGAATGACTCGTGCTTACGTGTATTAGTCGTGTCCGAAGAGCACTTCTCGTGCTCGTGCTGCTACCACGGCTGAGGGAAGAGGAAGAAAACAGAGGAAGAAAGGAGAATCAGCACGTCTCGTGCTTACGAGCACGACTTGTGTTCGTTGAGCACATTTCGTGCTCTCTAGCAGAGGGAGGAGGAAGAACCAAGACAGCAGCACAACTCATGCTCTTGAGCACGAGTAGTGTTCCCAAGCACGCTTCGTGCTTCTCCTCCGAGTGAAAGCAGAGTGCTGTGAGGGGATGAGCACGACTCGTGCTCTTCCTCTCACCTGGGCATATCGCGATGAACATGATCAACAGTAAAAACGTAGAAACTTCATCTTTTTCCAGAAATCTATTTTAAAACCTTTCAAAATCCATTCAATCATGCACAAACTCTTACCTTATCACTCAAATGCATAACACAACATACTCATGATCAAAATACACTCAAAATTCCAGAAATTAAACAATACAAACACAAACACCATCCAAACGAGAATTATGGCAGAGACATTCAATTAACTCCCAAACCTGGAAATTGAAGATCCAAAATCACTCTTCAAGCTTCAATCTTCAATCCTTTACTTGTCCTTAAGCTTCTTCTTGCAACCCAAAGCTTGCACAAACCAAAACCTAGAAATTACTCTTTCAAAACCCTAACTCAAATAAAACCAGTTGAAGAAGAAGAAGAAGAACAGTAACCTAAAATTGCAGGAAACCCTAGCACCCAAGACCCATTTACATACCTCTTCAAGTAATCCTCAAGCTCTACCAAGACACCAACTCACACACAACCAAGGAAGGGAGAACAAGAAACGAGAAGGGAAAGAAAGAAGAGCAAGGAAGAGGAGAGGAGAGAGCAGAACGTAAAACGTGATATGCTCCTCCCTCTCTCATTCTTTTTCTTTTTCTTCTTTTCCCACTAATTGTCCACCTACCAAGACACATGGCAGCCTCCTATTGGACCCATAACTCCTTCTTACTTCACTCACTCACACAAATATTTCCTCACTTGAACTTTAATCACTTCTTCAATTAAGTCTTTAATTACTCAAATTCCATATGCACAAATTACCAAAATACCCATCACTTATCCGACTTAGCTTGCACATTCCGACTAGGCCCAATTTGGGGTGTGACACTCTACTTTAAATACTGATAAACGGTATCACACTTTAGAGACCTAACTCAAATTGAATACACAAGGTATTCATCATTAAACTAATTAAGGTCACTGTAGCAGCCGCACTTTAACCCTTTATAAGCATACTTATCTATCCACTTCTATGACACTTCAGTTTCAACTCACTCACTCAAAATTACAATACAATCATTATCCAAAATCACTAATCAAAGCACTATCATTAACAAGACAATAGCAAACATAAGCCATGCAATTGTGAGAAACCATGAAGAGTGGAGCATGAGAGAAAAATCTTTTCATAAAATATGGCAGGAAGGAAGAGTCTCTGTCGCGCTCGCTCGCGACAGAAGCTAGAAACACGCTAGGAGGGGAGACTGTGCACGACTCGTGCTCATGTGCACGGCTCGTGCACTTGAGCATGCCTCGTGCTCTCCCTACAGAGGAAGTTGTCACGAGTCGTGTCCCTAGAGGACGATTCGTGACCTCTTCACAAGCACCTCCGAGTAATGCTGGCTTTCACGACTCGGAGCAATGACTCGTGCACTTCCTACAGGACTCGTGCTCACTCTACGGAGAGGAGCTATCACGAGTCGTGCACAACATCATGACTCGTGTCAAAGTCCAAAGACATGAGTCATGCTGGTGGACACGACTCGGAGCGCAAACACTCAATTTTTACTATTCGACTAAAATCCTAACATGTTAATTCCTTCAAACACTGCAAGCGATCAAAATGGATACATAACAATCATACAACTAAAATAAAACTAATGAACTAATCGAAGCTCATCATGCATCACTACTTATACATTTGTCTAATCAAGCATAAAATGCTCAAACACATGCAGACATAACTGAAATCACACTCGATCCCAACCTCTAGGTAGCTTGATCACTGCTCTCTACTTGGTTCCAATCTTATCCTTGCCTTTGTCCAACTTCTTGTCTACAGCTTCAACGAAATCATACAAAAACACTTGAATCAATCCTCATCTCACTTTAAATCAAAAACATGAAGAAAAAGGAGGTCACATCGAAGAACAAACCAACTTACCTTCTCTAGAATCCAACTTAACCTCCACAACACTCTCTTCAAACCAATCCAAGTAACTCTCTTAAAGAGTAAACCAAATGAAGAAGAAAAGAAAAAGAAATGAAAAAGCAAAGGGAGCATGGCAGAAACCAAAGGAGAAGAAAGAAGAATAAAAGCTAAAAGCAAAACAAAATGAAAAGAAAAGAAAAAGAAAGCAAAGGCAGACAGTTAACCCTCATCCAAAACCAACAACTCACAGAAATGCCCACCAACTCAATTAATGCCAACCACTTTATTTAATACTCCAAAAAAACATGTCTAAACCATGTGCCACACTTCCATGCTACCACGTGTCTAATACACATCACTTAAACCTGAAAAGTCCAACTCACGTAGAACCCGAAGTAGTGTTCTGTCGCGCTCGCGACAGAACCCTTACTTAGATAATTTTTTTTTCTTTAGGCCAAACTCTCCTTTAACCAAAACTTTTACACTATCAACTTGTATACTCTTTCAAGTGCTCTCTTATTCCCACAAATACTTTACAAAATAATAAAATTCCTACTAGGGTCCAAATCGGGTTGTTACAAATCTCTCCCCCTTAGGAAATTTCGTCCTCGAATTTTCCCCGATACCAAACAAATCACTAGACTATACTCTACATATTACTAAACGAAACAACTAAAATACTAAAGGAACTTACCAGAAGAACCAGTAGGTGCATCTATCGCTTCCCTAATCATTGCATATGCTTTAGGCTGACCTTCAAAAGAAAAAGGCTTCTCAACTGTCTCAGATGGCACTCTATTAACTCTACTTCTTTCTCTTCCACTCCTAACAACTCTAGACACAATCCCTTTTCCCTTGCTTACTTACGAGGCTACATTCTCTCTTGTCTTGGGACACTTGGCAAGCATGTGCTCCATGCTGCCACACTTGAAACAGGCTCCAGTGAGTTTCCTACACTCACCCCAATGGTGCCTCTCACAATAATTACACTTTGGTGCTACACTTCCTCTACTGGTAGATGGCACTACACTCCCAACAGAAATCGGTACTTGCTGTAACACCCCAATGCCCCTTGGGAGGACAAGGGAGTGCTACATGATACCAAACATGCTGAACTATATCTCACTAACATTATTCATTATCTTAATATGTTCACTAATGACACTAATATACATGAATGACTATAAGACCATACACTAGTCCATTATAGTCCACATATTACAAATTACACTTTCACTTCTCTTAACTTACATATCACTATACAAGTTACAAAAGTATAGTTATTACAAAAATGGAGCTCTATTTATAAAAAATTTTTACAACCTTCAAACCAAAAAGAACACTTCTAGCTCCTAAGGTGGCCTGCAGAACTCCTTCAAACCTTGACTCCAATCCACAACCTACGCGGGAGACACGCACCCGTGCTAAGCGATAACGTTTAGTGGGGACGTAGATAAGCAAATACTAACACAAGCATTCATAGGTTACTATACAATAAGAGGACATTCTTTAAACATACACCATATTATGTAACAATCACTAAGTCAATAATTCATTAACATGCCGATATCCAATAGTTCATTTTTAAACAGGAAGTCATGCATTAACTATTAGTCGATAATCACATGTCCATGCTCAATATCTCATACTTTACCATGTCAATAATCACTACACTAAGCCATATCTCATACTTTACCATGCCAATAATCACTACACCAAGCCAGCAGAAGGCTTCACTAACAAGATCACTAGTTCACTAAGCATAGTATTACTATTACACTATCAAATGAGAGCAATGTTATCAATACATAAGTAGAACACAATCATACACAAACATTTATCGTTAATAGCCTGAATCATTTTAGAGGTGGATACGGGTACGATAGTTATTAATCACTAGAGACTGAAGTCCCAAACACTATATCACTAGATACCCATCGGTATCGATCACTAGACACCCGTCGGTGTCACACTAGCAGCCGCAATTCACTAGCCCTTCATAAGCATGCTTATTCATCCACGACTCGACTACAGGCTTATTAGTTTATTCATTCATTAAGCATTCATTCTCATGGCACCATTTATTCGCATGCTAATTAGTCACAAAGTAGTATACATTCTCATAGTATTATTTAACCACATAATAAGGTTCGAACGCATGATAAAATACTTGTATAGTTTCCAAGCAACATCAATAATACTAACCAACACATAATAATAAACCCATATTATGGCATGCCTTGCACATTATAAACTCATATTATAATACAATGAAACTTAATTAAGCCTTATCGTGCATCCTTAAATCTCATAATGTTTCAAAAGAAAAGGCAATATTGAAGTACCTCACTGTGGCAACCGATTTGGTTACGACCGTGACATACTTCAACTCACAAAATAGAATGCAAAACTTCTTACCTCATGGTGACAATCGATTTGGTTGTGACCGTGACATACGAAGCAGTTCCAGGATAGAATGCAAACCAGGGTACCTCACGGTGGCAACCGATTCATTGTCACCGTGACATACCACTTATATCCGGACGAAATCCAATATTTGCATGCCTCACGGTGACAACCCAATGGTTGTGACCGTGACCCATGCAAAGTTGCCAATATACAACTGTGCAATAAGCACACCCTGCATTCTCGCATTCACTATTTTGTGGCAAACCAACTCACAACTCATGCACATTTTACCTCATCAACTCACATACCATTTCAATACAATTAAACCCTTATATGCATCTTTTTAAACTCACCATAAAAATTGGCATAAGCTATCAAACAAGATATCAAAATCACACTACACCAATCTTGGCATGACCATAACATCTACTAACCACTACATATCAATATCTCTATTCCATTTCTATAATCAATTTACACTAATTCACTATCCAATTCAAATCAATTAACCATATACACACAATAAACACATACTTTAACACATCAAAGCATATCAATTCACACTCAATCCTAAACCTCTTAAAGCACTCCTTCCTTTCTCCTCTATAAGACCTTCTCTTTACCCTTGGCTGGTCTACTTGCTTCTTTAACTCACATACAGAAACAACACATATTCAATTCCATTAGACTATACTAATAGCTTAAAATTCAAATCAGAAATAGAAGGAGATGAAGATGACAAACTCTATACCAACACTTACCTTTCTAGCTGAGTACTTAATCTTCTTAACTATTGCTACTTAATTCTTAGAAATCCATGGCAAATTGAAGAACAAGAGAAAAAAGAAGTAGGTTTTTGGGTAGTTGGCCAGACTAAAGAGAGATCCAAGTGACAGATTTTGCCACTTCTCAACCTTAAGTATGCATGGCAAGATGAGGTGTCAATTTCCCTTTTCCTCTCAAGCTAGGTGGCCGGCTCCTACAAGCCCACATGGCTACCACTAACATTCAATTTACATTAATTAATCACCATTACACTAATTAATCTCCACTTATCACTTAATCATGCAAGTTACATTTTAGCCACTATAATATTTTATTTCCTTACAATTAAATCCTAATTAACACTCATACAATTACGCTAATCACACTCAATACTACTAGGATAATTTTTGGAGTGTCACAACTCTCCCCCACTTAAGGAATTTCATCTGCGAAATTCTCTAATCCCATAGGTTATGACCCCAACTATACAAATATCATGCAAAATACTAACTCAACAAATGCATCTATAACTATAACTCATACCAGGTATATTATCTTGATCTCTTTGGCCTTCCACTAAGGTCATAGCATAAACCTTTTCGGTCGATACATTAGGTCCTTTCACTGTTTCTGAAGCAATGCCTGATCGCTATCCAACATGACCAGTTCTATTCCCAGCTCTACCTCTTCTTTCACCGGTAGGGGTTGGTACATTATCTCTTCTTAACTGCATAGTTACATTCTCTTACGCTTGAGGGCACTTTGCTACCATATGATCAGAATTTTTGCATTTGAAGCAAGCTCTGGTAAGCTTTCGACATACTCCCTAATGTAATTTCTCGCAATGTTCACATGGCACTAGAACACATCTTCTACTTGATGGAGCTGTAACTCCTACTTCGAAAACTCGTTTTTGCTTACTCAACTTGTCACAGCTCACTGCTTTTTGAATTACACTATACATACCTTGGTTATCCCTTATTTCATGAACTTTCTTTGCCGAGCTGTACCCAAGTCCACTATCTTGTGCCTTTCTCTTTTGATTCTTTCTTTGAACTATCTCAGACTCTTCCACCTTCAAGGCAGCTTGTACCAACTAGAAATAACTTACCGCTTACATTGATGTCATAGCCGATAATAATCCCTTAATCATTTCATCCAACCCATTTTTGAATTGTCGACACTTGGACTCTTCCGTCATTAGGGCATCCCGTACATACTTGCTAAGGCGACTGAATTCCTTCTCGTATTTAGCTTTACTCAAGTTTCTTTGCTTGAGACTCACAAATTCCCTCTACTTAGCCTCTCGATATGCTTTAGTAACATACTTCCGTTCAAACTCTTGTACGAAGAAATCCCAAATCAAATTAGTAGGTCATTGCGGATTTCTCATTACTAACTTCGACCAATTATAGGCTGGTCCTTATAGTAAAGACACAACACATTCCACTCGCTGCTCTTGTGGATAATTCACTTCTTGCAGTATTCGGTCTATCTTCTCTAACCAATATTCTTCTATGTCCGATTCATCCATTGTGGTTCCCTTAAATTCCTCTGCCCCTCTTTTCCTGATCAAATCCGAAGGGGCTTTAGGGGCTGTGTCACACCCCCAAACTGGGCCTAGTCGAAATATGCTTGCTCAGTCAGAGTGAGTGAGGGTAATTCGGTAATTTGTACATGAGTAATATAGATAATAAGGATTTATTTGTTAAGAAATTAATTAAATAAGTTAAGTGAAGAAATTATTATGTTGTGCTTGTAGTGTATTGAAGTAGGATATAAGTGGGTTAAGAGGTTTTATAGTGTGGGTTGTGGATATGGTGCCTTGGAGATATTCACATAGGAGAAATAATTATCAAGTGGATTATGGGTATGGAATTAAAGATATAGGATATTTTTATGAGAAGTGATTTAGTATGTGGGTGTGTATGGTGACTTGAATAGAGAAGTCAAAGTGAATTAGTTGGACCAATGGGAAAAGTGGGTTATAAGGAAATGTTAGGGTGTGACTTAAGTTTAGTACTATGAAGATATTATTGTAAGAGGTGCTAGTGTGTGTGCATAAGATAGGGAAGTAGGGTATGAGTAAGGGAAATGAATTGTGTGTAGGTGAGAGTATGGGAGTTGAGGTGAGCTTAGGTTGACCTACCTATGGGAAAGTGACATGTGGCTTAAGGGATAAGTGGGAATTAAATGGGTAAAGAGAGAGAAACCAGCTGTAAGTCACTTCCTCTTCCCGTTCTCCTCTTCCTCCTCACGCCATTCATTTTCTTTTTCCTCTTCTTATTCCTTTCCTCATTCTTTGCTCTTCCTCCTTGCTTCTCTTTTTGGCTGGATGTGGTGCTTGTTTAGAGGTTGTTTTAGGTGAGTATTAGAGCAAGATTGGAGAGGTAAGAGTTAGTTTGGCTTGTGTGTGTGTGTGGTTATTCTCCTTCTTTATTTGCTTTTGATTGGGTTATGTTAGAGTTTGGATTGAGTGATTTTCTGGGTTTTGGTTTGTGCAAGTTGGTGGTAACAAGAGGAAGCTCAAGGGAATGGAAAAGATTGCAGATAGAAGCTAGAAAGTGACCTTGGATCTTCGATTTCCAGGTTTGGAAAACTCTCCATTATGTATGAATTTTAGTATATTTATGTGTATTATAAGTTTCTTGAATGTGCTATTGATGATATATGATGATGGTAGTGAGTGTTAGTTTAATTTATTCATTGGTGCATGTGAATAGGTTTTTGGGTGAAAACTGGGTTAGAATGCACTTGCCCTTTCTTCGGTTATTAGGCCGTATTGTGAGTTTTATAACTCCAGTGGATGTGCACTAGTGCCGTTTGAAAGCTAAGACATATCCCTTCAAATGTCTTAGAAATAGGTTTGAGCTAATTTTACCTGTAAGGACCTCAAATGTGGTCATGAAGTAGAGCTATCTTCTCTGGCCGGGTTTAGGGGAGCACTATAGGTTGTTTAGATCCTATCTGAAACTTTAAATGTCCAATTGATCTGAAATTTATTTCATTTGAACGTTAACATCCTAGAGAACATTTGTTAAGAAGGAAGTTTTGGCTAAAAATGAGGTTTAGAGGTTTGTTTAGGCAACACAAGTCAGAGGCATAAAGCAGTCTGTTTGGGTAGCTGAGGTGAGCCTCTGTCGCGAGCGCGATAGGGTCGCGACCTCGCGACAGAAAAAACTTTTTTTAAGCCTTTTTCTTCCTTTTGTTTTGAGCCCAAGGTTGACCCGAATCAATCCCGTACCTTTCCGATCAGCTTATTATGCCTGTTTAGGGTAACTAAATGGTTATATAAGTAGTTGTCTTTTGGGAAAACTTATGAGTACGATTAGGATTGGTGGTCTAGCTAGTAAATAACAATAGATATAACCTCGTGAAGGTTGGTTTCTGGATGAGTGCTAATATGTGTTGATCTCATGAGTAACCTAAGCATGATGTACCATATGTATGAATGCATATAAACATGGGTGCGATTGTGATGAATGGCAAATAGTATTGACATTATAGATTGTGTAAATGGATATTGTTGGTGGCATGATTTATTTGGAATTCTTGGTGTGGATGTTGTGTTTATGTTGTCAATGATGTGTGGCTTGCTGGAGATGAGGTAAGTTGATGCTTCGATGTTGGTTTGAGATTTGGGTGTTGTGAAGAGGGAATGTCCTGCAAATTTCTGGGCAAGGGTTGAAATTCCTGACTCTGTCGTGAGCGCGACATCGTCGCGAGGTCACGACAGAGCCCGGTGAAAGCAGCCCTCGCACGCGTCCGAGCTCTCCGCCGAGCCATGCAGCAGAGCCTCTGTCTCGAGCGCGACAGAGAGCTCGATTGCCGAATTGTTTGGGTTAGCAGCTCACTGTGGCGAGAGCGATGTATTTCGCGAGTGCGACAGCGAGATGCCATAGTTCCCTCGCGAGATCGCGAAGTTTGCTGTGATCGCGACATGGGGCCAAGTCGCCTCTGTCGCGAGCGTGACATTCGTCGCGAGCGTGACATTCGTCGCGATCGCGACACTCATTGGTTTCCAAAATTGAGTTTTCTTCTGTGATTCCAATGTTTGAATTCCAAACTTGTGATGTTTTTAGGTTTACACATGGACTATTTTATGAAGTATATTGATATAATTGGATGAATTATGTGAATGTAATATGTTGAATTATGTGTCATGATGTGAGACAAGATTTGTATTATGCATGACCTGCGAGAGTCAGTCTAGTGGATAGTTAGGCATGTAACACCCTTTTTACTGTACATAATAACTTAATTGTCTTAAACTATTCTTAAAATCATTACAAAAATCCGGGTAAATTTTTTTTTTTTATCACTATTAAACTTTACTAATCACACAATCATTCTCTAATAGGCTACTTAAATTCTACCGAAATTTCGGCAGAGTCTCCTCTATAATATTGCCTATCCCCCTGTAAACAGAAAGTCTTTACACTTCTATAATCACATACATATTCATCCGTCCTACTCCAATTCAAACTCCAATACAATTTTGCCCATCCTCCAATTTAATTCCAATCACATACTTATATAATAACTCATAATGTTATCAGCTCACTATTTACATCAATTATACAAAATACAAGACATAATATTAACATGTCAACTATCTACTATAACAAATATGTAGTACAACTCTTGATACAATAGAATCCTAAATATCTATACAGTGTACATGCCATCTAGAACTGAGATTCACATTATCAAATCCCAAGAATTACATTCTCATCCTCTTATTGTCATACTTACCATTCCACGTTATTCCTTTGAAACTGTGCTGACATTCACTTGATCTCTGTCTTATACCTGCGCGAGGATAAACCACGCGCTAAGCTTTACGCTTAGTGGTGACTACCAAATTTACTTATCCACGACATAAACATAATATATACATGTAATTGATCATTCATACATTAATATAGCAAATTACTTTTTCCTTTCATAATCAATATAATACTTTATAATTAATATTATACCAATAGCTATTTAACTCCAAATTAAATATGAATGGTTTGTAGGATAAAACCATATTTATGCAATACATTCCATATTCTTTTCAAATGCTGAAACTTCATAAACCTTTATAATCAAATTTCCACATCAACGACTAAGATCTTTCTGCATTTTAATAATGTGTAAAACTCACTTATCATGCATCATTATTAATGTCATGCAATATTAAACAGACAATATACTTCTAACCTAGTAGGTAATATTTCATTCCTACATTATCGGTTGTTATAGCATTTATCCAACCCAATAATACCCACTACTATGTATATTTGCATTCCTGGAGTACACGTTGGTGAATATAAGGTTCATATATTTTCATAAAGCCACTTTCATATCCCAATTTCATAGGCTCATTTATTAATATTATTTATTCAATTAAAGTTTTTACCACAGAACCATCAACTTTATCAAAATTCGAAATCATATTATAAATTAGTTAACTTTCATCCAAATCTATATATACATATATATTAAACTTTAAATTTCACTCATACCTCTTAGTTAACATTTCTTTACTAATTGTACTACTTCATCCTTCAACTTTACTTCAATCATTAAATTACCTTACGGCTTCTCAATCCACATTTACTTTTATCCATGCCATCTAACTTCTTAGGTTATACATTTAATACGGATTACAACATTTATTATTTAAATCCACCATTTACCATGCTTCATTTATTAATCATTCAATTTCTTGATTCACACAATTATTTCACATTCACCAATTCACTTTACAATTTACCATTTTGCCCATAGTACAATGCTGGCAGACTCTAAGTACAGGATAAACGGGAAGTGAACTCCTAAGAGTTCACAATAACCTGGAGAGACCTCTGAGAGATCACTCCAGTCTTTCAAACCTGAAGGAACCCCGAAGGACTACCCCCAGTCTTTCAGATACCAGTGGAGTCCTGTGCGACCACCACTGTCTTTAAATACAGTACAATACACTTCGGATATTCAGATACAGAAGTAGGACCATCATTGGCCTACTAAAAAGTGATATTCAGATATTCAGATACAGAAGTAGGACCATCATTGGCCTACTAAAAAGTGATATTCAGATATTCAGATACAGAAGTAGGACCATCATTGGCCTACTAAAAAGTGAGTCGTCATGCTCACACCCGCGGTCTTATGTCCCTATGGCTAGCCACTATATCCTGAACTAGACTTGACTACCAGCTCATCAAATAGGGCCACATTATTGAATGTTATTTAAATAAATCCAAACTTTGATCTTTACATAAAATACGATTTATATACATTTCAATCCAAAAAATGCAGAAATAATCCCACTATCACCCATTATCATTTTCTCATACAATTTCATTTACTTATCACATTCACTGATTTTGCTTTACAGCAAGCCTTTAATCATATTTATATAATTAAAATGCATTGACAATCATAATACACCTCATTTGTGTATATATATATATATATATATATATATATATATATATATATATATATATATATATATATATATATATAGGTATACATTCGATCACCGCTCTCCCTTTCCATTCCAAATCACTTTTATTTTATTTCATCAAGTTAAGTTTATTTCACATTGAACCAAAACTTACATATTTAATTCACATACTTTTATATTATTCTTTATACGGTTTGTCATGACATTAAATTAAATTAAAGCTAAACTCGCTATTTACATCTTTAAGGCCAAAATACTAATATTATTACTAAATTTTCGTTTCTAACTTCTTTGTCCAATGATCCCTGAGCATAATTTAGCAAATCAAACTTTTATTATATACTTTTATTTTACATATATTTCTTTTACTCAAACTCGTTCTCAACTAACCATCTATTATTTACTTGTCACTCCAAAACTTGTTATCTATGCTAACATTTAACCTTCATACTAAATGTATTTCAAACTCTAAGTGATAACATAATAACTTCAGTTCACCTTAATACAATTACTTCCAATTAATCGGCATTGTTCAAGACCACATATACACGTAAATACATAATTACTGACATTATAAGAACTCTATTTATACATACATTTTGGAATACAATTATATATATAAGCATAAATTTTGCTTAAACAAAATATACATACCCAAAATCACATAATTACCTCAAGTTCTTCTACACTGTTTTACACCAATATTATTATGGCGTTAAATCAAATAAAATCTTTAATTATTAATTACACATATTAGGTCAAAATACACTATATATTCCTAAAGTTTTATTTCCAATTCCCTCATCAATTATTCCTTATGTACAACATAATTAATCAAATTATGCTCTTACTTTTTAATTTCATGCATAACATACTGATATATTGTTACCTACTATTTTTAAATCACCCTTCTTTTTTTTATGTATATTCATTTCTAGTTTCATTACTTTTCCCTTATTCTAACAAAATGATATACAATGAATTCATATTTCAGACACCTATATATATACACTAAAAGTCCTCTGTACATTAGCAAATTATTCATTAAACATTTTAAACATTTTAGTTCATCTTAAATTTTCACCAATCAAAATTATTTTGTTACAATTTATCATTCATTTCATGCTCATCTAGTCATTTTATGCTCCGATGGTTCATTTCTTATCAAGACTCAACTAAATATTATTAATAATTAAATTGGCCAAGACTTAGTTCTAAGCACTATCAATTATTTCAGTCTCCTTTGTTTAGTTCTTGTTTAAATGGTCCAACCATGCATATTTAATAAGTATTCATTACAATCAGCTTAATAGAAATTAATGTCAGTATACCTTTCGATCCCTACTGTCAAAAATAATCCCACAAATACATTTCTTCACATAATGCATTTAGTAAAATCACTCTTAATAAATTTTACTTATGGAAAAATCACATAGAAAGGTAATTTTGGTGGCCACATACCAATTTTCTGTCTATTTTTGATCCCTTCACCGTTGCCGGAGCGTCGCCGGAGCTCCACCGGAGGCGCTGAGACCATCGAAAGAAAGCTCGCCACGTCAGGATTGCCGTTCCGGTGGTCACGCGCCGAGACCGCCCTCCATTTCGCCGGAATCGTCGTCGGTAGGTTCGGTTTTCTCCCTCTCCGATCTGCTCATCGCCGGCGATTGAGGGGGATCCACGGCCACGAAAATGTTCGCCTCTCCGCCAGGAATTCCGTCGTGCCGTTCGTGTCGTCTCTCGCCATCGGTGTTCATCGGAAAACGCTGAAGAAGTTTGCAGGTTCCTCCCGTTCTCCTGGATTAATGCCACGACGACGGGAAATCGCCGTGATCGGCATCGGCGTTGTTCGTCCACGACGCCACCGACCACTCGCCACCTTCGCTCGCCTCCGGTGGTCGACGGCGTTGTCTCCCGCCGCTCACTCTCCCTCTCGATCTCTCTCTCTTTCTTTTGGTTTCCTTCCCGTTCTGCCCCTGTTCCATGACTCCCTTCTATTTCTTTTATTATTTGCTACTTCTCATATTTCCCACTCAATTTTACTTAATCTCCATCATCTATATAATTTTAGACTTATAACAATTTGTATGTTATAATTATTTATTTGGTCTACTTACTTTTTATTCTTTGTTTAATATTTTCTTATTTATTTACATGCAAACATACACTCATATATATATATATATATAGACTTAAAATTATTTGAATAATTAAATTGAGCAACTTTAAGGAAAATTTCACTCTCATGCGTTAAAATTAACATTTAACGAATTTTTAATAAATAAAAACACTGAAATTTTTGGGGCATTACAATTCTCCCCCTCTTAAAAGAAATTTCGTCCTCGAAATTTCTCTGCATTAGTACAATAATTCACGATTCATCATTTCTATCAACTTGCATTTCCAATGCAAGTTGCAAACAATTTAATTATATTTGTCCATCTCATGGAATTCATTATCTCTTTATCATTGATAATGCTTTGTGTGCCATTTGTGGAGACAGTAGAGGAAAAATCCGTTAAATAAAGTGACCAAATGCCTAATTCTCCCTTTTTCTTTGCAGCACAAGAAAAATATTTTACAATCAACAACTTTCAACTCCACTTCAATAACAACCAAGATATAGTATTCCAAATTCCTTTACGAGCAGGTACTACATTCTCATAATAGATATAAGGTGGCCCAATAACAGTTTCTAAAAGTGTTCTTTTAGTTACAAACTCTGAAACAATGGGGACTCCAAGTCCAATCATTGTATTTGGAAAGAATAGCCTATCATCATCTCTAGTTAGCAGATTATTTTCAAATCTCAATTACTTTTTCCCTTCCCACCTATCATATTCATAAAAATTCCTCTTTTTATGTTTAGGGCAATCGACATCAGACTTCTTGATCTTTGGCTCCGCCATTGGAGCAGCACAAATGAAACCTACAAGCTCTACAATTGTGACATGCGGTCCACATCCACTTAGAGCTATCGATGCCTCATCCTTACAGTACCCCATCTTCACCAAAAATAGCAAAACGTTCCCCTTATCATCAGGCTCAAATTTAACAATTTTCCTTATTTTCAGAACTCTCTATCAGAAAAATCATTGAGAAGGCTCCTATCATAATCTGAAGAACAGAAATCAGAATCAACATTCAGCTCTTCTTTATGTGATTTTTCAATCACCAAGTATGCAAGGGAAGTCCCTAAAATTGAATCTGTAATTCCTTTCCCATTTTCCCTAAATTACTTTGGACACCGTTTCTACATCAAACCCCATTTCAATAAAACGATCAATTAACTTGGAGCCAGAAGAGCTAGAAAATGATCTATCCGAACATTTAAGAATTATTGTAAGTGTCAAGACTGCACTTTCTTCTTAACTTACACATTAATCAGACCCAAGTTATATCATACTTAAGCTAGTAACATATCCATTCTAGAGATCATATCATTTCTTTATTTTCCATCTTTGGCATGTACACTCTATTCAAAAATCATTTGTATACACATCCTATTACTTACTTTTCTTAATCCTTACTTAACTCCTTTCTCCTAAAACACATTGTCTTCTCAATACAGAATCGGTCACACATTCAATAAACTCTTTCCTTGATCAAAATAACTATAACATTTCCTTCCTAGTTTACCAGTATCACTAGTCACAATTTGTCTATCATTTCTGAAACATCACATATATCTTACACTACTTATTACATAATCATCTTATACGAATGTTCACAGTTTTATTCACTCTTATAAGCCAATTCAAGCTATAATCAATTAGTCCATCCAATTAGTTACAATTCCATTCCAAAATATGTTGAAATCTCATCACATTCTATGCCTTAATTCACTAACAAGAAGGATCAAACCCACAAATTACACAGATACAAATCTCTTACTCATACTTATACACATTTAGTGATCCTTCACCCCTTTCTTTTTCAATTCCTAGATTGAATCTCTAATTCCTTATTTTACTTAACTTTATTACACTCCTCATTACCTCCAATCTACTACTATCTTTCTATAGGTACATCAACCTCACTTCCATACACTTACAATATCCCATGCCAGTTTCCTTTCAATTGGGGCATATGCATAAAACATGATGTTTTTCATGAATGATCATGTGATGCTGATGTAATGAATGTACAATGTTTCATGTATGCGGTATTATGCAATTGTGCATATCATGTAAGGACTATGCATATTAGCCCATCCCATGCATAAAATATTCAATGATTGCCCCTCTGTTAAGGATAACTGATAGGTACCTAAAATACCATAACCTTCTTCCACGTTCATATACTTTAAATCTCATAACTTTTGAACATCTTAATTTCTTACCTCTAATCTTCTATTCAACTCCTTCCGAATTATCTATACTTGGAACTAAATAGGGATGTCCATAATAAACAACACATTCATTTCTCATAAACAATATCACTTATTCTCCAAATATCTTATTGGCCAGAACCGCCTAAACCTTTGCTCTGATACCACTAACTGTAACACCCTTTTTACTGTACATAATAACTTAATTGTCTTAAACTATTCTTAAAATCATAACAAAAATCCGGGTAAATTTTTTTTTTATTACTATTAAACTTTACTAATCACACAATCATTCTCTAATAGGCTACTTAAATTCTACCGAAATTTCGGCAGAGTCTCCTCTATAATATTGCCTATCCCCCTGTAAACAGAAAGTCTTTACACTTCTATAATCACATACATATTCATCCGTCCTACTCCAATTCAAACTCCAATACAATTTTGCCCATCCTCCAATTTAATTCCAATCACATACTTATATAATAACTCATAATGTCATCAGCTCACTATTTACATCAATTATACAAAATACAAGACATAATATTAACATGTCAACTATCTACTATAACAAATATGTAGTACAACTCTTGATACAATAGAATCCTAAATATCTATACAGTGTACATGCCATCTAGAACTGAGATTCACATTATCAAATCCCAAGAATTACATTCTCATCCTCTTATTGTCATACTTACCATTCCACGTTATTCCTTTGAAACTGTGCTGACATTCACTTGATCTCTGTCTTATACCTGCGCGAGGATAAACCACGCGCTAAGCTTTACGCTTAGTGGTGACTACCAAATTTACTTATCCACGACATAAACATAATATATACATGTAATTGATCATTCATACATTAATATAGCAAATTACTTTTTCCTTTCATAATCAATATAATACTTTATAATTAATATTATACCAATAGCTATTTAACTCCAAATTAAATATGAATGGTTTATAGGATAAAACCATATTTATGCAATACATTCCATATTCTTTTCAAATGCTGAAACTTCATAAACCTTTATAATCAAATTTCCACATCAACGACTAAGATCTTTCTGCATTTTAATAATGTGTAAAACTCACTTATCATGCATCATTATTAATGTCATGCAATATTAAACAGACAATATACTTCTAACCTAGTAGGTAATATTTCATTCCTACATTATCGGTTGTTATAGCATTTATCCAACCCAATAATACCCACTACTATGTATATTTGCATTCCTGGAGTACACGTTGGTGAATATAAGGTTCATATATTTTCATAAAGCCACTTTCATATCCCAATTTCATAGGCTCATTTATTAATATTATTTATTCAATTAAAGTTTTTACCACAGAACCGTCAACTTTATCAAAATTCGAAATCATATTATAAATTAGTTAACTTTCATCCAAATCTATATACACATATATATTAAACTTTAAATTTCACTCATACTTCTTAGTTAACATTTCTTTACTAATTGTACTACTTCATCCTTAAACTTTACTTCAATCATTAAATTACCTTACGGCTTCTCAATCCACATTTACTTTTATCCATGCCATCTAACTTCTTAGGTTATACATTTAATACGGATTACAACATTTATTATTTAAATCCACCATTTACCATGCTTCATTTATTAATCATTCAATTTCTTGATTCACACAATTATTTCACATTCACCAATTCACTTTGCAATTTACCATTTTGCCCATAGTACAATGCTGGCAGACTCTAAGTACAGGATAAACGGGATGTGAACTCCTAAGAGTTCACAATAACCTGGAGAGACCTCTGAGAGATCACTCCAGTCTTTCAAACCTGAAGGAACCCCGAAGGACTACCCCCAGTCTTTCAGATACCAGTGGAGTCCTGTGCGACCACCACTGTCTTTAAATACAGTACAATACACTTCGGATATTCAGATACAGAAGTAGGACCATCATTGGCCTACTAAAAAGTGATATTCAGATATTCAGATACAGAAGTAGGACCATCATTGGCCTACTAAAAAGTGATATTCAGATATTCAGATACAGAAGTAGGACCATCATTGGCCTACTAAAAAGTGAGTCGTCATGCTCACACCCGCGATCTTATGTCCCTATGGCTAGCCACTATATCCTGAACTAGACTTGACTACCAGCTCATCGAATAGGGCCACATTATTGAATGTTATTTAAATAAATCCAAACTTTGATCTTTACATAAAATACGATTTATATACATTTCAATCCAAAAAATGCAGAAATAATCCCACTATCACCCATTATCATTTTCTCATACAATTTCATTTACTTATCACATTCACTGATTTTGCTTCACAGCAAGCCTTTAATCATATTTATATAATTAAAATGCATTAACAATCATAATACACCTCATTTGTGTGTATATATATATATATATATATATATATATATATATATATATATATATGTAGGTATACATTCGATCACCGCTCTCCCTTTCCATTCCAAATCACTTTTATTTTATTTCGTCAAGTTAAGTTTATTTCACATTGAACCAAAACTTACATATTTAATTCACATACTTTTATATTATTCTTTATACGGTTTGTCATGACATTAAATTAAATTAAAGCTAAACTCGCTATTTACATCTTTAAGGCCAAAATACTAATATTATTACTAAATTTTCGTTTCTAACTTCTTTGTCCAATGATCCCTGAGCATAATTTAGCAAATCAAACTTTTATTATATACTTTTATTTTACATCTATTTCTTTTACTCAAACTCGTTCTCAACTAACCATCTATTATTTACTTGTCACTCCAAAACTTGTTATCTATGCTAACATTTAACCTTCATACTAAATGTATTTCAAACTCTAAGTGATAACATAATAACTTCAGTTCACCTTAATACAATTACTTCCAATTAATCGGCATTGTTCAAGACCACATATACACGTAAATACATAAGTACTGACATTATAAGAACTCTATTTATACATACATTTTGGAATACAATTATATATATAAGCATAAATTTTGCTTAAACAAAATATACATACCCAAAATCACATAATTACCTCAAGTTCTTCTACACTGTTTTACACCAATATTATTATGGCGTTAAATCAAATAAAATCTTTAATTATTAATTACACATATTAGGTCAAAATACACTATATATTCCTAAAGTTTTATTTCCAATTCCCTCATCAATTATTCCTTATGTACAACATAATTAATCAAATTATGCTCTTACTTTTTAATTTCATGCATAACATACTGATATATTGTTACCTACTATTTTTAAATCACCCTTCTTTTTTTTTATGTATATTCATTTCTAGTTTCATTACTTTTCCCTTATTCTAACAAAATGATATACAATGAATTCATATTTCAGACACCTATATATATACACTAAAAGTCCTCTGTACATTAGCAAATTATTCATCAAACATTTTAAACATTTTAGTTCATCTTAAATTTTCACCAATCAAAATTATTTTGTTACAATTTATCATTCATTTCATGCTCATCTAGTCATTTTATGCTTCGATGGTTCATTTCTTATCAAGACTCAACTAAAAATTATTAATAATTAAATTGGCCAAGACTTAGTTCTAAGCACTATCAATTATTTCAGTCTCCTTTGTTTAGTTCTTGTTTAAATGGTCCAACCATGCATATTTAATAAGTATTCATTAAAATCAGCTTAATAGAAATTAATGTCAGTATACCTTTCGATCCCTACTGTCAAAAATAATCCCACAAATACATTTCTTCATATAATGCATTTAGTAAAATCACTCTTAATAAATTTTACTTATGGAAAAATCACATAGAAAGGTAATTTTGGTGGCCACATACCAATTTTCTGTCTATATTTGATCCCTTCACCGTTGCCGGAGCGTCGCCAGAGCTCCACCGGAGGCGCTGAGACCATCGGAAGAAAGCTTGCCACGTCAGGATTGCCGTTCCGGTGGTCACGCGCCGAGACCGCCCTCCATTTCGCCGGAATCGTCGTCGGTAGGTTCGGTTTTCTCCCTCTCTGATCTGCTCGTCGCCGGCGATTGAGGGGGATCCACGGCCACGGAAATGTTCGCCTCTCCGCCAGGAATTCCGTCGTGCCGTTCGTGTCGTCTATCGCCATCGGTGTTCATCGGAAAATGCTGAAGAAGTTTGCAGGTTCCTCCCGTTCTCCTGGATTAACGCCACGACGACGGGAAATCGCCGTGATCGGCATCGGCGTTGTTCGTCCACGACGCCGCCGACCACTCGCCACCTTCGCTCGCCTCCGGTGGTCGCTGGCGTTGTCTCCCGCCGCTCACTCTCCCTCTCGATCTCTCTCTCTTTCTTTTGGTTTCCTTCCCGTTCTGCCCATGTTCCATGACTCCCTTCTATTTCTTTTATTATTTGCTACTTCTCATATTTCCCACTCAATTTTACTTAATCTCCATCATCTATATAATTTTAGACTTATAACAATTTGTATGTTATAATTATTTATTTGGTCTACTTACTTTTTATTCTTTGTTTAATATTTTCTTATTTATTTACATGCAAACATACACTCATATATATATATATATATAGACTTAAAATTATTTGAATAATTAAATTGAGCAACTTTAAGGAAAATTTCACTCTCATGCATTAAAATTAACATTTAACGAATTTTTAGCCTGTCAAGTTATTAAATAAAAACACTGAAATTTTTGGGGCATTACAATTATCCCCCTCTTAAAAGAAATTTCGTCCTCGAAATTTCTCTGCATTAGTACAATAATTCACGATTCATCATTTCTATCAACTTGCATTTCCAATGCAAGTTGCAAACAATTTAATTATATTTGTCCATCTCATGGAATTCATTATCTCTTTATCATTGATAATGCTTTGTGTGCCATTTGTGGAGACAGTAGAGGAAAAATCCGTTAAATAAAGTGACCAAATGCCTAATTCTCCCTTTTTCTTTGCAGCACAAGAAAAATATTTTACAATCAACAACTTTCAACTCCACTTCAATAACAACCAAGATATAGTATTCCAAATTCCTTTACGAGCAGGTACTACATTCTCATAATAGATATAAGGTGGCCCAATAACAGTTTCTAAAAGTGTTCTTTTAGTTACAAACTCTGAAACAATGGGGACTCCAAGTCCAATCATTGTATTTGGAAAGCATAGCCTATCATCATCTCTAGTTAGCAGATTATTTTCAAATCTCAATTACTTTTTCCCTTCCCACCTATCATATTCATAAAAATTCCTCTTTTTATATTTAGGGCAATCGACATCATACTTCTTGATCTTTGGCTCCGCCATTGGAGCAGCACAAATGAAACCTACAAGCTCTACAATTGTGACATGCGGTCCACATCCACTTAGAGCTATCGATGCCTCATCCTTACAGTACCCCATCTTCACCAAAAATAGCAAAACGTTCCCCTTATCATCAAGCTCAAATTTAACAATTTTCCTTATTTTCAGAACTCTCTATCAGAAAAATCATTGAGAAGGCTCCTATCATAATCTGAAGAACAGAAATCAGAATCAACATTCAGCTCTTCTTTATGTGATTTTTCAATCACCGAGTATGCAAGGGAAGTCCCTAAAATTGAATCTGTAATTCCTTTCCCATTTTCCCTAAATTACTTTGGACACCGTTTCTACATCAAATCCCATTTCAATAAAACGATCAATTAACTTGGAGCCAGAAGAGCTAGAAAATGATCTATCCGAACATTTAAGAATTATTGTAAGTGTCAAGACTGCACTTTCTTCTTAACATACACATTAATCAGACCCAAGTTATATCATACTTAAGCCAGTAACATATCCATTCTAGAGATCATATCATTTCTTTATTTTCCATCTTTGGCATGTACACTCTATTCAAAAATCATTTGTATACACATCCTATTACTTACTTTTCTTAATCCTTACTTAACTCCTTTCTCCTAAAACACATTGTCTTCTCAATACAGAATCGGTCACACATTCAATAAACTCTTTCCTTGATCAAAATAACTATAACATTTCCTTCCTAGTTTACCAGTATCACTAGTCACAATTTGTCTATCATTTCTGAAACATCACATATATCTTACACTACTTATTACATAATCATCTTATACGAATGTTCACAGTTTTATTCACTCTTATAAGCCAATTCAAGCTATAATCAATTAGTCCATCCAATTAGTTACAATTCCATTCCAAAATATGTTGAAATCTCATCACATTCTATGCCTTAATTCACTAACAAGAAGGATCAAACCCACAAATTACACAGATACAAATCTCTTACTCATACTTATACACATTTAGTGATCCTTCACCCCTTTCTTTTTCAATTCCTAGATTGAATCTCTAATTCCTTATTTTACTTAACTTTATTACACTCCTCATTACCTCCAATCTACTACTATCTTTCTATAGGTACATCAACCTCACTTCCATACACTTACAATATCCCATGCCAGTTTCCTTTCAATTGGGGCATATGCATAAAACATGATGTTTTTCATGAATGATCATGTGATGCTGATGTAATGAATGTACAATGTTTCATGTATGCGGTATTATGCAATTGTGCATATCATGTAAGGACTATGCATATTAGCCCATCCCATGCATAAAATATTCAATGATTGCCCCTCTGTTAAGGATAACTGATAGGTACCTAAAATACCATAACCTTCTTCCACGTTCATATACTTTAAATCTCATAACTTTTGAACATCTTAATTTCTTACCTCTAATCTTCTATTCAACTCCTTCCGAATTATCTATACTTGGAACTAAATAGGGATGTCCATAATAAACAACACATTCATTTCTCATAAACAATATCACTTATTCTCCAAATATCTTATTGGCCAGAACCGCCTAAACCTTTGCTCTGATACCACTAACTGTAACACCCTTTTTACTGTACATAATAACTTAATTGTCTTAAACTATTCTTAAAATCATTACAAAAATCCGGGTAAATTTTTTTTTTTTTTATTACTATTAAACTTTACTAATCACACAATCATTCTCTAATAGGCTACTTAAATTCTACCGAAATTTCGGCAGAGTCTCCTCTATAATATTGCCTATCCCCCTGTAAACAGAAAGTCTTTACACTTCTATAATCACATACATATTCATCCGTCCTACTCCAATTCAAACTCCAATACAATTTTGCCCATCCTCCAATTTAATTCCAATCACATACTTATATAATAACTCATAATGTCATCAGCTCCCTATTTACATCAATTATACAAAATACAAGACATAATATTAACATGTCAACTATCTACTATAACAAATATGTGGTACAACTCTTGATACAATAGAATCCTAAATATCTATACAGTGTACATGCCATCTAGAACTGAGATTCACATTATCAAATCCCAAGAATTACATTCTCATCCTCTTATTGTCATACTTACCATTCCACGTTATTCCTTTGAAACTGTGCTGACATTCACTTGATCTCTGTCTTATACCTGCGCGAGGATAAACCACGCGCTAAGCTTTACGCTTAGTGGTGACTACCAAATTTACTTATCCACGACATAAACATAATATATACATGTAGTTGATCATTCATACATTAATATAGCAAATTACTTTTTCCTTTCATAATCAATATAATACTTTACAATTAATATTATACCAATAGCTATTTAACTCCAAATTAAATATGAATGGTTTATAGGATAAAACCATATTTATGCAATACATTCCATATTCTTTTCAAATGCTGAAACTTCATAAACCTTTATAATCAAATTTCCACATCAACGACTAAGATCTTTCTGCGTTTTAATAATGTGTAAAACTCACTTATCATGCATCATTATTAATGTCATGCAATATTAAACAGACAATATACTTCTAACCTAGTAGGTAATATTTCATTCCTACATTATCGGTTGTTATAGCATTTATCCAACCCAATAATACCCACTACTATGTATATTTGCATTCCTGGAGTACACGTTGGTGAATATAAGGTTCATATATTTTCATAAAGCCACTTTCATATCCCAATTTCATAGGCTCATTTATTAATATTATTTATTCAATTAAAGTTTTTACCACAGAACCATCAACTTTATCAAAATTCGAAATCATATTATAAATTAGTTAACTTTCATCCAAATCTATATATACATATATATTAAACTTTAAATTTCACTCATACCTCTTAGTTAACATTTCTTTACTAATTGTACTACTTCATCCTTCAACTTTACTTCAATCATTAAATTACCTTACGGCTTCTCAATCCACATTTACTTTTATCCATGCCATCTAACTTCTTAGGTTATACATTTAATACGGATTACAACATTTATTATTTAAATCCACCATTTACCATGCTTCATTTATTAATCATTCAATTTCTTGATTCACACAATTATTTCACATTCACCAATTCACTTTGCAATTTACCATTTTGCCCATAGTACAATGCTGGCAGACTCTAAGTACAGGATAAACGGGATGTGAACTCCTAAGAGTTCACAATAACCTGGAGAGACCTCTGAGAGATCACTCCAGTCTTTCAAACCTGAAGGAACCCCGAAGGACTACCCCCAGTCTTTCAGATACCAGTGGAGTCCTGTGCGACCACCACTGTCTTTAAATACAGTACAAGACACTTCGGATATTCAGATACAGAAGTAGGACCATCATTGGCCTACTAAAAAGTGATATTCAGATATTCAGATACAGAAGTAGGACCATCATTGGCCTACTAAAAAGTGATATTCAGATATTCAGATACAGAAGTAGGACCATCATTGGCCTACTAAAAAGTGAGTCGTCATGCTCACACCCGCGGTCTTATGTCCCTATGGCTAGCCACTATATCCTGAACTAGACTTGACTACCAGCTCATCGAATAGGGCCACATTATTGAATGTTATTTAAATAAATCCAAACTTTGATCTTTACATAAAATACGATTTATATACATTTCAATCCAAAAAATGCAGAAATAATCCCACTATCACCCATTATCATTTTCTCATACAATTTCATTTACTTATCACATTCACTGATTTTGCTTCACAGCAAGCCTTTAATCATATTTATATAATTAAAATGCATTAACAATCATAATACACCTCATTTGTGTATATATATATATATATATATATATATATATATATATATATATATATATATATATATATATATATATATATATATATATATATGTAGGTATACATTCGATCACCGCTCTCCCTTTCCATTCCAAATCACTTTTATTTTATTTCGTCAAGTTAAGTTTATTTCACATTGAACCAAAACTTACATATTTAATTCACATACTTTTATATTATTCTTTATACGGTTTGTCATGACATTAAATTAAATTAAAGCTAAACTAGCTATTTACATCTTTAAGGCCAAAATACTAATATTATTACTAAATTTTCGTTTCTAACTTCTTTGTCCAATGATCCTTGAGCATAATTTAGCAAATCAAACTTTTATTATATACTTTTATTTTACATCTATTTCTTTTACTCAAACTCGTTCTCAACTAACCATCTATTATTTACTTGTCACTCCAAAACTTGTTATCTATGCTAACATTTAACCTTCATACTAAATGTATTTCAAACTCTAAGTGATAACATAATAACTTCAGTTCTCCTTAATACAATTACTTCCAATTAATCGGCATTGTTCAAGACCACATATACACGTAAATACATAAGTACTGACATTATAAGAACTCTATTTATACATACATTTTGGAATACAATTATATATATAAGCATAAATTTTGCTTAAACAAAATATACATACCCAAAATCACATAATTACCTCAAGTTCTTCTACACTGTTTTACACCAATATTATTATGGCGTTAAATCAAATAAAATCTTTAATTATTAATTACACATATTAGGTCAAAATACACTATATATTCCTAAAGTTTTATTTCCAATTCCCTCATCAATTATTCCTTATGTACAACATAATTAATCAAATTATGCTCTTACTTTTTAATTTCATGCATAACATACTGATATATTGTTACCTACTATTTTTAAATCACCCTTCTTTTTTTTTTATGTATATTCATTTCTAGTTTCATTACTTTTCCCTTATTCTAACAAAATGATATACAATGAATTCATATTTCAGACACCTATATATATACACTAAAAGTCCTCTGTACATTAGCAAATTATTCATCAAACATTTTAAACATTTTAGTTCATCTTAAATTTTCACCAATCAAAATTATTTTGTTACAATTTATCATTCATTTCATGCTCATCTAGTCATTTTATGCTTCGATGGTTCATTTCTTATCAAGACTCAACTAAAAATTATTAATAATTAAATTGGCCAAGACTTAGTTCTAAGCACTATCAATTATTTCAGTCTCCTTTGTTTAGTTCTTGTTTAAATGGTCCAACCATGCATATTTAATAAGTATTCATTAAAATCAGCTTAATAGAAATTAATGTCAGTATACCTTTCGATGCCTACTGTCAAAAATAATCCCACAAATACATTTCTTCACATAATGCACTTAGTAAAATCACTCTTAATAAATTTTACTTATGGAAAAATCACATAGAAAGGTAATTTTGGTGGCCACATACCAATTTTCTGTCTATTTTTTATCCCTTCACCATTGTCGGAGCGTCGCTGGAGCTCCACCGGAGGCGCTGAGACCATCGGAAGAAAGCTCGCCACGTCAGGATTGCCGTTCCGGTGGTCACGCGCCGAGACCGCCCTCCGTTTCGCCGGAATCGTCGTCGGTAGGTTCGGTTTTCTCCCTCTCCGATCTGCTCATCGCCGGCGATTGAGGGGGATCCACGACCACGAAAATGTTCGCCTCTCCGCCAGGAATTCCGTCGTGCTGTTCGTGTCATCTCTCGCCATCGGTGTTCATCGGAAAACGCTGAAGAAGTTTGCGGGTTCCTCCCGTTCTCCTGGATTAACGCCACGACGACGGGAAATCGCCGTGATCGGCATCGATGTTGTTCGTCCACGACGCCGCCGACCACTCGCCACCTTCGCTCGCCTCCGGTGGTCGCCGGCGTTGTCTCCCGCCGCTCACTCTCCCTCTCGATCTCTCTCTCTTTCTTTTGGTTTCCTTCCCGTTCTGCCCCTGTTCCATGACTCCCTTCTATTTCTTTTATTATTTGCTACTTCTCATATTTCCCACTCAATTTTACTTAATCTCCATCATTTATATAATTTTAGACTTATAACAATTTGTATGTTATAATTATTTATTTGGTCTACTTACTTTTTATTCTTTGTTTAATATTTTCTTATTTATTTACATGCAAACATACACTCATATATATATATATATATAGACTTAAAATTATTTGAATAATTAAATTGAGCAACTTTAAGGAAAATTTCACTCTCATGCGTTAAAATTAACATTTAACGAATTTTTAGCCTGTCAAGTTATTAAATAAAAACACTGAAATTTTTGGGGCATTACAAGGCATGCCTAATAGAGTCTATATAAGTGTAGTTGCAGCGCCCTTTGAACGAATGGACCCCGATCAGGTCCCTGGCTGGTTCCTCGCGAACCCTTTTATGTGAAATGTTTTTGGAATGTGGAAAAGGATAATGTTGCTTTTCGACTTGTGCCTGTAAGGTACATTATATTATGTGTTCGATTGGCACCCGTAAGGCACCATATGTGTTCGATTTGCCCCCGTAAGGTACAATTCAGTTACTCGATATCCACTATTGTGAGTCAGCAGGTGTATGATTTGTTATGTTGTATTTATAAGTATGCGATTCTGATCAGTTATGATTATAGATATGTGAATTAATAAGTGCAGATTTATTGGCTCTCTGGAACACCGTGATTGGAATGCAATATCGTATAGTTGCTTATGTTAAAGATTAATGTTGTGCAACGGAAGTGTGATGGTATTGTGATTATGTACCTATGCTCTCAGTTAGTGTATATGTGTTGTAGTATGATTGTGGTATGAGTATATGAATATGATTAGAAACATTTGAATGGACAGCTATTATATGTAAGCATATATATTTCTCGGTAAGAACTAGGTGTGTATGATATTTGTGTGTGTTATGCCTTGACGACCATTATGAATGGCCGTCCATATTATTATGTTTGTTCTCCCCACTAAGCGTTATCGGTTAGCACGGGTTCTTTTTCCCGTGCAGGTGGCAGGTCTGGTCCGGTTCGAGTCTCACATCTGCAAAGGTTGGCCGTATAGGAGCTAGGAGTTTTGGATTTTGTCCAGCTTCTTTATTTGGATTTTGTAATTCTGTATAAAATGTGTATGTAATAACATGTAAAGATACTTATGTAATATTCTGGACCATGTAAATATTTGTTATTGAGAACTTCCTCTATTTTATCTTCTATCTGTAACTTCTGTTGTATGGTGGTAAACTTACACATCTGAATGTTTCTGCTTGGTGTACGTGCGTTGTGAAGGATGTATGTTCAGTTTTACTCCTCAAGTTTTAAATTCTTCCGTATTTTTTTACACTTTGTATCGCTTCTGTTTGGTAACACACCTACTCGTACGACTTCCTACTCCCTCATGGATGGGTTCGCCTACCTATGGGTTTGGGGTGTTACAGGCTGTCAGCCTATCATTCATTTGCATAAGTCCTTGCACTAATGCTACATTTTTCGGCACTAAGGGCGGATTCGGATTCCTAACCGACGGAGGCTCAGGTGTAAATGGATTACGGTTAGCTCTACCCAGGTTAACACTTCTAGTCATCTCACCTATCTCTTCACTAGAGTCTGACTCCATTATCACTCTACTACACAAAAGCACACATTATCTGCATTAAGGCCACACTTTAGGCAGACTCATAACAACTCTATCTATCAAATTATATTCCAGAAATGTCTAAACCTATGCTCTGATACCACAACTTGTAACGCCCTAATGCCCCTTGGGAAGACAAGGGAGCGCTACACGATACTAAACATGCTAAACTATATCTCACTAACATTATTCATTATCTTAATATGTTCACTAATGACACTAACACACATGAATGACTATAAGACCATACACTACCACTAGTCCATTATAGTCCACATATTACAAATTACAGTTTCACTTCTCTTAACTTACATATCGCTATACAAGTTACAAAAGTATAGTTATTACAAAAATAGAGCTCTATCTATACAAAATCATTACAACCTTCAAACAAAAAAGAACACTTCCAGCTCCTAAGGTGGCCTGCAGAACTCCTTCAAACCTTGACTCCAATCCACAACCTACACGGGAGACACGCACCCGTGCTAAGCGATAACGCTTAGTGAGGATATAGATAAACAAATACTAACACAAGCATTCACAGGTTACTATATAATAAGAGGACATGCTTTAAACATACACCATATCATGTAACAATCACTAAATCAATAATTCATTAACATGCCGATATCCAATAGTTCATTTTTAAATAGGAAGTCATGCATTAACTATTAGTCGATAATCACATGTCCATGCTCCATATCTCATACTTTACCATGTCAATAATCACTACACTAAGCCATATCTCATACTTTACCATGCCAATAATCACTACTCTAAGCCAGCGGAAGGCTTCACTAACAAGATCACTAGTTCACTAAGCATAGCATTACTATTACACTATCAAATGAGAGCAATGTTATCAATACATAAGTAGAACACAATCATACACAAACATTTATCGTTAATAGCCTGAATCATTTTAGAGGTGGATACGGGTACGATAGTTATTAATCACTAGAGACCGAAGTCCCAAACACTATATCACTAGATACCAGTCGGTATCGATCACTAGACACCCGTCGGTGTCGATCACTAGACACCCGTCGGTGTCACACTAGCAGCCGCAATTCACTAGCCCTTCATAACCATGCTTATTTATCCATGACTCGAGTACAGGCTTATTAGTTTATTCATTCATTATGCATTCATTCTCATAGCACCATTTATTCGCATGCTAATCAGTCATAAAGTAGTATACATTACCATAGTATTATTTAACCACATAATAAGGCTCGAACGCATGATAAAATACTTGTATAGTTTCCAAACAACATTAATAATACTAACCAACACATAATAATCAACCCATATTATGGCATGCCTTGCACATTATAAACTCATATTATAATACAATGAAACTTAATTAAGCCTTGTCGTGCATCCTTAAATCTCATAATGTTTCAAAAGAAAAGACAATGTTGAAGTACCTCACTGTGGCAACCGATTTGGTTGTGACTGTGACATACTTCAACTCACAAAACAGAATGCAAAACTTCTTACCTCACGGTGACAATCAATTTGGTTGTGACCGTGACATACAAAGCAGTTCTAGGACAGAATGCAAACCAGGGTACCTCATGGTGGCAACCGATTCATTGTCACCATGACATACCACTTCTATCCAGACAGAATGCAATATTTGCATGCCTCACGGTGACAACCCAGTGGTTGTGACCGTGTCCCATGCAAAGTTGCCAATATACAGTTGTGCAATAAGCACACCCAGCATTCTCGCATTCACTATTTTGTGGCAAACCAACTCACAACTCATGCACATTTTACCTTATCAACTCACATACCATTTCAATACAATTAAACCCTTATATTCATCTTTCTAAACTCACCATAAAAATTGGCATAAGCTATCAAACAAGATATCAAAATCACACTACACTAATCTCGGCATGACCATAGCATCTATTATCCACTACATATCAATATCTCTATTCCATTTCAATAATCAATTTACACTAATTCACTATTCAATTCAATCACTAACCAATTCAAATCAATTAACCATATACACACAATAAACACATGCTTTAACATATTAAAGCATATCAATTCACACTCAATCCCAAACCTCTTGAAGCACTCCTTCCTTTATCCTCTATAAGACTTTCTTTTTACATTTGGCTGGTCTACTTGCTTCTTTAACTCACATACAGAAACAACACATTTTCAATTCCATTAGACTATACTCATAGCTTAAAATTCAAATCAGAAATAGAAGGAGATGAAGATGACAAACTCTATACCAAGACTTACCTTTCTAGTTGAGTTCTTAATCTTCTTAACTATTGCTACTTAATTCTTAGAAATCCATGGGAAATTGAAGAACAAGAGAAAGAAGAAATAGGTTTTTGGGTAGTTGGTCGGACCAAAGAGAGATGCAAGTGACAGATTTTGCCACTTCTCAACCTTAAGTATGCATGGCAAGATGAGGTGTCAATTTCCCTTTTCCTCTCAAGCTAGGTGGCCGGTTCCTACAAGCCCACATGGCTACCACTAACATTCAATTAACATTAATTAATCACCATTACACTAATTAATCTCCACTTATCACTTAATCATATAAGTCATATTTTAGCCATTATAATATTTTATTTCCTTACAATAAAATTCCTAATTAACGCTCATGCAATTACGCTAATCACACTCAATACTACCAGGTAATTTTTGGGGTGTTACACTTGCACTAACTCTTAATCTTCTCTTCCTCTTTTTACTTCTCTAGCTCTCCTACCAATACTCTCATCTCCACTCAGGAACCTTCTCTTTTGCTCTCTCCTCTTAACAAAGTCCTTAGAAACTTGAGGAGCAGTCAATCCGTCCAAAATTTGAACCAACCCTTCCACAATTTTGGAATGCTCATCCTCTATACCGGGACCATCATCTCGCTGACGCTGCTGAGCAGACTAATCAACTCTAATCAGATTCACACTACTCGTTATCTCACACAATTTCTCACTCGGATTAGACTCCATCTAGACACTACATAACCCAACCTCTGCATTAGGCCACAACTCTAGACAGACTCTCATGCAAGTACTCTATACTCAAACATCACGTAGACCAGAACCGACTAAACCGATGCTCTGATACCAATAAATGTAACAACCCAATACCCCTGGGAAGGAAAATCGGGGTGCCACGCAACAAACAAACTCATACATACTCAAAAATGGAAGCAATAACAAGAAAATAATTAGAATATCTTGGGCCAAACATACTACTCGTATAAATATACATATTACAAAATGTTATCATTCTTATATTACATGATCATCTTCGGTACATATATAACACAATTAACATTTACACTTCACTACTATACTTTTCTATATACATAATGATGTTACTCAAAACATAAGAAACTCTATCTTATACAAAAGATCATATGCAAGCTCCTAGTGACCATGACTTGCAGATGCGCACTCACTGATCCAATCATGCAAACCTGCACGAAAACAAACGTCCGTGCTAAGCGATAACGCTTAGTGGGGATAAACAGAAGTAAAGGACTTCTACCGAAGTCACACATGTATCACAAGATTCATATACAAAGTCATGATCAATGCTTAACAATAATCATGTATTCTGTATAATCATATATACACAGCCTTGTAAACAAATAACATCACACTCTAACCTGTTCCATGTGCAAAAATCCAAATATGGAAAACAATATCGATATCATGTCATACTATGTTCATATATATATAGAAGTCTCTACTACACCTCTTATACACTACAAACCATACAATAGCCTGAATTCTCGACAATGGTGGATATGGATACTCTACTTTAAATACTAATAAACAGTATCAAACTTTAAAGACCTAACTCAAATTGAATACACTAGGTATTCATCGTTAAACCAATTACGCACTTTAACCCTTTATAAGCACGCTTATCTATCCACTACTATGACACTTCAGGCTCAACTCACTCACTCAAAATTACAATACATTCATTATCCAAAATCACTAATCAAACCACTATCATTAACAAGACAATAGCAAACATGAGCCAGGCAAATTGTGAGAAACCATGTAGAGTGGAACATGAGAGAAAAATCTTTTCATAAAATAAGGCAGGTAGGAAAAGTCTCTATCGCGATTGCTCGCGACAGAACCCAGAAACACGCTAGGAGGGGAGGCTATGCACGACTCATGCACATGTGCACGACTCGTGCACTTGAGAACGCCTTGTGCTCTCCCTACAGAGGAAGTTGTCATGAGTCATGTCCCTAGAGCATGACTCGTGACCTCTTCACAAACACCTCCAAGTCGTGCTGGCTTTCACGACTCGGAGCAACGACTCGTACACTTCCTACACGACTCGTGCTCACTCTACTGAGAGGAGCTATCACGAGTCGTGCACAACGTCACGACTCGTGTCAAAGTCCAAAGACACGAGTCACGCTAGTGGACATGACTCGGAGAGCAAACACTCAACTTTTACAATTCGATTAAAATCCTAACATGTTAATTCCTTCAAACACTGCAAGCAATCAAAATGGATACATAACAATCATACAAATCAAAGATCATCATGCATAACTACTTATACATCTCTCTAATCAAGCATAAAATGCTCAAACACATGTAGACATAACTGAAATCACATTCGATCCCAACCTCTAGGTAGCTTGTTCACTGCTTTCTACTCGGCTTTGATCTTCTCCTTGCCTTTGTCCAACTTCTTGTCTACAGCTTAAATGAAATCATACAAAAACACTTGAATCAATTCTCATCTCATTTAAATCAAAACAGGAAGAAAAAGGAGGTCAGATCGAAGAACTAACCAAACTTACCTTCTCTAGAATCCAACTCAACCTCCACAACACTCTCTTCAAACTAATCCAAGTAACTCTCTTAAGGAGCAAACCAAATGAAGAAGAAAAGAAAAAGAAATGGAAAAGCAAAGGGAGCACGGCAGAAACCAAAGGAGAAGAAAGAAGAATAAAGGCTAAAAGCAAAACAAAATGAAAAGGAAAGAAAAAGAAAGCAAAGGCAGATGGTCAACCCTCATCCAAAACCAACAACTCACGTAAATGCCCACCAACTCAATTAATGCCAACCACTTTATTTAATACTCCAAACAAAAGATGCCCAAACCACCACGTGTCTAATACGCATCACTTAAACCTGAAAAGTCCAACTCACGCAGAACCCGAAGTAGTGTTCTGTTGCGCTCGCAACAATGGTCGCGCTCGCGATAGAACCCTTACTTAGATCAATTTTTTTTTTCTTCAGGCCAAACTCTCCTTTAACTAAAAATCTTACACTATCAACTTGTATACTCTTTCAAGTGCTCTCTTATTCCCACAAATACTTTACAAAATATTACAATTCCTACTAGGGTCCAAATCGGGTTGTCACACAAACATTGGTCAAACTAATCAGACTAAGGTCAACCGGTCCGATTCACTAGTTGAACCTGTTCGGTTCATTTTTCATCCTTAACTTTATTTTTACTCTTAATAGCTTATTTGACTTTGCTTTCATCTCAATTGAGGTCCATTTTTGGTCCGATTCACTTATTTTTTCATATTACCGTAAAATTACTTTTTCATTACCAAACTATTTTACACATTATTCCGAGTCTATCCATGCCTTCAAATAAATTTTTAGAGCTCAATTGCTATATTTAAAGACTTTGTCAAGCTTTCGGTCAAACTAGTTACTATTTGAATCAAACCAAAGGCTTTTCTTCTTTTTAACTTTTAGGGGCCTATTTGACCTCATTTACACTCCAAATTACATCACTATACTTCTTATAGCTTGTATTTTTCAATGATCCAATAAAATATTTTTCTCTTTCGAATGTACTTTTTACCTAGAGGACTTCTTAGGAGGTCCATTTTCATCATTAACTTTCTTTTTACTCTTAATAGCTTATTTGACTTTGGTTTCGTCTCAATTGAGGTCCATTTTCGGTCCAATTCACCTATTTTTTCATATTACCATATAATTACTTTTTCACTACCAAACTGTTCTACACATTATTCCGAGTCTATCCATGTCTTCAAATAAATTTTCAGAAGTCATTTGCTATATTTAAAGCCTTTGTCAAACTAGTTACTGTTTGAATCGAAACAAAGGTTTTTCTTCTTTTTGACTTTTAGGAACCTATTTGACTTCATTTTCACTTCAAATTAAATCACTAGACTCCTTATAACTTATATTTTTCAATGATCTAATAAAATATTTTTCTCTTCTGAGTGTACTTTTTACTTAGAGGACTTCCTAGGAGGTCACCCATCCCAGGATTTATCTCTCCCGTGCACCTTTAAGCTCTTAGTTCTACTTGAATTCAGTGTACTAATGCTGTTATTTTCACCTCAAACCACACTATTCACTCTCCATAATACACTGATCACTACTAACACAGTATTCAGGCTATTATATGCCGACTATGACTATTTTAGTCCATGACAATTAGGAATGAAGAAACGTGTAGAAAATCTAGGCCAGTGTCGAGTGGATTCCGATCGAGTCAATTTTGGGTTAGTTTTAGGTTGAGGTCACTTCAAATTTCAAGTTGGATCGGACGAGTTCTCAAATCAAATCTATAATCATTTTCTTCATCATAAAAAATTTTCAAATTATTGATTTTAATTCTAATTTTAGTTTTTTATTTTTTCTTGAATATTCATTATATATTTTCAAAAGGAATGGACTAAATTCTGAAACAATAAAAATAATTGTGTATAAAAAAATTCACCAAGTCAAAAACATATAAATGAAAATGGATAAATATTATCAGTATCATACTAAAAATAATTCTTTATACATGCATAGTATGCATAAATACATAAATACATACATACATAAATTTATATACGTATATATACATCCATTCATGTATACATACATACAAACACACACATATATTTATATATGTATTTATGTATATAGGTACATGCATATATATAGATAGATCTGTATGTACGTAGGCACCTTTATGTATGTACCTACATGCATATATAAATACATACATATACATATATGTACGTATGTATGTATAAAGGTATGTATGTGTGTGTGTGTGTGTGTGTGTATATGTGTGTGTGTGTGTATACATATATATACATATATATGTATAAATTTATACATTAACAAAATGAAACAATATACGCAGAATTAGAATTCTTTTTCTTAAAAAAATGAATTAATTGTAAGAATTGACAAAATTAAAAATAAAATTTATTAAAAGAATTTGGTCATTTGGATTGCGTTATAACCCGACCCATTTAGGTGAGTTTCGGATCAAATCGGTTCTGAACCTTAATTTTTCGAGTCCAATCATGCTCCTATTTTTGGGTTTAGGTTCGGGTCAAAATTGATAGTTCTAAGAAAATGTGATAAAAAAGTAAAAATAAAAGAAAATAAAGTGGAAAAAAACATAATGAAAAGTCAAATGGGTGATAAGTGGAAATAAAATATGATAAATATAATAATTGATAAATAAAATAAATATTAGTATAGTAGTTCTTTAATTTATTTTAAAAATATATATTTTTTAGAAATTATTAAATTATTCACAATCACGATAAGCCCGGTTTGACACCTGGTTATGATCTATTAAGCGAGTTGATTTCACTAACGGTCACTCAACTTATCACTTATCGCGCAAAAGTAACCGACTTTTTTTTTCTTACTTAAATGTCACTGAATTTTTAACATTTTTGCAAAAAAGTCATGTTGACCGGAATCCGGTGAGGACTATCACCGGATTGATGACATGGCATGTCATGTCAGAAACTACATGTCGTTTAACAATATTTCCAACAAATACTACATCTAAATCAATTTCACTTACGGTCACTAAACTTGTCATTTATCGCGAAAAAGTAACCAATTTTCTTTTTTTCCAACTTAAATGTTGCTGAACTTCTAACATTTTTGCAAAAAAATCATATATTTACTATTCGTTGCCACGTGTCATATGCTATGTTATCAATCCGACCAGGATTCCCGCCGGATTCCGGTCAACATGACTTTTTTGAAAAAATGTTAGAAGTTCAGTGACATTTAAGATAGAAAAAAAAAGTCGGTTACTTTTGTGCGATAAGTGATAAGTTGAGTGATCATAAGTGAAATTGACCCCAATTAAGCCCAAGAATAACTCCTAACAAAAAACACTTCAAATTAGTGCAAAACCCATTCTTAAGCTCCTCACCTTTCGTGTGTGTATATATATATATATATATATATATATATATATATATATATATATATATATATATATTAAATCAAGCATTCTAATTAAAAAAAATGTTGGATTAAGTCATTTTATTTTTAATTTTGCTTTTTATTTTTGTTTTAGTTTTGTCATTTTGTGTCAAATAATAAAATGCGTTTAAAAACGAGTTAATTTCATTCACGGTCACTCAACTTATCACTTATTGCGCAAAAGTAACTGACTTTTTTTTTTCTGATTTAAATGTAGCTGAACTTCTAACATTTTTGCAAAAAAGTTATGTAAACCGGAATCCGGCGAGAACTCTTACCGGATTGATGACATGGCATATGACACGTGGCGACGAATAGTCGGTACATGACTTTTTTGCAAAAATTTTAGAAATTCAGTGACATTTGAGTTGAAAAAAAAATTGGTTACTTTTTCGCGATAAATGATAAGTTGAATGATCGTGAGTGAAATTAACTCAGATGTAACATTTGTTGGAGATACTGTTAAACAACACGTAGTTTTTGACTTGGCATGCCATGTCATCAATCCAGCAAGCGTCCTCACCGGATTACGATTTACATAACTTTTTTGCAAAATATATTAGAAGTTCAGTGACATTTAAATCAGAAAAAAAGTTTGTTACTTTTGCGCGATAAGTGATAAGTTGAGTGACCGTGAGTGAAATTAACTTGTTTTTAAACGCATTTTATTATTTGACACAAAATGACAAAACTAAAACAAAAATAAAAAGCAAAATTAAAAATAAAATGACTTAATCCAACATTTTTTTTAAATTAGAATGCTTGATTTAAAAATATATATATATATATATGAAAGGTGAGGCGCTTAAGAATGGGTTTTGCACTAATTTGAAGTGCCTTTTGTTAGGAGTTAGTCTTGGGCTTAATAGATCATAACCAGGTGTCAAACCGGGCTTATCGTGATTGTTAATAATTTAATAATTTGTAAAAAATATATTTTTTTAAAATAAATTAAAGAACTACTATACTAATATTTATTTTATTTATCAATTATTATATTTATCATATTTTATTTCCACTTATCACCCATTTGACTTTTCATTATTTTTTTTCCATTTTATTTTCTTTTATTTTTACTTTTTTATCACATTTTCTTAGAACTATCAATTTTGACCCGAACCTAAACCCAAAAATAGGAGCATGATTGGACTCGAAATATTAAGGTTCAGAACCGATTTGATCCGAAACTCACTTAAATGGGTCGGGTTATAACGCAATCCAAATGACCAAATTCTTTTAATAAATTTTATTTTTAATTTTGTCAATTCTTACAATTAATTCATTCTTTTAATTTTGACTGAATTAGATCTTAATTGATAGAAATGAAAATGAGATACATGCATGTTTTAAATTTTATGAATTTAAATTTGATTCTACAACAAATTTCTGTTCACTATCAATTTTGGATTTGAATAAAAAATGTAGAAAAAATGAGGTTAAAAATTTATTGTTATTGTATTTTGATGAGTAAGTTAAAGGCGCACTTTTAAGAACATGTGGTTTTTTTTTTATGTGAAATTTTTAATAATCTTTCTAATAAATATTTTAAAAAAATTAACCTCTCACGTAACTTTAACTAGTGTATGCATTTTATTCACATTAATATTGTTTTATTTAGATGACTCAATTAAGAAAAAAAACAAAATTTCATAAACCTAAAAATATGTTTTCCCATTTTATTTTTAGTAAACTTTCTTAACACTTTTTTGTTTTAATAAAATCATAAATACTTAGCATATTTTTCCCTATTTTATTAACATGCCTTCATCTCTTCAAATATAGTAGCACTGCTAGGGTTGTGCAACAGTTGGGTTTGGATCAAATTCGATCATAATAACTCAAAATGCAAAATTATTTCTAATTTTCTATCTGAATTGACTCATACTATAAATCGGATCCCAACTCTTTTAACCAAAATATTTCGATTCTGATTTGAATATTTCTATCTAACTTGAAATTTAAATATATCTTGTGAAATCACCCAACAACATTGCGTAAGAGGGGAAAAGATTGAAAAAATAGTATATCTAGTATCATAATGACGGTTTTTTTTTTTCCTTTTGGCGTAAAAATAAAAAAATTTTAGAAAATTGGGGCTACAGTAAAAATAATTAGGAAAATACAGTGTCAGAAAATGGCAATCTAGATTGCCGTTTTCTAACATGTATTTTTTTGGGGGGGCTTCCAAGGCTCAAAACGACACTGTTTTGCGCCTTAAATGAAGACACTCCGGGTGGGACCCGGACTGTCAGAAAACGGCAACTTAGGTTGCTGTTTTCTGACTTTTAATTTTTTTTTTTAGAATGTTGTCAAAGGTTGCAGCGCACAGATTTTACTATGCGCTGCAGCCACAGTAGACCCGTGCCTACAGAAGGCACAGGTCTGAAAAAAGTTCAAATAATTTTTTTTTTTAAATAAGTCTTCCCAACTCCATTTTCTGTGTTTGCCATTTGCTTTTCTTTTCTTTTCCTTGTTGCTTTCTGTTTTCATTTCCTTCCCAGTCCACAATTTCATTCTTTCACTTACCCATTCTTATTTTAATTATTACATAATTAAGGCAATATCTCCTTATTTTATTCAAGGTTAAAAAAATGGTATTGTTATGTTAATAAAATATAAATTAATTTTGTTATTCAAATTTTAATGTATGACTAACTTTATGATCATTTCTATACTGCAAGTGATATTAAATTTGCAATATAATTTTGATCAATATTTTAAAAGGCAAGCTATTAGTATTTATTTTATTTTTGAAAAATAAAGTTAGTTTAAGCTAAGTTAAGATAATTATTCAGCTCATGTTCTTTTATAGTTTATATAGAAAAATTATAATTGTCAATATTTGAAGAGTAATTAATTGTCCGAATTTAGTTATATTATTTTACTTTTATATTGTCATTTTTTGATATTTAGGAATATATGAAACTATATTGATATGTAAATTTATTATTTATAGTTTTTACAAGTGAATTAAAATTAAATTTTAGAAGTTAATTAACATATAAATTTAGCAGATTAAAAGAGTAATCTGTTTAAAAAATTGAAATATTTATGAATATATATATATATGTAGTCCATATATATAATATTACATTATATTAAAAGTGATGATTTCCTCGTCAAATTTACATTTTAGAGTGAGAAATTGAAAAACAATAAAAAATATTTTAAAAAATTAAATTTGAAAAATGGGGCTTAAATTTATAGTATTTTTGTAAATTAAAATGAAATAAAAAAAAATTTCGGATCGCGAGTGTCGGGCAAGGCGGCGCGCCTGCAGCAGCGTGCTAGCGCCCAGCTCGCGGGCGCCCAGACGCCCAGCGTGCTGGGCGCAAAGAGGGGACGCGCAGCGTCGCCAATGCTGCGCGTCGATAAAAAGCGACGCGCAGCGTTGTGCACGCTGCGCGCGATTTCCATGCCTCTGCGCTCGGTTTTCGCGCGGAGCTGGCTGCGGGAAGCCCGTCTCTCTATAGCGACGGGCTTCCCTCCTGTGCTGGCCGTTGCTATAGGGTCTGATACCCTCTTTTCCGATTTTTCACCCTTTTTTCCGATTTTTTCACCCAAAAATCCGTTTTTTATCCCATTTTTTTGGGTTTTTGAGTCCAAATTAAATTCTAAAATATTTTTTTAGATAATTAATTAATAAAACTTGATTTTATCATTAAAAATAAAAGAATTTTGTGTTAAAATAAATTTGTTTTCCTTAATTAAATTAGGGCAACCTTTTTTATCTTATAAATACTTTATGATGAAAAATCAAAGGAGGGGCCTCCACATTTATTTTTTTAGACCTGAAATTTCCAGAATTCTTCTTCTTCTTCTATTTTCTCTTCAAAAAATTTCAGATTTCTCTTTTAATTAATAAGGTTTAATTGAAATTAAAAATCAAATTTCAATTCTTAATTATTCCAATTAATTTCTTTGTTTTTCGTCCATAAACACAAGAAATTACTCATCACTTTGAAATCAATTTCTTTTCAATTTAAGGCATACAAATTAATTCCTTTGTTTTCTCCATAAACAAAGAGAATTAATTTTATTGCTAAATTATTCTTTCAAGCAATTTTCCAGAAAATCATCACTTTTCCTTCATCAAATCCAATACTCTGAGGGTAAATATTCTAGGCTCAATTTCTATTCTATTTTATTTTTATTTAATTTATCCATGTATATTTTATTGTTTTTATTGATTGATTTATTGTTTTCATTTATTCATTTGTTGTATTGATTTTATATTTATTCTATTTAATTGTTTATATATGATTTTATTTTTATTTATGTGAATATTGTTTTCTTTTAATTCGTAACATGTAAATAATTTATTTTATTTTGATTCCTCATTATTTTTAACATGCAAATAATTAATTAATTTTTTTAATCATTTTTGCCATGTAAATAGTTTATATTAATTATGAACACATCAATTAACCTTGTCATATATCATTATTATTTTCATCATTCCTTTGTTTACTAACTTTTATTATTCTTTTTGTCATTGTTACATGATTTATTTATTATTATTTGTTAATTTATTTATTTATTACTTTTCACTTTTCATCATTATTTTCATCATGTGTATATTTTCATGTATTAATTAATTAACATGTTTTATTTTATTTTCATCACATCATTTAATCATTTATCATATATAATGCATGTTTCTCATTTATTTTGGCTTGTTAACATTTTAGTTCAATTATCATTCTTTTCATGTCATCTTATTTTATTTTAATTTGTTATTCATTATTTTGTATGTTTAATTGATTTAATTGTTTTAATTACTAACATTATTTTATTTGTATTTTGTTTTTTTATGTCTAAACTCATTTTTTGATTGGCCATTTTTGCGAGCACACGGGGAGGTCCAAAAGGCTCGCTCGGAATATTTATTTTTCTTTATTTGTAATATTTTGTTTATTCGACTTTTTTTTATTTATTTTTGCCATATAATTTTCTTGTAAAATTGTTTATTTAGGCCCGCTAGAAAGAAAGTCACTAAACCATTTTTATTAATTAATTTGGTATTTTTCTTAAATAAAAATGGGACCAATGTCTCAATTTTCTCCATCCAAAATCATCACATAAAAATTATTTCATAATAATATGCATGCGAGGACCAATGTCCTCACCATTAATGAATATCTCGATTTATGCATGATCTGCATTTTATTTACAATGGGGGTTGTATTCCGCCCCTAGTTTTATTGTAATATTCTTACATGTGCTTTATTTTACTTATGCTTTTACCGCTTTTCTTAAATGTATGTTGTGCGCTTTAATTAATTGCATTAAATGTATGTGAAATGGGATTAAATAATAAATTTAAAACTCGATTATAAACTTAACCAAGGTATGAATAAATGAGAAGTCCCGAACTCACTCTGGTCTTTGGGGCTCAATGAGGCGAGAGGTCTAGGACTTCCAAGACACCTCTTGAGTCTCACCAAAAGACTTAAATTTACAATCCTAGGCTCCAGGGGATAGAGGCTGAGGCCTCCAAGATCTCTCTGGCTAGCCCAAGATGGATATGTATGCGCTGTCTTAGGCTCGCTGAGGCTAGACGACCCTTCCCAATGTTCTATTGGGTGACGACTCCAAGAAACCTCATTGTTGCCCAAAATAGACGCACTTGTAAATACCTTACAAGTTTTATGAACCTTTCCTGATCACCCTAAAGCGGGCTTTTGGGAGGCCACGAGGTTCGGTGCGCGTCACAGTGGCGACTCCACTGGGGACATACTCGAGACTTCGATTCGAAAGTACCTTGATTAAAAAATTATAATTGAGTTTTAGTTTAAAAATTTCACCTTTTATCAAAACTGCATTGCATCTCATTAGAGCCTTAGATCTACGCTAGTTTGGTCCCTCTTTCAGCCCTGGTGCGTTCCCGAAGCACAACCCTACGTTCACTCAATGTAGGGAAGTGTTAAGGATAATCACCTGCCCATGCCCCGTACCATCAGGTATATCAAATGGTGACCCGATCGGTCGTTACGCTCGTGATGAGCTAGACCCATCGGTAGGGACCATGCTTGGGTAACCCTAAAATATCATCACCCATAACCAAAGCTCATGTAATGGCAATATATACTTCCCCTAGGTGACATGTACCTTAATACAATGCTTGCTATATGGGCCATTATATATTGAACAAATTCAACCCAATTAAATGGGCTTTTATCAAAGGCTTTTATGCCCCGGTGGGCCCATCTTAATTTAGTTGAAATGTTTAAATACAAAAAGGCCAAAATCCATATGTATGCACATTAGATAAGAGATGTTATGATGCCGATTTTCCACCCAGCACCATACGCATCCATTGGGTTCCCCGCTAACCCATGGATCAAGCCCACTTAGGAAAGAGACCGCATTACCTCATGTGTGGGAGTAATAAGGTTAGAAGGATTTACTTGCTTGCATGTGATTGTAAATGTTGCATAACTCACTATCATGCATTGTATATGTCATTCATGCATCATCCTAACAATCTAATTTTTTCAGCCATAATAGATTCATCTAAGTGGACTAGAGGTTCCGATGGTCGGCTAGTAAGGATAAATTTGCTCTTTGAGTTGCCGGAACTAGTGTCTGACTGGGATTCTGAGTCATTGCCATCAATCAGTGAATCCTCTCTTGAATCATCAATGGCAGAAGAAGCTGGAGCTTTGACCACTCAGGACCTAGCTAGGAGGCTAGAGGATTTTGAACGGAGAATGATGGATATGATGGGCGCCATGGCTGAAAGGATGGCCCATCCACCTGTTGCTCCACAGTTGCCTGCTGCTCTACAGCTACAAGCAGCCCCTCCTCGGGGGCAAGCCGAACCACCTGCTGGTAGGGAGGCTCCCTTCATTGGAGCTGCTGCTCGCCAACCCAATAATGAACACAGGGCTGCCGCACCCATCGAGCCAAGAGGGGAAAGGATTCATAATCCCAACGATGATTTCCTGATGGAGGAGGAAGAAGAAGAGGTGCCAATAGTCCACCAAGCTGCGAGGCCCAGAGCACGCAGAGTAGAGGATGAAGCTTTAAGAGGTATGAGACAGCAGATCGAAGCTATCACCCGCATGCTCTCAGCTGGAAAGGGGGTCAACCCAGAAGACAGAGATCTGGGGGATGAAGAGCTGCTGCCCCAAAGATTCAAGATGCCCGAGCTGCCAAAATTTGATGGCACCTCTGACCCATCCACCCACATCAAGCAATACACCTTGGTCATGAAAAGCATAGGGCTGAGCAAGAAGCAGAAGGTGGAATATATCTGCCTTAGTCTGGTGGGCCCGGCAGTTGACTGGTACCACGGGTTGGATAGGAGGTCCAAGGAAGACTGGGACCTTTTGACCGAAGAATTCATGAAGCAGTACGACTGCAGTACCAGGATGGAGGTCACCTTAAAAGACCTCGAGCGTCTACCGCAGAAGAATGATGAGTTATTCCATGAGTACCTTACAAGATGGAGAAATAGGGTCATGGAGATGAAGAGGAAACCTGACACTGCAGACCAGATCAGGCTGTTTATCAGAAACTCATGCCCTTACTTAAGGGACTTGCTCAGTTTTAAGGGGCTCAAAGACTGAGAGTCGCTTAAGGATATTGCTATAGAAGCTGAGGCGGCTTACCTAGCAAAGAAGGCAAGTCAAAGTAACTTTGCTGGGAAAGGCTATGGGAACCAGTCTGGGCATAGACCGGGAGGTGCCGAGAGCAGTAATAATAGGAATGGCAAGACAGCCAAAGTGTCAGCTACTGGAGTTGGGCAGCGCCAGAGATATTACTCCAATTTAGGCCATTCTTTATCCTGGATATTGGAGAGGCTGATGAAAAAAGGCAAGCTGCAGCCTTTGGCGCCTAGACCGGTTATGAATCAAGGGCAGCTAGGACACAGAGAAAACCAGTACTGCGCCTACCACCAGCACACCGGCCACCTGACAGATTATTGCCGGACATTGAGAAATAAGATCTAGGATCTCATCGACACCAATCAGATCACGGATCCTGAGAAGAGAGAAAAGAAGAAAAAGGCAGGCTACAACGCAGCCCCTCCACCATGATGATGATCGGGTCCTCTTAATCCACTAGTGAGAGTGGAAATGAAGATTATGTTCTTTCTTTTTCAATCTTTGTTATTATTTTAAGAACAATTTTTTATGATAATGTTTGGTTATTTCAATAGAACGATTTTTGCTTATTTGTATGATATTTCTATTTGATTTCATTTAACATGATCACACTGCATTTACTTTGGCATTGATTCAAATAATATGACTGCAGTTAATCTCGAAACTTTGGGGAACCCAAAGAAAATCTTGATAGCATCTGATATAACTCCTATAGAGAGGGAAATTAAAAAAAAAAGAAAAAAAAACTAGTTGCAATTAGGGGATTGGATGGAAACTCACTAAGAGCACTAGAACCTTTTTGATTACCCATCAAAGCGATCCCTGGATAAGACGGAACCTAGAAAATGATTTAGGCAATATTTTCTTTGTATAGATCTCTAAATGACCATTTCCTACCCTTATTTTGCAATCGCTTGCTAGCCCATTGAGCCTTTATGTGGGTATGCTAAATGCGTGCCAATTTTGTTGTTACATATGTTAAAACTATCCCCTCGCCTAAAATGATTTTTGCCTCCCCTTAGAAGAGTGGCCGCTCTAAAAGGGATGGATGTACGTTTTAACAATTTTTTGGGTTATCAAAAATTGCCTTAGTAAGGATGAGTTTACAATTTGAGAAGAGGGTTTCAGTCATGCGCCAAAGACATGAGCTCAAAAAAAAAGTAAAAAAAAATAATAAAATAGAGCTCAAAATAGTAACCACTTGTCAAATTTCGATGATTACCTTTTTAACTGTCATTCTGATCTTAATGAGCTAAAACGTTACCGAACCCAAATTCAAGAATACCTTTGTATATGCAGCTAAGCTGAGAATGGTTCATCCATCAGTCGAGTAAATATTGCGGCCATATTTTCTCTAGCAACCTGATCTTCCTTTGACAGCCATCTACCTAAGCCTAACATTACAACCAAAATAAGACCTCTTGATTCTTGGTTCAGTCTTATCCAATTAGCGGAGATGACCTTCTAATAAGGTTTGGTACGTAAGAAGAGGCATATGGTGTTTCTTGAGCTTAAAGCGAGGAGCCATGAGTGCATTCATGCATTCGAGTTAAGTCTCATCCCTAAAGTTGCATCTAGAATTCACGTTCAAGGAAAAAAATTAAGAGATGAGAGAAAATCTTCAATCATGAAACCCGAGAGGGCTGATTGATAACAAGAGTTTGATGCTTTCAAGATCTATCCTGAGATTAGCTAGGGTCTTGTATTCCTTGAGATTAATTTCAAACAATGATCATGTTTAATGAAATGAAAGTGAAACACATGCATTTATGCAATGATTTATTGATGTAATCATAGCAGCTCACCTTATGTGGTCAAAGTCATCTACTACAAGTGCTTTAGTCGACTCATCCTGCTATCAAATGCCAAGACTCCTGAAAGATTCTTGGGCAATATATTCAGCCTCTTCAGCAATCAGCAGCAAAAAAAAAAAAAAAAAAAGCTATTAGAGTGAAAACCGTAACTGGCGCTCTAAGCAAAAATTAGGCAAAAGGATAGGGTGAAAACCTGAAAACAGGCAGTCTGTCCTTAAAAAAAATGGGTTGGGTCCATTCCAGGCAAAAAATAAGGCATAGGGTTATGTGAAAATCCGCAAAGGACGCATCTCTCGCTAAGAAAAGCTAGTGTGAAAATCCATAAGGGACGCACTACCTTCAAATAATGACTACAGGTACCGGATGAGAATCTTGCAATCCCAAAGGGCATGAAATTCAAAAGCAGCTTAAAAGGCATCGATCCTATTGCAAATTGCAGCTAGCCCGGTTGTCATCTCCAAGTCCACATAGATGATTCTTATCCTGCATTCCTGCATTACTCATGCATTTCACTTGCATGCTCACTATTTTTCCTGCATATTTTAGTTTCCCTATTTTATAGAAAGAGAGATTTGATGCGGACACCGACAAAAGCCGAGTGACGACATCAGCCCAAACAATCAACCAAAGACCTCTCAGGGGGGCAACCGGCAAAAAACAAAAATCCAAGTATCAATCCAAACATCAATCGAAGTAATCAACCAAAGACCTCTCAGGGGGCAACCACTTCTCAAAGGGCTCATAGATAGCACCACTTCATAAAAATAGAAGGGTTAGCACGATGGCGGCACTACCACACTGAGGAGGGTTAGCACGACCACGGCACTACCGCTTTAATCAAATCGAAGGGTTAGCATGATGGCGGCATTGCCACTCTGAGGAGGGTTAACACGACCACGGCACTACCGCTTCATCAAATCGAAGGGTTAGTATGATGGCGACATTACCACTCTACGGAGGGTTAGCACGATCACGGCACAACCGCTTCATCAAATCGAAGGGTTAGCACGATGGCGGCACTATCACTCTACGGAGGGTTAGCACGACCACGGCACAACCACTTTATCAAATCGAAGGGTTAGCACGATGGTGGCACTACTGCTCTACGGAGGGTTAGCACGACCACGACACTACCACTTCATCAAAACAGAAGGGTTAGCACGATGGCAGCACGACTACTCTACGGAGGGTTAGCACGACCACCGCACTACCGCTTCAACATGCCCACAAGATGGCAACAACCACCACCACAGATTCCCCGCTTCGGAAAGGTAAGGGCTGCCTTAGGTACGCGTCTCTTTCCTTTTCTTCTTTGAGTTTAGGCTCACCTAGATACTAGTGCACTAGATTCTCCTAAACTGGGAGCAACTGTAGACACCGGGTCCTGAGTCAGCCTAAATCGAAGTTACCCAATGATGATAATTGCCTTCACATGCTAAAAAGGTTAAAAGTGATTATTTCATCGTCAAATTTACATTTTAGAGTGAGAAATTGAAAAATAATAAAAAATATTTTAAAAAATTAAATTTGAAAAATGGGGCTTAGATTTATAGAATTTTTTGTAAATTAAAATGAAATAAAAAAAAATTTCGAATCGCGAGTGTCGGGCGCGCCTGCGGCAGCGCGCTGGCGCCCAGACGCCCAGCGCACTGGGCGCGAAGACGAGACGCGCAGCGTCGCCAATGCTGCGCGTCACTAAAAAGCGACGCGCAGCGCTGGAGCGCACAATTTCCGCGTGGAGCTAGCTGCGGGAAGCCCGTCTCTCTATAGCGACGGGCTTCCCTCCTGTGCTGGCCATCACTATAGGGTCTGATACCCTCTTTTCCGATTTTTCACCATTTTTTCCGATTTTTTCACCCAAAAATCTGTTTTTTATCCCATTTTTTTTTGGTTTTTGAGTCTAAATTAAATTCTAAAATATTTTTTTACATAATTAATTAATAAAACTTGATTTTATCATTAAAAATAAAAGAATTTTGTGTTAAAATAAATTTGTTTTTTAAAATAAATTTATTTTCCTTAATTAAATTAGGGCAACCTTTTTTATCTTATAAATACTTTATTATGAAAAATCAAAGGAGGGGCCTCCACATTTATTTTTTTTGACCTGAAATTTCCAGAATTCTTTTTCTTCTATTTTCTCTTCAAAAAATTTTAGATTTCTCTTTTAATTAATAAGGTTTAATTGAAATTGAAAATCAATTTTCAATTCTTAATTATTCCAATTAATTTCTTTGTTTTTACTCCATAAACACAAGAAATTAATCATCACTTTGAAATCAATTTCTTTTCAATTTTAAGCATACAAATTAATTCCTTTGTTTTCTCCATAAACAAAGAGAATTAATTTTATTGCTAAATTATTCTTTCAAGCAATTTTCCGGAAAATCGTCACTTTTCCTTCATCAAATCCAATACTCTGAGGGTAAATATTTTAGGCTTAATTTCTATTCTATTTTATTTTTATTTAATTTATTCATGTATATTTTATTGTTTTTATTGATTTATTTATTGTTTTCATTTATTCATTTGTTGTATTGATTTTATATTTGTTCTATTTAATTGTTTATATATGATTTTATTTTTATTCATGTGAATATTGTTTTCTTTTAATTTCTAACATGTAAATAATTTATTTTATTTTGATTCCTCATTATTTTTAACATGCAAATAATTAATTAATTTTTGTTAATCATTTTTGCCATGTAAATAGTTTATATTAATTATGAACACATCAATTAACCTTGTCATATATCATTATTATTTTCATCATTCCTTTGTTTACTAACTTTTATTATTCTTTTTGTCATTGTTACATGATTTATTTATTATTATTTATTTATTACTTTTCACTTTTCATCATTATTTTCATCATGTGTATATTTTCATGTATTAATTAATTAACATGTTATATTTTATTTTCATCACATCATTTAATCATTTATCATATATAATGTATGTTTCTCATTTATTTTGGCTTGTTAACATTTTAGTTCAATTATCATTCTTTTCATGTCATCTTATTTTATTTTAATTTGTTATTCATTATTTTGTATGTTTAATTGATTTAATTGATTTAATTACTAACATTATTTTATTTGTATTTTGTTTTTTTATGTCTAAACTCATTTTTTGATTGGCCGTTTTTGCAAGCACACGGGGAGGTCCAAAAGGCTCGCTCGGAATATTTATTTTTCTTTATTTGTAATATTTTGTTTATTCGGCTTTTTTTTATTTATTTTTGCCATATAATTTTCTTGTAAAATTGTTTATTTAGGCCCGCTAGAAAGAAAGTCACTAAACCATTTTTATTAATTAACTTGGTATTTTTCCTAAATAAAAATGGGACCAATGTCTCAATTTTCTCCATCCAAAATCATCACATAAAAATTGTTTCATAATAATATGCATGCGAGGACCAATGTCCTCACCATTAATGAATATCTCGATTTATGCATGATCTGTATTTTATTTACAATGGGGGTTGTATTCCGCCCCTAGTTTTATTGTAATATTTTTACATGTGCTTTATTTTACTTATGCTTTTACCACTTTTCTTAAATGTATATTGTGCGCTTTAATTAATTGCATTAAATGTATGTGAAATGGGATGAAATAATAAATTCAAAACTCGATTGTAAACTTAACCAAGGTATGAATAAATGAGAAGTCCCGAACTCACTCTGGTCTTTGGGGCTCAATGAGGCGAGAGGTCTAGGACTTCCAAGACACCTCTTGAATCTCACCAAAAGACTTAAATTTACAATCCTAGGCTCCAGGGGGTAGAGGCTGAGGCCTCCAAGATCTCTCTGGCTAGCCCAAGATGGATATGTATGCGCCGTATTAGGTTCACTGATGCTAGACGACCCTTCCCAATGTTCTATTGGGTGGCGACTTGAAGAAACCTCATTGTTGCCCAAAATAGACGCACTTGTAAATACCTTACAAGTTTTATGAACCTTTCCTGATCGCCCTAAAGCGGGCTTTCGGGGGGCCACGAGGTTCGGCGCGCGTCACTGATGCATAAATTATAAAATATTTACATTTTATGTAGGTGTAAGAAAATGTCGATTCCAACAATATTTATAATTCATGCTAGAGGACAATTAATATGGGGCATAGTTGGTTATCAGTATGATACTTCAAGCTCCTCAAGAAGGTTGAGGAGATTGAAGCTCAGAAGTAAACTGACATTTGCAGAACTTGTGCATAATATATGAGTTAAATTGGACTTAGCTGTAGATGTGTGGGTTAGTAAAGTGATATATAAGTGTCCTATTAACAATCACAGGTCATATTTTTGGGCACTTATAGATGTAATTGATGACAATGACATTGACCAAATTTATGAAAATTTTTGTACATTTTCTTGATATACTGTTGTGGAGCTAATTGTTGACACTGTAAATATTATAATTAGAGGGTAACAAAATGTGTTGAATAATGTTGATCATTCGAATACCAATGTTGATGGAGATTGCATACCGTCTGTTAAAGAAAGAAATGTATTTGGTGATAATCTAAATTTTGCAAGAGGAAATCGGTCCGATTTTGGTACACAGTTCGAGGATCCGGTACAATGTGATGGGGTTAATAATTTGGAAACTATAGAAGCAAGTCCTATAAGAGAGCTTAGAGGGCATAACGAAATGAATTTTGCCTCAGGTTCGAGGGTTAAATGTAGCAACATTGCAGGTCATGATATCAACCTTTTTAATAATGCGTACATTTCTCCAAGTTTAGATCCAAATGAGGATGACGAAGAGATGGAACTGAATGATGCTATTGAGGAAATCGGTGTCGGAAGAGATAACCAATTTATTCCTACTAAAGGCCATGTGACCGAAGGCCTTCAGAATTTGAACATGCATGATGTGAGGGATGATGTGTGTGGACAGTACAATATTTCACAATTTTAATTTCCATCAGTGCACTACACAAATGTTAATTTTACAGAAGCTGAGATTAACATATCTAATGATTCACCAATGCTAAGATGGGATGGTGTTTCTGAATTATGCGAAGGCATGGCATTCACATCAAAGGATGAAGTGAAGGCATGAATATTGGGTTGTTTGTTGCTCGCAAGCTGATGATACAGGTTGTTCGTGGAGACTAAGAGCCATGAAAAAAAAGGACATATCCTTACTGGATTATCAATGTTTACAAGGTAACCCACAATTGTACTGCATCACTGGTATCTCAATTGCATAAACAATTAGATAGACAAATCATTTGTGATTGCATCTTGGAGATGGTTAGTGCAGCCCCTGATCTTAAAGTTAGTGTTATAATGGCTGACAACAGGAGTCATTTCAACTATGACATTTCGTACAGCAAGACTTGGTATGCAAAGACTAAAGCGCTGGAGGAGATATTTGGCAACTATAAGGATTAGTATGGAAAGTTGCCATATTATTTGAACTCTATGGAGAGGTACAATCCAGTTTTTTGCTATGAATTTGTTTTTTACGATAGTGTACAACAAAATTATAGGCAATTCAGGAGGCTATTTTGGGTGTTTAAGCCAAGTATAGACGGATTATCACACTGCAAGCCAGTATTGCTGATTGATGGTACGTTCATGACATGCAAGCTCCATCAGACTCTTTTGATTGTAAGTGCTATAGATGGTAATAATTACTTGTACTCGGTAGCATTTGCTGTGGGTGAAGATGAAAATAAGTCAAGTTGGGGTTGGTTCATGACATGCATCAGGCGGTATGTGACTAAGCAGTCAGGTATAATTGTTATTTCTGATCGGCATGCGGGCATTTTGGCATTATTTCGTGATGATAGCAGTGGTTGGAAGGAGCTATTAGCCTTTCATTATTACTGTCTGTGCCACTTTGTCAGCAACTACAATACCGCACATAAAAATTGTAACAACCCAAAAAGGGCCTAATCGAAAAATTAAGGGTATTTTCGTAATTAGTAAGAGAAAATTTGGATAATAAGGACTTAATTGCAAAGTAATTAATTAAATAAGTTAAGTGGGGGAAATTATTTGGTGTGCATGTGGTGTATGGATGTAGGGTATTTATTGTGGTTTAATCTAGTGGATTGTGTATGTAGTGTATAGCGCCATGGAATGTAAGTCAAGATAGTGGGTTTTTGGTCCAATAGGAGCTTGCCATGTGGACTTGGTGGTTGGGCAATTAATGTAAAAGTAAGAGAGAGGGAAGGGAGGGGTAAGGAAAGGGAACAGCTTCCTGTGGAAGCTGTAATTTTCTTCCCTTTGCTTCCTCTATTCCCGTGCTCTCTTCTCTTTCTTTTCATTTTTGCTGCTCTTCACCTTTGCAAGTGTTGGTTTTCAAGTTTTGATGTTAGATTTCTGAGTTTTGAGCTGGAATCAAGAGGTAAGAGCTTAAGTTATTTCTTGGGTTTCTCCTTCTTCTTCTTCTTTGCATTTTCTAGGTTTGATTTTTGGGTTTTTGGATGAGGTTTCCATGGTTGGATTTATGTGTTGCTTTGGCTGTGTTTTGTATAAGAATCGTAAGAGCATAGAAAGTGTAAAGGGAAAGAAAAGGTGGGGCTTTGAAAGGGAAGTTGAAGCTGCAATTTCCAGGTTTGGGAGTTGATTCTTCTATTATGTTCAATTGGAAGTCTATTGCCCTAGTTCTCCTTTTGGATTTAATGTGTATGTGTTTTGGTGTCTTATAAATTATGGAAATTTTTAGTGATTTGTTTGAGTAAATGCATGTGTGATGATGATGTTAGATGGGTTGTTGTATAGTTGTGATGATAAGATAGGATTTTGGTAATTCTGTTCAGTTTTTATCTGACCTCTGTGTATTGTTTTTGTCATAAGTAGAGTTTTATACCTCTAAATTGCGTAATTCTTGAGCCATTCGAACCATGACTTACATGGCTATAAAACTTTTAAAAATAATCTTGAGCAAATTCTTGCTCTAGAACACTGAAAATTTGCCAAAAACGTAGTGTCTCTGCTTGGGTCGGGTTATATGCACAGTATTGTTGTTTAGCTCATATCTGAAGTTATAGATGTCCAATTGACCTGAACTTTGTTCCATTTGATTCTTAACATCCTAAGGATCAATTTTTATGAGGAAGTTTTTCCTAAAAATGAGGTTTAGGGGTTGTTTTAGTCGATGCAAAGTTGGCGTAAGAAATTGCCCTATTACTCCGCCTTTTTCGTGGAGCTTGTGTGGGTGGCCTCTGTCGCGAGCACGACCCTTGTCACAAGTGCGATAGAACCAAGTTGTTGAAGATTTTTTCTCTTATTTTGAACCCCATAATTGTCTTGAACACTTGCCCTTCCTTACCCACCTTTAAGTTGAGTATTTGGGTACGTTTTGCTTCTGAAATGCATCCGAACTTCGTGGTAACTGTCTAAAACTTATTCATCATTTGTTTAGAGTTTTGAGAAGGATAAATAAATGGTTGTCCATTGATATTATGAGTAATTGGTGCCTTGACATAAGAGTTTGATAATGGAATCAAGTGAGCACATGCTTTTTAGTTGTTGCATGTGACATGTTATGCGATATTATTAATTGTGATTGAATCATGATGAAATGCTTGGTAATTGCTATGTATATGATATAGTGTATAGAGTATATAGTGTGTAGAGTTCTTATGTTAAGCCTGAAGTGTCAAGGTAGTGGATAGATAAGCATGCTTATAAAGGGATAGTGAGGGCAGCTGCTTATGTTTACTTTCAGAGTGGCGATGACCCCGCCTATAGGGTTTGGTGATACTGTTGAAGCCTAGCCTCCGGTTTTGAGCGATGACCCCGCTTATAGGGTTTAGTGATGCTGTTGAGGCCTAGCCTCCAGTTTTAGTGTAGTGTTCCTGTAACCACCACAAGTGAAGTTCAGGCTATTGTGTAGTGTTTTGATTTATCTTAATGAAGTATAGTGTTATGTTTATTATTTGAGATAATTGTATTATCTAGGTGAATCAGTTTTCGGTTAGTGCATTTATACCATGTATGCTAGTTGATTGGATGTAGTGAATATCTATATAATGTATTTCTGATTTCCCGCTCTTATAGTGAACTCGGTAAGTGTATGCTTTATTCATTTAATGCATGTTATTACTTGTACTTGTTTAGTGTTCTTTTGTTGTCTGTTTCCTCCCCACTAAGCATTATCGCTTAGCACGGGTTCTTGTCCCGTGTAGGTGACGGGATTTTGGGAGTTTGCTCGTGTTGCACATCTGCAGGTCGGCCACATAGGAGTAGAGTTGTTTTTGTTATCTACTCCTATATTTCTTTTTTTAAATGTGTTTTTTTTTGGTATAATGGCTCGTGTAACTTTTTGTAAAGGTTGATGATGTAATATTTTGGATATTGTATATAACTCTATATTTTGATTATATGAGATTTATGATTTGCCATTATTATTATTTTAGTATGCTTCCACTTAGAGCATGTTTATGATGTTATTGCCTACTTCCACTTAGTGTATGTATGAATGTTTTTAGTATGTGAGTGAGCGTCGGGTAGCACGCCCGCCGGTGCCCTTCCAACGGGGGCGATGGTGGGGGGTGTTATAAAAATTCCAAAATCAAGGACATGTTATATAAATCCGGTATGTCACTTATATATATTTTATAATAATTAAATATTGGTTTATGTGTTAAAGTATGAAAACTTTATTAATATACATGTTATATATCATTGGCAGGAAACAACTTCCAACCTCGAAAGTTTGTGAAACAAATGGAAGAGATAAAGGAACTTGATGTTGACTCCTACAATTGGGCAATGCAAAATAATTTGGAAAAATGGACATTGTCGAATGATAATGGACACAGATATGGCAATGCTACTAAGAACGTTGCTAAAATTGTGTATAGTTCTTTAAAAGTTATAAGGATGATGCCTGTTTGTAGTGTAGTTGAGCACGTATTTGCACAGCTTATTAAATTTTTTTACGATTGAAGGTGAACATATCGAGCTCAAATAGCAAAGGGTAACACTTACATGAAAAAATGTATGGAAGAGATGGGAAAGCGCGCTCAAAAGGTTACTGGTCATAGAGTTAAAAGTTTTGATCGACGTAATGTGCTTTTCACGATAAGGACAAAAAATCAGATGAGCAAGTGAAAAGGCAATAACACATAAGATGTTAATTTAGACTGCCATCATTGTGAATGTGGAAAGTTCCAAGAGACCAACATCCTATGTTCACATGCTATTGCAGCCTGCATGCATGCACGTGTTGACATGTGGACTTTCGTCGACAAGTGCTACAAACTAACCGAAGCATTGAGCTGTTACTAGTCTTTTTTTCAGCCATTAGCACACCGTGATTATTGGGAGCCATATATTGGACTGACTTTAATTCCAAATCCAGATCTCATAAGAAAAAAGGGCCGACCGCGAACCTCTAGATATCGAAATGAAATGGATAGAAGAGACCGCAGTAGGCCTAACCGATGTACACTATGTGGAAATGAGGGTCATAACAAAAAGACATGCCCAAACTTAGTGGGCCTGTCAAATTATACATCAAGCTATCCCTGAATTATGCAGTTTCACATACTTGTAATAAATTTTCGGTTGTCTGAATTTGGTTATATTATTTTACTTTTGTATTGGCATATTATTTTACTTAGTAATATATGAAACTATTTTGACATGTAAATTGTAAACTTTTACACATTTGCCGGAACTCGACCAATCACCATTAATAATAATAATAATAATAATAATAATAGTCATAAAGTAAACTTCATACTAATTAGTACAAAATATCAATACAAATTTCAAATTGTCAAAATAAATAAAAATTTATAATCATGATAGCTAATAGAATAGATGTGATCCTATACCACATTTAGTGGGCCTTCTACATCGACCAGAATACCTTCGGCGTTGTTGATCATCTTGTGCATCGTTTGTTCCTTCACCACCTAACTCATGGTCAACCCCAGATCTAACATCAACTGAACCAGTTTGTTCGGACAGTCCCTCACTCGATCTTGAATCACCACTAAGTACATCATTGTAGAAATCAGAAAATAATGGCGCTTGTCCTTTATTTCCTTGTATGTTAGATTCTTCATTTGTATCAAACATACTTTGTAAAAAATAATGTTGATGCACACCAAGTGATAATTGAGGATCGGTATTGAATGCTGGTATGTTGTAAGCACTAGGTGTCTGAATGCAATCAGAAGACATGGGTATCCATATATTTTGATAGCTTGAACCACCAACATCAGCCTAATTATAACTTGTTGGCCTGACTTCATAGGATGTAACATTTGGGCCTGGAGTTTGTGTCGCGCATTGTTCATGTGAAGATTGAATCTCATGAAAAGGCCATTACATAGATGCTGGAATCTGCGTTACATTTGGATCATAATATCTATCTGAAACAATTACTGAATTATTCCATATTGTGTCAGATCGGTGTCTCCCTTGAAGTGTAAGCAATTCCCTATTAATAGGACCTGGATTTATTCTTGCAGCTCCTATATGTCGATCCATGTCAAAACCTGGATCAATATTTACATCATACATGTTAAATGAGTTATTAAATTTTATTTATTTGTTTATTTTATATTTGTTCATACTAATTTTATTTCTTGTTATAATAATTTTAAATTATTTTATATATACATCATCAATATTTTACTGTCTAACTTTTGACTCTATATTATACTTTATTTCTTAAATTATTATGTAATAATAATAATAAAAAATATGACATAATTTCATAATATAATTAACAACCGATAATTATTATAAAACACTTAAAACAACAATGAAATTTAAATTTTAACATTGCTGACATTTTTATTCATACATGCCTAACTTTTAATAAATGTTCTTCACTGATACCAATTATATCTTTCACAAATATGAGAACTAATTCCTCATATTTTGTTACATGAGCCATATTCCAAATTTTCATGATATATACCAAATAAGTTATTGGTAGTGTCATCCAAATAGTCTTAACCTTCTTTGCCTCCATTATAAGATATCCATCCATAATAATATCTTGTAATATTTTACTTATTTTGATGATATGATAGCATATTGTCATTCCTTTTTTAATTTGGCTGTTGTACAAATCATCCCATTTTCTTTTGACAATTGCCTTTGCCACATCACTCATCATTGCTCTTGGGGCTAAATACTTGTTCACTATCTATATAATAAAATTCATATAAACAAATGTTATATAAAAAATAAATTTTTTATTTTTAGCTTTTATTTATTTATTTATTCTCACAATTTAATATATACTATATTATTTTATATAATTAACTATTTTCATACTGATTTATCATCAAATAATTAAAATACATGCATCGACTGTAAATATCAAATTTCTTAATATCAATATAACAACCGACATGATAATAGAAAACCAATTATCAATTACGTTTTCAAACATATTATATAACACCCCCATACCCCCTGGAAGGATATCGGGGCGCCACGCGGACACACACATATACATATACATACACTAGCGGAAGCGATAGCATAATACACATCAATTTAAGAGTAATAAAATAAATTACTACTACATTAGGGCCTAACATGCAATCCGTATTAACTACATATATACATTTACCTTTATACATGTTCATATTATATTCTGTTTCCATTTAACTTTACATATACATTTACATGTGATTCTTTTTATCTTATTACATAATGATGTTACTCAAAACACCACCAACTCTATCTTTAACTTATACAAAAAGATAACAATACTTCCTAGTGGCCTTGACCCGCAGATGCCCGCTCACTGATCCGAACCTGTAAACCTACACGGAGATAAACATCCGTGCTAAACGATAATGCTTAGTGGGGATGAAAATAATGCAAAGGACTTCTTTACGAAGTCACACATAAATCATACAATTCATGTAACAAAATCAAATAGCTCAGTTATCAAGTACTATGAACACACATGTGTATAACATCTACTCTTTTACTTACTCATGTACATTACAACTTGTACATATCATTTATTTAAATATACGTTATCATGTGTTCACATTCATGTAATCATACACTTGTATAAAGAACTATAATGTACTTAAACGTTACTCTCTTGTACTATAGCATTTATTCAGAACACTACTCTTAATCATCTCAAGTTCACTACACAACATTAACAAGACAAGCCTGACTTCCTTTCATGGTGGATACGGGCAACTCTGGATACTATTTACAGTATTTTGCATATGGAGAATTAACTCAAACTCTATGGAATACACAGGGTATTCCGAACTCTAGGCACAATTAAGGCTAACTCTAGCAGCTGCACTCTAACCCTTTATAAGCATGCTTATCTATCCACTATAACGGTAATCAGGCTCAATAAACCACTCACCCACACTATATACAGATATTAATTCATCAAGATGATTCAAATGCATTTACCAAACTCAGAGGCATTTAATTCATGTACAACTTTTATTAATCATGTACATTTAATATTACTAATCATGCAAGAGGTTTAAAAGATAATTTTAAACCAATCACGGACCAAATGGTGACATGCAAAACTCATATAAACCTATAACAACTCAAAACAGGAGCAGTAGATCAAAACAAGACAAACAGAGAAGGGGGGGGGGGCATGAGCACGACTCGTGCTCACTCTCTCTCACTCCACTGGAGCACGTTTCATGCTTCCTCTTTTCTCTCTCCTTGAGCACGACTCGTGCTCACTTCTTCTTTTCCCTGGAGCACATTACGTGCTCTCACTTTGCTCTCTCTGTGAGCACGACTCGTGCTCTCGCTTCTTTTTCTCTCCTAGTCACACTACACAACACGACTAGGAAAACACCCCACTTGCTGAAGAATGTGTCTCTGTCGCGATCGCGACCACTATCGCGCTCGTGACAGAAGGCTCCATCAAGAACCTTCGGGAGACTGCTTCTCCCCTCTAACTTGTATTGTCTAAACCGACCTCTAAACGTCATTTTTAGGCAAAACATTTTTCTTAACAATTGTTCCCTAGGATGTTAACTTTTAAATAGAACAAACTTTAGTTCAATTGGACATCTACAACTCCAGATATGATCTAAACAATCTATACTATTCCAGTAACCCGACCCAAACAGAGACACTTCGGTTATTAACATTTTCGAGGATCATAGAGCCAGAATTAGCTCCAGAACCCTATTAGACATTTTTAGCTATGGATTTTAGGTTTCAGACGTAATTTGAATCAACTGAATTGAACCTCTGTAACTCTACTTATGACAAGAACTCTACTTAGAGGTCTAATGAAACCTGGAGAGAATTTCTCTAAAATCACACTTTGCACACACAAAAACTATATAAAAACCATCTAACACATCCAAAACTCATATGACATGATCCAATACATGATCACAAACATATATACATATATCATGAGAGCACTGCAAGCAATCAAAATGAGATTCGCACACGATCCCTACCTCTAGGAAGCTCAATCTCTGTTCTTTACTCAATTCGAACCTTCTCTTTGCCTTTCCAACTTCTTGTTCACAGCTTCCATGCACAAACCCATTCACTACACTAGGATTACTCTTCTCTTTACTTTAAATCAAAAACAGAAAGAAAAAGGAGGTCAGATCGGAAAATAAATCCAACTTACCTTTTGAAGAGACCTAATCAAGTCCTACTATGCGCTCTTTAAGCCACTTCAAGTAATTCTCTTAAGAACAGCTCAAATTAAGAGGAAAGGAAATATCGAAGAGGAAAGACCGAAGAGGAAATGCAAAACCAATGTGGGAAAAAGGAAGTAAGGTAGCTAGTCCCTTTTGGTCAATCCTCATCCAAATCCATTAATGTGCCAAAAATATAGCTGTGTAAATCCAAAAGCACAGCTGTGCTTTCCAATCCCTTATCCCACTTTAAATATTCCCATTAAATGCCACTTACCAACTTAATTACATGCATATCTCTTAGTCAAATACATGCATGTCTCTTGCCACTTGTCCCACTCCTATGCTACCATGTGTCACTCTCCTACGATGCCACGTGTCCAATACACCTCAAATATTCCAACTCAAATAGGTTTTCCATGAAGCATTCTGTCGCGCCCGCGACACTGTTGCGCTCGCGACAGAACCCACACCAAGCCACTCACTCATCTTCTCAAAATAATTTTCTGCTAGCAAAACTTATAACCTTATTCCATTAGAAAACTCCTTTAAATACACTCTCTTATACATACAAACTCTTGAATTCCCGAACAAAATTATGAAATTCCACTAGGGCCAAATCGGGTTGTTACATATTATATGCTTCATAGTGTGAAAAGTTTTATAAATCAATTCAATAAAATTGCATGAGAAATTTAATAACCCTTGCATAAACAAATTTTATTTTTCAAAATAAATAAAATAATAACAACTTACCTTTAAAATATTAATCGAAATTATATTTTAAACTTAACAGCCCCTGCAATTTAAAAATGAAAATCAAGTTAGTCATAAAATAAATTTTGATTTTAACTATATTAATATAATAATACCTTTACCCAACCTTGAACAAAATAAGGAGGTATTGGTTAAATTATATAAGAATTAAAATGAAAATGGGTAAGTGAAATATTGAAATTGTGAAGGAAATGAAGAAGGAAGCAATAAGGAAAAATGAGGAAAAAAGAACATTAAAATTGAAATGAAATAAAATCAAGGTGAAGGAGGGGGTTTGGCTTTTTAAAGCCATTTTAAAAAAAAAAAAAATCCTTTAATTCATAGACTCGTGCCTGCAGGCGCGGGTCTATGTGATGCAACGTACAGTAAATACTATGCGCTGCTAGCTTTGACCATTGGATTTCAAAAAAAAAATTAAAAAAATTTTGTCAAAAAATGAAAACCTATGTTGCCATTTTCTGTCAGTCAAGGTCCCACACGGACTGACTTGATCAAGGCACAAAATGGCACCATTTTGCATCTTGTCAGAAAATGGCAATTTAGGTTGCCATTTTTCGTTAGTTCGGGACCCACACGAACTGACTTCGGTTAAGGCGTAAAACGGCAGCGTTTTGCACCTTGGGAAATAAAAAAATAAATAAATATGTTAGAAAAAGACAACCTAGGTTGTCATTTTCTGACAACCCAGTGTCTAATCTTGGCAGGACCTATACTGACAAAAAACGGCAACCTATATTGCCACTACAAGAAAATAAAGTTTTCCCGACGAAAAATAAGGAATTTTCGTCGAGAAACCACATTGCCGATGAAATAAATATCCGTCGACATATCAATCGTAGGCAAAATTCCCGACGAAAAATTATCCATCGGGCCTTTTGTCGACAAAAATGAAATTTTTGGCGGTATTTATTCCAACGAAAATTAAATTTCTATCGGGAAAAATACCGCAAAAGTCCCGACGAAAATGGCAATTTCTATGGGATATTTCTCAATGGAAATGTCAATTCAGTCGGGATATTCCCCAACGAAATTGCCATTTTCGTCGGTATTTCAGGAAAAAATTTTAAATTAATTTTTTTTAATTATTTCTTACAACCTATAAATTTAACCTATAATATTAATTTCTAAATAATGAAAAAATTAAGATAATATCTAAATCTTAATATCTGAAAATAATGTAATATAATAATTATACTAATCATAAAGTTAATAATTATTTAACGAGGTCATAATAGTTATATATGTCTATTACAAAATCCTAACTAAGCTGATGGTGGTGGCGGCGGCGGCTAACATGAACGATCAGACTGCTGCAATGATGACTCGACCATACCCTTCAAATTAGCCATCTTATTGCATAGCTCAAATATGAAGTCGAGTGATTGTTGCCACCGAGCTTCTGAGTCTTGCCACCGAGCTTGTAATTGTTGCAATTCAGATCTCAGCTCACATACAGTATTATGAAGTTCATGTACTTCACTGGAGGCATACTGTCTATTAGATGATGTTGTACTTGAGCTGGAGGAATGTGAGTAACAGGTTTTGCCCAAAGAACCTAAGCTAAAGACCTGTCCTCGCTGGTCTCTACCACCAACCATGTCATAATAAATCTGATTCGCATCAACATTATCGAAATTTTGTAAACGTTGCTGAATTGTCTCTTGCACTTGTTCCTGTCGTAAAACAAATGCTTTATATTAATTAACGATTAATAATAACTAATATTAAATATTAGTAAAACATAATAATTTTAACATATGTGTAAATGCCTAGCTCGACAATTGACGAATGTTTGACCATCATGATTTTTGGTGTGGGTGTGTAAAAAGACCTCACCTAGCGTATGCGGTCTACCTATCGATGCTTCCTGCAAACAAATAAAGAATTATTATTGAACTATAATTTATTGACTATTCGTACAAGTTTTTACTAAAATTTCAACAGAATTTCCCCTAAATTTTAACCATACCTCCTGTACACAAAGACAGAAAAGTGCTTCAATTTTATTCTTATACTTACATCCAATAACAATGCAAACTCCTCACACAATTTTGTCATTCCCATCCATCTTTATGGTAATGAGAGAAATCTTAAACAGTAATATCATTAATTACAGTAATAACAAGAATGTTTTGTAATACTTACAAGTCTATCTACATGTTCCCGATGGGACATTGATCCTTCAGTATGCAAGCATGAACTGAATCCCTCAGGTCCTTCCCGTCTATTATTAGAATTTCGCTCTAAAATGGAAAGGGCATCAAGTGTCATCCAATACTGTTGCCAGTGTGCCCATATATCTTCGGTTATGTAACGAGGTCGTACACGATCAGTGTGTAACTCGCATACTAAGTCTCTGTAATGTGCTCGAGCACTAGTCTCCCATGCACGGTACATGATGTCGTCAAACTCCGAGTCCCAGTAAAATTGTTTCTTATGAGAATGAAGAAAAAACATATTGTAAGCAAGTGTAAACTATAATTTGTTATATAATTAATATTATCATAATTTATTACCTTGAATTCTTCAAAATAAAAATTCTTTGTTTCTTGTGACATTTTCTTCCAGACATAACCATCATAATCTATTCTATTCTTGAACATGGTTGTCATTGAACGTGAGCACTTTCCTGAAGGATTCAAACTAATAGACAACAATCTTAATAAAGTCAGTAAAAGTAATAACTATCATTAAAATCAATACAAATTGAAATATTAATCACTTACTCCCCAGCTGTAATGGTGATATAGATTCTTCCCTCAACTCCAATTGAGCCAGGCATAAGCTATTCCGCTACTTCTGTTCCTAATAGTTGAGATGGCATAGTTTCAGTGTTGGCCTTAGGAGTAGATTCAGTAGAAGAAGTGGTAGATGGGGTAGTAGTAGGGATGGCCAGTAATGCATCAGCCTGAGTGCTAGCATTGAACCTAGGCAATGGGGTTGATCCCTCACTAATACTGTCACCCCTATCATGCACCTTGAGCCGTGGAGGAATCATATTACTCTTCTTTCTCTTATACATTATTGAACCTGACATTATAAAAAAATTGCATATTGTCAAATAATAGAAAATTATCAACTGTATAATAAACATATCAAATTAAAAAAATAAGTTAGTGCAATAATAATTGTTCTCACATGATATAAAATTAGGTAAACAACTTATTCGCTATCATCACTGAGATGTAAATCGTAATCACAATCATCCTCATTTTCCAATGAACAAGAATCAAATTCAGGCTTGTCATCGGATCCCTTGCCAACCAAAATTTCCTCATCATCCTCATAGGAAATGTCAACATATTCATTGTCTGCATAGTTCAACGTTTCATTATCGTCATAATTCAGAGTTTCATTTATTTCATGAACTTCCGTTGTTCTTCTTGAAATGCACCATTATTTTCAGAGCGCTCACTTTGTCCAACGGCTTTCCTTTCAAAACTGCCTCTTGGTTTTACTTTGCAAGCTGCCAACCATTCTGATTTGTCTCGTTTTAAGCTTGGATAATAGAGATAATACACCTGGATTACTTGCATTGCCAATACAAAAGGTTCAAAGTTACTAAATCTTCTACTCTAGTTGATATCAACTAAATTGTATCTACTATGCATTTTTATTCCAACGTTAATAGTTGAATCAAACCATTTGCGCTTAAATAATACACAGCATTTTATTAGCAATGCGGGGTACTCCAATTCAAGTATGTCAATAATTTGCCCATAATAATCCATCAACTCCCCTTGAATGCAAACCCCACTGTTTACCGTTGCCTTGTTATGACCATGACTTTGTGTATGAAATTTGTATCCATTCACGAAATATGCCGGATATGATTTAACATGTCGCAAAGGTCCTTTCGCAAGATCCATGATGAACTTATTCTTAATTGAATTTGTTGATGCCTACATATTGAAATATTCAAATTTCATTTAAATGAATATTGCATAATTCTATAAATAAATTTGTATATTGGAAGTCACAACTTACATATGTCTTGAACCAATGATGAAAGTGCTTTTTGACTTCCTTGTTCCCCTCATTTTGATTTTTTTTAGGCATTAGCTCCCATACCCATTTCTCAAATAATCTATAATGACCATATACAACATTTTATTACACCCTTCACATAGTAAACTAAATTAGCAATTTTATGTATATATTAAACTTACCGCACAAAAGGTTGAACTTCTTCTCAATTCAATAAAATATAACTATGGTCAGATGTTAATTCTTCCTCTGTTAGCATTCTCCTTATTCAACGTCCATAGAAACGCCCAGGATACATAAATATGGATAAGTTTCCATCCTGATTACTTGTTTCACCGCCATCATCATTACGTGGTATTTTTCGTTGTCTTGTGTGTACATGCAGTTCAAAATAATGCAAACAAAATGTACTTGCTTCCTCAACCAAATATGCATTACATATTGAACCTTTAACTTTAGCTTTGTTTTTTACATTTTTTTTCAAGTGAAATAAATACCTACATGACATTTTTGATTCACATTAATTGCCATAACAAATTATAATAAAATTGCAATTGCTTATTATAGCTACTTACCGCTCAAATAGATAAGTCCATCGATATTAAACAGGACCAGCAAGTTTCGCTTCATGTGCTAAATGCACGGGCAAATGCTCCATACAGTCAAAGAAGCTTAGAGGAAAAATTGATTCTAGTTTGCACAGGATTACTGGAATTCCTATTTCCAATCTTGCCATGTCTGCCGAATTTATCTCACATAATGTTAAAGTTTTGAAAACAAAACTTAGATTTGTTATAGCTTCCCACACTTTAGTCGGCAATAACTCTCAAAATGCTATTGGGAGTAGCCTTTGCATGAAAATGTGACAATCATGACTTTTCATACCGAATAATTTGTACTTTCTCATGTCGACACACCTTGCCAAGTTCGATACATAACCATCCGGAAACTTTAGTCCTTTTAACCAATCACACAAGACTTCCTTTTATTTTTTGTCCAAAGTGTGGCATGCTTTGGGATATTTTTCGGTTATATAATCATTTTCTAACTCAGTCCTTCTACATAACAACTTTAAATCTGCCCGTGATTTTGCATTGTCTTTTGTCTTCCCTTCTATATTCATAATTGGGTTGAACACATTATCAAAAATATTTTTTTTCTATGTGCATCATATCTAGATTATACCGTAACAAATTAGACTTTCAATATGGCAAATCCTAAAAAAATGCTTCTTTTCCTCCAACCAAAGTTTTGTTGATTCTTCCATTAACTTTTTCAACATCAAGTTCTGTTATTTTAAGCCAACCCAATTCATCAATCTCTTGCAAAATTTCCTCACTACTTCTGATAACAAAAAGACTAGCATGTACTACTCTATTCTTAATAAACTTGTTCTTGTTGTGACGAAATGGGTGATCAAGTGGAAGGAATTTCTTGTGGTTGTCAAACTAAGAAGTTTTGCACCCATGTTGAAGATAAAAAGCATCTGAATAATCGCCACAGTAAGGACAAGCTAATTTCCCAACCGTGCTCTAACTAGACAACATAATATAGGCAGGAGTAAGGACACGCTAATTTTCCAGCCGTGCTCTAACTACACAACATAGTATAGGTAGAAAAGTCTCCGACCGTCCACATTAATGCAGCTTTCAGCATAAAATTATGTTTAAGAGATGCATCATATGTTTCAACATCGATATTCCAAAGCTGTTGCAATTCAGATATTAAGGGCTATAAATATACATCAATTTTATGCTTTGGATTCCTAGGCCCTGGAATAATCACCATTAAGAACATATATGCCTCATTCATACACATTCATGGAGGCAAATTATAAGGAGTAATTATGATTGGCCATGACGAATATTGTTGGCTTGACTGACCAAAAGGTTGAAACCCTTCAGTGCTCAAATACAGCCAAACATTTCGAGGTTCAGCAGTAAAATTAGGATGGATGTTATTAAAATGTTTCCATGTGACTGCATCCGATGGATGGCTCATTATTCCATCTGTGTTTTCGTGTTCGTCATGCCATCTCATATGAGATGCAGTAACTTTAGATGCATATAGTCTTTGGAGTCTCGGGGTTAGCGAAAAATAATACATACGTTTCGAAGATACCAATTTCTGCTTCTTAATACAATTTCTTGATTTGTACCTAGGTTGACCAAAAAATTTGCAATCTTGTAAATTCATGTCATCTCTCCAAAACAACATACATCCCAACCTACAACAGTCAATTTTCTCAACAGGCAAACCTAAACCTCTAATCAGTTTCTTTATATTGTACAAATTATCAACCATTTTATGTTCAGGAGGCAATGGCTCATTGTACCAAGTAAGAATTTTATCAAAAATTCGATTAGAAATATTACCTTCAGATTTTATGTTTAATATTCGAGCAACCGAAGACAACTAAGTCATGTTATCATAGCCTGGCCATAATTCTTGATCAGCTGAATTTAGTAAATCATAGACTTTTTTTTGCATTGGCGTTGGGTTCTTCAACATGAGGTATATTTTCCCTAAAATCAGGGCTAGCTGCATCATAAACCATTTGGACATACGGATTATCATCAACACCTATATCATACGACATAAATTCACCCCCTCCTTCAACTTCACCCACATTTACTGACACGTTACCTATATAACCCATCGAGGTGCTACAAATTGATGGTTCCCCATGTTATGTCCACCCAAAATAATTTGGAACAAATCCTTTTCTCAGCAAATGGAAATACACTTCATCAACAGAAAGGTAACTAATGTGTTTGCACTTTTTACATGGACGTCTTATTTTTTTCCCGTCCATGTATGCAGGTTGAGAACTTGCATATTCTATAAACAACTGAACCCCTTCCACAAATTCAGGATTAATATAACCATCGATTGTTTTTGTTCTATATGTCCAAGATCTATCAACGTTACTCATAATTATTGCAAAGAAAAACCTGACAAAGTGACTATGTAGTTAGAATTAACTATATCTACTTACAAATTAAAAAAATAACATATAGGATATAATGCCAGGCTATAATAAAGTCCTAACATAACACATAAATGGGTTAAAACTAATTTAGAAATTTACATTCAATCCAATACTATTTTATTGAATAAATCTAATACCAAATTATTTGAGACAAATGATGACCATTTTAAATTTAGTAATGCCATTTAATTTGCTAAATCAAAATAAAAACAAAACTTTTCATATAATAATCATCATCATTACAATAATAATAATAATAATAATAGTAATAGTAATAATAATAATAATAATAATAATAATAATAATAATAATAATAATAAATTTATCAGAATTTTATTTAATAATAATAATAATAATAATAATAATAATAATAATAATAACAATAATAACAATAATATAATTTCAAAAAATTGTTTGTATTATTATCTAATAATAATAATAATAATAATAATAATAATAATAATAATAATAATAAATAATTAAATTCAACATAGCTATTTAATAATAACTAAATTTTAACATACCTATTTGATAATAATAATAATAATAAGAATAATAATAAACAAATAATTTTAACATAACTATTTAATAATAATAATAATAATTAACACAACTATTTAATAACAATTACAATAATAATAATAATAATAAAAATAATTATTTAATAATACTAATTAACATAACTATTAAATAATAATAATAATAATAATAATAATAATAATAATAATAATTAAATTTATAAGTTAAAAAAAACAAATAACTTACCTCACGCTGAACACCACCGAAAGAGGACACCGCCGGCACAGCAAGCAGGCGGAGTGACCACAAGCGTCGGAACTGCAAGGAGAGGCGGAGATCCACGCGACAACCGACGGAAGCTCACCGGCGAGGGAGATCGAAGGCGGTGGCCAGGGGGGAACGGAAAACGAGGGAGGGGAGATAGGGGGAGAAAAGGAAGGAAGTGGGGAGGGGGAAGGGGAAATCGGTGCCGGAAGGAAGGGGAAGGGGAGATCGGTGCCGGGGTGGAGGGGGAGTTCAGTTCGAGGCTGGAAGGGGGGCGACGACGGCATGGCCGCGAGGGAGATGGCGAGGCAGAGAGAGGAGGGACGAGAAGAGAGAGGGTAGATGAGAGAGAAAAAATCTGATATTTCTATTTATTTTAGCGACAAAATTTTTTTTCCATTGCTAAATTATAAAAATAAATTTTTTTAGCGATGGATACATGTTTCCGTCTGTCCTTTTAGCGACGAAATATTCATTTCGTCGCTAAATTAATTTTAGAATAAAATTATTTTTTTTTGCGAAGGAATAAAAATTTCTATCGCTACATATAGCTACGAAATTAAATTTTCGTCACCAATTATAGCGACGAAAATTAGATTCCGTCGCTAATTTAAATTAATAATTTTTTCATGGTAATCTATGTGGTTTTGCCTAGAATAAGAGTCATATTCATTAGAATAACACGTTGGTAGATGGTGTTTGACCCTTAAACAATTTGACCTAGCTTAACTCAAATGGTTTTTGTGATTCAATGCATGAGGGAATTAGATGAGGTTAGAATTACCTTAACAAGTTTTTTTTGGTTGATTATTCTTGTTATTTATCTTGCCTTAATTTAAGTTGTTTAAATTTAGTTTATAGATTTTATTGTTTATGTAACACCCCGATTTGGACCCTAGTAGGATTTGTAGTGTTATTGTGTAGATAAGGGCATAAGAGTAATTGGACAAGTATGAATTTGGGTTAATTAAGGACTTAATTAAAAGAGAATTAAAGTTATAAGAGAAAGAAATTGTTTAGTGAGTAATTGGATATTAGCTAAGTGTTTAGTAGACATTTGCCAAGGACTAAAAGAGATATTGGACAAGATATTTTAGAGTTGGCCTATGGGAGTTTGACACTTAAGCAAGAGTTGGTGGGGAGCATTTAATGAGAAGAAGAAAGAAAGAAGAAAGAAAGAAGGGAAAGGCAGATTTCTGCCCTTGTTTCCCGTTCATGATCTCCTCTCCCTTTCCCGTTCTTCTTCTTCTTCTTCTTCTTCTTGTTCTTGTTCTTCTTATTCTTCTCATTTCCTGCTTCTTCCTCTTCTTCTTCGGTGGATTTTGTAGGGCTTTGGGTTGGTTTTGAAGAGTCAAAAGCTTGGTTTGTAGAGGTAAGTTGTGTGAGTAGTTTTCTTCTTCTTCTCCTTTTCCTATTTTGTTTTGGGTTTGGATTAAGAGTGTATTATGGCTTTGGTTTGTGCAAGAATTGATGGCATAGAGCAAGACCTATGTAACACCCCGATACTTCTGGGAAGGAAAATCGAGGCATCATGCAACAAACAAATGCATACATACTCAAAAGTGGAAGCAATAACAAGAAAATAATTAGAATATATTGGGCCAAACATACTACTCGTATAAATATACATATTACAAAATGTTATCATTCTTCTATTACATGATCATCTTCGGTACATATATAATACAATTAACATTTACACTTCACTACTATACTTTTCTATATACATAATGATGTTACTCAAAACATAAGAAACTCTATCTTATACAAAAGATCATATACAAGCTCCTAGTGGCCATGACCTGCAGATGCACACTAACTGATCCAATCCTGCAAACCTACATGGAAACAAATGTCCGTGCTAAGCGATAACGCTTAGTGGGAATAAACAGAAGTAAAGGACTTCTACTGAAGTCACACATGTATCACACGATTCATATACATAGTCATGCTCAATGCTTAACAATAATCATGTATTCTGTATAATCATATATACACAGCCTTGTAAACAAATAACATCACACTCTAACCTGTTCCATGTGCAATCCAAATATGGCAAACAATATCGATATCATGTCATACTATGTTCATATACATATACAAGTCTTTACTACACCTCTTGTACACTACAAACCATACAATAGCCTGAATTCTCAACAATGGTGGATACGGGTACTCTACTTTAAATATTGATAAACAATATCAAACTTTAGAGACCTAACTCAAATTGAATACACTAGGTATTCGTCATTAAACCAATTAAGGTTACTGTAGCAGCCGCACTTTAACCCTTTATAAGCATGCTTATCTATCCACTACTATGAGACTTCAAGGTCAACTCACTCACTCAAAATTACAATACATTCATTATCCAAAATCACTAATCAAGGGACTATCATTAACAAGACAATAGCAAACATGAGCCATGCAATTGTGAGAAACCATGCAAAGTGGAACATGAGAGAAAAATCTTTTCAGAAAATAAGGCAGGCAAGAAGAGTCTCTGTCACGATCGCTCGCAATAGAAGCCAGAAACAGGCTAGGAGGGGAGGTTGTGCACGACTCGTGCACATGTGCATGCCTCGTGCTCTCCCTACAGAGGAAGTTGTCATGAGTCGTGTCCCTAGAGCATGACTCATGACCTCTTCACAAACACCTTCGAGTCGTGCTGGCTTTCTCGACTCGGAGCAAAGCTGACTTCCTACACGACTCGTGCTCACTCTATAGAAAGGAGCTGTCACGAGTCGTGCACAACGTCATGACTCGTGTCAAAGTCCAAAGACACGAGTCATGCTGGTGGACACGACTTGGAGCGCAAACACTCAATTTTTACTATTTGACTAAAATCCTAACATGCTAATTCCTTCAAACACTGTAAGCAATCAAAATGGATACAAAACAATCATACAACTAAAACAAAACTAATGAACTAATCAAAGCTCATCATGCTCACTACTTATACATCTCTCTAATCAAGCATAAAATGCTCAAACACATGCAGACATAACTGAAATCACACTCGATCCCAACCTCTAGGTAGCTTAATCACTGCTCTCTACTCGGTTCCGATCTTCTCCTTGCCTTTGTCCAACTTCTTATCTACAGCTTCAACGAAATCATACAAAAACACTTAAATCAATCCTCATCTCACTTTAAATAAAAAATAGGAAGAAAAATGAGGTCAGATCGAAGAACTAACCAAACTTACCTTCTCTAGAATCCAACTCAACCTCCACAATACTCTCTTCAAACCAATCCAAGTAACTCTCTTAAGGAGCAAACCAAATGAAGAAGAAAAGAAAAAGAAATGGAAAAGAAAAGGGAGCACGGTAGAAACCAAAGGAGAAGAAAGAAGAATAAAAGCTAAAAGCAAAACAAAATGAAAAGGAAAGAAAAAGAAAGCAAAGGCTGACCGTCAACCCTCATCCAAAACGAACAACTCACATAAATGCCCACCAACTCAATTAATGCCAACCACTTTATTTAATACCCCAAACAAAACATGCCCAAACCATGTGCCACACTTCCTTGCTACCATGTGTCTAATACACATCACTTAAACCCGAAAAGTCCAACTCACATGAACCAGAAGTAGTGTTTTGTCGCGCTCGAGACAAAACCCTTACTTAGATCAATTATTTTTTTTTTCGTCAGGCCAAACTCTCCTTTAACCAAAACTCTTACACAATCAACCTGTATACTCTTTCAAGTGATCTCTTATTCCCACAAATACTTTACAAAATATTACAATTTCTACTAGGGTCTAAGTCGGGTTGTTACAAATCTCTCCCCCTTAAGAAATTTCGTCCTCGAAATTTCCCCGATACCAAATAAATCACCGGACTATACTCTGCATATTAATAACGGAAACAACTCAAATACTAAAGGAACTTACCAGAAGAACCAGCAGGTGCATCTACCGCTTCTCCAATCATTGCATATGCTCTAGGCTGACCTTCGAAAGGAAAAGGCTTCTCAACTGTCTCGGGTGGTGCTCGATTAACTCTACTTCTTTCTTTTCCACTCCAAACAGCTCCAGACGCAATCCCTTTTTCCTTGCTTGCTTGCGAGGCTACATTCTCTCTTGTCTTGGGACACTTGGCAAACATGTGCTCCATGCTGCCACACTTGAAACAGGCTCCGGTGAGTTTTCTACACTCACCCCAATGGTGCCTCTCATAATAACTACACTTTGGCGCTACACTTCCTCTACTGGTAGGTGGCACTACACTCCCAACCGAAATCGGTACTTGCACTGACTCTTGATCTTCTCTTCCTCTTTTTACTTCTCTAGCTCTCCTACCAATACTCTCATCTCCACTCGGGAACCTTCTCTTTTGCTCTTTCTTCTTAACAAAGTCCTTGGAAACTTGAGGAGCAGTCAATCCGTCCAAAATTTGAATCAACCCTTGAACAATTTCAGAATGCTCATACTCTATACCGAGATCATCATCTCGCTGATGCTGCAGAGCAGACTGATCAACTCTAATTGGATTCATACTACCCATTGTCTCACCCAATTTCTCACTCGAATCAGACTCCATCTAGACACTATACAAGACAACATCTGCATTAGGCCACGACTCTAGACAGACTCTCATGCAAGTACTCTATACTCAAATATCACGTAGACCAAAACTGACTAAATCGGTGCTCTGATACCAATAAATGTAACACCCCGATACCCCTAGGAAGGAAAATCGGGGTACCACGCAACAAATAAATGCATACATACTCAAAAGCAGAAGCAATAACAAGAAAATAATTAGAATATCTTGGGCCAAACATACTACTCGTATTAATATACATATTTCAAAATGTTATCATTCTTATATTACATGATCATCTTCGGTACATATATAATACAATTAACATTTACACTTCACTACTATACTTTTCTATATACGTAATGATGCTACTCAAAACATAAGAAACTCTATCTTATACAAAAGATTATATACAAGCTCCTAGTAGCCATGACCTGTAGATGCACACTCACTAATCTAATCTTGCAAACCTGCACGGAAACAAACGTCCATGCTAAGCAATAACGCTTAGTGGGGATAAACAAAAGTAAAGGACTTCTGCCAAAGTCACACATGTATCACACGATTCATATACAGAGTCATGCTTAATGCTTAACAATAATCATGTATTCTATATAATCATATATACACAGCCTTGTAAACAAATAACATCACACTCTAACCTGTTCTATGTGAAAAAATCCAAATATGGCAAACAATATCGATATCATGTCATACTATATTCATATACATATACCAGTCTCTACTACACCTCTTGTACACTATAAACCATACAATAGCCTCAATTCTCAACAATGGTGGATGCGGGTACTCTACTTTAAATACTGATAAACAGTATCAAACTTTAGAGACCTAACTCAAATTGAATACACTAGGTATTCATCGTTAAACAAATTAAGGTCACTGTAGCAGCCGCACTTTAACCCTTTATAAGCATGCTTATCTATCAACTACTATGACACTTCAGGCTCAACTGACTCAATAAAAATTACAATACATTCATTATCCAAAATCACTAATCAAAGTACTATCATTAATAAGACAATAGCAAACATGAGCCATGCAATTGTGAGAAACCATGCAAAGTGGAACATGAGAGAAAAATCTTTTCAGAAAATAAGGCAGGCAGGTAGAGTCTCTGTCGTGATCGCTCGTGACATAAGCCAAAAACACGCTAGGAGGGGAGGCTGTGCACGACTCGTGCACATGTGCACGACTCGTGCACTTGAGCATGCCTCGTGCTCTCCCTATAGAGGAAGTTGTCACAAGTCGTGTCCCTAGAGCATGACTCGTGACCTCTTCACAAACACCTCCGAGTCATGCAGGCATTCTCGACTCGGAGCAAAGCTGACTTCCTACACGACTCGTGCTCACTCTACAGAGTGGAGCTGTCATGAGTCATGCACAACGTCACGACTCGTGTTAAAGTCCAAAGACACGAGTCATGCTGGTGGACATGACTCGGAGCGTAAACACTCAATTTTTACTATTCGACTAAAATCCTAACATGCTAATTCCTTCAAACACTGCAAGCAATCAAAATGGATACATAACAATCATACAACTAAAACAAAACTAATGAACTAATCAAAGCTCATCATGCATCACTACTTATACATCTCTCTAATCAAGCATAACATGCTCAAACACATGCAGACATAAGTGAAATCACACTCGATCCCAACCTCTAGGTAGCTTGATCACTGCTCTCTACTCGGTTCCGATCTTCTCCTTTCCTTTGTCCAACGAAATCATACAAAACACTTGAATCAATCCTCATCTCACTTTAATTCAAAAAAAGGAAGAAAGAAGAATAAAAGCTAAAAGAAAAACAAAATGAAAAGGAAAAAAAAAAAGAAAGCAAAGGCAGACGGTCAACCCTCATCCAAAACCAACAACTCACATAAATGCCCACCAACTCAATTAATGTCAACCACTTGATTTACTACTCCAAACTAAACATGCCCAAACCATGTGCCACACTTCCATACTACCACATGTCTAATACACATCACTTAAACCCGAAAAGTCCAACTCACACAGAACTCGAAGTAGTGTTCTGTCGCGCTCGCGATAGAACCCTTACTTAGATCAATTATTTTTTTTTTCTTCATGCCAAACTCTCCTTTAACCAAAACTCTTACACTATCAACTTGTATACTCTTTCAAGTGCTCTCCTATTCCCACAAATACTTTACAAAATATTACAATACCTACTGGGGTCCAAATCGAGTTATTATAAGCTAAGGCAAGGAGTAGATTGGAGCTTGATGAGAGAGTGATTCTAGCTTCTTTGAGGTTTAGTAGTTGTTTTATTGTTTGGGTGTGTCTTGGAGTTTTGAGTTAATTTCTAGAAACTTGTGAATTACGTTATATGCATGATTGAGTTTTGACTTGGGAGTGTAATGCTAGAAGTAATTTGGTGATTGAATGTTTATGTATGGATATGGGTGATTTTGAGAGCAAAATTTCTGGGTTTGGGGGCTTTGTTGCCTTAAATGCTTATTGTGTTGATTTAATCATGTAAATTAGATTTGATGCATTGATAAATGATTAGAGGCATGTTTTGAATGCAATGGATGCTTGGATTGAAGTGTTATGCATGATAATGTGACTATTGATTGAAGTTTTCATGAGTTGTGGTGAGGATTTTTGTCTCCAGTTCTGGGAGCTCATCTCTATCGTGAGCGTGATCTCAGTCGCAAGCATAATAGAGAGCTCAAGCTCCGAACTAACGAGTGAGAGCAGAAACGGAGCTTCTACCGAGCGTGCTCTGTCGCAAGCATGACAGAGAGCACGAAAGCTGAGCCCTGCCGAGTTGCGTTTTATCGCAAGCGCGATTATTCGTTGCGAGAACGACAGAGGCCTTATAGCCTTTTATCGCGGGCGTGACCCTTCCCTATTCTGTATATATGTATTTGTTTGAAATCCTCTGCATGGCTTCTCACTCTTAATTGATATATGTTTTGACATATGAGTATTGGTGTATTATTTCAAGTGTCTCTATTGAATTATGCATTGATTGTTCGAATTCTTGATTAAGAGTAAAGTTTGAGTGTTATGAATAGAGTGTATTCGTATAAGCCTGAATGGTCATAGTAGTGGATAGATAAGCATGCTTATAAAAGGCTAGTGATTGCAGTTGCTAGTGTGAACCTGTTTGGGTCTAGTGTTTGATACCTGCAGGTATCCAAAGTTTTCAAAATGTTTTGAGTCTTCAGTCTCCAATGTTTGATACTATTCGCGGTATCCAGTGTACCCGTATGCACTTCCAATGTAAATTTAGGCTAGTGCTTTGTATTTGTACGATGATAAACGTTCTGATATATGTATTTGTATCTGAATAAGTGTTATATGTACAATTCTGCTTCTGAACATTAATCATGATAATCACATGGATCTAGTGTATATGCATATGCTTTAGTACTTGGAAGTATATAAGTGATCAAGGTGTCTATGGTTATTCATGGGACGTAGTAAATTATTGTTGCTTACGGAGTATAGAGTCCAATTATGATATGTTTATATGTACTGTATGTATTGGAGATGTATAGATATGTTAATGAGATGCTACTATGTTATAATAGATTATTGCATGATCGTTGGATAGTAGTGTAAAGTGAATGTTATGCATGTTAAGCATAGTAGAGTTATATGAATTACTTAGTTGTGAATTAACTGTTTAGGTACCAGTATGCTCATACTATAGTTATTGTCAATAAATGTTGCTATATAATGTTTATGTTTATTATTATTGTTCTTAATATTTTCATCTCCGTTAGAAGTGTATAGTATGTGTTTCTCCCTACTAAGCGTTATCGCTTAGCACGGGTGTTTTTCCGTGTAGGTGGCAGGTTCGTCTCTGGTGTGGGGCATCTGCAGGTCAAGCACTAGTAGTTCCGGTTATAGTTCCTTTTTGTCTTTTACTAGTATATTTTGTATAGCTATGTTTATGTATATGTATGTTCTTTTTGCTCAAGTTGTTTGTATATGTATATGTAATTGTATATGAGAAGCTTATGTAATTTTGATGACTTTTATGAGACATGTAAGTAAGTTTATTATTATTATTTGTATATTGTTATTGCTTGTGTTTCAGTTATGTATATTGTTTTGTGCGTAGCACTCCGATATCCTCTCTCGGGGTATTGGGGTGTTACAGTTTAGTCTTCAATTTAATTAGATCAAATTCGCCAACAACCTTATTTTCTCATATAACATAAGCAATTATAAGATATATTTTGGTTTATAGTGTTATTTGTGGGACAATAATCTGAATACTTTATATCTATTTTATTACTTTATTGGTATACTTGCTAAAATCTTATCAAGTTTTGGCATTTTTAGCGGGAATCATGGCATTAATCTTAATTATTATATTATTGTGCTATTTTGAGACTTTTTACTCTTAATTTTGTATGCTATTTTCAGGTGCATATGACCGGTGCCTCACTAGAGCGGTGACCAGCCTTTTTGCCGACCTCAATCCAATGAATTTGGCACCCATCACCTAATTTTGTGGATTAGAAAGCTAGTTAAAAATGACAAGAATCATGGAGCTGATCATCAAATTCTAACAAAGACATTTTTTTTCTTTTTCTTTTTATTTCCTTTCTATCCAAACTCTATAGACTTCCCAGTTTATCATTTTTTTTTTATTTTTTTATTCTTCTTTTTATTTTCTTTCTATATAGAGACTTTCCTGGTTGCTTAAGATCTCTCTTACTCGATATTTCCCTCTTTCTCTTATCAAACTTTCTCTCTCCAATAAAACTCCACTAACGCTTATAATTAAAAAATTAAATTTTGCACAATGATATTTATAGATTTAACTTCAACATAACGGTCAAAAAATGTATGTTTCTCTCTCTATTAATAAAAATCAAAATCACACCATCTAAATTTGTCATTGCCAAAACACCATTTGCTAGTCGCAGCTTTATTATGCATCGTCGATTCGTCTTTTTCAAAAAAGTATTTTTTTTTCTTTTAGTTCTAATTTGAAATTACTTTTGAAACACCTGAGTTTGATACTTGTTGATTTCTCAATCTTTTGCTCTAAAAACATATTATTCCTATTTTATTTTGCCATGATTTTGTAGTAATTAGGTTGTTAGCTCTAGGGCTGTGCAAATGGTCGCTTGGGTTCGGTTTTGGACCGAACCGAATAGACCGAAAATCAAATTTGTCAAAATAAAAAAATTGAACTGCAAACCGAACTATTTAAGACCGAAACCAAATAGACCGAATTAATTTCGGTCGGTTCGGTTCGGTCTTCAATTTCAAACCTAAGAAAATGGAAATCCCAAACCCAAAATAGATATTACGTTTCTTTTCTTTCTTCCCTCTGTTCTTCAAACTCAAGCAAAAAACTATCAAAAAATTAACAATCAGCAACAACAACCATAACAAATTCATATTATCACTCCCAGATCTGCTCACAGGCTCTTCTTTGCTTCTTCTACCACCGCTTGGCTCAGAGTTCTCAGCCATTCTTTTTACATCAATTTGACTATTGATGTTGGGTTGTTGCTGAACAAGAACAGAAGCCATGAGTCATTAATAAAAGCAAATTATTAGAGAGAGAGAGAGAGAATGAGAGGTTGTAAGTCCAGGAGAGTTGAACATTGATCGTATAAAACAAGAGAATAAACAAAGTGATCAAACACTAGAACTAGCATGTGAATGATGTGATAAATTAGATAAAAACATCAGATCATCAACTTAAGAACCAAACAGATGATCGAAAAGGATGAAAAAGGAGACCTTCAAAAGAGGGGAAAAAAGAAAACGAAAACAGAGAGGGGAAGAAGAAAGATAAAATTGATTCACTTACTTCGGTGGTGACCTGCGGTGGATAAAGTCACTAGCGACAGGCGGTGGCGACCTGCGGTGGATAAAGTCACTAGCGACCGGCGGCTAAAGGTGGTGGCGAGGGGCATAGTGGATTTGGGAATTAGGGATGATATTTTACCTTTTGTGTGAAAGAAAGAAACAAGGAAAGGAGCAGAAGATTTTTCCTTTTATGTATTTATATATATATATATATATATATGTATATTAAAACGGTGTGTTTTGTTTAATTCGGTCGGTTCGGTTCTTTCGGTTTTTCAATTTTAAGAACCGAACCGAACCGAATTACTAGAACTTTAATTTCGATTTAGGACCGAAAAAAATGAAGCAAATAGACCAAAATTCATTCGGTTCGGTTCGATTTTCGATTTCGGTTCGGTTCTGCACACCCCTAGTTAGCTCAATGAGATGTGTTTAAATTGTTGTCATCATGGTTTTTTTTCCCTTAAAAATCAAAAAAAAATAGAAAACTGGGATTACAATAAAAATAATTAGAAAAATGGGGTGTCAGAAAAGGACACACTACAAGAAAATCCAAAATTAGCGACAAAATTTTAACGATAGAATTGAAGGTCCATCACCATTTAGCGACGGAAAAAAATAGCAAAGGAAAATAAATTGCACCGCTAATTTTGCAACGGAAATGAATTTTCATCGCTAAAAATGGCGCGAATAATTTCCTTCACAATTAATGACGGAAATTAGCGACGGTTTTTAATATCCATTGTTTTTCGTTGCTAAAAAAATCTAAAAAATTATTAATTTAAATTAGCGACGGAATTTAATTTTCGTCGCTATAATTGGTGACGAAAATTTAATTCCGTCGCTATATGTAGCGACGAAAATTTTTATTCCGTCGCAAAAAAAATAATTTTATTCTAAAATTAATTTAGCGACGGAATGAATATTCCTTCGCTAAAAGGAGAGACAAAAACATATATCCATCGCTAAAAAAATTTATTTTTATAATTTAGCGACGGAAAAAAAAATTCGTCGCTAAAATTAATATAAATTTCAGATTTTTTCTCTCTGCTCTACCCTCTCTCTTCTCCTCCCTCCTCTCTCTGCCTCGCCATCTCCCCCGCGGCTATGCTGCCTTGCCCCCCTTCCGGCCCCAAACTGAACTCCCCCTCCACCCCGGCACCAATCTCTCCTCCCCCTTCCTTCCGGTGCCGATTTCCCCTTCCCCCCTCCCCATTTCCTTCCTTTTCTCCCCCTATCTCCCCGGCCCAGCCCCCGCACTTGATCTCCCTCGCCGGTGAGCTTCCGTCGGTTGTCGCATGGATCTCCGCCTCTCCTTGCAGTTCCGACGCTTATGTCGCTCCGCCTCCTTGCTGTGCCAGCGATGTCCTCTTGCGGTGGTGTTCTGCGTGAGGTAAGTTATTTAATTTTTTTTTTAATTATAAATTTAATTATTATTATTATTATTATTATTTAATAGTTTTGTTAATTAGTATTATTAAATAATTATCTTAATTATTATTATTATTATAATTGATATTAAATAGTTTTGTTATTATTATTATTATTAAATAGTTATGTTAAAATTATTTGTTTATTATTATTTATTTAAAATTTTTTGAAAAAGATGAATCGACGGTGCACAATAAAGCTGCGACTAGCAAATGCTGTTTTGGCAGTGACGAATTCAGATGGTGTGATTTTGATTTTTATTAATAGAGAGAGAAACATACATTTTTTGACCGTTATGTTAAAGTTAAATCTATAAATATCAATGTGCAAAATTTCATTTTTTGATTGTGCGCATCAGTGGAGTTTTATTAGAGAGAGAAAGTTTGATAAGAGAAAGAGGGAAATGTCGAGTAAGAGAGATCTTAAGCACAAGGAAAGTTTCTATATAGAAAGAAAATAAAAAGAAGAATAAAAAAATGAAGAAAATGATAAACTGGGAAGTCTCTAGAGTCTGGATAGAAAGGAAATAAAAAGAAAAAGAAAAAGAAAAAAAATGTCTTTGTTAGAATTTGATGATCAGTTACATGATTCTTGTCATTTTTAGCTGGCTTTCTAATCCACAAAATTAGGTGATGGGTGCCAAATTCATTGGATTGAGGTCGGCAAAAAGGCTGGTCACCGCTCTAGTGAGGCGCCGATCATATGCACCTGAAAATAGCATACAAAATTAAGAGTAAAAAGTCTCAAAATAGCACAATAATATAATAATTAAGATTAATGCCATGATTCCCGCTAATAATGCCAAAACTTGATAAGATTTTAGCAAGTATACCAATAAAGTAATAAAATAGATATAAAGTATTCAAATTATTGTCCCACAAATAGCACTATAAACCAAAATATATCTTATAATTGCTTATGTTATATGAGAAAATAAGGTTGTTGGCGAATTTGATCTAATTAAATTGAAGACTAAACTGTAACACCCCAATAGCCAGAGAGAGGATATCGGAGTGCGACGCACAAAACAATATACATAACTGAAATGCAAGCAATAACAATATACAAATAATAATAATAATAAACTTACTTACATGTCTCATAAAAGTCATCAAAATTACATAAGCTTCTCTTATACAATTACATATACATATACAAACAACTTGAGCAAAAAGATCATACATATACATAAATATAGCTATACAAAATATACTAGTAAAAGACAAAAAGGAACTACAACCGGAACTACTAGTGGCCAACCTGCAGATGCCCCACACTAGAGACGAACCTGCCACCTACATGGAAAGACACCCATGCTAAACGATAATGCTTAGTAGGAAGAAACACATACTATACACTTCTAACGAAGATGAAAATATTAAGAACAATAATAATAAACATAAACATTATATAGCAACATTTATTCACAATAACTATAGTATGAGCATACTGGTAAACTAAACAACTAATTCACAACTGAGCAATTCATATAACTCTACTATGCTTAACATGCATAACATTCACTTTACACTACTATCCAACGATCATGCAATAATCTATTATAACATAGCAGCATCTCATTAACATATCTATACATCTCCAATACATACAATACATATAAACATATCATAATTGGACTCTATACTCCGTAAGCAACAATAATTTACTACATCCTACGAATAACCATAGATACCTTGATCACTCATATACTTCCAAGTACTAAAGCATATGCATATACACTAGATCCATGTGTTTATCAGGATTAATGCGCAGAAGCATAACTGTACATATAACACTTATTCACATACAAAAACATATATCAGAATGTTTATCATCATACAAATACGAAACACTAGCCTAAATTTACATTGGAAGTGGATACGGGTACATTGGATACTGTGAACAATATCAAACACTGGAGACCAAAGACTCAAAATATTTTGAAAACTTTGGATACCTGCAGGTATCAAACACTAGACCCAAACGGGGTCACACTAGCAGCTGCAATCACTAGCCCTTTATAAGCATACTTATCTATCCACTACTATAACCATTCAGGTTTATACGAATAAACTCTATTCATAACACTCAAACTTTACTCTTAATCGAGAATCCGAACAATCAATGCATAATTCAATAAAGACACTTGAAATAATGCACCAATACTCATATGTCAAAACATATATCAATTAAGAGTGAGAAGCCATGCAAACCTACGACAAAAGGTTATAAGGCCTTTGTCGTGCTCGCGGCGAACAATCGCGCTTGCGACAAAACACAGCTCGGCAGGGCTCAGCTTCCGTGCTCTTTATTGCGCTCGAGGCGAAGCACGCTTGGCAGAAGCTCAGCTTCTGTAGTCGTTCGTTAGTTCAAAACTCGAGCTCTCTATCGCGCTCGCGACGAAGATCACGCTCGTGACAAAGATGAGCTCCCAGAACTGGAGACGAAAATCCCCACCACAACTCATGAAAACTTCAATCAATAGTCACATTATCATGCATAACACTTCAATCCAAGCACCTATTGCATTCAAAACATGCCTCTAATCATTTATCAACACATCAAATCTAATTTACATGATTAAATTGACACAATAAGCATTTAAGGCAACAAAGCCCCCAAACCCAGACATTTTGCTCTTTAAATCACCCACATTCATACATAAACATTCAAGCACAAAATTACTTCTAGCATTAACACTCCCAAGTCAAAACTCAACTCAATCATGCATATAACGTAATTCACAAGTTAATTTCTAGAAATTAACTCAAAACTCCAAGACACACCCAAACAATAAAACAACTCCCAAACCTCAAAAAAGCTAGAATCACTCTCTCATAAAGCTCCAATCTACTCCTTGCCTTAGCTCTTGCTCTATGCATTCAATTCTTGCACAAATCAAAGCCATAATACACTCTTAATCCAAACCCAAAACAAAATAGGAAAAGGAGAAGAAGAAGAAAACTACTCACATAACTTACCTCTACAAACAAAGCTCTTGACTCTTCAAAACCAACCCAAAGCCCTACAAAATCCACCCAAGAAGAAGAGGAAGAAGCAGGAAATGTGAAGAAGAAGAAGAAGAAGAAGAAGAAGAAGAAGAAGAAGAAGAAGAAGAAGAACGGGAAAGGGAGAGGAGATCATGAACAAGAAATAAGGGCAAAAATCTGCCTTTCCTTCTCTCTTTCTTCTTTCTTTCCTCTTCTCATTAAATGCTCCCCACCAACTCTTGCTTAGGTGTTAAACTCCCATAGGCTAACTTTAAAATATCTTGTCCAATATCTCTTTTAGTCCTTGGTAAATGTCTACTAAACCCTTGGCTAATATCCAATTACTCACTAAACAATTTCTTTCTCTTATAACTTTAATTCTCTTTTAATTAAGTCCTTAATTAACCCAAATTCATACTTGTCCAATTACACTTATGCCCTTCTCTACACAATAACACTACAAATCCTACTAGGGTCCAAATCGGGGTGTTACATAAACAATAAAATCTATAAACTAAATTTAAACAACTTAAATTAAGGCAAGATAAATAACAAGAATAATCAACCAAAAAAAAACTTGTTAAGGTAATTCTAACCTCATCTAATTCCCTCATGCATTGAATCACAAAAACCATTTGAGTTAAGCTAGGTCAAATTGTTTAAGGGTAAAACACCCTCTACAAACGTGTTATTCTAATGAATATGACTCCTATTCTAGGCAAAACCACATAGATTACCATGAAAAGGTTATGAATTATAAACCCTCATTCCCATGAAGTCACCCTTTCATGGAAAAGACTATCTCTTGAACATTCAAATATAAATTCATCTATATAATCAAAATCTCAATTCACCGTTCGGCCAATAATTAAGACTTAGAATAATAAATAAATCACATTTAAGCATGCATAAATAATTATTTTTATGAATTAAGTTAAACTAATTTTTCCAAATCCCATTTAACCTAAAACATTCAAGTAAATATTCATGGTAAGAAACACAATAGATAATAGTTCAAAATTAATCTTCAATAGATAAAAATCTAATCACACGAGTTTATTAGGGATTAAGAATCGTCTAACAAAATTACCACTGACTCAACATGTAAAAATTCAAACTAAACTAAACATTAAATTAAGCTAACAAAGCTTAGAATAGCCCTATAGCCGCCAGTCCTGAGACAGTCCAGATCAAAGTTACCCAATGATGACACAACACCTGTTTTACAAGTATAAGGCTAAAGCTGTAGGTTTTCACCTATGAATTTCACAAGTTTTGGAGTTGTATAAAACCAAAGATCCTTTTGTTTCCTCAATGATTTAAAAAGGGATTTTTTTCAGCATAAATTTTAAGTTTTTGGTGATTGACGCTCGTGTTTCAGACAAGGGACGCCCGTCTGTCAATGCTAAAGCACGTATGTCTCTTGCAACAGACAGATCGTGCGAATCGCGCATTAATGGCGACCGATGCCCATCCCTCAGATGAGGAAATACCCGTCAGTCAATCATAGTGGAAGGTTGTCCCTTCCAGGGATGGCCATCCATCCATGCTTGCTCTTTTGCGAAGGATGCCCATCCCTCGCGAGAGAGGTGCCTAACCTCTGGTGAGACGAGCTGTAAAAGGGCATTTTTGGATATCTGGTTTTCTTAGAGACCGATGCCCATCCCTCAAGCGAAGGATGCTTGTCGTTCTCTACCTGACAGCGGACTTAGATTTTCTTTTTGAAAAGAAATCTAAAATTTTATTTTAAAAAACTAAAATCTTGATTTTTGTAGATTGAAAATATTTATCCTTAAGGATATATTAAGGATATTTGATTTTATCCCTTAGGATAATTTAAAATCACTTTATCTCTAAGGATAAATCAAATATTTCACATTTAACTTTAAAGATAAATTAAAAGTATTTGATTTTATCCCTAAAGATAATTTAAGATCATTCATCCCTAGAGATAAAACAAGTGCAATATTTATCTCTAAGGATAATTAAAAACTTTAGGTTTATCTTTAAAGATAAATACATAGGTTTTATCTTTGTCTTTAAATCAAATGCTAGCCTATAAATAGAGAAGCAGGAAGAGCATTAGAAAAAAGGCGATTTTGGATAGAGAAATTGACTTTCATAAACAAAAAGTTTTCTTTTTATATTTGTTTTCTTTTGAAATTTATTCAAAAGAATCAAGAGTGAATTTGAGGAAGGGAAATCAATTCTCTTTTTTTGATTTACTTTCCTAAAATTTCAAATCATTTTAAAAGAACACTTTTTTAGAGAGAGAAAATTATTTTCAATTTGTTCAACTTTCAACTGATTCTTGTAGATTTCAAGGGAGATCTATACTATTATTGCCTTCCGAAAATCAATATTCCGAGGGTAAATATCTTGGGTTCCAAGTAGACATTATTGTGTTAATTTTGACATGTTAATATGAAATATATGTTATGCTTCAAAATGTAGGTTTATTTGATAATTTGATAATTTTATGTTAGATTTATTTTATTGATAGGTTGTTCAACTCATTTGCATGAAAAAATGTTTTAAAATCCATAAAAATTAGTGTTTAAGCTTTGTATATGTTAGAGTTTTTCCATCGTTTTTCAAATTTGGAGATGACTGATTAGAAGAAGGCCCAACAGATGGATATTGCTCAAACGAATGACAAGACAACACATAAAACCTCTTCCTCCCGTCGGTCGCCTCTCGGACGGCCGTCCCTCAGCTATCTGGTCGTTCCTAGTCCATTTCTTCTTTATTTTTGATTGTCTCTATTTTTTTCTTTTCTCATATTATGTTTTGTTTATTTGATTTAAATATTTTTTTAATATTTCTCTACTGTTTTGTCATTTATTTTATTTTAATACTTTATTTTGAAGTTTCTAACATTTTCTTTTGATTTTATGAGTTTTATTTTTGAGTATGGATGATAGAATGGGGGTTCAGATGCGATGACATTCACTAAAAGAAAATTATCAAATAGCAACAAAAATTAGCAACCGAATTTGTTGAATTTCTGTTGTTAATCAAAATTAGCAACTGAAAATAGCAACGAAAAATTCGGTTGCAATTTTAACGGTTGCTATTTTTAGCTACCGAATATGCATTCCGTTGCTAAATTTAGCAACGGAATTTAAATTCGATTGCTAAATTTAGCAACGGAATTATATTTCTGTTGCTATATATAGCAATTGAATTTAAATTCCGCTGTCAGGTGAGACGAGCTGTGAAAGGGCATTTTTGAATATCTGGTTTTCATAGAGACCGATACCCGTCCCTCAAGCGAAGGATGCTTGTTGTTCTCTACCTGACAGCGGACTTAGATTTTCTTTTTGAAAAGAAATCTAAAATTTTATCTTAAAAAACTAAAATCCTGATTTTTGTAGATTGAAAATATTTATCCTTAAGGACAAATTAAGGATATTTGATTTCATCCCTTAGGATAATTTGAAATCACTTTATCTCTAAGGATAAATCAAATATTTCCACATTTAACTTTAAAGATAAATTAAAAGTATTTGATTTTATCCCTAAAGATAATTTAAGATCATTCATCCCTAGAGATAAAACAAATGCAATATTTATCTCTGAGGATAATTAAAAACTTTAGGTTTATCTTTAAAGATAAATACATAGGTTTTATCTTTGTCTTTAAATCAAATGCTAGCCTATAAATAGAGGAGCAGGAAGAGCATTAGAAAAAAGGCGATTTTTGATAGCGAAATTGATTTTCATAAACAAAAAGTTTTCTTTTTATATTTGTTTTCTTTTGAAATTTATTCAAAGAATCAAGAGTGAATTTGAGAAAGGGAAATCAATTCTCTTTTTTTGATTTACTTTCCTAAAATTTCAAATCTTTTTAAAAGAACACTTTTTTAGAGAGAGAAAATTATTTTCAATTTGTTCAACTTTCAACTGATTCTTGTAGATTTCAAGGGAGATCTATACTATTTTTGCCTTCCGAAAAGCAATATTCCGAGGGTAAATATCTTGGGTTCCAAGTAGACATTCTTGTGTTAATTTTGACATGTTAATATGAAATATATGTTATGCTTCAAAATGTAGGTTTATTTGATAATTTGATAATTTTATGTTAGATTTATTTTATTGATAGGTTGTTCAACTCATTTGCTTGAAATAATGTTTTAAAATCCATAAAAATTAGCATTTAAACTTTGTATATGTTAGAGTTTTTCCATCGTTTTTCAAATTTGGAGATGACTGACTGGAAGAAGGCCCAACTGATGGATGTTGCTCAAACGAATGACGAGACATCATGTAAATCCTCTTCCTCCTGTCGGTCGCCTCTCGGACGACCATCCCTCAGCTATCTGGTTGTTCCTAGTCCATTTCTTCTTTATTTTTTATTGTCTCTATTTTTTTCTTTTCTCATATTATGTTTTGTTTATTTGATTTAATTATTTTTTTAATATTTCTCTACTGTTTTGTCATTTATTTTATTTTAATACTTTATTTTGAAGTTTCTAACATTTTATTTTGATATCATGAGTTTTATTTTTGAGTATGGATAATAGAATGGGGGTTCAGATGCGATGACATTCACTACAAGAAAATTATCAAATAGCAACGAAAATTAGCAACCGAATTTGTTGAATTTCTGTTGCTAATCAAAATTAAAAACTGAAAATAACAATGGAAAATTCGGTTGCAATTTTAACGGTTGCTATTTTTAGCTACCGAATATGCATTCTGTTGCTAAATTTAGCAACGGAATTTAAATTCGGTTGCTAAATTTAGCAACGGAATTATATTTCTATTGCTATATATAGCAACAGAATTTAAATTCCGCTGTCAGGTGAGACGAGCTGTGAAAGGGCATTTTTGGATATTTGGTTTTCTTAGAGACCGATGCCCGTCCCTCAAGCGAAGGATGCTTGTCATTCTCTACCTAACAGCGGACTTAGATTTCCTTTTTGAAAAGAAATCTAAAATTTTATCGTAAAAACTAAAATCCTGATTTTTGTAGATTGAAAATATTTATCCTTATGGATAAATTAAAGATATTTGCTTTTATCCCTTAGAATAATTTGAAATCACTTTATATCTAAGGATAAATCATATATTTGACATTTAACTTTAAAGATAAATTAAAAGTATTTGATTTTATCACTAAACATAATTTAAGATCATTCATCCCTAGCAATAAAACAAATGCAATATTTATCTCTAAGGATAATTAAAAACTTTAGGTTTATCTTTAAAGATAAATATATAGGTTTTATCTTTGTCTTTAAATCAAATGGTAGCCTATAAATAGAGGAGCAGGAAGAGCATTAGCAAAAAGGCGATTTTGGATAGCGAAATTGATTTTCATAAACAAAAAGTTTTCTTTTTATATTTGTTTTCTTTTGAAATTTATTCAAAAGAATCAAGAGTGAATTTGAGAAAGGGAAATCAATTCTCATTTTTTGATTTACTTTCCTAAAATTTCAAATCTTTTTAAAAGAACACTTTTTTAGAGAGAGAAAATTATTTTCAATTTATTCAATTTTCAACCGATTCTTGTAGATTTCAAGGGAGATCTATACTACTTTTGCCTTCCGAAAATCAATATTCCGAGGGTAAATATCTTGGGTTCCAAGTAGACATTCTTGTGTTAATTTTGACATGTTAATAAGAAATATATGTTATGCTTCAAAATGTAGGTTTATTTGATAATTTGATAATTTTATGTTAGATTTATTTTATTGATAGGTTGTTCAACTCATTTGCATGAAACAATGTTTTAAAATCCATAAAAATTAGCGTTTAAGCATTGTATATTGATAACAACCTAACTCTTCAGAAGCTCTCCTCCGGCAAGTTACCTGAAAAGAACTTAATAGCACCGTCGGTTTCCGATAGTGGAAGCTCCGACGATCAAGTCAGTGATTCAGAAAATTAGGTTATTTCAATAGAGTCTAGAGAGAGTTCATGTACCTGTGATCTTCCTTTTTATAGAGTCCCTCCTCCGCCCCTGAATAGGAAGATATCTCCTAATTAAGAGGAAATCGTGCTGATTTCCTGATTGCTAGTTGTTTCCTTATCTGCAACCGGTCAATGAATGATTCCTAGCACTTTCCTTCTTTGATATACCAGAATCGGCACTATATAGGAAATAACCGGAGTTCATGACTTTCCATATACTATCACCGAACTGTCCAAGATAACCGAACTATACACCTGTTTAATAATCATTGTGACTTTGTCACTGGGTGCCTAGCCAATGTGAGTTCATAAAATGCCTGCTCGGTGTACAACCTCAGCAGGGAGAGAAATACCGAACTCTAGTTCAATGAGCCCGGTTATCATAAGTCCCCCCCAAAGAAAATGACATTCATGTCATTGAGTTGTGAAAGGATGCGCGTGAGTTGTAACTGTCGGGTTTCCAGGTCTGCCGTGCGCGTGATTCCTCAAAAGGTGAGAATAGACGATTCGTTCATCGTGATCCAGCTGCTGTGTCAGACCCTGCAATAATGGCGCCTCTTCGGTTATCACGCGAGAAATAACCGTTGTCCTTGTCTCCAATCACATCCTGCCACCTGTCCTTACCTAAACGAGGTAAGACTCCTATAAATACCTGCTTCTTCCCCCTCTTCTCATTTTCGTTCCTTTGGAGTATTTCATCTTTTTACTTTCCTCTCTTTTTTGAAGATTCGTGCGATTTGCTCTTCACTTGTTCTTCCTTTGTTCTTCATCTGCTCTTCCAGTTTGATCTCTTAGCCTCCTCAACAAGATCGCAGGTTAGTGTTTTACTTATCTTTTTACTGTTTCCCACAATGAGTGCTTCAGAGAGTTCCACTGAGAGGGGGGAAGTGGAGAGAGGTCTTGCTACCGAGGACATCCTCGAGGGTCCCAGCTCTAGCCAGCCTATTCCAGTCAAAAAGAAATCACCGAGGAGAAATCCTCGAGTGGGGAGCATCGGTTCAACCATAAAAGAAAACGAGATGCTGGAGCTGCGTGTCAAATTTGGGATTCCTGAGAACTATAATATCCGAGCACCTGGGTCCCATGTGCGAGCTCCTGCTCAGTATAGTGGAAAGAAAACCATCGTTGTGTACGAGGCGGACTTCGAAGCTGGAATGAGCCTTCCCCCAACTGCCTTCGAAGTGGCGTTGATGAACCACTACGGCTTAACCATGGGGCAGATCCATCCCAATGCCTGGCGAACAATATCTGCCTTACAAATGTGGTGTGCCGAGCATGACATCCCCCTCACTCTTCGCCTATTTCAAGCAACTCATGTGGTTGGCCTAAGAATCTCGACCGAGGACCACAACTATGTTCAAGCCCGAGCTGGGTATGGAGTTTTCTCTGGGAACCCGGAGTCACTTAAGAATTGGAAAAACCGATTCTTCATTGTCGAGAGTGATTCGAACTTCCCCTTCCTGACCACATGGGGTCGGTTTGTGAACAAGAACGATAACCCTTTGTTTCTCTCTGATGAGGAGGAGCAAACATTAGCTCGATGGAGAGCGTTGACTGCCCAGAAGATAGACATAAAAGAACAACTAATGACCGGCTTGGCCCGGTCAGAAAGACCTCGGTCAAGAAGAAAAGATATATTTTATTATCAGTACTTCTGTTCTAATATTTGCTCATTGTTCGGTTTTTGCAGAGATGAAGCGAACTGAGAAACCGAGCATGGCCGAGATGATGAAGGCTAAGAGGCGGAAGAAAACAGTGGGATCCAGCGCAGGCGAGGCGGAACAAGGGACCTCGGCTGGACCTTTGGCACAAGGGGATCCGGAGCAAGTGCTGGATCACAGCTCGGCCCAAACAGTTTCGGAAACTCAGCTGACTCCTGTTCATTCTGCTGAGGCCGTTGTGGCTCTACCGACAATGCAGACCCCTCCTGGGCCCATATCTCCTGATGAAGGCGGCGCAGGGTCTTCGGGTCCAAACCCCCAAAGAAGGAATATGAGGGCCCTTGCAGATGAAATGTGCAAAATGTGGCAGCAGGAGGGGCAGGGCTATTCCGAGGAAAACCCGGCCTTCTGTGACTTCATTCATCAACTGGCTTGCATCCCCGATAGAGTTTCACCTCTTGTTCGCCTGAAGGCGGAGGAGCTCGGTGAAATCATAAAGAGGCACCAAGTTCAGGTATGTACTAATAATACCAGCTCAGTTTATGAGTACCTCGGTTCTCTTATTTATTAGGTACTTCTGTTCACAGAGTTCTATTTTAGCCGGGGCGGTCATGGTAAAAATGAACCGGTTACTTATGGCCTATCACCGGGAGGCCGGTAACGTGGCTGGGCAGCGTCTCCGAGCAAGTGCTGCCGAAGGCAAACTTGAAGATGCTGAGAAAAGAGCTATTGATGCCGAGGGCAAGGTAACCGAAGCCGATAAAAAGAACTCCGAACTGAAGGAAAAACTTACCGCTGCCGAGCAAAAGAGAGACGAGATTGAGATCGAACTTGCCGGGGTTTACTCAGAACTAGAAGCTGCTAAAAAGGACAAAGAAGTTGCGGAAGAAAAGTTTGCCGACCTTGAATATAAGTCCTTAGACTTAGCAGTAGACAAATGTATTGCGTTCAGCCAAAAGCTTTCCGATGCTGTCAAAGGGCGATACCCTGACATGTATTGGGCTTGGCTGGACGAGGTGTACCCCGATGACTGATCTTGTCGTGTATTTTCAGTTATTAATGCAAATCAAATTTTTGTCGTAATTGTTTGTGTACTTGTGTTATTTTATCACTTCATTATGTGATCAACCGAGCTGATTAAAAAGATGCGCATTATGTGTGCGAGATTGTATTTAAATCGATATTAATCGGAACAGAACTGTGTATCTGAGTGACGTATTTGCCGAATGAGAGCCGAACTCATGTTCAAAGCAAGAAAGAAATATGCATGAATATACCTCTTTTATTTATGTGTTTGCTTAGTACAATAGCATTTATGGCGATATAGCCGAACTAGGCAATATAACATATGTAAAACAAAGGTCTATGGCACAGCGGCCGAGTGAGCGTATATAGCCGATCATACAATAAAAAATTATACTTAATGGCGCAGTGACCAAGTGCATAAAATCTGAAATAGCCGAACCGCGAGTGTTCAATTACTGGAAATATGCCTTCAGATTGGAAATGTTCCATGAGTGAGGGAAAATCTTCCCAGCCGAGTCCTTCAATTTGTATGCTCCTCCGCGCACCTCATGAATTATATACGGGCCTTCCCAATTGGGATTTAGCTTTCCCACTCCTGCCGAAGTTTGTGCGGCTACTACTTTTCTAAGGACGAGCTGTCCAATCCAGAAAGTCCTGGGCTTGACATTCCGGTCATGATAAGATGACATTCTCTGTTTATATACTGCTGACCGCATTTGGGCGAGCTCTCTTCGTTCTTCCACTTTGTCGAGATGGCAGAGCAAATTATTGTCATTTTGATCTTGATCCAAGCTAGACGTTCTCAAGCTCGGCATACCAATCTCACAGGGAATGACTGCTTCAGTTCCGTATGTGAGGGAGAACGGTGTTTCCCCTGTCGCCGATCTTGGAGATGTTCGGTAAGCCCAGAGAAAGATTTCGTCAGCCCAGAGACCTTTTGCTGTATCCAGCCTTTTCTTTATCCCTGCAACAATAGTTCGATTAGTTACCTCTGTCATGCCATTTGATTGTGGGTGATACACTGATGTGAAATATAGTTGAATTTTCAACTCCGAATAGTAGTTTCTGAAAGCTGCACAGTCAAATTGCTTCCCATTGTCTGTTATGATGGAGTGCGGAATTCCGAACCTTGTAATGATAGCTCTCTGCATAAATTTAATTATGTTTGCCGGCGTGATAGTGGCCAAGGGTTCTGCTTCTACCCACTTCGTAAAATGATCAACTGCTACCACCAAAAACTTCCGTTGCCCGGTTGCTATAGGAAAAGGCCCTACTATGTCGAGACCCCACTGGGCAAATGGCCACGGGCTATGAATCGGCACCTGAGAAGAAGGCTTCTGATGATTCAGATTACCGAATCTCTGGCATTTGTCGCATCTTTTGACGAGCTCCTTAGCATCTTTCTCCATAGTTGGCCAGTAATATCCTTGTAACATGGCTTTCCGAGCTATAGCCTGTGCCCCCTCATGAGCTCCACAAATTCCTTCGTGGATTTCTCTCAATACATAATCTCCTTCCTCCGTACTCAAGCACTTAGTCCACGGGGCTGAAAAGGACCGTCTATAAAGTAGGTCGTCTATGATGGCATATCTGCTGGCCCGCCTGACTGTCTTCCGAGCTTGCAACGGATCCTCGGGAAGATCTCCATTATTCAGATACTAGTAAATCGGGAGTCGCCACCCTTCCATCGGTTCCTGCATGTGCACCTTGTATGTTTCATGGGTCAGGGCTGTTATTATGGACCAGATGATGCATGAGTCAAATGACTGGTCTCGGAGGCATGCCTGCTTGGCTAGAGCATCTGCTTCCTCATTTTCAGCTCGGGGAACCTGCTCGATCGACCACGTGCATCCTTTCTTTTCCAATTGGGAGAGGAGCGCAGAAATCAACTCCTTATATCTGACCATTATGTGGTCCTTTGCTTCGAACTTCCCGAGCATCTGGCTAACAACAAGCTGTGAGTCAGAGTAAATAATCAGGGAGTCTGGTCTTACCTCTGTGGCTAGCTGTAGCCCGAAACTGAAAGCTTCGTATTCTGCCGCATTATTGGTCGCCTGGAATGCTATGTAGGCCATTCCCCGAATTACCACTTTCCCTGGCCCAATCAATATGACCCCGGCTCCCGCACCTATAGATGAAGATGCTCCATCCACAAACAACTTCCATGAACACGGATGTGGCTCCGGGACACTTGAATGTAGTTCGGCCACAAAATCAGCAAGGATTTGGCCCTTCATCGACGGACGGGCTTCATATCGTACATCAAATTCCCCCAATCGGGCCACCCACTCTGTAATTCTCCCGGATGCCTCTGGTTTCTGTAGCACTTTTCTGAGGTTCGAATTAGTTCTTACAACAACAGTGTGCGCCTGAAAATAATGTCGGAGCTTGATGACGGATGTTACCAAAGCGAAGGCAAGCTGCTCAAGTATGTGGTATCGCAACTCGGCGCCTCTCAAGACCTTGCTAGTGTAATAGATGGGAAACTGCTGGCTACCTTCTTCCCTTATCAAAACCGAACCCAAAGCTCCCGCTGAAACTGCGAGGTACATGTATAAAGTTTCTCCTGGTTTTGGCCGACTTAATAGAGGTGGGGTGGTAAGAAAATGCTTCAGTTCATCAAACGCCTTCTGACAATCCGAAGTCCACTCGAAACTCTTTACTTTCTTCAGAGTGCTGTAAAAAGGTAGACATCTCTTCGCCGAACAGGAAATGAACCTTCCGAGTGCTGTTATCCTCCCATTGAGCTGTTGAACTTCCTTTATCGATCTTGGCGGCTTCATTTCCAGTATGGTTCTGATTTTTGTTGGGTTCGCCTCTATACCCCTTCTTGAAATCATATATCCCAGGAACTTCCCAGACTATATGCCGAAGGCGCACTTCTCTGGGTTCAACTTTAAGCCAAACTTCCTTAGAACTCCAAAGGTTTCCGATAGCTCGGTTGGAAGGCTTGCCGCCGTCTTACTTTTGACTATCATATCATCTACGTAGACCTCAATGTTTCTCCCCAACTGATCGGCGAACATCTTGTTCATAAGTCTCTGGTACGTGGCCCCTGCATTCTTTAGCCCAAATGGCATGACTCGATAGCAGTAAGTAGCTCGATGGGTCACAAATGCTGTTTTTTCTTCATCATTCTTGTTCATAGGTATTTGATGATATCCTGCCGAGGCATCCAAAAAGGCGTATTCATCAAAACCCGAGGTAGAGTCAACCAGGAGATCGATATTGGGCAACGGATAGCAATCCTTGGGACATGCCTTATTCAAGTCAGTAAAATCCACGCACATCCTCCATTTCCCATTCGCCTTTTTTACCAACACCACATTCGATAACCAGTCCGGATACAGCACCTCTCTGATAAAGCCGTTTTTCATCAAGATGTCAACTTCTTCGGACATTGCCAACTGCCGATCAGGAGCATGATTCCTCTTCTTTTGCTTGACTGGCTTACAGTTTGGCTGCACATTAAGATTGTGGCATATTACCTCAGAGGATACGCCCTTGATGTCCGAGGGTTCCCAGGCGAACACATCTTCGTACTCCGACAGAACGGCTACCAAAGCCTCCTTTTCCTTGCCCGTTTTGCTAGCGGCGATCTTAACGAATTTTCCCGATGATAGCTCCACATCCTGCAATGAGTCTACGGGCTCGGCGTTCCTGGTTGTTGGGATGTCTAGTGGATCCAAAGGTAGAGCTTGATCGGCCTCCTTTAACATAGTGACATAGGTTTCCCGGGCTGCCTTCTGATTACCCCTTAACACGGCCACCCCTCCCTGCACTGGTATCTTTACAAGCAGCTTTCTCATAGAAATATATGCATCAACACCGATGAGAAGAGGTCGGCCGATGATCACATTGTACGCCATCGGTATGTCAACTACCATGAAACAGGCCTTGCAGTTGCAAACACTGTCTTCATCCCCGAGCTGCAAGTTCAACACCACAGAGCCGTCTACTTTGATCGGACGCCCAGATATGCCAATGAGTGGAGCAGACACGGCTTCTAACTTGTTAGTGGACATGCCCAGCGCCTTATATGCCCGTAAAGAGATGAGATTTACCGCGCTTCCAGTATCGACCAAAATCCTCTGGACCAGGAAGTCTTGTATTAAAGCCTCAACAACCAACGAGTCAGTATGAGGACCCCGAACATGATTTTCATCTTCTACTGAAAATTTGACCTCATAACTCTTCTCAGCCAGTCCCACACCCATGGAGAACACCTCTTTGGCTTTCCTCTTCCTTGACTGTTCGAAAACATCATAATGTTTTCCCCCTGCTATAACATGAATGACTCCAGCTGGGGCTTTTTTGCTAGAACCTGCCCTATTGTTTGCGCCGCGCGGAGAAGTTGACCTCTTCCTAGTACTTCTTTCGTTACCTTTTACAAACTGACCGAGCCTACCTCTCCGGACAAGATTATCAATCTCGCGCTTCAGCTGCCTACAGTCGTTCGTTAGGTGGCCCTTGTCCCTGTGAAAGGAACAATAAAGGCTCTGGTCTCTATTTGGATCTTCGATCATTGGGCGCGGCCAATCAAATCTCTCGTTTTCTTTCATCCATGCTAGAATCTGGGACCTCGGTGTGTTTAATGGTGTGAACCTCTCGTCTTGTTTGCCCCTAGGAGCAGACTTCGAAACAAGGAAAGCCCGGTGTGAGCTACTGGAGGTTCTATTTCTGCCATCATCCCGGTTATTGTTGCCTCTCTCCCGGCTTGTACGGAAACCCCTGTCCGATTCTCGGCCCTGCGAACTGTAACGGAGACGACGAGCTTCATCCATGCGGATATACTTATGAGCTCGGGACATTAGTTCGGTGAAATCGCCTGGTGGCTTTTTACTTAAGGAATCGCTGAAATCCTGACACCTCGTATTCCTTATGAGTGCATTAATAGCTACTTCCAAGTTCAAATTTTGGATGTCCATGGCCACTGCATTGAATCTTTCGACGTAAACCCGAAGTGCTTCTCCTTTCTCCTGATGAACCATGGTCAGGTCGGCCGAAACTTTGGCCGGTCTTATTGCAGCCACGAATTTAGCTATGAACATATCGCTAAACTGTTCGAAACTGTGGATGGAGTTTTCCGAGAGGTTTCGAAACCAGATCTGCGCAGAGTCGGTAAGAGTTTGCGGGAACACCTTACACAAGGCAGCATCTTCCGTTGTATGGACTAGCATGGTGTGATGGAATTCGTCTAGGTGAGCTCGGGGATCCGAGCTTCCGCTATACTTTGGCAAATTTGGCAATCTAATCTGCGGGAATGGAGTTGTCAAGATCTCCCGAGACAGAGGGGACCGAAAGCTACCCTGGTATTGCAAAGTATTTCGATTCTGGAATTTCTGCATTCTTTCCTCAAACATTCTTTCAAACTGTTCCGTTGTCATTGTGATGGTTGCTCCCGGAGCTAATGTGCTCGGCGAGGGAGGCGGAAGTTGGATATTCTGGGCGGGGGGTTGTGTTTGGATGGGTGTTTGAGTTGGGAGTATTGCTGGGGCGTTGTTTTGAGGAGGTATTGTTTGTGGTGACTGAGCCGCTATAGCGGATAAGGCAGTTAAGAGAGTTTGAGCGGCTTGAGGGGTGATGCCCGGAATCATGGGCACAGGCACAGGTGCTGGCGGTGTTACCGGGGTTTGCTCTTGCAACTGGGGGAAGAGTTGTCGTATCTGGAGTGGGGAAATTTGCTTAGTTGAGGCCGGTTGTGGGTTATGGGAGAACTGGCCAAGGTTGTTTGTTTGGGGCTGGGGAGGTTCAGTATTTTGTGTGTTGGAGGCAGCGCCGGTAGGGATAGGTAAATCGGGAAAAAGGTCCATTGTCCACTGAAATCTAAGGAGTGATCCACGCTCACCGCACCAAATGATAACAACCTAACTCTTCAGAAGCTCTCCTCCGGCAAGTTACCTGAAAAGAACTTAATAGCACCGTCGGTTTCCGATAGTGGAAGCTCCGACGATCAAGTCAGTGATTCAGAAAATTAGGTTATTTCAATAGAGTCTAGAGAGAGTTCATGTACCTGTGATCTTCCTTTTTATAGAGTCCCTCCTTCGCCCCTGAATAGGAAGATATCTCCTAATTAAGAGGAAATCGTGCTGATTTCCTGATTGCTAGTTGTTTCCTTATCTGCAACCGGTCAATGAATGATTCCTAGTACTTTCCTTCTTTGATATACCAGAATCAGGGCACTATATAGGAAATAACCGGAGTTCATGACTTTCCATATACTATCACCGAACTGTCCAAGATAACCGAACTATACACCTGTTTAATAATCATTGTGACTTTGTCACTAGGTGCCTAGCCAATGTGAGTTCATAAAATGCCTGCTCGGTTTACAACCTCAGCAGGGAGAGAAATACCGAACTCTAGTTCAATGAGCCCGGTTATCATATATGTTAGAGTTTTTCCATCGTTTTTCAAATTGGGAGATGATTGACCGGAAGAAGGCCCAACTGATGGATGTTGCTCAAACAAATAACGAGACATCACGTAAAGCCTCTTCCTCCCGTCGGTCGCCTCTCGGACGGCCGTCCCTCAGCTATCTGGTCATTCCTAGTCCATTTCTTCTTTATTTTTGATTGTCTCTATTTTTTTCTTTTCTCATATTATGTTTTGTTTATTTGATTTAAATATTTTTTTAATATTTCTCTACTCTTTTGTCATTTATTTTATTTTAATACTTTATTTTGAAGTTTCTAACATTTTATTTTGATTTCATGAGTTTTATTTTTGAGTATGGATGATAGAATGGGGGTTCAGATGCGCTGACATTCACTACAAGAAAATTATCAATAGCAATGAAAATTAGCAACCGAATTTGTTGAATTTCTGTTGCTAATCAAAATTAGCAACCGAAAATAGCAACGAAAAATTCGGTTGCAATTTTGACGGTTGCCATTTTTAGCTACCGAATATGCATTCTGTTGCTAAATTTAGCAACGGAGCAACGGAATTATATTTTTGTTGCTATATAAAGCAACGGAATTTAAATTCCGCTGTCAGGTGAGACGAGCTGTGAAATGGCATTTTTGGATATCTGGTTTTCTTAGAGACCGATGCCCATCCCTCAAGCGAAGGATGCTTGTCATTCTCTACCTAACAGCGGACTTAGATTTTCTTTTTGAAAAGAAATCTATAATTTTATCTTAAAAAACTAAAATCCTAATTTTTGTAAATTGAAAATATTTATCCTTAAGGATAAATTAAGGATATTTGATTTTATCCCTTAAGATAATTTGAAATCACTTTATCTCTAAGGATAAATCAAATATTTCACATTTAAGTTTAAAGATAAATTAAAAGGATTTGATTTTATCACTAAACATAATTTAAGATCATTCATCCCTAGAGATAAAACAAATGCAATATTTAAAAGTATTTGATTTTATCCCTAAACATAATTTAAGATCATTCATCCCTAGAGATAAAACAAATGCAATATTTATCTCTAAGGATAATTAAAAACTTTAGGTTTATCTTTAAAGATAAATACATAGGTTTTATCTTTGTCTTTAAATCAAATGGTAGCCTATAAATAGAGGAGCAAGAAGAGCATTAGAAAAAAGGCGATTTTGGACAGCGAAATTGATTTTCATAAACAAAAAGTTTTCTTTTTATATTTGTTTTCGTTTGAAATTTATTCAAAAGAATCAAGAGTGAATTTGAGAAAGGGAAATCAATTCTTTTTTTTTTATTTACTTTCCTAAAATTTCAAATCATTTTAAAAGAACACATTTTTAGAGAGAGAAAATTACTTTCAATTTGTTCAATTTTCAACCGATTCTTGTAGATTTCAAGGGAGATCTATACTACTTTTGCCTTCCGAAAATCAATATTCCGAGGGTAAATATCTTGGGTTCCAAGTAGACATTCTTGTGTTAATTTTGACATGTTAATATGAAATATATGTTATGCTTCAAAATGTAGGTTTATTTGATAATTTGATAATTTTATGTTAGATTTATTTTATTGATAGGTTGTTCAACTCATTTGCATGAAACAATGTTTTAAAATCCATAAAAATTAGCGTTTAAGCTTTGTATTTGTTAGAGTTTTTCCATCATTTTTCAAATTTGGAGATGACTGACTGGAAGAAGGCCCAACTGATGGATGTTGCTCAAACGAATGACGAGACATCACGTAAATCCTCTTCCTCCTGTCGTTCGCCTTTCGGACGGCCGTCCCTCAGCTATCTGGCCGTTCCTAGTCCATTTCTTCTTTATTTTTTATTGTCTCTATTTTTTTCTTTTCTCATATTATGTTTTGTTTATTTGATTTAAATATTTTTTTAATATTTCTCTACTGTTTTGTCATTTATTTTATTTTAATACTTTATTTTGAAGTTTCTAACATTTTATTTTGATTTCTGAGTTTATTTTTAAGTATGGATGATAGAATGGGGGTTCAGATGCGATGACATTCACTACAAGAAAATTATCAAATAGCAACGGAAATTAATAACCGAATTTATTGAATTTCCGTTGCTAATCAAAATTAGCAACTGAAAATAACAACGAAAAATTCGGTTGCAATTTTGACGGTTGCTATTTTTAGCTACCGAATATGCATTCCGTTGCTAAATTTAGCAACGGAATTTAAATTCGGTTGCTAAATTTAGCAACGGAATTATATTTCTGTTGCTATATATAGCAACGGAATTTAAATTCCGCTGTCAGGTGAGACGAGCTGTGAAAGGACATTTTTGGATATCTGGTTTTCTTAGAGACCGATGCCCATCCCTCAAGCAAATGATGCTTGTCGTTCTCTATCTGACAGCGGACTTAGATTTTCTTTTTGAAAAGAAATCTAAAATTTTATTGAAATTTTACAATTTCTATTGTTAAAAATAGCAACGGAAGAAGTATTCCGTTGCTATTTTTAGCAACCGAATATGCATTCCGTTGCTAAATTTAGCAACGGAATTATATTTCTGTTGCTATATATAACAACGGAATTTAAATTCAGTTGCTAAATTTAGCAACCAAATTTAAATTCCGTTTCTAAATTTAGCAACGGAATGCATATTCGGTTGCTAAAAATAGCAACGGAATACCTCTTCCGTTGCTATTTTTAACAACAGAAATTGTAAAATTTCAATCAAAATTCATAACGAAACTCAAAAAAATTTTCTTATTGATAATATAACTACAACAATATATAATTTAACATTTCATAAATAGATAAATCTCAATTACAATTGTAGCAAAAATATACATATATAAATATTCCTTTGGTTTAAAAGAATAAAAATGTAATTTTGGACACTCTTTTCACCGCACAAAAGGACTAACTATAGTTACAAATATTTGCATTCTTCTATAAGCATAGAGTTAAGCTTGCAGCACTGACTTGCACAGTAGTGATAGACACTGATCTAATTAATTGAGAACCTGTTCAAATATCGCATATTATTAGTTTGATATAGGTGTGAATATATGTAACTGGTTTAGACAATATATACCACTGCAAATTCCATATCATAAAATTTGACAAAAATAAGACAAAATCTAAATAACTAAATGAATTAACTAAAACTAAAGAAAAGGAATTGAATTCTTTTTTATCATCAGGAAATCAAAATCCTGGTATTGTTATTACTACTTATAGTTTTCGCCACATCTGCTAAAATATATCATAGCAGAAATAAATACATGACAACTTACTTTCAAGGCTGAAATGTGAAGGATTTTAACAATTGCTGTGGAACCATGTCCAAGTTAGAATGATTATCATCGATGATAATAATATCTTAAACTTGATTTCTGATTTTTATTATAGATCGATCAATCCATAAATTCTATCATTTATAATTTTTATAAATTGATATCCAATTCACACGGATGGATAGTCCCTAACTAAACTTGGTCCATATTCTGTAGTTTTATTTAGGGGTGTGTGTGTATATATATATATATATATATATATATATTATCCTCATCATAATCCCCTAATAAGACGGAAAAAAAAAATCTTCACATTGTCGGAGTCTTAACATCATATGACCAACAAATTCAAGCCATCATATAGCTGTTAAAATTTATCAAGCATTTGTGTAAATACCTTTGTAGGATTTCAACCTTTTTAGGATCAATGGCAGCAATCACATCATCTGCAATGGAAGACAATAGAAAATTTGGATTAAAAACCATAGAAACAGAGGTAGCAGAAAATATTAACAAGGAAGAGCATTAGGCTTATTAGCTTCCATTTCTAGCTATAAAATAGGCACCATTCGATGTATAAAATAGATCATAAAACACGAAAGATATAAAAATATAATGAAAAGGTGCCTGCAGGCTAAAACTTAGGAGCAAAAGATCTCCAAACTTATATATACAAACACTTTTAAGTAGATGAAAGAATATGCAAACAAGAAATAAGATGAGCAACATTTGTTAGTATAACGAAGAAATTGGCATACCGAAGAAACAAGGTGCATAATTTAACTAATAAGAAATATATTAGTTAAAACTCAAATTGTCAAAACTTTAAACAGAGACCGTATGGCAGCAACTGTACAAAGACAAACAGCATTGAATATTAAATGAAGGCAAAAGCCCAAAATTCAATGAACTCATAGCAACTACAAAACCATTTCATAAGAATTGAATCTTTAAAAAAAGTTAGAAATGGAAAACTACAAAACCATTTCATAAGAATTGAATCTTTAAAGCTTTAGCAGCTGTAAAGGAGGATGAAGTAATAAATATGAAAATCCAAAAACCAGCTGTAGCCTGCAAGAGCAAGAACAGAACCCAGAAAGAACAACCACCTAACAAATACCTATTTTATCTTTAGAGTTTTGATTATTAGATTAGCAAAAAATAGAATGAAATCAAAAGAATTTCAACAACAAGAACGGAAATTGACCATTCGATTATTGTATTGTTGGAGAAACCAACCTTAATGAGATTTTTGTCAACAGTAAGCACGTCCATGCCTGCCATCTCTTCAATTGCAGTCATTCTCTTCGTGATAGCACCCTGTATTGAGTTGAAGACTCTATCAAATTTCATCCTATTATACCCAAAAATCATTGTTTCGTAGTCACTTAAAACATTTCCAAGTCCATCATTATTAGGTTTATTGATAAATCAAAACTATTTTTTCTAGAAAAAATAATGAATGAGATACTCAAGAGAACTCAAAGATAGAATGCCAAGAGATACCCAAAACTGAATCACAAAGGTGCATACTAATGAGTAGCAAAACAAAAATGAAATAAACAATCACCAAATCTACATAGGAATTCAATATCCGCTAATATAATCTTGAAGCTATCATTTGCTTCCAAGCCAAAACAGAAATGAACTCAACGAAACAAGATATTATACCTTTTTTCATTAGTCCCCTGTTCCTCACTCTCATCATCTTCCTCTTCCTCTCCCTCTTCTTCATCTGCTTGAACGGCATCGTTTTGGTTTTTTTTCCTCATTTTGTTTCTCATTCTCTATTATATCTTCTTTTTCCTGTTCTTCATTATTGTTTGCTAGGGTTTCAAGGTAAATATCGATTTGGCTCCTAATAAACGCTTTCCGGTCAGATAAATCGATGCCGAAATCTTGCTCCAGCTTTCGGCGGACACTGCCTGCAGTGGCAGTATCAAGGTCGGAGTCCCGAAGAAATTCGCGAAGCCGAGTCACGAGGTCCGAATCGAAAATCATTTTATCAGCGATGGTTTCCCGCTGTGAAAATTTGAGCTCTTTTTGGTTTCTTTGGAGAGGGACAGATAGAGAGGTGTGAAAATTTCGGCGTTTCATCTTCTTCGAATTTCTTCTGCAAATTGGAACAGAAAACCGATGAAATCGAAACCTTTAAAAATTAACAAGATAGAAATTGGATTTATGATAAAAGAAGAATTGGATTTAGCAACAGAAAGTAATTTCCGTTGCTATTTTTCGGTTACTTAGCAACCCAATGAACTTTCTATTGCAATTTAGAAATTTAGCAACCGAAATTATATTTCTGTGTTATTTTTTCGCCATTTAACAACCGAATGTGTTTTTATTGCTATTTTAGAATTCTTTTTTAAAACTTGTTATTTAGCAACGGAAAGTAATTTCGGTTGCTATTTTTTCGTCATTTATCAACCAAATAAACTTTTCATTGCTATTTTAGAAATTTAGCAACCGAAATTACATTTCGTTGCTATTTTTTTGCCATTTCGCAACCGAATGTGTTCCGTTGCTATTTTATAACCCTTTCTAAAAACTTGTTATTTAGCAACGGAAAGTAATTTTGGTTGCTATTTTTTCGTCATTTAGCAACCGAATGAATTTTTCGTTGCTATTTTAGAAATTTAACAACGAAAATTACATTCCGTTGCTGTTATTTCGTCATTTAGCAACCGAATGTGTTTCCGTTGCTATTTTAGAACCCTTGTTATTTAGCAACGTAAAATATTTTCGGTTGCTATTTTTCAGCCATTTAGCAACCGAATGTTGTTTCCGTTGCTATTTTAACAACGAAAAATATATTCGGTTGCTATTTTTCCGCCATTTAGCAACCGAAATAACTTTTGGTTGCTATTTAAGAACCCAATTTTTAAAAGCTTCTTATTTAACAACGGAAATTACATTCCGTTGCTATTTTTCGCCATTTAGCAACCAAATATATTTTTTGTTTCTATTTTTGAACTCTTTTTTTAAGACTTGTTAACGAAAAAATAACAACGAAATGTCGGTTTCGTTGCTAAAATAGCAACGAAAAATAGATTCCGTTGCTATTTTAGCAACGAAAAAGAGTTTCAGTTGCTATTTTTCATTCCAAAATTTTTTGACATATTATGTAGCAACGGTATAGTAATTCCGTTGCTAATTTCCATTGCTAAATTTTGGCGCTAAATATTCCCTCCACTTTTAGCAATGGAATATCACCAAATATATTTTTGTTGCTAAATCTAAAAAGTTTAACCAATTTTAGCTACAGAAACTCTTTTCCGTTACTGTTTTAGCAACAAAATTAATTCCATTGCTATTTTCACATTTTCTTGTAGTGATTATTTTGGTCCATTCTTCTCAATCCTTCTCTTTTTTTTTATTATTTGACTTTTATGGTTCTTGGATTTTATTTATTTGGTCAATTATCATAAATGTTATTTTGATCCGTTAATATAAAAAAGCATTAAAAGTTTTTTTATGAATAAAATAAAATTTTTCTTTAATAAAATGGGACCAATGTCCCGATTTTCCTCCAAAATACCATCTAAAAATTATTTTCATAAACATGATAGGAACCAATGTTCCTACTTCTAAATGAATAACCTATTTTTATGCTTGGTTTCTATTGTTTGGTTGGGGTTCAATTCCGCCCTATTTAATTGTACCATTTTTTATTGCCTTATTTAAATTGTTTTATTTACTACTTTCATTAAGTGCTTGAATTGCGATATAAATAAATTGCATTGAATTGAATGAGAAAATGATGAAAATTTAACTTAAAAACTCACTTATAAATTTAACTAAGATATAAATAAGAGTAATGTCCTGACCTCTCTCTAGTCTTAAGATTTATGAGATTAGATGAACCTTTCCAATTTTTTATTAGGATGGGAATTCCAAAATATCTCTTGTTGCCCAAAATAGACATATACGCATCGTCTTAGGCTTAATGAGGTTAGATGAACTTTCCTAATGGTCTATTAGGTGGTAACTCCAAAACACCTCTTGTTGCCCAAAATAGACGCCCCTGTAATCTTTACGGGTTTTATGAACTTCTCTCGAACCCTAAAAGTGGGTTTCCGAGGTCAACGGGGTTCGGTGCGCTTCACAATGGCGGCTTCACTGGGAACTTTGAGACTTTGCTTCAAAAGTATCTTGATTAAAATATATAATTGAATTTTTAAATTAAAGTTTCATTCCTTTTCAAAATAAATTGCATTTCATAATAGAGCCTTAGAGCTATGCTCGTTGATCCCTCTTTTAGCCCCAGTGCGTTCCCAAAGTATGACCCTACGTTCACTCAATGTAGGGAAGTGTTGGGAATAATCACCAGCCCAAACCATGTACCATCATGGTATATCAAATGATGAACGAACCGGTTGCTATGCTCATGACGACCTAGACCTATCGACATGGATTATGCTTGGGTAGCCCAAAAATATCATTACCCTAACTAAAGCCCATATAATAACAATAGATAATTTCCCCTAGGTGATATGAACCTTAATACTATGCTTGCTATGTGGACCATTATGTATTGAATAAACTCAAACAAATTAAATGGCCACTTAATCAAGGAATTTCATACCCTGATGGGCTTATTTGGTTTCATTTAAGTTATTTAAATATGTGATGGTCAAAACCCATATGTATGCACTTTATTTTAGAGTGTTATGCTGCTGATTTTTTTTTAACCGTGCACCATACATGCTCATTGGGTTCCTTGATAACCCATGGGCTAATCCCACCTAGGAAAGAGATAATATGGCCTCGTATGTGAGGGTAACAAGGTTGGAATGATCTATTTGCTTGCATGTGGTTGTGGATGTTGCATAAAGCATGACCATGCATTATGTGTCATCCATGCATCATCCTAACAGGGTATGTTTTGTAGCCTCGAGATCCTAGCGGTCGGTTAATCAGGAACCCATTCTTTGGTCTTCCAAAAAGAGTAACAGGTTGGGGTTCAGAGTCGCTCTCAAAAAGCAGTGAGTCTTATTCTTTAGAGTATTCAGCAAAAATTGATATGGCCAACCCATAAAGAGAATCTGATGCAACTCGTCCAGTTATTATTGATGAGATGAATATAAGGTCATAAGAAATAGAAAGGAGATTTGATGAGTTTGAAGCTCGAATGATGACAATGATGGGGAACTTAACCACTGCAATGACATCGCCCGCAGGGCAAAATTCGACTGTCCCTCCCACAGGGCAAAATGACCAAGACACGGTTAGGGATGATCCTCCAGAAGTGATACGTCCACATTGTTGACCTTAGGGCTACGACACCTACAGGTCAAAGAAGAAGCGAAACCCATAAGCTTGAGAATGATTTCATAGAAGATGAATATGAGGAACCAATAGTGGTGAAGGGTAAGGCACCTCAGACGGAGGAAGTAATGTGGAGAAAAAATGGAAGAGAAATTTGAGGCAATGTCACATATGCTGACTGTTGGAAAGGGTATGAACCTAGAAGATAATGAGTTGGATGGTGAGGATTTAATTTCTTAGAATTTTAAAATGCTTGACGTTCCAAAATTTGATGGTTTTTTAGACCCGACAGCACATGTAAAGCAGTATTCACTAGTGATGAAGGGTACAACCTTAATAAGAAAGCAGAAGATAGAGTACTTTTGCCTAAGCTTAACAGGGCCCGCAATCGACTAGTACCATGGCCTGGATAGGAGAATGAAAGAAGACTGGGACTTACTGACTGAAGAGTTCCTTAGGCAGTATAATTGTAGTACAAGAATGGAAATAACTCTAAAAGATCGATGTTCTTGATAAAATAGGACCAATGTTCTAGGTTTTCTCCAACAAAATGTCACCTTAAAAATTATCAATTTTGTAAATACGCATAAGGGAACCAATATTTTTCCCCTTAAATAAATGCCCCATTTTATGCATGATTTTTATTTCTTTTGTTTGGGGTTATATTATGCCCCTATTTTGCTGTAAATTAATGTACTCTTTTTGCGTTGTTTAAATTGTATCATTTGTTGCTTCTGTTATGTGCTTGATTTGCTCCTTATTAAATTGTATAATTGTATAAGAAAATAATGAAAATTTAATTTAAAAACTCATTTATAACTTTAACCAAGGTACCAATAAAAGTGATGTCCCAAACTCTCTCTGGTCTTAAGCTTCATGAGGTTAGATGAACCTTCCTAATGTTTTATTGGGATGAAAATTCCAAAATATCTCTTGTTGCCCAAAATAAACATATACGCATCGTCTTAAACTCAATGAGGCTAGATGAACTTTTCCAATATTCTATTGGATGGCGACTCTAAAACACCTCTTATTCCCCAAAATAGACGCATTTGTAATTTTTACAAGGTTCACGAACCTCTCTCGGCCCTTAAACGTGGGTTCTCCAAGGTCATCGGGGTTCAGCGTGTATCACAAGCAGGCAGTGACAATCAAAGCTGCTAGGGAAAATCAGTTTCCCATCTTAGAGATTGCAAAGTAGCCTTTCAGCGGCTTTCATGTGGCTATGATAAATGGGGATATTGCAGAGAGCCCTTAGGTGGTGAATATAATGAAGAATATGTCTTTTCTCCTTGGAGCTAGTTTGGGCAGAAACTATCAAGGGCCATAATTAGCTATCACGACAAGGGGTCAGAAAGATCGGAAGGGTCTCAAGTACAAAGGCACAACAATGAAGTGCAAAAAGACAACAAGTGAGATCCCTCACATCATAAAGAGTTTTGTGCTAACCACCTCAGTCTATGCCTATGCTGGAGAAGCTGAACCTCAATGGAAAGATGGGAGAATCATACCCGAATTTGAGGTTTTCAATGATGTATTTGATTGGATCATTGGATTCATCAATCCAATAGAGGGTTTTTGGGATGAAGAAGTTATGACTCAAAACATTGTTTGGGACCGAGACGCACCCGAGGAGATTGTCACAAATAAACTTTTAGCTACCTGAGTGAAGGGAAAGGAGAAGGTAGAAGATGAAGCTGTAGATTTGAACAAGCAAGATAAGAAACCACTAGAGGTTGCTGAAAAGCCTTCGAAAAGCCAAGACATTACCCAACCGTCGGCTATAACATTTGCGTCGGCGGGAGAAAGAAGATTATAGTGAATTAAATTTTATTTTGTTCTAGAACTCATTGTTTATGACTCCATTAATAAGATGAATAATTTTGCGTACTTGTGCGATGTTTCTAATGATTTCATTATGCATAATCATGAGCATGAGTCATTCATATTTGATATTGATTCAACTGATGCTACTCCATTTAATCTCAGAACTTTGGAAAATCCAAAGGAAATCTTGATAACGTCTTATGTAACTTCTAAAAAGAGATTAAAATTTGAGAGAATCTTAAAAAAAATATGAAAAAGTGTTTGCCTGGACCTACGAGGACATGCCAGGGATCAATCGTGAAATCGCTGAGCATGTCATACCTATATATCCATATCACAAACCCATTAAGCAAAAACTCAGAAGGTTTAGACTAGAGTGGGCAGAAAAGATTAAAGAAACGGTCCATAAGCAGATTGAGGCTAAGTTCCTTATAGAGGTTCAATACCTGACTTGGTTGGAAAACGTTGTTCCAGTGGACAAAAAGAACAGAAAAGTCCGTGTATGTGTGGACTACCGGGATTTGAACAAGGCTTGTTCAAAAAATGATTTCCCTTTGCCTCACATCAATATTTTAGTGGATAGTGTAGCAGCCTGCATGATGTATAGTTTTGTGCACGGATATGCCGAGTATAACCAAATCCTCAACAAGATAGTTGATTGAATAAAGACGGCCTTTATCACTAGGTGGGGGATATTTGCTTATAGGGTGATGCCTTTTGTGTTGAAAAATCAGGCATAACCTACCAAAGAATGGCTAATAAAATTCTCGATGATTTGATTCACAAAGTAGTAGAAGTGTATGTCGACGATATGATGATCAAGTCGGCCATTAGATAAGGTCATTTCGAGGCTTGAGAGAAGTTCTTTCAAAAGATTGACAAATACAATCTGCGCTTAAACCCTAAGAAGCGTATCTTTAGAGTTGCTTTAGGAAAACTTTTGGGACATGTCGTGAGCCAGAGAGGTATTTAGATCGATCCTAATAAGGTCAAATCCATCAGAGAAATGGCAGTGTCCCAAAAGGAAAAGGATGTTAGGAGTTTCTTGGGAAAATTGCAGTACATCAGTAGATTCATTGCCAAGCTTACTTCAATTTGCGAGCCTACCTTTAAGCTGCTCAAGAAAAATCAGCTTGTGATATGGAATGACGACTATCAGAAAGCTTTTGACACCATTGAGGAATATTTGTTAAACCCACAAGTTTTAAGACTACTTCAGCCGGTCAAGCCTCTATTCCTATACTTAGCCATAGAGGATAGTTCTGTAGGCGCCATGATGGCCCAAGAAGATGAGTTTGGAGTAGAGTTTTCAGTCTATTACATTAGTAAAAAGTTTCTCCCTTATGAAATTAGTTATGCCGAGGTTGAGTAATTTGTCTAGTAGTAATTTGGGCTTCCAAGAAATTAAAGCATTACTTTCATTCTTACAAGATACAGGCTGTCGCTAAGCAAGGTCCTTTTAGGTATCTTCAACAGGCACGTTCTTTGTTTGGAAAAATGGAAGATGGTTGTTGTTGTTGCAACAATTTGTTATTGAGCACATCACCTGAAAAACCATTAAAGGCCGTGCTGTTGTGGAATTCCTAGTAGATCATCCCATTGAGTATAACTTCCCTGATGAGGATGTCATCGCCATTGCAGTGCAAGGTTGGCAGTTGTATTTCGATGGGGCAGTCAACAATAAGGGGGTAGGAGTAGGAATCATTCTCATAACCCCAAACGGTGAGAAGCTGCCATTGGCCAAGAAATTGAGATATAAAGCTACCAATAATGAGACTGAGTGTGAATCTTGCATTTTTGGGTTGGAGGCACTGATAGCCTTGGGGGCAAAGAATACAGATATTTTCGGGGATTATGTTAAAGAAGAACGACTGATGCCATATGTGAAGCACTTGAGGATGTTAAGCAATCAATTTGAAACATGTACTTTTCACTTCATTCCTAGAGATGAAAACCAGTTGACATATACACTCGAAACTTTGGTATCCATATGGGATAACCCTAAAGGAGTCATAATGAAACCCGTTTTAATCTCAAGCTCAGAAAAGCTTAGTTTTGAATCAGAGCAAATAATGGAAGTTGAGAATGCTAATGAGAAGCCGTGGTACTATGATATTCAGAACTATCTAGAAAAGACGGTATCCCCAGGAAAGGCCATCGAAAAGGACCAGAGGCTAATCTGTAAATTGTCCACTCAGTTTATTAGCGTAAACAGTGCTCTATATAAGAGCCAAGTCGATGGTATTCAGTTAAGATATTTAGATGAGAAAGAAGTTGAGAAAGTTATAAAGGAAACTCATGCTGGGGTTTGTGGTGTTCACATGAACGGCTTAACTTTAGCAAATAAGATCATCCGATACGAGTTCTATTGGCTTACAATAGATAGGGACTGTTCAAAATGTGTGAAGTAATGTCAATTATGTCAACGGTATACAAATTTGAGACATCTGCCAGTCTCGAAATTGCACAACTTAATGATACCATAACCATTTGTAGCTTGGGGAATAGATATCATGTGCGAGATATGCCCGATAGCCTCTAATGGACACAGGTTCATTATAGTCACCATCGATTACTTTACCAAATGGGTTGAGGTGGAATCTTTTAAGAAGATCAATGCCCAGGACATGGCCAAGTTTATTGAACAAAATTTCATATGTAGGTATGTCCTCTCACACCACATTGTGTCTGATAATGGGGTATAATTCTTGGTTAAAACTAAGAAACTACTCCAGAAATATGGCATCGAGCATCACAAGTCCTCTCCATATCGCTTTCAAGCTAATGGTGCAATCGAGGCGGCTAATAAAAATTTAAAAAAAATCTTATCCAAAATTGTTCAAAACTAAAAGGACTGGGTAGAAAAGCTACCTTTTGCACTCTAGGGTTATAGAACTACTATCAGAACTTCTATAGGAGCCACACCTTACTCTTTGGTATACAGGACGAAAGCAGTATTGCCAATTCAGGTAAAGCTCATATCTTTAAGAGTAATTATGGAAGCCCATATTCCAGAGGCCAAATGAGCATAATAACGTTTTACAACAGTTGAATTTGTTAGACAAAGATAGACTGCGAGCTTATTATCATAAAAAAATTTATCAAAAAAGACTTGGCCGGTCATTCAGAAAGAAGGTTAGAAAGCATCCATTGAAAGAAGGAGATCTAGTCTTTAAGCAAATGAGGCCAGGTGTTCCAAAAATAAGTGGCAAATTCAGGCCAACATGGGAAGGTCCGTTTGTTCTTAAAAAGTTGTTATCAAAGGGAGCAATGATTCTAATAGATAGCAATAAAAATGAGTTCAAAGAACTAGTGAAAGCTGATAGACTTAAAAGGTTCCATAACTAAAGGCCAAAGATCAAAAGAAGAGAATAAATTCCACACGGGTCGAAAATCGAAAAAAGGTGGCCTTACTAAAATTGGGTGCCCCACCAGGGTGAAAATGTAACACCCCCTCCGCCACCCCCGTTGGAAGGACGCCGGCGGGCGCGCTACCCGATGTTCACTCACAACATACATACATACACTAAGCGGAAGCATTCACTAACAATATTAACGGAAACTATATATATAACATAGTTAAAATTCTTTATATACAAAAATCCAAGAGATTACATCCTAAATCCTTTACAAAAATAATACATATACAAAAAGAATTACAGGAGGAGATAACAAAATAACTCTATTCCTACATGACCGACCTGCAGATGCGCGACACGAGCAATCTCCCAAAATCCTGTCACCTACACGGGACAAGAACCCGTGCTAAGCAATAACGCTTAGTGGGGAGGAACAAACATAATAGAACACTATACAATACTATTATGCATTAACATACAGAATTCACTAAATACCAGAGGACAGAAATATATGAACAGATCATGAGTCACTATATGAAATCAGAATTGAAACAGAAAGCATGAAGCACTAATCTTAATCAGAATTACGTAATAATCAGAACACTCCACTACACTAATACCAGACAGCTCACACAATAGCCTGAATTAAATGGTGGAGGATACGGGAACACGGCACCGGAGACCGAAGCCTCAAAAATAGTTTTAATACCCGAAGGTAGCGCGGGAGATCGGAGTCTCAAAACATTTTATCACTACACGGAAGATGACCATCTCGAAGGTCGACCGCTTCACCCAAACAGGGCGGACACGGGCAGCTGCACTCATAAACCCTTCTTAAACATGCTTAATTATCCACTACCTTGACACTTCAGGCACGACGACTTGCACTCAAACACACACTGACTATACAAGTCTCGAATCAAAACTCCCACATCCAAATAATAATTCACTACAACGACATTAATATAATAAAGTCAACAAGACACAAACTCAATTAGGTACCATGCAATAGTGAGAAACCGTGCAAAGTGGGACACAAGAATCACCTTCAGAAAATAGGGCAGGCAGGAAGGGCCTCTGTCGCGATCGCGACGGTGTCGCGCTCGCGATAGAGCATGGGGTACCTCCTTGCAAGCTCGCGCCAGAAGGCATGCTCGCAACGAAGCACGCTAGGCAGATTAACACAAAACCGAGCTCTGTCGCGCTCGCGACAGAGACCGGCCGCTTCCTCCTCGCGCACACGCTCGGTAGCATGCTCGCATAGAGGATTTGGTCACTGAGATCTTTGTCCCGCTCGTGACAAAGGGCTCTCCAAGAACAAGGGGCAAAATCCGCACTCTGTCGCGCTCGCGACAGCATCGCGATCGTGATAGAACCCAGATTTGCCCAAAATCTGCACTTCCAGAACTTGTTCCCACACAAACCTTCAAACACTCATTCAATCATGCAAAAACACTTACCTCATGCCTCTATTACAACACCGCGACATTCTCCACGCCACATAAACACATTTTACACAATAATCAAACATCAAATCATCATGAATGCCAACAAAACTAACTACAAAATTCAGTTTATATAACATGTTCATGTTTTCCAAAAACACATGCCACCCTCACTATATCACTAACATCTCACTCATATTCATTACACGATGCACACATACATTCACTTATAACTTAACACTCAAGAACACTAATAACATGCAACCACAAAATACATTTGATCCAAGAAGAAATAGGGAAAAACCCTTCTAAACACATTCAAATTAAAGCTCCCAAACCTCTTGTAGTCCAAAACCCAGTTGATCTTCACTCTTGAACCTTCTCCTTGCCTTTACTCTTCTTCTTGCCACTCGATTTTTGCACAAACCCAACCAAAACACACTTAAATCAAACCCAGAAATTCTTCCAACCCAGAAAACAAAGACACCGAAAAGAAGATGAAGAAGTCCAAAGTAAACCCAAACACTTACCTTCAAGAACTCAGCTCAAAACTCAGAAATCCTACTCAAAGCTCATGGAAAACACAAGAGAAAGGAGATGAGAGCAGAAAATGGAAGCAAGAGAGAGAGGGAGAACGGGGAAATGAAAAACAAGGGAGGAGGGGAATAGCTTCCACGGGAAGCTTCACTAAAATCTGCCCTCCCTTGCCTCTCTCCTCCTTTTCCATTCAATGCTCACCTACCCATGCCCACTTGTCACAATCCTAGAGAATCAAACCATCCACTTTGACTTATCCACTCTTGGCACCATACACAAAACACACACAAGCATCTCTTACATAAATATCTCCAAGGCACTAAACTTGACTCACACCATATAATTTCTAATAAACTACTTACATCCAAGGCACCATACACACATAAACCACACAATAAAATCCCTTAACCCACTTACATCCTAACACCATACACTACAAGAACACTTTAAAATTTCTCCTCGTACATACTTAATTAAATTTCTTTGCTATTAAAATCCTTATAATCCAAATTTTCTCTTACTTAAATTACAGAAATACCCCTAATTTATCGACTTTCCACGCAGATTCCGACCAGGCCCTTTTTGGGTTGTTACAATCACTCCCCCTTAAGAAATTTCGTCCTCGAAATTTCCCCGCTATCACTTATATCCAAACAACCCAAAACTTAATCGAAAGCTAATAACGCAACTTACCGGAAGGTCCTGCTAGATCCGCTGCATCCTCTCCTAACATAGCATATACTCGTGGGCGTTCATACACTTCTTCAGTTGGCGGCTTTTGCACTATCTCTGACGGCGCCTGAGAAGGTCGTCCGCTGCCCCTACCACTCTGATTTCCTCTCGCTCTCTGACCACTTGCTCTACTCTCGGGTCTATCCTGAAGCTCTCTTCGATCTGGGCAGTTAGCTACCATATGCTCTTGGCTGCCACATCTGAAACATGCACCAGAGATCCTTCTGCACTCGCTCTAGTGGCGCTTATGAGAATGCTCGCACTCCGGGATCACAGTTCCCTTGCTAGAGGGTGGCGCTACACTACCGACTTCCGAACGTACCGGAACCGAACTCTTCATACCTTGGCCACTCGGAACACCTCTTGTTTTCTTGCAACTACCAATCCCACCATCCGGTGCTTTCCTCTTATTCTCGATTCTCTGTTTGATCAACTCGAATTCCTCTAACTTGATCGCCGCTGCCACAAGCTGATAATACCCCACTTGCTGCATAACCGACATAGCCAACAACGGTCCTCTAATCATCTATCGCAATCCCTCTTGAAAATGTCTGCATCTAAACTCATCCGTCAACAACGGCTCGGGCACATACTTACTCAACCGGCTGAATTCCTTCTCGTAATCACTTACAATCATACCCCGCTGCTTCAGACTGATGAACTCTCTCCACTTAGCTTCCCGGTATGCCTTCGTCACGTACTTCTGCTCAAATTCTTGCTTGAAGAAATCCCAAGTCAACTCGGCTGGTTGCTGTGGATTTCACATCACAAGTTCCCACCAATCGTACGCTGACCCTTATAGCAACGACACTGCACAAAGTACCCTCTGATCTGCGGGACATCTAATCTCTTGCAAAATTCGGCCTACCCTCTTAAGCCAAAACTCGGCCACATCATATTGGTCCAAAGCAGTCCCATGAAAGTCTTCTGCTCATCTCTTTCTTAATAACTCGGTCGGAGCCCTAGGAGCAGTCAACCTCTCTACTAATTGAAGCAAACCTTGCACTAAGACCGGATTCTCCTGACCAAAACCCATACCAGGAACCTCTTCTTGCTGACGCTGTGGAGCAAGTTGCTCGCCTCTCACTACACTCGCACTACCAGCCGTCTCACCCAAATTCTCACTTGGATCAGACTCCATCTAGTCTCTACATAAGACAAGACACATTTGCATTAGGCCACGACACAAAACCGACTAACATGTAAAGACTCGACACATAACAAATAGAGGTAACCAGAACCGCCTAAATTGGCGCTCTGATACCACAAACTGTAACACCCCTCCGCCGCCCCCATTGGAAGGACGCCGGCGGGCGTGCTACCCGACGCTCACTCACAACATACATACATACACTGAACGGAAGTATTCACTAACAATATTAACGGAAACTATATATATAACATAGTTAAAATTCTTTATATACAGAAATCCAAGAGATTACATCCTAAATCCTTTACAAAAATAATACGTATACAAAAAGAATTACAGGAGGAGATAACAAAATAACTCTATTCCTACGTGGCCGACCTGTAGATGCGCGACACGAGCAATCTCCCAAAATCCTGTCACCTACACGGGACTAGAACCCGTGCTAAGCGATAACGCTCAGTGGGGAGGAACAAACACAATAGAACACTATACAAGACTATTATCCATTAACATACAGAATTCACTAAATACCAGAGGACAAAAATATATGCACAGATCATGAGTCACTATATGAAATCAGAATTGAAACAGAAAGCATGAAGCACTAATCATAATCAGAATCACGCAATAATCAGAACACTCCACTACACCAATACCAGACAGCTCACACAATGGCCTGAATTAAATGGTGGAGGATACGAAAACACGGCACGGGAGACCGAAGCCTCAAAAATAGTTTTAATACCCGGAGGTAGCACGGGAGACCGGAGTCTCAAAACATTTTATCACTACACGGAAGATGACCATCTCGGAGGTCGACCGCTTCACCCAAACGGGGCGGACACGGGCAGCTGCACTCACAAACCCTTCTTAAGCATGCTTAATTATCCACTACCTTGACACTTCAGGCACGATGACTTGCACTCAAACACACACTGACTATACAAGTCTCGAATCAAAACTCCCACATCCAAATAATAATTCACTACAATGACACTAATATAATAAAGTCAACAAGACACAAACTCAATCAGGTACCATGCAATAATGAGAAATCGTGCAAAGTGGGACACAAGAATCACCTTCAGAAAATAGGGCAGGCAGGAAGGGCCTCTGTCGCGATCGCGATGGTGTCGCGCTCGCGATAGAGCACGAGGTACCTCCTCGCGAGCTCGCGCCAGAAGGCATGCTCACGACGAAGCACGCTAGGCAGATTCACATAAAACCGAGCTCTGTCGCGCTCGCGATAGAGACCGGCCGCTTCCTCCTCGCGCGCACGCTTGGTAGCATGCTCGCGCGGAGGATTCAGTCACCGAGCTCTCTGTCGTACTCGTGATAGAGGGCTCTCCAAGAACAAGGGGCCAAATCCGCACTCTGTCGCGCTCGCGACAGAACCCAGATTTGCCCAAAATCTGCACTTCTAGCACTTGTTCCCACACAAACCTTCAAACACTCATTTAATCATGCAAAAACACTTACCTCATGCCTCTATTACAACACCGCGACATTCTCCACGCCACATAAACATATTTTACACAATAATCAAACATCAAATCATCATGAATGCCAACAAAACTAACTACAAAATTCAGTTTATATAACATGTTCATGTTTTCCAAAAACACATGCCACCCTCATCATATCACTAACATCTTACTCATATTCATTACACGATGCACACATACATTCACTTATAACTTAACACTCAAGAATACTAATAACATGCAACCACAAAATACATTTGATCCAAGAAGAAATAGGGAAAAACTCTTCTAAACACATTCAAATTAAAGCTCCCAAACCCCTTGTAGTCCAAAACCCAGCTGATCTTCACTCTTGAACCTTGTCCTTGCCTTTACTCTTCTTCTTGCCACTCGATTCTTGTACAAACCCAACCAAAACACACTTAAATCAAACCCAGAAATTCTTCCAACCCAGAAAACACAGACATCGAAAAGAAGATGAAGAAGTCCAAAGTAAACCCAAACACTTACCTTCAAGAACTCAGCTCAAAACTCAGAAATCCTACTCAAAGCTCATGGAAAACACAAGAGAAAGGAGATGAGAGCAGAAAATGGAAGCAAGAGAGAGAGGGAGAACGGGGAAATGAAAAATAAGGGAGGAGGGGAATAGCTTCCACGGGAAGCTTCACTAACATCTACCCTCCCTTGCCTCTCTCCTCCTTTTCCATTCAATGCTCACCTACCCATGCCCACTTGTCACAATCCTAGAGAATTAAACCATCCACTTTGACTTATCCACTCTTGGCACCATACACAAAACACACACAAGCATCTCTTACATAAATATCTCCAAGGCACCAAACTTGACTCACACCATATAATTTCTAATAAACCACTTAAATCCAAGGCACCATACACAAATAAATCACACAATAAAATCTCTTAACTCACTTACATCCTAACACCATACACTACAAGAACACTTTAAAATTTCTCCTCCTACATACTTAATTAAATTTCTTTGCTATTAAAATCCTTATAATCCAAATTTTCTCTTACTCAAATTACGAAAATACCCCTAATTTACCGACTTACCACGTAAATTCCGACCAGACCCTTTTTGGGTTTTTACAGAAAACCGTAAAATGGGATCTTGAGCAAAAATTAGGGGCTTGAAAGAAAACATCCAATCAAGAAAACTCAAGAGGGCCGATTGAAAACAAGAGTTTGATGCTTACGAGATCTATCCTGAGATTAAGTGTAGCTTTGCATTTCTGATTTATGTCAAATGATGATCATGTACAATGAAATCATATTAAAATGTACACATTTCTGCAATAAAAACTAAAACAGAAATAGTTCAACTTATGTGTTCATTGCTATCTAGTTCTTTATAAAAAGAAAAAAACATTATTCTTCACTGAATATATAATCTAATAGCTATCCTCTACTATTCTGACTAGGCAAATGCTTAAGTCAATGAGTCCTATTGTTAGCTTTAGGGTTGGTCACCCACCTCTTGTATGCAGTTGCGGTAGTGAAGTTACAAGCGTCAATTCGCAAGATGACTGTCCTCATAGGGAGCCCTGCCCAGAGATCATGGTACTTAGAGGTAAAGGCAGAAGATAAGCCGCCACCCTGAAAAGATAGTGGGCACCTCACGATGTCCTGTGGCCCTCCAAACTGTCGAGCACAATGGGCCGTGATATAAAAAGTATCTTTATGAAGCCCACACAAAGGGATGCATCCTGAAGGGCCGTCCTGAGTTACAAATAAAAGGGGTAGCCAGGGGCACATGAAATCGATGTCATCATCTGTCACCATAGCCAGTCGAGCAAAGCCTCCATAAGGAGATTCAAAGGAGTACAACCACTGCCTAAGAAGGAAATGCCTCAGCGAGTAGGTGCAAATCACCTGGAAGGGGGCTCTAATAGTAATTTTAGTTTCTCTTGTAACCATGTTTGAAAGATAAATGAAACTAGAGAAATTAGAAATATTAAATAGTAAGCTTGTATTGAGAATATCATGTAAAGCGTTGACTGACTTTATAATTTGTAATAATAATGTGTTAAACTTTTCTAGACCTAATGCTTTGTGTTTGACTTTGAAAAAAAAAATAAAATCCAAATAGGTGATCCAGGGCTGACCGACGGAATAGGTCTAGAAAAGTTTAACACATTATTATTACAAATTATAAAGTCAGTCAACGCTTTACATGAGATTCTCAAGAATAAGCTTAATGTTTAATATTTCTAATTTCTCTACTTTCATTTATCTTTCAGAAATGCTTACAAGAGAAACTAAAATTACTATCAGAGCCCCTTATAGACACCGAGTCTTGAGGCGGTCCAAGATCAGGATTACCCGATGATGAAAACAAAAGACCGATTTTCGGCAAGAAAGTGAGAATCAATTGTTTCCATATCAAAATTGTGTTTTTTAGAAAAATAATAAAAAATATATATTTTACAAATTAAAAATTAAAATAGGGTAGAAAATATTAATTTTGTGTATTTAAGGATTTAAAAAAAAAAGGGTCGCGAGTGCCACCTGCGGCAGTGCGCGGGGGCGCCCGCACGGCAGGCCGCCCCGGCGCGCAGGGGCGCCCTAGCGGTAGGCCGCCCCAGCACGCACTGGCGCCCGCACGGCAGGCCCCCCAGCGCGCAGGGGCCTCCGCATGTGCAGCTGTGCCACGAGCACAGCCGTGCAGAGCGCGCGCGACCCTCTCTCCACACGGGCATTTGTGCCCAGTTTCCTTCGACGCGTCGTTTTCCTGCGTTTTCAGTCTGTTTTCCAATCCATTTTCTTCAATTTTTCACCTCTTCATGCTATTTTTGATTAACTAAAAATTAAAGTATTTTGTCCTCTTCCTATTTTTGGCCAAGGCAAAAATAAAAGAGGTTTTTGGCTCTTCATTTAGGAGGACGGCAACATTTTGAAAAGGGGGTTTTTTTTTTGGCTTTTGAGTTTGTTTTCTCTCTATTTTTCACTCTCCAGGAAGCACTTTCTTCTTGGAAAATCCTTCAAAAATCTTAAGCTTTTATTTTCATGTTTTAGTCTTCATTACTCTAAAATACTTAATCTTGGGTTTGATTTGAGTAAGAGAAATTAATTTTCTTAGCTTATTCATCCCACCAAAAATATTTTCTTGAACTAATTTATTTAAAACAAAGATTTTTATACTTATTTTCGAGTATTATTATCATAAAAAATCGACAAGGGGAACGGATTAAGACATCCTATTTCCGATCTAAAAATTATGAGAGTAAATAATTTGGACCCGTTCTCATTTTGTTTATTTATTTATTCGTTTATCCTTGATTGCTGTTAATATTATTTCCTATCACCATTTTCATATTTCACCATCATTTTGCTAGTTTCTTTTTATTGTTGCAGTTATTGGCTTTTCCCTTTATTGTCATTTTCACCAACCTTTTTATCACTGTCACGCTTGTTTCCTATTGTTATCATTGGTTTTTTTATTTTATTATTTTGCTGTCATTATGTTCATTGTTTTCATCATATGTTATTGTCATCATATATCATTATCACAATATATTGCTATTATTATTATTATTATTATTATTATTATTATTATTATTATTATTATTATTATTATTATTATTGTTACTATGCTAGGATTATTTGTTGTTACCATCACTATAATTTTTATTATTGCCATTATCTTGCCTTTATTTGGTTAATTTTAGAATTATTACTAATATCTTTAATGTTAATTTTTGTTTGAGATTTAACTTGAGTCGGGCTATTTGAGCGTCCCCGCGACTCCTCGGATGGGTCGCGACGCGTAGACGAACACGTCGGTTTGGTGAGATCTTTCTATGCCCTCTCTTTATGTTGTGTTATTTGTAAATAATTATTTTACTTGTGCACGCGTGCGATAAAAAATCACAAAAATATTTCTATAATTAAATTGGAATTTTTACTAATAAAATTGGGACCAATGTCCCTTGTTTTAGCCAAACCATAAAAACATCACAATTAAAACGAAGAGTCAACTTTTCTCTAAAAATGGGATCACTCATTCCCGTTTTCATCAAACAACCAAAACGACTCTTCGAACCCTCTTTAAATAAATGCAAAGGAACCAACGTTCCTAAACCAATGTTCCTAAAATAATGCCCCGATTTATGTATGTCCTTTTATTTTGATCTTGTGTGTGTGTTTTAAATTTAAGGTCATTTTTTTGGGCCCTTCTAATTAATTTTGGGGCAATCTTTTGGGGCAATCTTAATCTAATTTTGGGGGATTGTATTCCGTCTCACTTTATGTTCTTAGCTTTCTTTCAATGGGGTTGTATTCTGCCCCTATTTCTATTGTAATTGTGTGCTTGCATGTTTACCGCTTTCATTTATCGCTTTCTTTATTTACTTTATCGCTTTCCTTTTATCACTTTCGTATGCTTAGAATGCGCTATTTAATTTAAATGCATCAACCGCGTGAGATGAGAGATATAATTTTAAGAGATTAAAAACCCATTTATAATTAACCAAAGCGTAAATAAGAGGGAAGTTCCGGACACCATATCTCTAGTTTAGACCATTAGAGGTGAGAGAATTTTTCCCAATTTCTTGCAAATTGGGTGGCGACTCCAAATGCCTCAAAGGTGCCTTTAGGTGTCATTAGACTAGGTTGTTCTCCCCAATGTTCTATTCCAATACCTCGAATCCCAATGGCGGATTCTAAGCGAGGGCCCTTGCTAGGCACCGGCGCTCGTCACACCCCCTCCCAGGGTGATTAGCACCTACTTGCTGAGGCATTTCCTTACTAGGCAGTAGCTGTACTTCTTTGAATCTCCTAATGGAGGTTTTGCTCAACTGGCTATGGTGACAGATGATGGTATCAATTTCATGTGCCCCTAGCTACCCCTTTCATATGTGACTCAAGATGGTTCTTCAGAATACATCCCTTTGTGTGGGCTTCATAAAGTTACTTTTTGTATCACGACCCATTGTGCCCAACAGTTTGGAAGCCATAGGACATCGTGAGGTGCCCACTATCTTTTCAAGGTGGCATCTTATCTTTTGCCTTTACCTCTAGGTACCATGTTCTCTAAGGACGACTCCCTATGAGGACAATCATCCTACGAATTGATGCTTGTAACTTTACTACTGCAACTGCATATAAGAGATGGGTGACCAACCTTGCAGTTGACAATAGGACTCATTGACTCTCTGATGCATACCGAACCCTGTCTACCTCAAAAACCCACTTTTAGGGTCCGAGAGAGGTTTATAAAACCCGTAAAGATTATGGGGGCATCTATTTTGGGCAACAAGAGGTGTTTCGGTATCGCGACCCAATAGAATGTTGGGAAAGTTCTTCTAGCGTCACTAAGCCTAAGACGATATGTATGTGTCTATTTTGGGCAACAAGAGATATTTTGGAATTCCTATCCCAATAAAATATTGGAAAGGTTCATCTAACCTCATGAAGCCTAAGACCAGAGAGAGTTCGGGACGTTACTTTTATTTATACATTGGTTAAAGTTAGAAGTGAGTTTTTAAGTTAAATTTTCATCCTTTTCTCAATCAATTTAATGCAATTCAAGCACATAATGAAAGTAGTAAATAAAACAATTTAAAAAAGGTAATAAAAAAGACCATAATAAAATAAGGCGGAATACAACCCCAACCAAACAATGGAAATCATGCATAAAAACGGGGTATTCATTTAGAAGTAGGAACATTGGTTCTTATCATGTTTATAAAAATAATTTTTAAATGGCATTTTGGAGAAAAACTAAGACATTGGTCCTATTTTACTAAAGGAAAATGTTATTTTATTCGTAAAAATTCTTTTAGTGCCTTTTTATATTAACAAAACAAAATAACATTTATGATAATTGACCAAATAAATAAAATCCAAGAACCATAAAAGTCAAATAATACAAAAAAGATAAGGATCTATAAGAATGAACCAAAATAATGTCATGGCATTTATGTAACACCCCCTACGTCCCCGTTGGAAGGACGCCGGAGAGCGCTACTGATGCTCACTCTCATACAGGCACTAAGTGGAAGCATAAGCACATGCATACCCCCATTCACTTATTCAATCAGCGGGAGCATAAGGCAAACGATAAAACCGAGGAACAACTTTAAACATAAATGTAATAACATTTACATAGCCTAAACATTACTTCCAGATCCTTACATAAAATTACATACACAAAAGGCTACAGAAATGCAAAATCCAAAATACAGAAGCTGAACAAAATACAAAACTTCTAACTCCTATGTGGCCGACCTTGCAGATGCGCGACTCGAAAGGAACCAAACCTGCCACCTGCACGGGAAAAGAACCCGTGCTAAGCGATAATGCTTAGTGGGGAGAACACACAAGAATATGGGCGGCCATTCACAATGGTCGCCAAGGCATAACATATTTACAAAGGCAAAAGCGGACATTCATAACACATAAATCATATCTATATTCATACGCACATAACCAGATTGTTCATCTCTTTATCATATTCATCAGGTTACCACATTCTTATATTCATGTCGAAGCAGACCAAAGCGGACATAATACCACACAAGATATAAGTATCATCATGCAAACGTACATACTAACTCACATGTATATTCTTATCGAATGCCGATTCGCATGCATTGCACCTTATTAATACAGATATCTTATTATAATGAGATATAAACACATGCCAACATGCCGAGACCACTACCATAGTAAAACCAGAGAGAACACATAACATAACACAATATTTATAACATTTCATAGTCAAGAACGCATTCATACTTATATCAATTCACATAATTAACCATAACAGTCATTAGTACAAATTCACAATCATATACATACTAACAACCTAAGCATTCAATAATTCAAGCTCGCATTCATATACATATTTATTCAGATGCTTATAAACATTGCTAATCGGATTCACATTCTTATAAGCATAACATAATAAACTATATTCATGGCATTCGAGAGGTCATGATCATAGTCGTACACATTCTAGTTCACATACTTATATCCATAATTGATTGTATACAACACATTCAATATATGATACATGTGGATAATCATGCACAATACACATGCTTGAGTCACATTCACCCCATTCAGGGATTCATAATCGCATTCGGATAATTAACTGATTCCCATATCCAAAAATCATGCTCATTCGGATATCACATTTTGATAATCATATCGGAATGAACCCAAGTAAACCGAATACCTGCTGACTCACAATAGTAGATAACGAGTAAACGCATGGCGTACCTTACGGGTACGAATCAAAAACCATTTTATTTTATCAGATTTAAAACATTTTTACAGTAGGGACCTTAAACAAGATCCAAACGCATAAGAAAAGGATTGCGAGGATCCGAACGCATAAAAATGGTTCGCGAGGAACCAAACGGGGACCTGATCAGGGTCCAAACGTCCAAAGGTTCTGCAGCTAAAGAGACTCTATTAAGCATGCCTAACTATCCACTAGACTGACTCTCGCATGTCATGCATAACACCAATCACATTTAAGCATAGCACATTATTAATAGCAAGGATCACAATCATTAAGCTTGCATAATAAATCGAACTCATTTCATGATACTCACTAAGTTGCTCATATATCCTTCGTTGGTTCATAAAGATTTAGTTCATCATATCAATCATGCATAAATGAGAATAAATAAGCATAACCCATGCACTAGGAAGAAAACATGATTCGTACAATTCATATCCCAAAGCATACATTATAATTCAGTCAACACATTATATGAATAATCACCATTATAAAGCATACTAGAGTCAGATATGGAAACACTATTATGCCAATGATCATTAATACAAAACCCCAATCATACAATAGTGCTACTCATGTTAACTAATCGTGAATTAAGATAGGCATAACACATTTCATATTTTAGTAGAACATGATCATGATGAAGAACCATGTCATTAGACATTCAAAGATCAATTGTATATCAAAATACAATATGCGATACAATTTGCAATATTTAATATTGATAAACCACATCATACAATTTAAATCAAATATTAAACTAATAGGGATCACCCTTACTAAGCATATCATAATCAAATATTGACATATTATCATTCCATTACTCTCACACTTCAGGATAATAATACAAGTCATGTTTCAAATCATAACATATAATTTATCGAGCATAACCTGCATAATAATGGGCATATAACCAAGTTTATATAGCATACAGTAAGGAAAAACCATGAAAAGGACATTTCAAACTCATTTTAGGAGACAGAGCACGAAAGAGAAACGGGGCAGAACAGAACACAAGGGACACGAGTCGTGAGCAACCTTCACGAGTCGTGAAGGTTGCTCACGACTCGTGAGCACTGTCCAGAGGCTCACGACTCGCGAGCATAGCTCACGACTCGTGAGCATCGCTCACGTCTCTTCACGGTTCACGATTCGTGAACTTGCCCTCAACATGCGAGAGCTGGGTTTCGCGTCTCTGTCGCGCTCGCGATAGAGTCGTGACCTCCAGCTACAACAGAAACGCAGGAAAGAAAATTCAAATCAAAAACCATTTTCACCCAAACAAATCTATACTCAATCTTACCTCAAAATAGGCTTTCCAAACACCATAATGAGCATAAAACACAACATTTCAACAATTATTTCAAATCACATCATCCATTCACAAATCAAGATCTCAAAAATTGGAAAACTAGAAATTTTGCAATAAATTCAATCAAACCTCACAATCATTTTTAATAATTCCACAGTCATGCATACTCATTTATCACAATTAAAAACCCATATAATATACACTCATTTAAGCCTAATAACCATATTAAATTTCCAGATTCAAACAAAACAAAACACACATGCAATCTAAATGAGAATTAGGATAGAGACAACCCAAATAACTTCCAAACTGAAAATGAAGAACACAGAGCTCCAAAACTTGGAAATCAAAGATCCAACATCACTTTTCTAGCTTCAATGTTCAATCCGTTCCTTGCCTTGAAGCTTCTTCTTGTCAACCCAAGCTCACACAAATAAAAACCCAGAAAATTACTCATCCAAACCCAATTTAACTCAAACAAAACCAAGAAGAAGAGGAGGAAGAAACCCAAAATGCAGGAACCCTAAAACCCAAACACATACCTCTAAAATCTTACTCCAAAACTCAGGCAAAATCACCTCCAAGCAAGCACAAACATCAGGCCAAAAGAGAAGAAAAGGAAAAGCAGAAAATGGAGAAGAGAAAAAGAAGAGGAGGCGTGAGAGGGAGGGGAGAACGGGAATGCCAAATTCTGTGTTCTCTCTCTCTCTCTCTATTTTTTTCTTTTCTTCATTCAATGCTCACCAACCCTGCCACATGGCAAGTTTTCATTGGACCAAAATCCCACTTATTGACTCTTCAAACCATGGCACCATACTCCTACCTCACTTGATAATTCCTTAACATACAAATTCCTCATGCGCAATATACCGAAATACCTATCACTTAATCGACTTAGCTTGCCAATTCCGACTGGGCCCAATTTGGGGTGTGACAATTTAAGCCCCCATTCTATCATCCATACTCAAAAATAAAACTCAATAAATTAAAATAATATGTTAGAAACGTCAAAATAAAGTGTTAAAATAAAATAAATGAGAAAAGGGTAGAGAAACATTAAAAAAAATTAAATCAAATAAACAATACATAATATAAGAAAAGAAAAAAAATAGAAAAAATCAAAAATAAAGAAGAAATAGACCAGGGACGACCAGATAGCTGAGGGACGACCATTAAAGAGGCGACTAATGGGAGGAAGAGGATTTCTGTGACGTCCTGTCGTTCGTTTGAGCAACGGCCGTCGGTCATCTCTAGATTTCAAAAATGAGGGAAAAGCTCCATTTTTAACATATACAAAGCTTAAACATTAATTTTTATGGATTTTAAAACATTGTTTTGTGTAATTGAGTTGAACAACTTATCAATAAAACAAATCTAACATAAAATAATAAAATTATCAAATAAAGCTACATTTTGAAGCAAAATATATATTTCTTATCAACATGTCAAAATTAATACAAGAATGTCTACTTGGAACCCAAGATATTTACCCTCAGAATATTGATCTCTGAAAGGTAAAAACAATATAGATCTCCCTTGAATTCTACAAGAATCGGTTGAAAGTTAAATAAATTGAAAATAGTTTTCTCTCTCTAAAAAGCGTTCTTTTAAAATGATTTGAAATTTTAGGAAAGTAAATCCAAAAAAGAGAATTCATTTTCCTTTCTCAAATTCACTCTTGATTCTTTTGAATAAATTTCAAAAGAAAACAAATATAAAGAGAAAACTTTTTGTTTATGAAAATCAATTTCGCTCTCCAAAATCGCCTTTTTTCTAATGCTATTCATGCACCTCTATTTATAGGCTAGCATTTGATTTAAAGATAAAGATAAAACTTACGTATTTATTTTAAAGATAAACATAAAGTTTTTAATTATCCTTAGAGATAAATATTGCATTTTTTTTATCTCTACGGATAAAGATCTCAAATTATCTTTAGGGATAAAATCAAATACTTTTAATTTATCTTAAAACATAAATGTCAAATATTTCATTTATCCCTAGAGATAAAGTGATTTCAAGTTATCCTTAAGGATAAAATCAAATATCCTTAATTTATCCTTAAGGATAAATATTTACAATCTACAAAAATCAGGATTTTAGTTTTCTAAGATAAAATTTTAAATTTCTTTTCAAAAAGAAAATCCAAGTCCATTGTCAGGTAGAGACCGACGGGCGTCCCTCGCTTGAGGGACAGGCGTCGGTCGCTAAGAAAACCAGATATCCAAAAATGTCCTTCTATAGCCCATCTCACCAAAGGTTAGGCACCTCTCACGCGAGGGACGGTCATCCCTCGAGTGAAGGACGGGCGTCCCTCACAAAAGAGCTAGCACAGGCAGATGCCCATCCCTAGAAGGGACGGGTGTCCATAGTGATCGATTATCTGGCATTCCCTCATCTGAGGGACGGGCATCGGTCTCCATTAATGCGCAATTCGTATTATCCATCTATTGCAAGAGGCAGACATGCTTTAGCATTGACTGACGGGCGTCCCTCGTCTGAGGGACTGGCGTCGGTCACCAACAACTTAAAATTTATGCTAAAAAAACCCCTTTTTAAATCATTAAGGAAACAAAAGGATCTTTGGTCATAAACAACTCCAAAACTTGTGAAATTCATAAGTGAAAACCTACAGCTTCAGCCCTCTACCTATAAATAGGTTTTGGTGTTATTATTGGGTAACTTTAATCTGGGCTACTTTGGGTCCTGGTGTCTACAGTTGTCCCCAATTTTGGGGAGACTAGTGCACTGGTATTTAGATGAGCCAAAATTCAGAGAAAAGGAAAGAAGCGTGCAGCTGCTATGGATAGTTCCCCTCCAGCTAGAACTCCTCCTTTAAATGCTCTAGTACAGACTGGAGTGGAGATAGATGGAAGAGTTATCGGGTCTCCGCTACTATGAGTAACCTATACACTTCAGAGCGGTTAGGTACCTGAGCAACCATCCCCATGGTCTGGGCTGCAATAAGATCAACAAAGATTTCCTCCTCGGCAATCATTGCATGTGTTGCATTAGACTCACCTAACGGGTTAGCCATACTCGTTTCTACTGATGACTCTGAGGAAAATATCTCACTACCTTCTGAGAGCAAATCTGTACTCCAATCTGACACTAGTTTCGGTAGTCCAAATAGTGGAATCCTTCTTATCCGACCGTTGGGACCTCTAAACCACCTGGATGAATCTATGGTGACTGTAGAATACACCTTGTTAGGATGATGGACGATTGAAATGCAATGCATGGCCGTGCTGATGCAGCATAGACAAACACATATAAGCAAATAGATCCTTCCAACCTTGTCTCTCCCACACACGAGTTAGTGCGGTCTCTTTACTAGGTGTACTTTATCCAAGGATAACAGGGAACCCATTGGACCCGTATGGTGCATGGTAAAAAACCAACAGCATAACCCCTTTTGCTTAATGTACATACATATGGGTTTTGGCCATTATATATTCAAACACTTCAATTAAATTAAGATGAGCCCACCGGGGCATGAAAGCCTTTCATAAAAGACCATTTGATTTAACTGATTTTGTCCAATATATGACAGCCCACATAGCAAGCACGGTATTACGGTACATTTCACCTAGTGGAAGTATCTATTGCCATTATAAGAGCTTTGGTCTGAGGTGATGATACTTTAGGGCTACCCAAGCATGGTCCCTGCCAATGGGGCCTAGCTCATCACGAGCATAATGACTGATTGGGTCTCCATTTAATATACCATAAGGTACGAGACTTGGACTGGTGATTATCCTTAACACGTTCTCACATTGCGTGAACGTAGGGTCGTGCTTCGAGAATGCACCGGGGTTAAGAAAGGGTGCAAACTAGCATAATTCTAAGGCTCTATTATGTATGCAAATGCAATTTTTGAAAAGAGATAGAATTTTAATTTACAAAAAACCGAAATGTGACGAGCGCCGAACCCCGGGGTGCTTCGAACCGCCCGCCTTCACGGTGATCGGGATGAGGTTCATTAAAATTTGCAACGAATTACAAGTGCGTCTATGCTGGGCAACAAGGAGGTTTCTTGGAGTCGCCACCCAATAGAACATTGGAAAAGGTTATTGTGACGCGCGCCGGATGTCCACTCGGCCGCCCCTATGACCGCCCGCTTGAGGACGATCGGGCACTTGAGGGTCCGTTAACAGCTTGCAATAAATCGTAAGTGCATCTATATTGGGCAACAAGGAGGTTTCATGGAGTCGCCACCCAATAGAACATTGGGAAAGTTTCTCTCGCCTCGGAGAGCCTAAGACTGCGCTTAGTATCCATTTTAGGCCAGCCAGAGGGGTCTTGGAAGGTAAACCTCTCGCCCTAAGGAACCTAGGATTAACGCCAAGTTTCGTAACATAAAAGGTGTCTTGAAGGGTAAACCTCTCGCCTCTTTGAGCCCAAAGACCAGAGAAAGTTCGGGACTCCCCATTTATTCATACCTTGGTTAAGTTTATATTCGAGTTTTGAATTTAGTATTTCATGCCTTTTCTCATTCAATTTTAATGCAATTTAATTAAACGCATATTAATCATATAATAAAAGCGATAAATAAAGTAAATGAAAGCAAAATAAATTACAATAAAACTAGGGGCGGAATACAACCCCCATTTGTAAATAAAATGCAAATCATACATAAATCGGGCTATTTATTAAAAATGAGAACATTGGTCCTCTCATGCATAATTTAAGAAAATAATTTTAAAGTGATAACTTACTTTAGATGAAAAATCTAGGACATTGGTCCCATTTTTATTAAATAAAATCCAATTTAGTTTAATAGAAATATTTTTGTGATTTTCTTAATTAACGTATATGAAAATAAATTTATTATTACAAATTACATAATAATAAATTAAACCAAAATAATAAAAAGCAAAAAAAACAATAGACAACTCCCAAGTGGATCTTCAAATCTCCATGGGCTCCCACTTGACAAAAACTCACATATGAAAAATAAGTATTGAAAATAAAAGAAAAACAAATAAAAATGAAGTTAGTATAAAAATAATTAAACATATAACTTGAAAATAAATAAATTGAGGCAATCAAAATTGCATCATATATGACAAGCCAATTAAAATGACATAATAAAAATATGCAATCTAATTAATTAACAATTTCAACATGCATAGAAAAAATAACATGATAATAATAAAATTCAACATGCAAAAACAAGCATAAAATAATGATGATACAATTTAACATGCATAAAGACATAAAATAATAACAATAATATCCAATCATGCATAAAAATATAATACATATAAAATTCAGCATGCATAAAACATATTAATAATAGCAACAATCTCCAACATGTATAAAAAGCAAAGGTAATAATAAAATCAACATGCATAAGAAATAAACAATAATAAAATTAAACAAGAATAAGGATAATAATAATATTACTAATGATGATAATAACTACAATAATAATAATGCAATAAATAACAAAGAATATGAACAATCAAATACAATAATAATAATAATAATAATAATAATAATAATAATAATAATAATAATAATAATAATAATAATAATAATAATAATAATAATAATAATAATAAAAGAAGAAGATGAATAATATGAACAACATGAACAATTAAATAAAAATAATATGAAAAAAAATAATAGCATGAACAATTAAAGAAGAAATAAGAACAAAAAAAATAATAGTATGAACAATTAAATAAAAAATAAGAAATATGAACAATTAAATAATAGATCTAAAAGAATTTACATGATGATTAATTAAATACAATTAAAAGAATAAGAAAAGAATAAAATGATAGAACTAAAAGAATTTACATGTTAATTAATTAATAAAAACAAAAGAATGAAATTAAAATTAATTTAAGAAATTGAGCCAAGAATAATTACCCTCAAATTTATCTTGAAGAGATGAAGGTAGATGATCCAATTCCTTGTTTTGATTTGATGAATATGATTAGAAAAATAAAATATTGAAAGATGAATTTTACTCAAGAACAAACAATTAATTTATTTGTCTCAAAGTAGAAAATTGTTTGATTGAAAATAAGAAAATTCTCAAGAACAAAAATAGTTATTTTTTGCCTTAAAAATTGCTGGAAATTTCTTTAGAAATTGAGAGAATTTGTTCTTGAAAGAAGAAAGAAGAAGAAAAATATTTTCTAAAAAAAATCCCCCCTAATTCCCACTAAAAAACTCTTTTTATTCCCCTTAAAATTCTGATTTTTTAATTCAGAAATTAAATTAATTTAATTCCCATAATTACAAAAAACCACTGAATTTATTGGGTTGGAAGATAGAAGGCTTTCTGAATTAAATTTTGCAAAACAAAATGAGTTAAAAAGCATTTAAAATGAAGAATTTATGGCCAAAAAGGCCAAAATAGGCAAAACGGACGAACAGAGGCTCGGAGGGGCGCCGCGTCGGTGCGACCGACGGCCTGCCCGCGCGCAGGCGCGAGCGACGGGCAGCCCGTCCCTCGCGCGGAAATTTTTTTTTTTTTAAATTCCTATAAAATATAATAATTTAAAAACTTACTTTTTTCCTCACAAAATAAATTTTAAAATGCTTTAAAAATATTTTTGAAATACATTTTTATTTAATTTTAAAACAACAAATCGACAAGGAAATTGTCACTTCCAACTTCATTCTTTTTGCCTATAGATCGGCACACTGATCAAGGCTACTCGGGACCCGGTGTCTACAGTTGCCCCCAATTTTGGGGACGCTAGTGTGTGGGTGCCTAGGTGAGCCAAAAGTCAGAAAAAGGAAAGAAGCGCGTACTTGAGGCTGCCTCCTTCCCGCTACTCCCTCGGGAATAGTGTTGTGATTCATCCTCTTGAGTTGCACTGAGTCGCTGACAAGACTACAAAGTGCCAAGGAACCATCCTAAGACGGTGATGCGCCGAGTCGCTACCAAGACTACAAAACGCGAAAGATAAATCGCACCGAGCCGCTGACAAGGCTACTAAAAGTGCGCTGCACGGAGCCGCTGACAAGACTACTAAACGTACAGGTGCTATCTGCAGATAGCGATGCGCCGAGCCACTACCAAGACTACTAAAAGCGCAGAACGAAAAAACGCACCGAGCCGCTAACAAGGCTACAAAAAGTGCGCTGCACGGAGTCGCTGACAAGACTACGAAACATGCAGGGTTCCATCCTAAGACGATGATGCGCCGAGCCACTGACAAGGCTACTAAAAACGCACAAGAGAGATGCACCGAGTCACTACCAAGACTACCAAAAGTGCACGAAAGAACTACACCGAGCCACTACCAAAGCTACCAAAAGTGCACTAATCCTTCTTTTGATTATGATGCGTTGAGTCGCTGACAAGACTACGAAATGCGAAACCTGCTCTTTTGAGCTACACCGAGTCTGCTACAAACTACCAAAAGTGCACTGCACCGAGTCGCTGACAAGACTACTAAAAGTGCAGGATTCCATCTTCGAATGGTGACTGTCTTCTTTTAGATATTTCCTGCAAAATTATGTGCACAAAAATACATACAAGAAAACATGTGTATGATATGAGATGCGAATGCTTGCAAGAATGTATAGACCATGCCCTAGGTGGCCTAGGGTGTGCTGAGGATATAGCTTGGTTGCTCCACCATGCCCCCGGAATCAATAGGATTGTCATCTTGGCCTTAGGGATTCCGTCCCCAATGAGTTCCTGAAAGAGACATCCAGTGCATCTTTGCCCCCCGGTCGATGATCATATGCCCAGGATTCTGACTCATGTCTTGAATTATGCCTTATCTAGCTGAAAAGAAGATCATCCGAAGTATATCGCCTTGTTACTCCAGGCATTGTTTTAAAGGTAGTGCGTCCCTTGTGGATTTTCACACTAGCTTTTCTTCGTGGGAAATGCATCCCTTTAGGGATTTTCACATAACCCTTTGCCTAATTTTTGCCTGGCATGGACCCAACCCAAACCAGCGGCTTTTTATTTTTATTATTTTTTTTTGTAGAGCCGACTGCCTGTCTCCAGGTTTTCACCCTGCCCTTTGGCCTAACTTTTGCTTAGAGAGCCAGTTACGGTTTTCATCTCTAACGGCCTCTTTTTTTATTTTTATTTTTTTTTATTTTTTTAACTGCAAGAGAAAGCTATTATTCCCTTACGGGTGATCAGCACACATCTGCTTAGATATCTTCAGATAGAATGATTAAACAACAGTCATTAGATGAATAAGATGATAAGTTTCTTTTTAAGACAGAATTAAAAGAACAATGAAAATGTAAACTGCATTCTTTTATTCATTGCAAAATTGAGTACATTTCTATATAATTTCATCATACATGATCCTTATTTAACAAGACTTCAAAAGCACAAGACTACACCTAATCTCGGAATAGATCTTGTAAGCATCAAACTCCTTTTATCAATCGGCCCTTTGGGGTTTTCTCGATTGAACATTTTCTCTTAGCCCTTAATTTTTGCCCAAGATGCCTTTTTTCGGTTTTCACCTTGGCAGGGCGCCCAATTTTAGCAAGGCCGCCTTTTTTCGGTTTTCGACCTGCGGGGCATTTATTCTCTTCTTTTTATTTATTTTTTTTGGTCTTTAGCCATGGAACCTTTTTAGTCTATCGACATTGATCGGGTCTTTAAACTCATTCCCATCGCTGTCTGCCAAGATTGCTGCTCCCTTTGTTAACTTTTTCACAATGAACGAACCTTCCCAGGTTGGTCTGAATTTTCCTCGTATGTCCGGCACTCCCGGCCTCATCATCTTAAAGACCAAATCCCCTTCTTTCAACGGGTGCTTTCGTACCTTCTTGCCAAAGGACCGACCTAGTCTCTTCTGATAAACCTGATTGTGATAATAGGCTCTCAACCTATCTTCATCCAACAGATTCAACTGCAACAATCGCTGTTGTGCCCATTCTGTCTCTGGAATCTCGGCTTCCATGACTACCCTTAAAGATTTCAGCTCAATTTCAACCGGCAGAACCGCTTCGATTCCGTATACCAGGGAGAACGGTGTTACTCCCATAGAGATTCTGACTGTGGTTCTATAACTCAAGAGTGCAAAAGGCAGCTTTTTCGCCCAATCTTTATAGCTCTGAACCATCTTGGACAATATTCTTTTCACATTCTTGTTCGCCGCTTCAACCGCACCGTTAGCTTGAGGACGGTAAGGAGAAGACTTATGATGCTGGATTCCATACCTCTGAAGCATCTATTTAGTTTCTGCTAAGAATTGCACCACATTATCAGATACAATATGGTGTGGGAGGCCATATCTGCATATCAAATTTCGCTCGATGAACTTAGCAATATCCCTAGCATCAATCTTCTTGAAAGATTCAGCTTCGACCCACTTAGTGAAATAATCAATGGCAACTACGATGAACCTGTGCCCATTAGAAGCTGTAGGACGTATCTCACCTATGATATCTATCCCCCAAGCTACAAATGGCCATGGAGATGTCAAATTATGTAGCTCTGAAACTGGGACATGCCTTAAGTTCGCGTACTGCTGGCATAACTGGCATTGCTTCACATATTTTGAACAATCTGTATCTATTGTGAGCCAATAGAATCATTGGCGCATGATCTTCTTCGCTAAGGCTAAGCCATTCATGTGAGCTCCATAGACTCCGGCATGAACCTCTTCCATAACCTTTTCAGCTTCTTTCTCCGCCAAACATCTTAACTGGATACCATCAACTTGTCTCTTGTACAAAGTGCCATTTACACTGATGAACTGAGTGGACAACTTTTGAATCATCTTTTGGTCTTTCTCGGTGGCTTCCTCTGGAAAAACTGACCGTTCCAAATAATTCTGAATGTCGTAGTACCGAGGGTTTCCATCGGTGGCCCCAACATCCATCACCTGCTCAGCTTCAAAGCAAGGCTTTTCCGAGCTAGAGATTAGCACGGGTTTCATAGTAACCCCTGTTGGGTTATCCCACATGGACACCAATGTCGCGAGAGCATCAGCCAATTGATTTTCATCCCTAGGGGTGAAGTGAAAAGTGCAAGTCTCAAACTGGCTACTCAACATTCTCAAGTGCTTCACGTAAGGTAACAGCCTTTCTTCCTTAACTGACCATTCCCCTCTGATCTGATGAATTACTAATGAAGAATCTCCGAAGACTTCTGCGGTCTTTGCCCCCAGAGCCAGCAATGCTTCAAATCCGAAGATGCAAGCTTCATATTCCGCTTCATTATTGGTCGCCTTGTACCTAAACTTTTTGGCTAATGGCAGCTTTTCACCATCCGGGGTCGTAAGAATGATCCCTGCTCCTGCCCCTTTACTGTTAACTGCCCCATCAAAGAACATCTGCAATCCTTGTACTACTATGGCCATGACATCTTCATCTGGGAAATTGTATTCGAATTGGTCTCCCTCAATAGGATGCTCAGCCAAGAACTCAGCTACAGCTCTTCCTTTAATGGTTTTCCTGGTGATGTATTCGATATCGAACTCCTGCAATAGTAGTAACCATCTTCCCATCTTTCCCAGCAGAGAGGGCGCTTCCTGAAGGTACCTAAGCGGGTTATGCTTGGCAACCGCTTGTACACTGAAGGAATGAAAGTAGTGCCGCAACTTCTTAGAAGCCCAAATAACTGCTAAGCAAATCTTTTCCACTTCCACATATTTGGCTTCATATGTCAAGAATTTCTTGCTAAGACAGTAGACAGCAAACTCTACCCCAAAATCATCCTCCTGGGCCATTATGGCACCCACTGAATTGTCTTCTATTGCCAGATACAAGATTAGTGGCTTGGCATGCCGTGGTGGTCTTAAAACTTGAGGATTCAAGAGATAATCCTTAATAGTATCAAAAGCCAATTGACAATCATTATTCCACACCACCGGCTGATTCTTCCTAAGAAGCTTGAAGATGGGCTCACATACCGAAGCCAGCTTTGCAATAAACCGACTGATGTACTGAAGCTTTCCCAGGAAACTTCTAACCTCTTTCTCTTTCTGAGGCACTGGCATCTCTCTGATGGCCCTAACCTTGTCAGGATCTACTTCAATTCCTCTCTGACTTACCACATGGCCTAACAGCTTACCCGAGGTAACTCCAAAAATGCACTTCTTGGGATTGAGGCGTAGATCATACTTATTAATCCTTTGAAAGAACTTTTCTAGAGCCTCGAAGTGACCTTCTATGGTAGCTGACTTGATCATCATGTCGTCAACATACACCTCCACTTCCTTGTGGATCAAATCATTGAGAACTCTAGTGGCCATCCTCTGATAGGTCGCTCCTGCGTTCTTTAGTCCGAAAGGCATAACCCCGTAAGCAAATGCACCCCATTCGGTGATGAAGGCTGTCTTAATCCGATCCACTATCATGTTGAGGATTTGATTGTACCCTGCGTACCCATCTACGAAGCTGTACATCATGCAAGCTGCGGCACTATCTACCAGCACATCAATATGAGGCAGAGGAAAATCATCTTTCGGGCAGGCTTTGTTCAGGTCCCGATAGTCCACATACTTGAACTTTTCCATCCTTTTTAGCCACAGGAACCACATTAGCCAGCCACGTCGGGTATTTAACCTCCAGTAGAAACTTAGCCTCAATCTGCTTATGGATCTCCTCTTTCACCTTCTGAGCCCATTCTAGCCTAAGTCTTCTGAGTTTTTGCTTGACCGGTTTATTTTCTGGGTAAGTTGGAATGGCATGTTCGGCTACATCTAGATTAATCCCCGGCATGTCCTCGTAGGTCCAGGCAAAGACTTTTTCATATTTTTTCAATATTCTCTCAAATTTTAGCCTCTCCTCAGGAGTTATATCTGATGCTATCAAAACTTCCTTTGGATTCTCCAAAGTTCCGAGATTAAATGCAGTTGTGCTAGTTGAGTTAATGTCAAAAATGAATGCATCATGCTTATGATCATGAGAAATAAAATCATCAAAAACATCACACAAGTAAGCAAAGTTATTCATCTCATTGATGTAATCAGAAACATTAACATTGTCATTAAAAAGTTCTGGCATAAAAAGACTATCTAAATAACTACTGCCTTCATCTTCTGTCGATGATGATGCTGCAGCCGATTGTGCTTTAACTTCCTGGCTTGGTGGAGGCTTTTCAACTACCTCCGATGAGATCTTCAAATCTTCAATCTCTAGCTCTGGCTCTACCATCTTTTCCTTTCCTTTCAACCTGGTAGCTAACAGCTTATCAGTGACAATCTCCTCGGGCTCATCCCTATCCCAGACACTACACTGAGTCATAATCTCCTCATCCCAAAAGTTCTCTGCGGACTTGATAACTCCAACATCCCAGTCAAAGGCATCATTAAAAATTTCAAACCCCGGAATGATCTTTCCATCCACCCACTGAGGCTCTTCTTCTCCAGTATAGGCACAGACCGAAGATGAGGGAACAAAATTCTCTGAAATATGGGGAATCTTCTCTGACACCTTCTTCCTGCCATGCTCTCCTTTGTAACCCAGACCCTTCCGATCTTTCTGGCCTTGCGTTGTGATGGCATATTGCAACCCCTGCGAATTTTTACCCAACCGACCCCTAGGAGAAAGTGCATCTTCTTCATCATGCTCATCACCTGAGGGCTACCTGCCAAGCCCTGCTCCTCACCAATCACTGATACGTGGAAGCCACTAAATGGCTGATTAGAGATCCCTAAGGAAGACACTTGATTCTCTCTCGCTGCTTTAATGGTCACCACCTCCCCTTCATGAGGTATCTTTACCATTTGATGCAGGGTGGACGGCTGTAGACACCGGGTCCTGAGTCAGCCTAGATCGAAGTTACCCAATGATGATAATTGCCTTCACAGGCTTAAAAGGTTAAAAGTGATGGTTTTCTCGTCAAATTTGCATTTTAGAGTGAAAAGTTAGAAAATAGAAAAAAATATTGAAAAAAAATTAATTTTGAAAAATGGGGGCTTAAAATTATGGTGTTTTTAGTCAATTTAAAATTTAGAAAAAATAAAAAAAATAAAAAAAAATAAAAATTTTTCGGACCGCGGGTGTCGGGCGCGGCAGCGCGCAGGCGCGCTGGCGCCCAGCTCGCAGGCGCCTGGGCGCCCAGCGCGCAGGCGCCCAGGCGCCCATCGCGCAGCGAGCGCAAAAGGCGACGCTCAGCGTCGCCGATGCTGCGCGTCGCTAAAGGCGCGCGCAGCATCGCGCACGCTGAGCGCCGCACGGAGCGCTCGTGCGCGAGCGCCAGCGCGCGAGCTTCGCGCGGAAGCCCGCCTCGCCGCGTGAGTGCCCGTCGCTCTATAGCGACGGGCGGCGTCCCTCTGGCGACGGTCTTCAGGCCGTCGGTATAGGGTCTGTTACCCTATTTTCCTTTTTTCCAGCTTTTTTCCGATTTTTTCACCCAAAAATCCGTTTTTATCCCAAAATTAAGGGTTTTTGACTTCAAATAAAATTCCAAAATATCTTTTATATATTATTAATTAATAAAACTTGATTTTATCCCCAAAAATAAAGGAATTTGAATAAAATTAGGTTTGTTTTCCTTAATTAAATTAGGGCAACATTTTCTAGGTTTTAAATAGTTTAGGATGAAATCAAAAAGGGGGAGCCTCCACATTTTTGAGACCTAATTTTCCAGAATTCCTCTCTTCTATTTTCTCTTCAAAATTTCAGATTTTCTCTTTTTAATTAATAAGGTTTAATTGAAATTGAAAGATTAATTTTCAATTGTTAATTATTCCAATTAATTTCTTTGTTTTTGCTCCATAAACACAAGAAATTAATCATCATTTTGACATCAATTTCTTTTTAATCTTAAGCATACAAATCAATTCCTTTGTTTTTCTCCATAAACAAAGAGAATTAATTTTATTGCTAAGTTATTATTTCAAGCAATCTTCCGGAAAATCATCACTTTTCCTTCATCAAATCCAATACTCTGAGGGTAAATATTCTTGGCTCCATTTCTATTTTATTTTATTTTTATTTAATTTATTCATATATATTTTATTATTTTTATTGATTTATTTATTGTTTTCATCTATTCATTTGTTGTATTGATCTTATATTTGTTTCATTTAATTGTTTATATATGATTTGATTTTTATTCATGTGAATATTGTCTTTTTAATTCCTAACATGTAAATAATTTATTTTGATTCCTCATTGTTTTTAACATGCAAATAATTAATTAATTTAAACTAATCTTTTTGCCATGTAAATAGTTTGTATTAATTATGAACACATCAATTAACCTTGTTATATATCATTATTGTTTTCATCATTCCTTTGTTTACTAATTTTTATCATTGTTACATGATTTTATTATCATTTGTTTATTTATTCATTCATTATTTTTCACTTATCATCATTATTTTCATCATGTGTATATTTACATGTACTAATTAATTAACATGTTTTATTTTATTTTCATCACATCATTTAATCATTTGTCACATATAATCCATGTTTCTCATTTTATTTTGGTTTGTTAATATTTTTTATTACATTATCATTTTTTCATATCATCTTATTTTATTTTAATTTGTTTATTCATTATTTTGTATGTTTAATTGATTTAATCACTAACATTATTTTATTTGTATTTTGTTTTTATGTTTAAACTCATTTTTTCGCTTGGGCATTTTTGCGAGCACATCGGAAGGTCCAAAAAGGCTCGTTTGGTTTGTAATATTTTATTTAATTTTGCCATATAATTTTCTTGTAAAATTCTTTATTTAGGCACGCTAAAAAGAAAATCACAAAAACGTTTCTATTAATTAACTTGACATTTTTTCTAAATAAAAGGGGACCAATGTCCTAGTTTTTCATACCCAAATAAATCATCACATCAAAACTTTTTCATAATAAAGATGCATGCGAGGACCAATGTTCTCACTATTAATGAATAACCCGTTTGATGCATGTATTTCACTTTTATAAATGGGAGTTGTATTCCGCTCCTAGTGTTATTGTAATTCATTTTTAAATGCTTTATTTTGGATTTTGCTTACATTTACCGCTTTTGATATGAATGATTGCGCCTTTAATTTTAAATTGCATTGTGTGGAAAGTTGATGAAACAATAAATTCAAAACTTAATTATAATATTAATCAAGGTATAAATAAATGAGAAGTCCCGAACCTGCTCTGGTCTTTGGGCTCAAGAGGCTAGAGGTTATCCTTCAAGACACCTCTTGTGTCACGAGACTTAGACGTTAATCCTAGGCCTCATGGCTCAATATGGATAAAATGCGCAAGTCTTAGGCTCTCCGAGGCGAGAGAAACTTTCCCAATGTTCTATTGGGTGGCGACTCCATGAAACCTCCGTGTTGCTCAACATTGACGCACTTGCGATTTATCGCAAGCTGTTGACGGACCCGCAAATGCCCCGATCGCCCACGTGCGGGCGGTCCGAAAGGGCGGCGCTCGGGATCCGGCGCGCGTCACAACGGCACTCCTCCCAATTTATGGAACCACGGTCTTTCCAGTAAGGCTGAGAAATTGGCTGGGATAGGCAAGACCACAAACTCTGCCTCCGTCTCAATAGGCCTAGTCCTAACTAGAGCTCTGAATGTTCCCGATGCATATCTTCGAGAATTATCGTAGGCTGTGATGGTCAGATCAGACTTACTCAACATACTCTTGTCCAGCCCAAAAGCCTGAAGTGCCACTAGGGGGCAAACATTTATGGATGACCCATCATCAACCATAACACAAGCGGTGTGCTTGCCGTTAATTTGAGCCTTGATGTATAGTGGTCGGTTGTGATTGCAGCCTTCAGTTGGCAAATCTGCATCAGAAAACACCAGTCTTTCCCCTGACCCCCCTTTGACGAGGTCTAGCAGCTCGGATGGAGAAATTGTAGTGGCTACGGTGGACTCACTCAATGCCTCGACTAACTTCTGTCTATGAGAAGGGGACTGCCTTAGAAGGTCCTAAATAGATATCTGAGCCGTGGTCTTTTTCAGCTGCTTTATTATGGAATTTTCTTCCGGCTCCTTCTCCACTGGTGTTTGCACTGTGTCCTGCTGCTTCTCAACTTCGAGGACCACTCTCCCACTTCTTGTTATAGCTCCAACTCTCTCATCCTCCTCTGAATCCCACGGATCAGTGAACTTTCCATCTTTCTCATCTTCGTCTTTGTCTCCACTCTCACTAGTGGACCAACAGTCTATCGCCGCCACGGGAATCCCTTCTTCACTTGCCTCAGGGCGAGCGATAGCAACGTATTCATTGCCATATAAATCCTGTAATACATACCATTCAGGTAGGCTTGACCCAATCATGAAGACAGGCGGTGGCACAGCATTGAAATTAGACTTCTTCTTGCTCTCCCTCTTTTCAGGATCAGTGATCTGCTTACTATCAATCAGATCCTGAATCTGGTGGCTCAGCCTGAAGCAATTGTCTGTCAGATGCCCGGTATGCTGGTGAAAGGCACAGTACTCGTTCTCTTTATGCCCCGGTTCTCCTTGGGTCCTAGCTGGTCTAGGTGGCAGGGGTTGTAGCTTCCCCTCCTTCATCAACCTCTTCAGTACCCATGACAAAGGCCTACCCAAATTCGAGAAGTACCTCTGATTCATTCCTGTTGCCGACACCTTAGCTGTCTTCCCAATTCTGTTACCATCGCTGAAACTAGCTGACTTGGTTGCACCTTGATTATTGTAGCCCTTCTTGGCATAAGCCTCACTGCTTGCCCTTCTGGCCATATATTCTCCTTCTACCTCTATAGCAATGTCCTTCAAGGACTCCCAATCTTTCAGTCCCTTCATTCTAAGTCCATCTCTCAGATATGGGCTGGCATTCCGAATGAATAGTTGTATCTGATCAGGTGTATCGGGTTTGCACTTCATCTCCATAACCCGGTTCCTCCACCGGGTGAGGTATTCATGGAAAGACTCCCCAGCCTTCTGCTGTAACAACTCTAGATCCTTCATTGTGACCTCCATGCGGGTACTGCAATCGTATTGCTTTAGGAACTCTTCAGTCAATAAGTCCCAGTCTTCTTTGGACCTCCTGTCCAGCCCATGGTACCAGTCAATAGCAGCCCCCGAAAGACTCAAGCAAAAGTACTCTATCTTCTGCTTCCTTGTTAAAGTTATCCCCTTCATGACCAATGAATACTGCTTGATATGTGCAGCAGGATCAGAGGTGCCATCAAATTTTGGGATATCAGGCATCTTGAAGTTCTGGGGGACCAGATCATCCCCATTTAATTCACGATCATTCGGGTTCATTCCCCTTCCTACCGTCATCATCCTTGTCATAGCCTCAAACTTCTCCTCCATCTTTCTCCACATTGCTTCCTCCAGCTTGGGTGACTTTCCCTTTGCTACCATCTGTTCCTCTTGGTCATCTTCCCAGAGGTCAACCTCAGATCTCGGGCCTTCTCTACGCTCAACAGGTGCTGGTGCTCTTTGCTCAACCGCAGGTGGGTCAACTATAGCAGGGGGATAGTCTTTAACAACCCCTTGTTCATCTGGCCCTCTAATAGGAGCAGTAGCAACTTGTTGCCCAGCTATGGTAGTGGCAAGATTGCCCATTATGGCCATCATTCTAGCCTCAAACTCTTCCATTTTTCTCCCCACTTCCTCGGCAATCATTGCCCTGGTTGCATCAGACCCATTGGCTGGATTAGACATACTTGATGATTTTGAAGAGAAAGTCTCACTACCCTCTGAAGGAGAATCTGAACTCTGAACTAGCTCTGGTAACCCCAAGAGTGGAATCCTTCTCAACCGACCGTCGGGACCCCTAAACCACCCGGGTGAATCTATGATGGCTGAAAAAAAATACACCTCGTTAGGATGATGCATAATTGAAGTGCAATGCATGGTCGTGCTGATACAGCATAGACAAACTCATGCAAGCAGATAGATCCTTCCAACCTTATCTCTCCCACACATGAGGTAGCATAGTCTCTTTCCTAGGTGGGCTTTATCCAAGGGTTAACAGGGAACCCATCGGACACGTATGGTGCACGGTGGAAAATCGGCAGCATAACAACTCTTATCTCATGTACATACATATGGGTGTTTGGCCATTATGTATTTAAACACCTCAATTAAATTAAGATGGGCCTACCGAGGCATGAAAGCCTTTGATGAAGACCATTTAATTTAAGCGATTTTGTTCAATATATGATGGCCCACATAGCAAGCACGGTATTATGGTACATTACACTAAATGGAAGTATCTATTGCCATTTACATGAGCTTTGGTCAAAGGTATTGATACTTTAGGGCTACCCAAGCATGGTCCCTGCCAATGGGTCTAGCTCATCACGAGCATAACGACCGATTGGGTCACCATTTGATATACCATAAGGTACGAGGCTTGGGCTGGTGATTATCCTTAACACTTTCCTAAATTGAGTGAAAATAGGGTCGTGCTTCGGGAACGCACCGGGGTTAAAATAGGGACCAAACTAGCATAATCTAAGGCTCTAATATGGATGCAATGCAATTTCGAAAAGCGATGAAATTTTTAAATTAAAACTCAATTATAAATTTTAACCAAGGTACTTTCGAAGGGAAATCTCAAGGTCCCCAGTGAAGTCGCCACTGTGACGCGCGCCGGATGTCCACTCGGCCGCCCCTATGACCGCCCGCTTGAGGGCGATCGGGCACTTGAGGGTCCGTTAATAGCTTGCAATAAATCGCAAGTGCGTCTATGTTGGGCAACAAGGAGGTTTCATGGAGTCGCCACCCAATAGAACATTGGAAAAGTTTCTCTCGCCTCGGAGAGCCTAAGACTGCGCTTAGTATCCATTTTGGGCCAGCCAGAGGGGTCTTGGAAGGTAAACCTCTTGCCCTAAGGAACCTAGGATTAACGCCAAGTTTCGTAACATAAATGGTGTCTTAGAGGGTAAACCTCTCGCCTCTTTGAGCCCAAAGACCAGAGAAAGTTCGGGACTCCCCATTTATTCATACCTTGGTTAAGTTTATAATCGAGTTTTGAATTTAGTATTTCATGCCTTTTCTCATTCAATTTTAATGCAATTTAATTAAACACATATCAATCATATAATAAAAGCGATAAATAAAGTAAATGAAAGCAAAATAAATTACAATAAAACTAGGGGCGGAATACAACCCCCATTTGTAAATAAAATGCAAATCATACATAAATCGGGCTATTTATTAAAAATGAGAACATTGGTCCTCTCATGCATAATTTAAGAAAACAATTTTAAAGTGATAACTTACTTTAGATGAAAAATCTAGGACATTGATCCCATTTTTATTAAATAAAATCCAATTTAGTTTAATAGAAATATTTTTGTGATTTTCTTAATTAACGTGTATGAAAATAAATTTATTATTATAAATTACATAATAATAAATTAAACCAAAATAATAAAAAGCAAAAAAAACAATAAACAACTCCCAAGTGGATCTTCAAATCTCCATGGGCTCCCACTTGACAAAAACTCATATATGAAAAATAAGTATTGAAAATAAAAGAAAAACAAATAAAAATGAAGTTAGTATAAAAATAATTAAACATATAACTTAAAAATAAATAAATTGAGGCAATCAAAATTGCATCATATATGACAAGCCAATTAAAATGACATAATAAAAATATGCAATCTAATTAATTAACAATTTCAACATGCATAGAAAAAATAACATGATAATAATAAAATTCAACATACAAAAACAAGCATAAAATAATGATGATAGAATTTAACATGCATAAAGACATAAAATAATAACAATAATATCGAATCATGCATAAAAATATAATACATATAAAATTCAGCATCCATAAAACATATTAATAATAGCAACAATATCCAACATGTATAAAAAGCAAAGGTAATAATAAAATCAACATGCATAAGAAATAAACAATAATAAAAATAATAAAATTAAACAAGAATAAGGATAATAATAATAATACTAATGATGATAATAACTACAATAATAATAACGCAATAAATAACAAAGAATATGAACAATCAAATAATAATAATAATAATAATAATAATAATAATAATAATAATAATAATAATAATAATAATAAAAGAAGATGAACAATATGAACAACATGAACAACATGAACAATTAAATAAAAATAATATGAACAAAAATAATAGCATGAACAATTAAAGAAGAAATAAGAACAAAAAAAAATATTAGTATGAACAATTAAATAAAAAATAAGAAATATGAACAATTAAATAATAGATCTAAAAGAATTTACATGATGATTAATTAAATACAATTAAAAGAATAAGAAAAGAATAAAATGATAGAACTAAAAGAATTTACATGTTAATTAATTAAATAAAAACAAAAGAATGAAATTAAAATTAATTTAAGAAATTGAGCCAAGAATAATTACCCTCAAATTTATCTTGAAGAGATGAAGGTAGATGATCCAATTCGTTGTCTTGATTTGATGAATATGATTAGAAAAATAAAATATTGAAAGATGAATTTTACTCAAGAACAAACAATTAATTTGTTTGTCTCAAAGTAGAAAATTGTTTGATTGAAAATAAGAAAATTTTCAAGAACAAAAATAGTTATTTTTTGCCTTAAGAATTGCTGGAAATTTCTTTAGAAATTGAGAGAATTTGTTCTTGAAAGAAGAAAGAAGAAGAAAAATATTTTCTAAAAAAAATCCCCCCTAATTCTCACTAAAAAACTCTTTTTATTCCCCTTAAAATTCAGATTTTTTAATTCAAAAATTAAATTAATTTAATTCCCATAATTACAAAAAACCACTGAATTTATTGGGTTGGAAGATAGAAGACTTTTTGAATTAAATTTTGAAAAAAAAATGAGTTAAAAAGCATTTGAAATGAAGAATTTATGGCCAAAAAGGCTAAAATAGGCAAAACGGACGAACAGGGGCACGGAGGGGCGCCGTCGGTGCGACCGACGGCCTGCCCGCACGCAGGCGCGAGCGACGGGCAGCCCGTCCCTCGCGCTGAAAAATATATATATATTTTTAAATTCTTATAAAATATAATAATTTAAAAACTCACTTTTTTCCTCACAAAATAAATTTTAAAATACTTTAAAAATATTTTTGAAATACATTTTTATTTAATTTTAAAACAACAAATCGACAAGGAAATCGTCACTTCCAACTTCATTCTTTTTGCCTATAGATCGGTACATTAATTTCATCATTGGGTAATCCTGATCAAGGCTACTCGGGACCCGGTGTCTACAGTTGTCTAGCCTCAGTGAGCTTAAGACGGCGCACATATATCCATTTTAGGCAAGCCAGAGGGATCTTAGAGACCTCATCCCAATAGAGCATTGGAATGATCCGCTAACCCCGTGGAGCCTAGGATTATTCGAGTTGGGCCTTTTGGTGGGCAACAAGAGATATTTTGGAGGCCCCATCCCAATGAAACATTGAGATGGTCCTCTAACCTCGTTGAGCCTAAGACCAGAGTGGGTTCGGGACTTCCCGTTTATTCATACCTTGGTTAAGATTATAATTGAGCTTTGAATTTAAAGTTTCATCCCATTTCTCATTCATTTTAATGCAGTTAATTTAAGCGTAGGTTGTCCACTCAAGGAAAGCGGTAAATAAAACATAATCAAAGTAAAGCACATGAAAGTAAATACAACAAAACTAGGGGCGGAATACAACCCTCATTGTAAATAAAATACAAAGCATGCATAAAACGGGATATATATTAAAGATGATGACATTGGTCCTCGCATGCTTATTTATTATAAAATAATTTTGATGTGACCATTTTATTTTGGATAGAAAAATTGGGACATTGGTCCCATTTTATCAGAAAAGACTCAATTTATTAATAAAAATATTTTTAGTGATTTTCTTTTTAAACGTGCATAAAAATAAATAATTTTACATAAATACACAAATACGACAAATAAATCAAAAAAAAGGAAAATGAGGAATTTAAATGTGCAAACCAAAGTGAGATTCTTAATCGCTCGATCTCGCATCTTCGTTCATGGACAATGCTCAAATAAAAAAAGGGCAAGTGTTATAGCCAAAAGGAAAAAAAGATTAAAGTTAGTAATTAAGTCAAACATAATAAAGTAAAATAAATCAATCAAATAAAAAGAATAAAAACATACGAGTGTGAAAATGAATGGAATAATGTGTGTGCGTGGACAAAATAAATTAATTAAAGTAGCAACATAGCATGACAGAACTAAAGATGCAAAATTGATTTGATTAAATTAGCTATTTACATGTTATCGTAATTAACATAAAATATTTACATGAAAAAAAGGATCAATCAAAATAAATTAATTAATTACATGTTAAAAATAATGAGGAATCGAAGAAAAATAAGTTAATTACATGTTAGAAACAATAAACAATCAATATTCACATGAACAAGAATAAAATAACATATTAACATATTAATAAAACAAATATTAACTAAATGAATGAATGAAAATAACAAAAATATACATGAATAAATTAAATGTGAAAAAAAATGAAATAAACTAAAAACGTCAAACTCAGAATGTTTACCCTCAGAGTCTCGGATTCGATGAAGGTAAAATGATGATGATTGATTTTCCTTGTTTGCGATTTGCATGATTTAGAGTGAAATATGATGAAAATGTTGGAATTTTATACCGAAAAAATAAATTGATCAAAAATTCTTTAAGATCAAAGAAGGATAAAAAAATAAAAATGATCCCAAAAACAAACAATTATTTTATTTGTCTCAAGAAACAAAACATATGAAAAAAAATCTTATTTTTAGAAAATCAAATGAAAAAATTAGATTTTGATAACAAATAATTATTTTGTTTGTCTCAAAATTAACTTTTCATTAAAAAGAGATTCAAAAGAAAATCAATGGAAAAAAGTTTAATTGACCACAAATAAAAAGTTAAAAAAGAATTTTGAGAGCAAATAATTGTTGTATTTGTCTCAAAATTAAATCAACCAACAAAACTCTTTCTAAATATATGTTTAAAAGAAATTCTATTGAAAAAAAAAAGATGAACTGAATTTTTTTGTTCTTTTTTGGTGGGGAAAGTCTGAAAATTTTGAGAGAATTTAAGAGGAAGAAGAAGAGAAAACCTAAAAAACCCTAAGAAAAATCCTTATATGAAAAAAATAGGAAAATAAAAATAATTAAAGGGATAAGACCTAACTAAATCAGATATTAACTATTTTAAATTCTAAAAATTGAAAAAAACCTGAAAATCCCTTTAAAAGTGATAAAAAAATCGAATTTTGTGGAAAAAAAATCGGAAAAAATCAGTTTTTGGGCGAAATTGACCATTTGCGGCAGAACAGGGGCGACCGACGCCCGTCGGCCACGTGCTCCAAGCGCTGCACGTCGCTCCGCGCGGGCGACACCCTGCGCGTCGCTTGCGCGCTCCGGGCGCTGCACGTCGCTCCATGCGGGCGACACCCTGCACGTCGCTCGCGCGCTGCCGCGCGACCGACATTCGAGGATTTTTTTTAAAATTTTTAAATTTAACTAGAAATACTATAATTTCTAAATCCCATTTTTCAAATCTAATTTTCAAAATATTTTTTATTATTTTCACTCAAAAATGCAAATTTGACTAGGAAATCATTATTTTTAACCTTTTTGCATGTGAGTAGGCATTTTATCGTCATTGGGTAACTCTGATCTGGGCCGCCTCAGGACCTGGTGTCTACACCAACTATATTATTAACTAAGACAGTTTCAGAATAAAGTTTCAAATTTTACTAGTGGAGTCGCCACTGTGACGCACGCCGAACTCGATTGCTTCCTAGGGCGCTCGCTTTTAGGGCCCGAGAGGGTTCGCGTCTTTTGATCTTGGGTAACATGAGATATTTTGGAATCACTACCCAATAGAACATTAGGGAATTTCATCTAATCCCATGAACTCTTTTGGCACCTTTGAACTATTTTGGAGTCGCCACCCAATTTACAAGAAATTGGGAAAGTTCGTCTAACCTCGGGCTCTAAACCAGAGAAGGATTCGGAACTTTACTCTTATTAATGCCTTGGTTAATTATAGATGGGTTTTTAATCTTAAAATTCTATCTCTCTCCTCACGCAGTCATGCATTAAAATAAAGCGCAAATCAAGCATCGAAAGAAAGCAGTAAACAAAGCGATAAAATAATAAAGCAAAGCAAAAAAAAAAAGATAAAAATTGGGACAAAATACAATCCCCCAAAATAAAAAGGTATTAAAATTTGGGACAAAAATACAATCCTCCAAATAAAATCAAACAAAACATAAATAAATAACAAAATCAAATGAATAAATAAATAATCATAAATCGGGATATTTATTTAGGATAGGAACATTAGTTCATTCATGTTCACTTTTGAAAATCGAAGAGTTATTTTTTATGCATTATTAGGAAAATTGGGATGAGTGATGATCACATTTTAAGAAAATTAACTATTCTTTTTAAAAGTGAGTTTTTATTGGTTGAAATTAGGACATTAGTCCCATTTTATTAGAAAAAAATCCCAATTTATTAATATAATTTTTTTGTAATTTTTAGTTAATGTCATAAAATAAACTAAATCTATTACATAATACATAATAAAAATAAATAAAAGCGAAATAAGAAAAAAATAATAAAAATGCTAAAGGCGACAAATCCACCCAAAACGGTGTCTTCAAATCTCCATGAGCTCCCATTTGGTATTGAAAATGCTCAAACATAAAAAAAAAAAGTATTGAAATAGAAACACAAATAAAAGTAATGTTAGTAACTAGTACATAAAATAATAAAAATGAATTAAAACAAATAAAATAAAATGTATTCTGAGTGATAAAGCAATTAAATGACATAATAAAATAAATAAACATATTAATAATTCAACATACCTAAAAACATAAGTAGTAGTAGTAATAATAATAATAATAATAATAATAATAATAATAATAATAATAATAATAATAATAAAGAAGATGAACAATCAAGTAAGCAAGAAGGAAAAGAAATAAAATAAATAAAATATGTTAAAGCATGTTAAATCTATGAACAAAATCACACGAAACAAAAAAAAACAATAATAGATCTAAAAATCTACATGGTTGATAATTAATTATAAGCAAAAAAAAAAAAAAATAATAATAATAATAAATAATACAAAATTAAACACATAATGCTTACCATTAGAATTGGATTTGATGAATGAAGGCAAATGATCAATTTTCTTATCTTAATTTGCAAAAATAAGAATAAAAAAATGGAAAATAGAAGAAAATTTATATTTCAAGAACAAAAAATTATTTTTTTTGTCTCAAGAAAAAATCGTTAAAAAATAAGAAAATTCTCAAGAACAAAAAATTGTTCTTTTTGTCTCAAGAATTATCTGAAAAATAAATCACTTAGAATTTTGGGAGAATGCTCTTGAAGAAGAAAAAAAGAAGAAAATATTTTGCCTTAGAAAAATTCCCCCTTTTGTCCCTCAAAAAATCAGAAATTTTCTTTCTAAAAATCACTAAAAATCCCCCTTTTCTTTCTTAAAAAAAAAACTATTTATATCTCTCTTATTTAAAAAAAAAATAAATCCATTAATTTCCCATTAAAACCCCCAAAAAAATTGATAAAAACCCATAAAAACAATTAATTTGGCCAAAAAACAGCCCTAGGGGAACCAAACAGGCAGGGACGAGCTGGCAGGCCACCCCTCGCGCACTGAGGGACGGGCAGGCACTCCTTTAGCACGCAAGCGTGCACACTCCATGCATGCGAGGCGCAGGCACCGCAGGAGGGACAGGCAGCCCGCCCCTCAGCGCGCGAGGGGTGGGCAGCCTGCCCCTCAGTGCGCGCCGAGCGCACTGCGTGCAAGGGCGCTTGCCCTTGCGCCCCGGCGGCCGAACTAGTTGAATTTTTTTTTTTATAAAAACACTCTTAACTATAACACTATAATTTTCAACCTCTTTTTTTGTTTTTAAAATTCCTAAAATATACTTTTTTTAATTATTTAAAAAAAGTAATTTTTACAAGAAAACTATCACTTTCAACTTTTTTTTTTTGCGTATAAACAGGCATTTAATTTAATCATTGGGTAACTCTGATCGGAGCTGTCTCGGGACCCGGTGTTTACACCCTCACATATTTAGACACCATTATTACATATACATATATGTATTACATATATATAATCACTTACATTAATGCAATATACAATGTATATCCATACACTTAAACACGATTCGTGCATGTCCACCTAAACATAACTATAAACCCTTTTCTAATTTCCTTTTATGTTTCATCAATATTTCATATAAGTGCTTATATGAACTCTCTTATAATATCATTGTGTTTCTTTTCAATATTTCAAATAGAAGTACTTTAGTCCCATTTGAATACTGTTAATGTTTAAGAATTATAGAGTCATTAACTCAAAACTCGTACTAATAACCCGTCTTATACCAATATATATATATATATATTCAACTATGTTAGTGGTAATCTACTAATCATGTATGATCATATTAGGTCGATACATATATAACATTAACATGGTTTTTCATTCTAGAATTATTCTATAAGTTTACATTTTATATTACACCCTTTAATATTATCACAATATCAATAATAGCATACACATGTTTAACATGTAAATAAGTAGGTTCCAACAAAATTGTAATGTTCACAAATGATTAATATAAAACACCAAATCATTTTAGCATTATTTAGTAAATTTCCAACTAGTTATATCTTTAAATTCTTCCTCTAGCTCAAGCTTCATCTTCCTCCTTTGCTTTGATTGCTTTTTCTCAACCATAAAACATCATAAACTTCACGTGAATTACATCCTCAAAACATCCTTTAACATCTTAATATAAAGAAAAGAAAAAGAGAAGAAAAATTAACTAAAATTCACCTTATTTGCTCACACTTTAGCTTGATCTACCTAAAGTCCCCATTAAGCCATCTTAATGAATAAATTGAGAGAAGAAAGAGAGAAGAGATGGTAAGTTTTTTATCCAAAGAAATGGCCAGCTGCCCTCCCTCTTTCCTTTAATATATACTTAACATATGTGGCTATAAAAATAACACAAATCAAACTCCCATTAGTTGCTTAAATAGTTTTTTGAAATATCCTCTTTGATCCTTATCTTCTTCTTTAATTAGACATTAGCATAAATTGAAGTTTTATTTCATGCATTGGCCCATCATACTATTTCTTTTATATATATTTATCATACTTTAAGAATTAGCAAACGGCCGCTCTTACAGAACCTTTTGAATTAATGACGCTTGCATCCTTTTTAACACTTCCATCACTTAATCATACATATTCAATTTCCATTTCACCCTAACCATGCCTTAATACTGTTAGGGTGTGCTTTGGGTCCTTACAAGAAGTGCTCATGATGAAGTCCTAATTATGAAGAAAGAAACGCTTAATCATGAACATTCAATTTCCATTTCACCCTAACCATGCCTTAATACTGTTAGGGTACTTTGGGTCCTTACAAGAAGTGCTCATGATGAAGTCCTAAATATGAAGAAAGAAACTATATTATAGTATGATCATATATATGCATGCATTAGTTAGGTATTTAATTAATCCATTCAACTCCCACTATTTTATTGCAAACTAATAGTCTTCACTACGTGATCTGAGAAAATCTGTTGGTTTTCCTAGTGGGCTAATATCCAATCCCTGATATGAAATTTGACATTGACTTTGGTCAACGAATCAAATCCCATACCCTTAAAAGGTAGGTATCTCTATACCAATTGTGTCTCTACATAATTATTATATTATTAGATTATCAACTCTTAATAAATGCATATCATATATTCACTCCACAATCTTGCTTCTAGGTTTATTAGCCTTGACTTTGGTCAACAAGCTAATAGGCTAGCTAAGATGGCCCATTAATTGGATTTGAACATATTCGATATAATGTGGGCATGACTTGGGCCAACAAACCACACTGTAACACCCCAATGCCCCTTGGGAGGATACCGAGGCGCTATAAACACGTATAAAAGCTAAAGAAAAACAAAGGGGACAAATGCCAACAAACTTAAATACATATAGCATAAAGGAAAACTTAACTTTAATTACAATTCATAAATAATCCATAATAATTACAAAACCGATCTTATAACATTTACATATAAATATATTAAAATATTCATATACAAAACCCTTACATTCACTTAAATAGAGTATCTCTTACAAATACATATGCATATACAAAATATAATAACAAAATATAATAACAAAAACACAAAGAGATACAACTCAACTCCTAGTGGCCATGACCTACAGATGCCCAACACCGATATGAACCTGCTACCAACACGGGAAAAACACCCGTGCTAAGCGTTAACGCTTAGTGGGGAGGAGAAAAAGCAAAAGACTTCCAACGAAGTCACAAACAATACATATATAATATTATAACAACATGCTTATCATATAAAAACATATAACCACAGAGTACATAAATAACATGTGCATCTTACTAACTTTTATCACGAGGAACGTGTTATTATATATTAAAGCATCTTACAGGCACACATATACATATAAGCATATTGGAAATATTAATCACATTTAGAATCATACAATAGCCTGAATTCCCATCTGTGGTGGAAATGGGGTACTATTGATACTGATTGAACACAGTATCGAACATATAGAGACGTGAGTCCGAAGGTAACACAAGAAGAGACTGAAGCCTCAAAACATTCAAACCCAAATGAGGGCGACTTTAGACCCAAACGGGGTCAACTTATAGCAGCTGCAACTTTAACCGTATATAAGCATGCTTATTTATCCACTACTATGACCATTTAGGCTAAACTTGAAACTCTATTCTTCATTTCACTGACTTTTCATTTGATCAAGTACCAGAACAATTTAATGCACATAAATCAAATAAGATATACATAAGATAAAGTGACAAATCAAATATCAACTCCTATACCCATCATCGTGAGAAACCATGCAAAAAGGGAGCACAACATAGTATTCATAAAATAGGGAAGTGGTCACGCTCGTGACAGAAGGTTAACTGGCCTCTGTCGCGCCTGCGACAACCAGCCGCGCTCGCGATAGAAGGGCAGAAAGCCTCGGTCGTGCTCATGCACTCAAATGTACTAGCGATCGAGCACAGCCCGACAGAAGGTCGGCCTCCGAGCTCTCTTTCACGCTTGCAACACAGGTCATGCTCACATTAGAGCATGCTCAATAGGAGAAGGCTCTGTAGAAGATTGGATCCTGAGCTCTTACTAATAGTTCAGAGCCCAAGCTCTCTGTCGCGCTTGTAACGGCCTGATTTGTACCCTAGTAGCTAATTGGATTAATTATGATAATTGGGATGTCATTGCATTGAGTATGTTAATTAAGGACCTAGTGTAAGATAATTGAGGATCCAATTGAGTATATAAAATAAGTTTAAGTGACCATTAAGTAAATTTGCATGATTAAGTTTGAGTTATTAGCTCTAAATAGGGATTAGTTAAGTTAATTAAAGTCAAATTATTGTGTGTGAGAGTGGATTTCCAAGTGGCACTCATTAGTGCAGCCACCTCATCCATTCACATGCAACATATATATGGTTTAATGAGAGTGTGACGCGCGCCGAAACCCAGCAAGGGCCCTTGAAGGTGAATCCGCTTTAGGATTCGAGGGATTGGTTCGCGTCTTTGATCATGGGAGCCATAAGACATCATAGATGTATCCCTCCCAATAGAACATTGGGGAGAACCACCTAGTCTAATGACGCCTAACTTTTGGTTCGGGATGAAAATGAGGACATTGGTCCAGTTTTATTAACAAATCTTCATTTTAGTAGAAAACATTTTTATGGTGGTTTTTTAAGCACGGTCAAAAATCTTTTGTTATTACAAACCACAAACGAATAAAAAGAATAAAATAACAATTACATATTTCCAGATAATAAATAATAAATTCATCCTAATTTACCTGTTCCGACCATACTTCTTAGAAGAACCACATGCCTCCCGCATTGCAGTCAGAATAGAAAAATGATATTGGTTAATCGTGAATAAGTAAACAATTGAATAAATAAATAATTGAATGAAATAAATTGAGAATTAATGAATATAAAAGCACAAATGACAATTAAAATGATTAATGCCCATAAAAATAATAATGCTAATAATAATATCATAAAATAAATATACATAATATTCATAAAATAATAATAACAATAGTGACAATAATGAAGAAACATAAAATAATCATAATAATAATAATAATAGTAATAATATGAAATAAATAAATGTAACATAAAAAAATAATAATAGTAATAACAATAATATAATGATAATAAAAATAGTGATAATAATGGTGTAAAATAAACATGAAATAATAATGAATGAATAAAAATCATAGTGATGATAATAACGGTAATGACAATAACAATAAATAATAAATAATAATAAAATGATAATAACATGATAACAACAATATTAACAAAAAATTAAAGACACAATCGTAATGATAAATATAATAATCTTAATAATACCACAATAATAATAATAATAATAATAATAATAATAATAATCTACTAATAGCAATAATAATTATGATATAAATAAATATAAAATAATAATATTAATAGTAATAATAAATACTAACAATAATATAACACGATTATAGTTATAATAATAATAATAATAATAATAACCCAACCATAATGATAATAATAAATAATCACAAAATACAATTACCAACAATACGTAAATACAATAATAATAATAAATAAACATAAAATAAATAATATCAATAACAGAAATATCAATATAGCATAACAACATTAATAATAAACAAAATAATAATAATAATAATAATAATAATAATAATAATAATAATAATAATAATAATAATAATAATAACAATTAATTAATAATAAACATAAAATGCATAAATATATAATGATGATAATAATAATAACAACAAAAAAATAAATAATAATAATAATAATAATTTTACAGTAAATATAATAATAATAATAATAATAATAATAATAATAATAATAATAATAATAATAATAATAATAATAAATATAATAGTACTAATAACAGAATAATAATTAATAATAATAAAACAGAATATTAAATAATTAAAAATAATAATAATAATAATAATAATAATAATAATTAATAAAACAGAATATTAAATAATTAAAAATAATAATAATAATTAATGAAATAAAGGAGGAGAGAGGGGGTTACCGCCGGAGCCTCGCCGGAGCCGCTGTGGCTGACAACACTCATGCCGGAAGGTAGATCGGCGCCCGAGGAGCTCACCGGAGCTGGTCATGCGTCGATCGGAGGTCCGCCGTCGCCGGAAAACACGCCGCAACGTGTCGGTTCTTCTCCGTCACGTGCCACGCTGCCGGCAACCGACGGAGGGACGACGGCCGTCGTTGGAAGCGTTCGGACGTGCTGGTTCTTTCGGTGGGGTGCGTGCCGCCGTGTGAGGCGGTGGTTTGCCGGCGGAGCTCCCGCCACCTCCTCTCCTTTTTCTTCTTTTTTTCTTCCTTTTTCCGGCGTCTGGTGCTTTCCGTTGGTCCCGTTGGCTGCTGGTCCTCCTCCTCTTATTTCTCTTTTCCTTTGATTTTGGTTTTTCTTGGCCTTTGATCTCTCTTACTCTCTCTTTTATTTTCTTTTTCTTGCTCTCTTTTCCTTTCTATTTCTTTCTTTCTTCTTGGTCTTTGCTCCGCCGACCTGTTCTTGCTCTCTCCTCTTTTCTTTCTTTTCCTTTCTCTTTCTTTTCTTTCCCCAGCCGAGCCCTCCTCATTCCTCTTCATTCTTTTCTTTTTATACCCTAAAATTAGGGTTGGTTTTTGGGTCATTTAATAATTTCGTCCATTTTTAATTTTTCAATTTTAACTAATTTACTTAAACTAAAATACTAACTAATCAAACCTCTATTAATTGAATACCCTATATTTTTATACCTATTTAATCTAATTAATCTTTTTACATTATCAATCTAATTTATTTAATTAAACCCTATATCTATTTTCTTTTTTTTTTTCAATTTTAACTATCCTAAAATATTAACTAATTAATTAACCTAAATTTAATAATAATTAAATTAGCCATTTTCCATTTTTTAATTTTTAATTTTGTTTATTTATTATTTTTTTTGGAGGAAATTATCAAGTACCCAAAATTGCCATCAAAATCTGACTCAGACCCCGGTGTCTACAGTTGCCCCCAATTTTGGAGAAGCTAGTGCATAGACACCTAGGTGAGCCAAAATTCAAAGAAGGAAGAGAGAGAATTACATACCTGGGGATGTCGGACCTTACCTTGTTGGCACTGGTACATGTGCCCTTACCGGTCTCGTCTCGACCTGTTTTTGCTGACCTCGTCTCGGCTCGCGCAGCTTTGATGAGATGTAGTACTCTCTGACTGCAAATCTCTTTTGCGAGATGCAGTATTCTCTTACTGCAGTCTCGTCGCGATGTGCTCTATCGCTAATCCCCTTGCTAACCTCGTCTCGGTCCGCATGGTGGCTATGAAGTGCAGTACTCTCTGACTATGACCTCGATCTGTGGTCTGTTCTACCATGAGTGTTCCGCTAGCCTGATCTCGGCCTGCACGGAGTTTGTGAGATGTAGTACTCTCTGACTACAGCCTCTATTTGCAATCTGTTCTATCGCTGGCGCCCCGCTAACCTCGTCTCGATCTGCACGGTGGCTAGTCTGTACCGCTAGCCTTGTCTCGGCTTGCACGGTGTGAGGTGTAGTTTCTCTAACTCCAACCTCTATTTCCGATCTATTCTATCACTGGCGCCCCGCTAACCTCGTCTCGGTCTGCACGGTGGCTGGTTTGTCCCGCTAGCCTCATCTCGGCCTGTGTGGTGTGAGGTGAAGTGTCTCTAACTCCATCCTCTGTCGTGATCTGTTCTATCACTGGCGCCCCGCTAACCTCGTCTCGGTCTGCACGGTGGCTGGTCTGTACCGCTAGCCTCATCTCAGCCTGCACGGTGTGAGGTGTAGTTTCTCTGACTACAACCTCGATGTGAAGAGTAGTGTTCTCTAACTGCAACTCCGATTGTAAAGTTCCCCTGCTAATCCCCATCCGATCTGCAAGGTGCGTAGCACTCTCTGACTACCTCGTGAACTGTGAGATGTAGCACTCTCTAACTACAATCTCGGTGTGAAGAGCAGTGTTCTCTAACTGCAACTTCAATTGTGAAGTTCCCCTGCTAACTCTCATCCGATCTGCAAGGTGCGTAGCACTCTCTGACTACCTCGTGAACTATGAGATGTAGCACTCTCTAACTACAATCTCTGTGTGAAGAGCAGTGTTCTCTAACTGCAACTTCAATTGTGAAGTTCCCCTGCTAACTCCCATCCGATCTGCAAGGTGCGTAGTACTCTCTGACTACCGTGTGAACTGTGAGATGTAGCACTCTCTGACTACAATCTCGGAGTGAAGAGCAGTGTTCTCTAACTGCAACTTCGATTGTGAAGTTCCCCTACTAACCCCCATCCGATCTGCAAGGTGCATAGTACTCTCTGACTACCGCGTGAACTGTGAGATGTAGCACTCTCTGACTACAATCTCGGTTTGAAGAGCAGTGTTCTTTAACTGCAACTCCGATTGTGAAGTTCCCCTGCTAACCCCCATCCGATCTGCAAGGTGCGTAGCACTCTCTGACTACCGCGTGAACTGTGGGATGTAGCACTCTCTGACTACAATATCGGTGTGAAGAGCAGTGTTCTCTAACTGCAACTTCGATTGTGAAGTTCCCCTGCTAACCCCCATCCGATCTGCAAAGTGCGTAGCACTCTCTGACTACCGCGTGAACTGTGAGATGTAGCACTCTCTGACTATAATCTCGGTGTGAAGAGCAGTGTTCTCTAACTGCAACTTGGATTGTGAAGTTCCCCTGCTAACTGCCATCCAATCTGTAAGGTGCGTAGTACTCTTTGACTACTGCGTGAACTGTGAGATGTAGCACTCTCTGACTACAATCTTAGTGTGAAGAGCAGTGTTCTCTAACTGCAACTTCGATTGTGAAGTTCCCCTGCTAACCCCCATCCGATCTGCAAGGTGCATAGCACTCTCTGACTACTGCATGAACTGTGAGATGTAGCACTCTCTGACTATAATCTCGGTTTTGTTGGAAATTCCTTGCTAACCCCCATCCGATATGCAAGGGTGTAGTGCTCTCTGACTACACCATGGGTTTTGAGGTGCGGTACTATCCGACCACAGTCTCTGCTTGTTGGCATTTCCTTGCTAACCCCCATCCGGTTAGTACAATATCTGATCTGTTAACCCCCATCCGGTCAGTACGATGTCTGATATGCTAACCCCCATTCGGCTAGTATAATGCTTGATTTACTAACCGCCATTTTTTTCCTTACAATAAAGGGTAAAGCAAATATGCAGGGTATATACAAAAGAGGTGCGTACCTGTGGCAGCACATGCCTGTCGGGGTTATTATCGGTTGATGCTCGCTGGAAGACTTTGATACTCACTGAGAGACTTTGATTTTGAGCCTTTAGAGAGGAGAGATCGGTTGAAAGTTATGTTGCTTGCACGGTTGCCCCCCGGCACGGCGTGTATGAATAGTCTCGCTTTTCGGGGTAGTGCCTAATAATGTTGGGCTGAACCCATTATCTGGATTTAAGTATGGTGTCTATTCGAACCTTTCTCCCGAGTCACGTACATGGCAATATATACAAAATATTGTGTGTGTGTATGGGAGCATGTGCGCGAAATGTATACATACATTCGAATTCGGATTTTGTACACTTTGTGTGATGTGTGTGAGCGTACATCTTATGATAGAAAAACTTACCTGCTTGCCCTCGGTATGGCATGTATGAATAGGCTTGCTTCCTGCTCAAAAGACTTTCAGATTTTGCCTCCTCAGAGGACTTTGAGATCTTTGCTTCCTTAGAGGACTTAGAAAATTTTTTGCCCACTCGGATGACTTTGAGATTTTGCCTACTTAGAGGACTTTCAGATTTTGCCTCGCCAGAGGACTTAAAGGATGTGCCTCCTCAGAGGGCTTGAGAAACACCAACATGTGAAGTCACGAGGTTGAGATTGACGTACATCATCTAGTGGACACAGGACACTTCGTATGCATGGAATGCATGTGAGAAGCCATGTATGCATGGAATGCATGCGAAAAGCCATGTATGTTTGAGATGGCACACAAAGTTATGCATATATGAAATCTAAAAGCTATGCATGTATGAAATGACATGCGATGTTATGCATGAGCGAAATTTAAGTATGTAGTGTGTGTACTATGTATGGATTACAAATATGATATGCATGCAGAGAATTGCGTACATGACATATAAGCCATAGTCACGTACATGATAAAAGATTATAGAATGTGTGCAAAGAATCATATCCCGTAAAATGTCTGTAAATGATAATGAGTGAAAAATGCATGCGAAAGATCAAACATATGTAAGAGGATTATGAACGCGAAATATATACAAATGATCATACCTGTGAGGGTAAAGAGCCATTCACTGGCATAGGCATGAAGAATCACATGCAAAGATAGTGGGAGTCATTATATACATGAAGGCTATGCGAAGCATTGGATGTGTGTGATGTGTGCATGGATAACTATGCACATGAAACAAACGCAGAACAAAAATCATGTTTACATGTACAAAATGCATGCAAATGATGTGCACGTGAGATGCATGCAAAAGATATGCCCACGAAATGCATAAAAATAAGTGATTATAAAAATGAACCTTAGAGAAGCACGTATGCCAAAGTATCTATGAAATATGCTTGCTAAAAATTTTATGGTAAAAGACATGCACCAAGAATTATACATATAAAACTTGTTTATAAGGATGTCTGCTACAGTTACGTGTAAAAACATTGGTAGAAAGCATATGTACAAACGATATTGCTGGGGTATATGCAAAGTGTCATCTTCATGAGTAGTGATAAGAAATATCCCAAGATTGTAAAATGAGTGCAACTTATTAGGCACCTCAAATTCGAGTTTCTATCTACCTTTGAGCATATTGAATGAACCACATTCTCAACCGATTCAATCTCAGCAAAAGAATTCGGGAGCCATTCCCAACGAAGTGTAAGGAGGTAAACACGTAAGTATCGATGTTTACTAAATCAGCATGTAAATACGAGGCATACCATGTGATCTCTATGTGTATGTGCAAAAGGCCAAAACAGAGTTTTTTTTTATCATTTGAAAGCAAATTCTAGATGAAACTTTGGGGACGAGACTCAACTCGAATGCACTAATGCACTCATGGCTTCTCGCTTGAAGCTCAAGAAACACCATATGCCTCTTCCTACGTACCAAACCTTACTAGAAGGTCATCTCCTCTAGTTAGATAAGGTCGAACCCAGAATCAATAGGTCTTATTTTGGTTGTATCATTAGGCTTAGGTAATTGGCTACCAAAGGAGGATCAGGTCGCTAGAGAAAAATGGCCGCAATGTTCATTCGATGGATGAAAGGACCATTCTCAACCCCAATTGTATACTGTCCAAATACTCTTGAATTTGGATTTGGTAATACATGAACTCATCAAGCTCAGCATAACAATTTAGTTAAAAAGATAACCACCGAACTCGTCAAAGGGTATCACCTAAGCTCTTCTTCTTTTTTCTTTTCTTTTTTTTTTATCGTTCTTTTTTTTTTAGCTTATATCTCTAATTATACAAAGACAATGATCAAACCCCTTTTCTCGAAGTGCAAGCTTATCTTTATCAGGGCAATTTTTAGCAACCCAAAATAATTGAGACTCTCTTCTCGAATTGTAAACCCACTTTCACCGGGCGATCTTTTAACATTCCAACAAAATTACTGATGACTGGTACCCTTCCCGAAAGTGAAAACTGATCGTTATCAGGGCAATTTTTAGTAGTTTTGTTTAAAAAAATGTAAATGATCGAAACCCCTTTTCTAAAGTATAGACCCATCCTCATCAGGGTGATTTTTGATATCCCAAAAGAACGTCATAATGTACATCCATCCTTACTAGATCAGCCATCCTTCTAAGGGGAAGCCAAAATTATTTTAGGCAAAGGGAGAGGTTTTAACGTGTGTAACAATAAAATCGGTATGCATTTAGCATACCAAAATAAAGGCTCAACCGGCTTGCAAGCGATTGTGAAGCGAGGGTAGGAAATAGTAATTTAGAGAGCTATACAAAGAAATGGTACCTAAATCATTTTCTAGATTCAGCCTTATCCAGAAGTCACTTCGACGGGTAATTGGAAAGGTTCTAGTACTCTTAGTGAGTTTTCATCTGATCCCCTAATTGCAACTAGTTTTTTTTTTCAGTTTGTTTTTAAAATAGGCCAAAAGTGCTCAGAATTTAGACATTACATGGTATGGCCAAGTATTTTCATGTGATCTAGCTCTCAGCAATCTAACATATCTACCCCTTACTTAATTCAAAGTGGAATGAAATGCAGATTTCTAAAGTTAAGATCAAATCCATTCATAGTTGAGAACTAGTTGGGCAGAGTCAAACTTTGAATTAGAGGTATCTTAATAAGGTGCAAACATATCAACGTTTTAGGGTATAGCTTAGCACAAAATTTTGACTCCATCAAAATGTATATGCACAAAAAATCGTTTAGGCAAACAAAGAAAACTCTCTCTCTCTCTTTTTTTTTTTAAATATGTACAAACTATATGTTAAAGACCATGTACATGGAAAGATGTATGCAATAGTGTCATGCATATTAGCAATGTGTGTGAGGAATTATATGTGCAAAACATGTGTAAAAACATATTGTATAAAAATATGTACACAAAATATGTGCAAAGATGTGTGTGTGTGTAAAACACCTGCAAAAAAATATGAGTGTGTAAACACTGCATGATAAATGACGTGCATGCATAAATTTGCAGTGTACATGTAAGCAGTATACAATGAAGATAAAAGTTCAAGATATGACACAACATGAGAATGAATGTTAATAATACAGGGTGTATGTGCATATGGTGTGATTTAGACATGATAGAGATATGTATGTAAGATGAAGATGTGATGTAGGATGAAGATGATCTAGCACGAAAATGTGCGCCAATGAGTCGTGAGGGATGGCAAGACACATACATAGAAGTGCAAAATATATACAAACAATACATCTGACATGAGATAAAAATGGTTGCAAGAGATGAATGATGTTTACAAAGTATGTATATTTACAAGGTATGCATATACAGAATGTGACATGGTATATATAGTGATTAACATGCATGATGCAGCATTCATATGTGCATGGCATAACACATGCGTGATAATGCATGTTTATGATATGGCACACGATGTAAAAGGTGCAAGGTGTCTGTCGTGCATGATATGTACAATGTCCGACCTAATGATATATGCTAATATGTGTACTCTATAATATGCAGCGGTATGTGTATGCCCTAGCACACCATGTTTATTTACATATGCTATGTGAATATGTTGATATGTACATCCTATGACACATTATGAATGCATTATTTTGATTTGATATTTTTTTTTTATTTTTTTTATACATGTCATGGTAGTAGTATGTCTGTGCGTGCTATGATGCACGTCGACACGTACCTTCGAGGACGTATGCCATATGTACTGGCTATGGTGCATGATGGATGTTATGGATGTCATAATATTAGTGTGAGTCGTGACAAGCACTGTTATGTATGTATATGCAAGACAAATACATGTTATGTTCATATTCACAAATTATGATACAAGCAATTTTATATACAGAGTGCACAGGTTCTATTATTGTATGGAAAGAATTATACATGAGATAAAATGCATGTGTTTTATTTACATTCATTGTTCATGAAAAGAATGCACAATCACAAATACACATACAAAAAAATTCTCCCAACCGTATTTCTATCACACAGGAGGTCGTGCTATCTCTTTTCCTGGGTGGGCTTGGCCCATGGGTTAATGGGGAACCTAATGGGCACGTACAGCATGCTGCGAAGCACAAACTCTCATTATTAAAAGCGCATGTAAATGAATTTTCGGCTATCGTGTATTTAAATAATCCGAATAAATCAAAACACACCCCTCGGGTATGAAAATCTTTAAGGAGTGAACATCTAAATTTATTCGGATTTGTCCAATACACAATAACCCACTACACAAGCAACGTATTATGGCGCATGGCCCCTAGTGGAAGTATCTATGTCCATTACATAGGCCTTAGTCATGGGTGGTGTTACTTTAGGTCTACCCAAGCATGGTCCCTACCGACGGGTCTAGCTCATCACGAGCTTGACGACGGATTGGGTCACCATTTGATATACCATGACGGTACGAGACTTGGGCTGGTGATTATCCTTAACACTTCCCTACATTGAGTGAACATAGGGTCGTGCTTCGGGAATGCACCGGGGTCGATAAAGGGACCAAGCTAGCATAGATTTAAGGCTCTAATGCGATGCAATGCATTTTTGAAAGATGGTGAAATTTTTAAACTAAAATCTAATTGTAAATTTTAATCAAGGTACTTTCGAATCGAAGTCTCAAGTATTGTCCCCAGTGGAGTCGCCACTGTGACGCGCGCCGAACCCCGTGTGGGCGCCCATCGACTAGCCCGCTTGAGGGCGATCGGGCAAGTGAGGGTCCATTGACAACTTGTAAGGTATTTACAAGTGCATCTATTTTGGGCAACAAGGAGGTTTCATGGAGTCGCCACCCAATAGAACATTGAAAAAGTCCGTCTTGCCTCAGTGAGCCTAAGACGGCGCATATTTCCATTTTGGGCAAGCCAAAGGGGTCTTGGAGGCAATCACCCCAATAGAACATTGGGAACGACCCTCTAACCCTATGGAGCCTAGGATTTATTAAGTTGTTTGACGCAAGAGGTGTCATGGAGGTCTCGTTCCAATGAGTAATCGGATAGACCTCTCGCCTCGTTGAGCCCAAAGACCAGAGATAGGTTCGGGATTTCTCATTTATTCAAACCTTGATTAGTTTTACAATTAAGTTTTGAATTTATTATTTCACCCTCTTTCCACACGATGCAATTAATTAACAGGCGCAATAATTCACGTAAAAGCGAAAAATAAAGCAACATTAGAATAAAGCATATGGAAATAAATTACAATAAAATTGGGGGCGGAATACAACCCCCATAAATAAAGTACAGAACATGCATAAAACGGGATATTCATTAAGACGGGAACATTGGTTCCCAAATACTCATTTTACAAAAAGTATAAAATTCTCAAATCAAGTTACCTTTTGGTTCGGGATGAAAATGAGGGCATTGGTCCAGTTTTATTAACAAATCTTCATTTTAGTAGAAAACATTTTTATGGTGGTCTTTTAAGCGCGGTAAAAAATCTTTTATTATTACAGACCATAAACGAATAAAAAGAATAAAATAACAATTACTTATTTCTAGATAATAAATAATAAATTCATCCTAATTTACCTGTTCCGACCATACTTCTCAGAAGAACCACATGCCTCCCGCATTGTAGTCAAAATAGAAAAATGATATTGGTTAATCGTGAATAAGTAAACAATTGAATAAATAAATAAATAAATAATTCAATGAAATAAATTGAGAATTAATGAATATAAAAGCACAAAAGACAATTAAAATGATTAATGCCCATAAAAATAATAATGCTAATAATAATATCATAAAATAAATATACATAACATAAATAAAATAATAATAACAATAGTGACAATAATGAAGAAACATAAAATAATCATAATAATAATAGTAATAATATGAAATAAATAAATGTAACATAAAAAATAATAATAGTAATAACAATAATATAATGATAATAAAAATAGTGATAATAATGGTGTAAAATAAACATGAAATAATAATGAATGAATAAAAATCATAGTGATGATAATAACGGTAATGACAATAACAATAAATAATAAATAATAATAATAAAATGATAATAACATGATAACAACAATATTAACAAAAAATTAAAGACTCAATCGTAATGATAAATATAATAATCTTAATAATACCACAATAATGATAATAATAATAATAATAATCTACTAATAGCAATAATAATTATGATATAAATAAATATAAAATAATAATATTAATAGTAATAATAAATACTAACAATAATATAACACGATTATAGTTATAATAATAATAATAATAACCCAACCATAATGATAATAATAAATAATCACAAAATACAATTACCAACAATACGTAAATACAATAATAATAATAAATAAACATAAAATAAATAATATCAATAACAGAAATATCAATATAGCATAACAACATTAATAATAAACAAAATAATAATAATAATAATAATAATAATAATAGAATAATAAATAATAATAATAATAATAATAATAATAATAATAATAATAATAATAATAATAATAATAATAATAATAATAATAATAATAATAATAACAATTAATTAATAATAAACATAAAATGCATAAATATATAATGATGATGATAATAATAACAAAAAAAAATAAATAATAATAATAATAATTTAACAATAAATATAAAATGGATAATAATAATAATAATAAATATAATAGTACTAATAACAGAAAAATAAATAATAAATAATAATAAAACAGAATATTAAATAATAAAAAAAAATAATAATAATAATTAATAAAATAGAATATTAAATAATTAAAAAAAATAATAATAATAATTAATGAAATAAAGGAGGAGAGAGGGGGTTACCGCCGGAGCCTCGCCGGAGCCGCTGTGGCTGACACCACTCATGCCGGAAGGTAGATCGGCGCCCGAGGAGCTCACCGGAGCTGGTCACGCGCCGATCGGAGGTCCGCCGTCGTCGGAAAACGCGTCGCAATGTCTCGGTTCTTCTCCCTCGCTCGCCACGCTGCCGGCAACCGACGGAGGGATGGCGGCCGTCGTTGGAAGCGTCCGGACGTGCTGGTTCTTCCGGTGGGGCGCATGCCGCCGTGTACGGCGGTGGTTGGCCGGCGGAGCTCCCGCCACCTCCTCTCCTTTTTCTTCTTTTTTTCTTCCTTTTTCCGGCGTCTGGTGCTTTCCGTTGGTCCCGTTGGCTGCTGGTCCTCCTCCTCTTATTTCTTCTCTTTTCCTTTGATTTTGGTTTTTCTTGGCCTTTGATCTCTCTTACTCTCTCTTTTATTTTCTTTTTCTTGCTCTCTTTTCCTTTCTATTTCTTTCTTTCTTCTTGGTCTTTGCTCCGCCGACTTGTTCTTGCTCTCTCCTCTTTTCTTTCTTTTCCTTTCTCTTTCTTTTCTTTCCCAAGCCGAGCCCTCCTCATTCCTCTTCATTCTTTTCTTTTTATACCGTAAAATTAGGGTTCGTTTTGGGTCATTTAATAATTTCCTCCATTTTTAATTTTTCAATTTTAACTAATTTACTTAAACTAAAATACTAACTAATCAAACCTCTATTAATTGAATACCCTATATTTTTATACCTATTTAATCTAATTAATCTTTTTAAATTATCAATCTAATTTATTTAATTAAACCCTATATCTATTTTCTTTTTTTTTTTTCAATTTTAACTATCCTAAAATATTAACTAATTAATTAACCTAAATTTAATAATAATTAAATTAGCCATTTTCCATTTTTTAATTTTTAATTTTATTTATTATTATTTTTTTTGGAGAAATTTATCAAGTACCCAAAATTGCCATCAAAATCTGACTCAGACCCCGGTGTCTACAGTGTGCATAAATAAAATAAATATTTACAGATAAGCACAAAACACATAAAGAGAGGGTTGAAAGGATCTCACCAAACCGGGGGACTCATTTACGTGCTGCGACCCAACAGGGGAGCCGCGGGAAAGCTCACACAGTGCAACCCAAAACAAATCTCAGACAAAAAGTAATATCGAAAACATTAGTAAATGCTCTAATAAAACTAACAGAACAAATAATAATAATAATAATAATAATAATAATAATAATAATAATAATAATAATAATAATAATAATAATAGCACCGTGGTACTAATAAAAATAATGATAATAATAATAATAGCGACAGAATAGTGATAATAAACATACACTTTAATAATAATAATAATAATAATAATAATAATAATAATAATACACAAAAGGTAAGCATGTAATAATAATAATTATAAATAGTAGCAAATATATAATAAGCAAACAATAAATTAATGGCATAAAGATAATAATAGTAATAACAATAATAATAATATAGAACAATAAGCAACAAATAATAATAATGATAATAACAAAAGTAAATACAAAAATCATAATAATAATAGTAATAATAATATTAATGATGACACAATAGTAATAATAAAAATAATAATAACGACAATAATAATGATAATAATAGTAAATGAACACAAAAATCAAATTAAAGCAAACAAATAATGTATTAATAGTGATGTTAATACATTAAAATGCTAAAAGTCAACAATAGACATGATAATAATGGAAAAAATAATATTAACGACAATAAATAATATACAAAAAAATAAATGAGAATGAGTTCAAGAATGTTTACTCTCAGAATTTTTAGATCGGAAATAGGATGTCTCAATCCGTTCCCCTTGTCGATTTTTGATGATAATAATATTCAAAAAAAGTATAAAAATCTGTGTTTTAAAATAAATTAGTTCAAGAAAATATTTTTTGTGGGATGAATAAGCCAAGAAAAATAGTTTCTCATGCTCAAATCAAACCCAAAATTAAGTGTTTTAGAGTAATAAAGACTAAAACTTGAGAAGAAAAGCTTGAAGATTTTTGAACAAGAATTTTAGAAGAAGAAAGGTTATTGGAAAGTAAAGATGCTAGAGAGAAAAGCTAAGAATTCTTTTTTTTTTTTCAAAATGTTTTGCCGTCCCCTTGAAAATGAGGGGAAAACCCTCTTTAATTTTTGCCTTGGCTAAAAATGGAGAAAGACAAAATGATCTTTTAATTTTGTTGTTCCAAAATTAGCAAAAAAGGGTGAAAGACTGAAGAAAACAAACTGGGAAAATGCAGAAAAACGCAGGCAAAAAGGACAGGCAGCCAAAAGTGGCCGCGCGGAGAGGGAGCAGTGCGCGCGCCGCACGGTTGTGCGCGCGGAGGCCCCTACGCGCTGGGAGGCCTGCCGCGCGGGCGCCACTGCGTGCTGGGGCGCGCCCCCGCTTGTTGCCGCAGGTGGCACTCGCGACTCTTTTTTTTTTTTATATATAAAACCCTTAAGGACCCAAAATTAATATTTTCTACCCCTTTTTAATTTTTAATTTCTAAAATATATATTTTTAATTATTTTTCTAAAAAACACAATTTTGAGATGGGAACAATTGATTCTCACTTTTCTTGCCGAAAATTGGTATTTTGTTTTCATCATCGGGTAATCCTGATCTTGGACCGCCTCGGGACCCGGTGCCTGCAGTTGCCCCCAATTTTGGGGAACTTAGAACCTAGGTGCCTAAGTGAACCAAAATTCAGAAAAGAAAGGAAAGAAGCGTGTACCTGAGGCGATTGTCTTCCCGGTCATGCTATTGAAGTCATCCCCCTAGGTCGCCGTATAGACTGAGGGACGATTTTCACCCTTCTGGGTGGTGCGTCGAGCCTGTTCCAGACTTACAAAACGCGAGGATTGCTCTTTTGGGCTGCACCGAGTTTGCTCCAGATTTACAAGGTGCGAAGTTGTTCTTCTGAAATGGGGGTCCTTCTGGACTGCTCTTCCGAGCGGGGCATTCTCTTGAACTGGATGTCCTTCTGGACTGCTCTCCTGAGTGGGACATTCCTCTAAACTGGGTGTCTTTCTGGACTGCTCTTCTGAGCGGGGCGTACTTTTGCACTGGGTGTCCTTTTGGACTGCTCTTCTGAGCAGGGCGTACTTCTGCACTGGGTGTCCTTCTGGACTGGATGTCCTTCTGGACTGCTCTTCTAAGCGGGGTGTTCTTCTGAACTAGGTGTCCTTCTGGACTGGATGTCCTTTTGGACTGCTCTTCTGAGCGGGTCATTCTTCTAAACTGGGTGTCCTTCTGGACTGCTCTTCTGAGCGGGGCGTTCTTCTGAACTAGGTGTCCTTCTGGACTGGATGTCCTTCTGGACTGCTCTTCTGAACGGGTCGTTCTTCTGAACTGGGTGTCCTTCTGGACTGCTCTTCTGAGCGGGGCGTACTTCTGCACTGGGTGTCCTTCTAGACTGGATATCCTTCTGGACTGCTTTTCTGAGAGGGGCGTTCTTTTGAACTAGGTGTCCTTCTGGACTACTCTTCTGAGTGGGGCGTTCTTTTGAACTGGTTGTCCTCCTGGACTGTTCTTTTGAAGTGCACCGAGTCTGCTCCAGACTCACAAAGTGCAAAGTTGAGTGTAACACACCCTACATCCCCGTTGGAAGTACGCAGGAGAGTGCTACCAATGCTCACTCACATACATACATTCATACATAATCATACATGCATAAATGCGGGATGATTAAAAACTTACCTTGTGGGCAAAAGCTGGTCATGCATTAACTCACACACTCGCAAGCACCAAGTGGAAGCATAAGCACAAGTACATGCACAAACACATACACTCTTTCAATCAGCGAAAGCATAAAACAGACGACATAACAGATGAATAACTTAACACATACTTACAATGGCATTTCATCATCTGAATATTACAGTAAGGCCTTTACATATAACACATTTACAAAAGGTTACAGAATATAAAACCCAAATTACAGAAGCTGATAACAGAAACAATAACTCCTGACTCCTATGTGGCCGACCCTGCAGATGCGCGACTCAAACCGAACCAAACCTGCCACCTGCACGGGAAAAGAGCTCGTGCTAAGCGATAACGCTTAGTGGGGAAACACACAAGAAAATATGGTCAGCCATTCACAATGGTCGCCAAGGCATAACACATGAAAAAGGCATAGGCGGACATTCATAACACATATGATATTATACTTGCATATAGAAGCCGGGCGTTTAGAGGATCATATCCACATTCATACCGAATCATTCAATAGTCAACGTGCATTTCCACGCAAACTAGTTCACATGTTAATCCATAATAGTTAACAATATAAAATCACATTAGTATACATACTAATTCACATACTTATAACCACAATTGATTATATTCAAACACAGTCACAATACGGTATATATATATGAATAATTGCTCACAATAGGCATGTTTGAGTCACATTCAACCCATTCAGAGATTCATAATCACATTCGAATTCATGACTGATTCGCATGACTGAAATCTTACACATTCGGATATCATACTCTCATATTCATATCAGACAAAGCAAACCAAAATACCTGCTGACTCAAAATAGTGGATAACGAATGTACTGACAGTACCTTACGGGTACGAATCGAATACAGACATCACCTTACGGGTATACAGTTCATATTAAGTGACAATGTGTACAAAAATCCATAATTTAACATCCCTAAATCATATGAAATAAATAAGATTCTATTGCAAAAACAGGGTAGGTCACGGTGGTAATCATATTGGTTGCCACCGTGATATACCAAGGACCTCGACAGAATGCAAGTCTGGGGTACCTCACGGTGGTAACCCTTGAGGTTGTCACCGTAACATACGCAGTTCCCAAAACAAAATGCTATTCCTCACACTTTATCATATCATTCATACCAACTAATTGTACATTTCTATAAATACTTACTTACCCCGGTTTGCCACATTATGGATCTCCATTTAAAAGAGGAATTCATAAGCTAAAAGCATTAAATCACATTTATCATTATCATATTATATAATCACTCAAATATCCACATGAACCATAATAGCATCATAGATATCTTGCATACTAATACATTCTATTAACATTTATTATCAATGCATGCATCATATAATATTGTTAGGCAATTACTTCAATCACACATTCACTACTCATATCCCATATATATATATATATATTTCATTAAGCAAATTCATTTCATGTGATGTCTTTCATGTGTATATAACTTAGATCTTAATTCATACCTATGCATACTTGTTCATATCCTACACGTTTATATAGATTAAAGTATTATAATGTTCAATAATGTCATTAAACTTGACTAGATTCTAATACATACAATTACACATCATTACTTCATTAGTTTGCTATTAATCTTAATCCTATTCATGTTTATTTTCCAAGTGATAACTATTCTTATACTCATTTAATAGTCCTAAACTTGCATCGGATAGATCCTAAAAAGTTTCGGTGGAAAGCGGGTTCAATTCGGGAAGAAAAACACATAAAATGGTCAAGACAGAAGGGTCACGGTGGTAATGAATTTGGTTACCACCATGAGGTCCAAACTAAGCATTCTACCTAGCATTTTCATATGTCATGGTGGTAATGAATTTGGTTACCACCGTGACCTACCAAAAATTTGCAAAACAGAAGCTAGAATTCAGGACTGCTTCACAACTCCTTTTTTTTTCAGCCTAAACGGGCATCTAAACGACATTTTAAGGCAAAACTTCCTTCTTAACATTTGTGACGTAAGATGTTAAATTGCAAATGAAACAAATTTTAGATCAATTGGACATCTATAACTTCAGATATGATCTAAACAACCTATAGTGCTCCCCTGAACCCGGCCAAAGAAGATAGCTCTACTTGTTGACCAATTTTGGGACACTTAGAGTTAAAATTAGCTCAAACTTATTTCTAACACATTTGTAGGAATATATCGTATCTTTCCAACGGCACTAGTTTCATACCATTTGGAGTTCTACAACTCCCAATACATCTTAATAACCGAAGAAACTCAGTTTTTCACCCAAAATCCTATTCACATGCACAAATGAACAATTTAAACCAACACTCACTACCATCATCATATATCATCAACAACACATTCAAGAAACTTATATCACACATGAATATACTAAAATTCATATACATAATAGAGAGTCTCCCAAACCTCTATGAAGCACAACCCACTATCCTCTTCAAGCTTTAATCCTCAATCTTTTCCTTTGTCTTTCTTTCTTACTTCAATCACTTGCAAACAATCAAAACAATAACACTATTAACCCAAGCAAAACACCCACAAAATCCATCAAACCCGTGAGAAGGAGAAGAGAAAGAAACCCAAGCAAACTTACCTCTTTGAAGCAACACAAATCTCAACCCTAGCTCTTAGATTGAAGAATAGCACATGCAAAGCAAGGGAGAGCAGAAATGGGAAGGAGAAGAGCACGTGAGAGTGAGGGAAAGAGGGCAAGAGCTGATGGCTTCTAAGGAAAGCCAAAGAAAATCTGCCTTCTCTCTCTCCAATTCCCTACAAAAGCCATTAATGCATTCACCCACCAAATCCACTTGGCAACCAAGCATTGGACCCAACAAACCCACTTTGACTTTATGCACTAACACACCATATACCACATGCACCATAGTGGCTCCCTCAAATCAATGACTTAAATTCCATGGCACCAAACACTTACCTCATTTGATAATTCCTAACTAGATATTTTCCATCCATACTACCATACACACAATCCACTAGATAATTGCCACAATAAAACATCCTACAACCATACACCACATGCACACCAAATAATTTCCCACACTTAACTTATTTAATTAATTACTTAGCAATTAAATCCTTATCATCCAAATTTCTCATGCACAAATTACCGAAATACCCTTCACTTATCCGACTTAGCTTGCCAAATCCGACTAAGCCCGATTTGGGGTGTGACATTGAGTCCTTCGGACAATTGGTCATTTTGGTGTTTTGCCCGATGTCGTCACTTGCCCTTTTGTTAGCGTTGGCATTGATTCGCTCTTCCTGCCAGACTTAGAAAGCAAAATATGCGGGAAAGGTGTTGAGTGTGCACGTGAGATGCATATGTATGTAGTAATGCAAGATAAGGATTCATCTAAGTGGGTTCAGAGGCGATAGCCGGTTTGGTCGTAACTTACCGCAGGACCGATGCCCCTTGGAATTGCTTTTGAATTTCATGCCGTCGGGGATTATGAGGTTCTCTTCTCATACCTGTAGTCATTATTTGAAGGTAGTACGTCCCTTATGGATTTTCACACTACCTTTTCTTAGCGGGAGATGTGTCCTTTTCGGATTTTCACATAACCCTGTGCCTTATTTTTTGCCTGAAATGGACCCAACCCAATCCAGCGGCTTTTATTGATTTTATTTTTTTGTAGGGCAGACTGCCTGTTGCCAGGTTTTCACCCTACCCTTTGGCCTAACTTTTGCTTAGAGCGCCGGTCACGGTTTTTATCTCTAACGGCCTTTTTTTTGAGGGGGACGGTCATCATGGGAACCCCTATTGAGGGTGATCAGCGCGTATTCTATTCAGACACCTTTTAACAGAGGCAATTAGACAATGTTATTAGATAAAAGATAGATTCCTTTTTAAGACGGAACTGATAGTTGACGAAAATGCAAACTGAATTCTTTTATTCATTGCAAAATCTGTGTACATTCCTACATGATTTCATCATACATGACCCTCCTTTGACAAGAATTCAAAAAATAGAGGACTACTCCTAATCTCGGAATAGATCTTGTAAGTATCAAACTCCTGTTATCAATCGACCCTCTTGGATTTTCTCGTTTGAACATTTTCTCTTGGCCCTTAATTTTTGCCCAGGATGCCTTTTTTTGGTTTTCACCCTAACAGGGCACCCAATTTTAGCAAGGCCGCCTTTTTTAGGTTTTCGACCCGCGGGGCATTTATTCTCTTCTTTTTATTTTGGTCTTTAGCCGTGGAATCTCTTTAGCCTGTCAACGTTGACTGGTTCTCTGAATTCATTCCCATCGCTGTCTATTAAGATTGTTGCCCCATTGGTTAGTAACTTCTTTAGCATGAACGGACCTTCCTAGGTTGGCCTAAATTTTCCCCGTATGTCTGGCGCTCCCAGCCTCATCATCTTAAAGACCAAGACCCCTTCCTTCAGTGGGTACTTTCGGACCTTCTTACCAAAGGATCGGGCTAGTATTTTCTGGTAAACCTGATTATGGTAGTATGCCCGCAACCTATCCTCATCCAACAGATTTAGCTGCAATAGTCGTTGTTGTGCCCATTCTGTCTCCGGGATCTCGGCTTCCATAGCTACTCTTAACGATTTTAGTTCAATTTCGACTGGTAGAACTGCTTCGGTTCTGTATACCAGAGAGAACGGCGTTGCCCTAGTAGAGGTTCTGACCGTAGTTCTATAGCCCCAAAGTGCAAATGGCAGCTTCTTCGCCCAATCTTTATAGCTTTGGACCATTTTGGCCAATATTCTTTTAACGTTCTTATTCGCCGCTTCAACCGCGCTATTAGCCTGAGGGCGATAGGGGGAAGACTTGTGGTGCTAGATTCCGTATTTTTGAAGCATCTGCTTAGTTTCAGCCATAAACTGGACCCCATTGTCGGATATAACATGATGCAGGAGACCATATCTGCATATTAGGTTCTTCTCAATGAACTTAGCCATGTCCCGAGCATCGATCTTCTTGAAAGATTCAGCCTCTACCCATTTGGTAAAATAGGCGATAGCAACTACGATGAATCTGTGTCCATTGGAGGCTGTGGGATGTATCTCCCCGATGATATCTATTCCCCAAACCGCGAACGGCCATGGAGACGTCAAGTTATGTAGCTCGGAAACTGGCACATGCCTCAAGTTCGCATACTGCTGGCATAACTGGCACTTCTTCACATATTTTGAGCAGTCCGCATCTATTGTGAGCCAATAAAATCCTTGGCGCATGATCTTCTTTGCTAAATCCAGGCCATTCATGTGGGCCCCACAAACACCGGCATGAACCTCCTCCATAACCCTTTCGACTTCTTTCTCTGCTAAGCATCTTAATTGGATACAATCCGCTTGCCTCTTATACAAATCACCGTTTACATTGATAAATTGGGAGGACAATTTTCTAATCATCCTTTGATCCTTTTCAGTGGCTTCCTCTAGAAAAACCAATTTTTCTAAGTAATTCTGAATATCATAATACCAAGGTTTTCCATCGGTGACCTCGACATCCATTATTTGCTCAGTTTCGAAGCAAGGCCTTTCTACACTAGAAATCAGAACAGGCCTCATAGCAATCCCTGCTGGATTATCCCACATGGATACCAATGTTGCAAGAGCATCAGCCAACTGATTTTCATCCCTGGGGATGAAATGGAAAGTGCAAGTCTCAAACTGGCTACTCAAAAGTTTCAAGTGCTTCATATAGGGCAGCAGTCTCTCTTCCTTAACTAACCATTCCCCCTTGATCTGATGCATTACCAAAGGCGAATCCCAGTAAACTTCTGCAGTCTTTGCCCCTAGAGCCAGCAATGCTTCTAATTGGAAAATACAAGCCTCATATTCTGCCTCATTATTGGTCGCCTTGTATCTCAACTTCTTTGCTAATGGCAACTTCTCACCATCCGGGGAGGTGAGGATGATCTCTGCTCCTGCCCCTTTTCTGTTGACTACCCCATCAAAGAACATCTGCCACCCTTGCACCGCTATGGCCATGACATCCTTATCTGGGAAATTATAATCGAACTGGTCTCCCTCTATGGGGTGTTCAGTGATAAATTCTGTGATTGCCCGACCCTTAATGGTCTTTCTTGTGACATACTCCACATCAAATTCCTGTAGTAGTATCAGCCATCTTCCCATTTTTCCTAGCAAAGAGGGTGCCTCTTGAAGGTATCGAAGGGGGTTTTGTTTGATGACTGCTTGCACCTTATAGGAATGGAAATAGTGCCTTAATTTCTTCGAAGCCCAGATCATTGCCAGAAAAATCTTTTCTACCTTTACGTACTTGGCCTCATAAGGAAGGAATTTCTTGCTAAGGTAGTAAACTATGAATTCAACTCCAAACTCGTCCTCTTGGGCCATCATGGCACCTACAAAATTCTCCTCTATTGCTAAGTAAAGGATCAATGGCTTAACAGGCCGTGGGGGCCGCAGAACCGGGGGATTCAGAAGGTAATCCTTAATAATCTCAAAAGCCTTATGGCAATCGTCATTCCACCGCACTGGCTGATTCTTTCAAAGAAGTTTGAAGATGGGCTCACATACTGTGGCCAGTTTGGCGATGAATCGGCTAATATACTGGAGCTTTCCCAGGAAGTTCCTAACTTCTTTTTCTTTCTGGGGCGCTGGCATCTCTCTAATAGCCTTAACCTTATCAGGGTCTATCTCGATCCCTTTTTGACTTACCACATGGCCTAGCAGCTTGCCTGAGTTGACCCCGAAGATACACTTCTTGGGATTGAGGTGCAAATTATACTTATCGATCTTTTGCAAGAACTTCTCCATGGCCTCGAAGTGACCTTCTCTAGTAGCAAACTTGATCATCATATCATCAACATACACCTCTACCTCCTTGTGAATTAGGTCATCCAGAATCTTTGTTACCATCCTCTGATAAGTTGCCCCAGCGTTCTTCAACCCGAAAGGCATAACCCGGTAGGTGAATGTACCCCATTCTGTAATGAAGGCTGTTTTGATCCGATCCACAATCCTATTGAGTATCTGGTTGTACCCCGCATACCCATCTACAAAACTGTACATCATACAGGCAGCCGCACTATCCACCAGCACGTCAATATGGGGTAAGGGGAAATCGTCCTTTGGACATGCTTTGTTTAAGTCTCGGTAATCCACGCATACACGCACCTTACTGTCCTTCTTGGCTACTGGGACAACATTGGCTAACCATGTCGGGTACTTAACCTCCACTAAAAATTTAGCCTCAATCTGCTTGTGAATCTCTTCTTTTACCTTTTGCGCCCATCTGGCCTAAGTCTCCTGAGTTTCTGCTTAACCGGTCTAGACTCCGGGTAAGTTGGGATGGCATGTTCTGCTATGTCCCGATCAATCCCCGACATGTCCTCATAAGTCCAGGCAAAGACCTTTTCATATTTTCTTAAAATTCTCTCAAATTTTATTCTCTCTTCAGGAGTTATGTCCGATGCTATCAAAATTTCCTTTGGGTTTTCCAAAGTTCCGAGATTGAATGCAGTTGTGCTAGTTGACTTAATGTCAAAAACAAATGCATCATGTCCATGATCATGAGAGATGAAATCATTACAAACACCACACAAATAAGCAAAGTCGTTCATTTCATTAATATGATTAGCAAAGTTAACATTGTCATCATTAAACAGTTCCGGCATAAAAAGAGTATCTAAAACACTATTGTCTTCATCGCCTGCTGGTGCAGATGTTGTTGCCGACTGCGCTTCAACTTCTTGGCTTGCTGGAGGCTTTTCAACCGATCCTGGTGAAATCCTCAGATTCTCAATCTGCACATCTGGCTCTATTACCTTCTCCTTTCCCTTTAATTGGGCAGCTAACAGCTTCTCTGTGACAACCTCTTCGAGCTCATCTCCATCCCCAACATTGCACTATGTCATCACCTCTTCATCCCAGAAATCTTCTGCAGACTTAATCACTCCAACCTCCCAGTCAAAGACATCGTTAAAGATCTCAAAGCCCGGCACAATCTTCCCATCTACCCACTGGGGTTCTTCCTCTCCAGCGTAGGCACAAACTGAGGAGGCTGGGATGAAACTCTTTGAAATATGAGGGATCTTCTTTGGTGCTTCCTCCTTCTCACTATACTCGCCTCTGTACCCCAAGCCCTTCCTGTCCTTTTGACCCCGTGTAGTGATGGCGGACTGTAGTCCTTGTGAATGTTTACCCAGACCAGCTCCCGGGAGGAAATGCATCTTTTTCATCATGTTCACCACTTGAGGGCTGTCCCCTAGGCCTTGCTCTTCCCCAATTACTGATACATGAAAACCACTAAATGGCTGATTCGCGATCCCCAAGGTCGATACCTGATTTTCTCTAGCTGCTCTGATAGTTACCACCTCCCCTTCGTACGGTAGTCTGATCTTCTAGTGTAATGTGGAAGGCACTCCCCCTAACTTATGGAACCACGGCCTCCCTAGCAAGGCTGTGAAATTTGCTGGAATGGACAAAACCTGCTTCTGTCTCTACCGGCCCCGTCTTAACCACAGCTCTGAATGTCCCTGATGCCTGTCTCCGAGAGTTATCATATGCCGTGATAGTCAAGTCAGATTTGCAGAGCATGCTCTCATCAAGTCCAAAGGCCTGCAGTGCCACTAGTGGACAAACATTTATGGATGACCCATCATCAACCATGACGCATGCTGTGTGCTTGCCATTCACCTGTGCTTTGATGTACAGTGGCCGATTGTGGCTCTGAACCTCGGCTGGCAAGTCGACATCAGAATAAACTAACTTCTCTCCTGATCCTCCTTTCACGAGGTCCAACAGATCAGAAGGGGAAATCGTGGTTGCCACAGTGGATTCACTCAAAGCCTCTACTAGTTTCTGTCGATGGGAAGGCGATTGTCTCAGAAGGTCCCATATGGATATTTGAGCCATTGTCTTTTTCAGTTGCTTGACTATAGCTCTCTCTTCCGGCTCACCTCCGGCTGGTGTCTGCTCTGGGTCTTGCGACCTCTCCACTTCTAGGACTACTCTCCCACTTCTTGTGACAGCCTTCACCTTCCCCTTTCCTCATCTGATTCCCACAGATTGGAAGATGATCCCTCTTCCTCTTTGTCTCCATCCTCTTCTCCGCTCTCGCTGGAGTACTAACAATCTATTGCCCCCACGGGCACCTTTTCATCTTCTACTGCAGGGCGAGTGATAGCCACGTATTCATTTCCATATAAATCCTGTAGGACATACCATTCTGGTAGGCTCGAGCCAATCATGAAAACTGGGGGCGGCACGGCATTGTAATTAGCCTTCTTCTTACTCTCTCTTTGTTCAGGATCAGTGATTTGCTTGCTATCGATCAGGTCCTGAATCTAGTCCCTCAGTGTTACACAGTTATCCATCAGGTGCCCGGTGTGTTGATGGAAAGCGCAGTATTCATTTTCCTTGTGCCCTGTCTGCCCTTGGGTCTTGGCCGACCTAGGTGGTAGAGGTTGTAACTTTCCCTCTTTCATTAATCGCTTCAGCACCCACGATAAAGGTCGTCCTAGGTTTGAGAAGTACCTCTGCTTTACTTCTGTGGCTGACACTTCTGCCGTCTTTCCACTTCTGATACCACTGCTAGAGCCCGCTGTCTTGTTTGCCCCTAGGTTAGCATAACCCCTCTTGGCATAGGCCTCACCGCTTGATTTCCTTGCAAGGTACTCCCCCTCAGCTTCTATCGCAATATCCTTCAGAGATTCCCAATCTCTCAACCCCTTCATCTTCAGCTCCTCCCTTAGATAGGGACTAGCATTCCGAATGAACAATCGAATCTGGTTCGGGGTGTTAGGCTTGCGCTTCATTTCCATGACTCTGTTCCTCCATCGGGTGAGGCATTCGTGAAAAGACTCTCCCGCCTTGTGCTGTAACAGTTCCAAATCCTTTAGCATCTGTAGCACCCCGATACCCCCGTTAGAAGGATGTCGGGGAGCCACGAGCACAAATCACTAAGACGCATACATATACTCAAGACATGTTAAGAAAACAAGTACAATTAATCAAAAGATAACGTGGCAAATAACATATAGCAGCTGCACTCACACTCTGACCCAAGACAAGCACTTATCTATCCACTAACTATGACTACAAGGCTCAAATAACAACTCAATCATGATTTAAAATAATTATTATATAATAGAGAATAAATCAAGTATAATCATGTCATTTTATGAATACACATATATTTAATCGAGATGAAGGCATATAAATCATGTACAAATCTAATTAAGAACTTATAATTTATCAAGTAATAGACCATATAAGACAAATCATATGTAATGTAGTAAAAACCCAAGTAAAATCGGCTTAAAACTCTTTTTCAAAACAGGGCAGGAGAGGCCTCACTGTCGCGTTTGCGACAAAACGTTACGCTCGCGACAGTGAGAGAAAGAGAAGCAGTCACGAGTTGCACATGCAGTGGCGACTTGTGACGATAGCATCTCACATGTGCCTTACAGAAAAGGGCGGACACAAGTCGTGATCCTCCCTCACGACTCGTGACGCCATCGTGTCTCTTCTCGCAGAAAAGGGGACGGTCACGAGTCGTGATCCTCCCTCATGACTCGTGACTGCCAAGGGAAGAGGGTCATGAGTCATGATCCTCACTCACGACTCGTGACCTTCCTCTCACATCTGCAGAGTGGTAATCCCACTAGAAGGAGAAGAGGCGGTTCCGTCGCTCTCACGACAGAATCGATTCTCCTCGATCTCCAGAAACGTAAAAACGGAAAATTGAAGTAAAATCAAAACCCAACTATACCCAAACCCATTTTTCATGCTAAAACACGTAAAAGCATACCTTTTTGGCCTCCAAACCACATTTACAACCATAATAACGAAAATCAACCAATATCATTTCTCAACAAAATAGCATTTACAGAGGTTCAAACCCAGAATTTTCCAGCTCATACTCATGTACTTAATCTCAAAATTTCACATACAAAACATCAAAACTCTATCATCATAAATCATATACACCAAGTCATTTTACTCATGCAGTTTCAAAACTCTATCATCCTATATCATGTGTACTGGCTATTTAATCATATATTTCATATACCACAAATACACAAATAGCATTAACATTTAACTCAATAACAGGATCCAGATGAGATGGACAATATACTTCAAATAAACTCCCAAACCTGAAATGGAGCTCAAACTTCCACTGACTTTAATCCACCAACTTTCCTTTTCCTTTATCCTTTCTCTTTTCTTCAGCTTCTTGCATTAATCAAATCAAAATAAAACCCAATTAACCCATGCAAAAAAAAACCATATTACCATTACAAATCCAAATGAAGAAGAAGATACAGGAGAAGAAGATCCCAAACCAAAATAATACAGCCACTTACCTCTTAAACCTTCAAAATTCAAAACCCTAGCTTAAAGCTTGAGAACACCCACATGAAAGGAATAGAGAACATCAAATAGAGATGAGAGAGTGAGAGAGAGAGAACGTGAGAAGGAAGGGAGCAAAATTAAATGGCTTCCATGGGAAGCTACCACTTCTTCCTCCCCTCTCTCTTCTCCTATCAAATCTTCATTCAATGCTCCCAACAACCCAAACACATGTCACTCTACCAATGGTCCTTTTTCTCTCATCTTTGACTAATATTCAAGGCACCAACCTTGACTCACACCATATAATCTCCAAGAAATCACTTTTACATCCAAGTTACCATACACAAATACTACTAGATTATCCCACAACAAAAGTACCCTACATCCATACATCACATGTACACCATATAGTTTCCTCCACTTAACTTAACTAATTAATTCCTTGCAATAAAGTCCTTATTATCCAAATTTTCTTTTGCTAAAATTACTGAAATGCTCTAAATATTCCGACTTACCACGCAGATTTCGACTAAGCCTATTTCGGGTTATTACAGCATCACCTCCATTCTCGTACTGTCTGAGAAATTCTTATGTCAATAAATCCCAGTCTTCTTTTGTTCTTCGGTCCAACCCGTGGTACTAACTCACTGCTGGGCCAGTTAAACTCTGACAAAAGTATTCAACCTTTCGCCTCCTTATTAGGGTGGCACCTTTCATCACTAGTGAGTACTGCTTTATGTACGCAGTGGGGTCAGAGGTGCCGTCGAACTTGGGAACGTTGGGGTTCTTAAAATTTTACAGGACCAGATCATCACTGTCTAGCTCTCTGTCCTCGGGGTTCATTCCTCCCCCTACCTTCAGCATCTTGGACATGGCTTCAAACCTCTCTTCCATTTTCTTCCACATCGTATCTTGCAACTTTGGCGCTTTCCCTCTTGCCACCATCAATTCATCTAGCTCCTCCCACATGTCAACTTCAGACTTAGGGCCTTTTCTTCATTCAACAGGTGCCAGTACCCTTGGCTCAATTACAGGTGGATCAACTGCCACTGGGGGATCCTCTCTAACCGCCCCTTGCTCCTCTTGCTCCCTAACTAGAGCAGCAGTCTGTCGCCCAGCAGGTGGGGCTAATGTGGTGGCAAGGTTGCCCATCATTGCCATCATTCTGGCTTTAAATTCTTCCAACCTTCTTCCCACTTCTTCGGCAATCATCGCCTTAGTTGCATTAGAACCACTGGATGGATCAGACATGCTTACTTCGACGGATGATTCTAAACTCTGATCTGACAATAGAATCAGGGAAACCTTCCTCAACCGACCGTCAGGACCTCTAGACCACCTGGATGAATCTATGATGGCTACAAAACACACTTTGGTTAGAGTGATGCAATGAATGGCCGTGTTGGTGCAGCATAGACAACCACATGCAAGCAGGTAGATCCTTCTGCCCTTATCGCTCCCACACATGAGATAGTGTAATCTCTTTCCTAGGTTGGCTTAGTTCATAGGTCAACGGGCGACCCAATGAACGCGCGATGTGCACGGTGAAAAACCGGCAGTATAATACTCTTAGACTAATGAACATACGTATGAGTTTTGGCCATTACGTATTTGGACAATTCAACCAAGTTAAGATGGGCTTACCGGGGCATGAAAACCTTTGATAAAGGACCACTTAATTTGTTTGATCTTGTTTAATACGTGACGGTCCATATCACAAGCATCGTATTAAGGAGCATACCGCTTAGGGGAAGTTTCTACTTGTCATTACATGGGCTTTGGTCGGAGTGATGATACTTTAGGGCTACCCAAGCATGGTCCCTACCAACGGGTCTAGCTCATCATGAGCATAACGATTGATCGGGTCTCCATTTGATATACTAAAAGGTACAAGGCCTGGGCTGGTAATTATCCTTGACACTTCCCTACAAGGAGTGAAAGTATGGTCGTGCTTCGAGAACGTACCGAGGTAAAGAGGGACCAACTATCGTAAGTCTAAGGCTCTAAAATGCAATGCAATTTCGAAGAGAAATAGAATTTTAAGTTTTAAAAACCCAATTATACATTTTAACCACAGCACTTTCGGAGCAAAGTCTCAAACACAAATTCCCCAGTGGAGTCGCCACTGTGACTCGCGCCGAAACCCAGCAAGGGCCCTCAAAAGTGAATCCGCTTTAGGATTCGAGGGACTGGTTCGCGTCTTTGATCATGGGCGCTATGATGCGCGTAGGAACAGCAAGGGCCCTCAAAAGTGAATCCGCTTTAGGATTCGAGGGACTGGTTTGCGTCTTTGATCATGGGTGCTGTGACGCGCGCAGGACCAGCAAGGCCCTCATTGAACCCGCTTTTAGGATTCGAGGGATTGGTTAACGTCTTTTTGATCTTGGGTTACACGAGACATTTTGGAATCCCCTACCCAATAGAATATTGGGAGGTTCATCTAATCCCATGAAACCTTTAGGCACCTTTAAGGCATTTTGAAGTCGCCATCCAATTTATAAGAAATTGGGAAAGGTCATCTAACCTCGGGGTCTTAAACCAGAGAAGGTGTTCGGGACTTCCCATTTATTCATACCTTGGTTAAGTTTATAATTGAGATTTGAATTTAGAGTTTCATCCTATTTCTCATTCATTTTAATGCAGTTTATTAAAGCGCAGGTTGTCCACTTAAGGAAAGCAATGAATAAAATAGAATATATGAAAGTAAATACAACAAAACTAGGGGCAGAATACAACCCCCATTGTAAATAAAATACAGATCATGCATAAATCGGGATATTCATTAATTGTGAGGACAATGGTCCTCGCATGCATATTATTATGAAATAATTTTTATGTGGTTAGTTTGGATGGAGAAAATCGAGACATTGGTCCCATTTTTATTTAGGAAAAATACCAAGTTAATTAATGAAAAAAACGTTTAGTGATTTTCTTTCTAGCGGGCCTAAATAAACAATTTTACAAGAAAATATACATGGTAAAAATAAATAAAATATTATAAATAAAGAAAGTAATCCCAATGAGCCTTCTGGATCTCCCCGTGTGCTCGCAAAAATGCCCAAATAAAGAAAATAAGTTTTGACATAAAAATAAAACATAAACAAAATAATATTAGTAATTAAAATAATTAAATCAATAATAAACGGTAAAATGAAATAAAACAAGATAAAAAATATGACATCAAAATGACAATGGAATTAATATGTGAACAATAAAAATAAATGATAAAAATGCATTGTAAATGACAAGTTAACTAAATGACGTGAATGAAATAAAATACAATATATTAATTAAACAATACATAAAAATATGAACATGATGAAAATAATGATGAAAATAAACAAGTAATTGAATAAACAATAAATATAACATGCAACAATGATAAAAGAGTGGTAAAAATTAATAAATAAAAGAATAATGAAAATAATTAAAACAATGACATGATTAATTAATGTGCTCATAATTAACATAAACCATTTATATGACAAAAATGATTAACAAAAATTAATTAATTATTTAAATCCTAAAAATAATGAGGAATCAAAATGAATTAAATTATTTACATGTTAAGAATAAAAAAAAAATCAATATTCACATGAATGAAAATAAAATCATATATAAACAATTAAATAAAACCAATATAAGATAAATACAATAAGTAAATAAATGAAAACAATAAATAAATCAATCGAAACAAATAAAATACATGAATAAATAAAAAAATGAAATAGAAATTGAGCCTAAAATATTTACGCTCAGAGTCGGATTTGATGAAGGTAAAAGATGATTTGATTTCCTTTGTTTGTGACTTTAAAAATTTAGAGTTGAATATGATAAATATTGGAATTTTATTCTAGTAAAAATAGGCTTAAAAAAACTAATAAAAAAACTCTTTGAGAACAAAGAATTAATTTCTTTGCTCAAAGGAATTATTCTTATTAATTAAACCAAAAAAAAACCTTGAAAAAGTTTAATGGAAAAAACAAATGAGAAATAAAAACTGAATTTTGAAAGTGAAAATTAATCTCTTATGTTTAAGGAGAAAACAAAAAAATTAATTTGGAATAATCAAGAATTGAAAATCAATTTTTAATCTCCATTAATCCTTGTTAATTAAAAGAAGAAATCTGAAATTTTTGGAAGAAAAATCAAAGAAGAAGAGAGGAAACCCTTGACAAATCTGATAAAAAAAATAATTATATCCCCCCTCTCTAGGTTTTCATCCTAAAGTATTTAAAAGATAAAAAAGTTGCCCTAATTTAATTAAGGAAAAGAAATTTATTTTAACCCAAATTCCTTTATTTTTAATGATAAAATCAAGTTTTATTAATTAATTATCTAAGAAAATATTTTAGAATTTAATTTGGACTCAAAAACCCTAAAAAAATGGGATAAAAAACAGATTTTTGGGTGAAAAAATCGGAAAAGAGCACATCAGACCCTATAGCGACGGCTAGGAAAGGAGGGAAGCTCGTCCCTATAGAAGGACGGGCTTCACGTAGTGACGCGCAGCATTGGCGACGCTGTGCGTCGCCTCTCCGCTGGGCGCCTGGAAGCCCGCGAGCTGGGAGCCAACGCGCTTGCGGCTATGCCCGCCACTCGCGATCCGAAAACTTTTTTTTTAATTTTTAATTTACAAAAATACTATAAATCTAAGCCCCATTTTTCAAATTTAAATTTTTTAAAATATTTTTTTTATTATTTTTCAATTATTCACTCTAAAATGTAAATTTGACGAGGAAATAATCACTTTTAACCTTTTTAGCCTGTGAAGGCAATTATCATCGGGTAACTTCGATCTAGGCTGACTCAGTACCCGGTGTCTACAGGAGCCATAAGACATCATAGATGTATCCCTCCCAGTAGAACATTGGGGAGAACCACCTAGTCTAATGACGCCTAAAGGCACCTTTGAGGTATCATGGAGTGCCACCCAATTCACAAGAAATTAGGAAAAGGGGTCTCTCACCTGTATTGGTCAAGATTAGAGATATGGTGTTCGAAACTTCACTCTTATTTATGCTTTGGTTAATTATAAGTGAGCTTTTAATCTTCTTAAAATTATAGCTCTCACCTCACGCGATTAATGCATTAAAAGTAAGAGCGCACTTCAAACATCCGAAAGCGGTAAAAGAAAAGCAGTAAATAAGGCGATAAAAGAAAGCGAATAAACACGCAAGCACACAATTACATGAAAGGTAGGGGGCGGAATACAACCCCAATAAGAGGAGATTGAAGATGTGAATGGGTACGGAATACAATCCCCCCAAAATAAATAAAGTTGCCCCAAAATTAATTACAAGGGCCCAAAAGGAAATGAACATAAATTTAAAACACTCACACAAGATCAAAATAAACGGTCATACATAAATCGGGGCATTATTTTAGGGACTTTGGTTCCCTCGTGCTTGTTTGGAGGTTTAGGAACATTGGTTCCTTTGCGTTTATTTAAAGAGGGTTCGAAGAGTCATTTTGGTTGTTTGATGAAAATGGGGATGAGTGATCCCATTTTTGGAGAAAAATTGACTCTTCGTTTTAATTATGATATTTTTATTGTTAGGCTAAAATAAGGGACATTGGTCCCAATTTTGTTAGTAAAAGACCGAATTAATTGTAGAAATATTTTTGTGATTTTTTATCCCACGCGTGCATAAATAAAAAAAATATTTACAGATAAGCACAAAACACATAAAGAGAGGGTTGAAAGGATCTCACCAAACCGGGGGACTCATCTACGTGCTGCGACCCAACAGGGGAGCCGCGGGAAAGCTCACACAGTGCAACCCAAAACAAATCTCAGACAAAAATAATATCGAAAACATTAGTAAATGCTCTAATAAAACTAATCGAACAGATAATAATAATAATAATAATAATAATAATAATAATAATAATAATAATAATAATAATAATAATAGCACCATGGTACTAATAAAAATAATGATAATAATAATAATAATAATAATAATAATAATAATAATAATAATAATAATAATAATAATGGCGACATAATAGTGATAATAAACATACACTTTAATAATAATAATAATAATAATAATAATAATAATAATAATAATAATAATACACATAAGGTAAGCATGTAATAATAATAGTAATAAACAGTAGCAAATATATAATAAGCAAACAATAAATTAATGGCATAAAGATAATAATAGTAATAACAATAATAATAATATAGAACAATAAGCAACAAATAATAATAATGATAATAACAAATGTAAATACAAAGATCATAACCATAATAATAATAGTAATAATAATATTAATGATAACACAATAGTAATAATAAAAATAATGATAACGACAATAATAATGATAATAATAGTGAATGAACACAAAAATCAAATTAAAGCAAACAAATAATTTATTAATAGTGATTTTAACACATTAAAATGCTAAAAGTCAACAATAGACATGATAATAATGGAAAAAATAATATTAACGACAATAAATAATATACAAAAAAATAAATGAGGACGAGTCCAAGAATGTTTACCCTCAGAATTTTTAGATCGAAAATAGGATGTCTCAATCCGTTTCCCTTGTCGATTTTTGATGATAATAATATTCAAAAAAAGTATAAAAATCTATGTTTTAAAATAAATTAGTTCAAGAAAATATTTTTGGTGGGATGAATAAGCCAAGAAAATTTGTTTCTCTTGCTCAAATCAAACCCAAAATTAAGTATTTTAGAGTAATAAAGACAAACTTGAGAAGAAAAGCTTGAAGATTTTTGAACAAGAATTTTAGAAGAAGAAAGCTTCCTGGAAAGTAAAGATGCTAGAGAGAGAATTCTTTTTTTTTTTCAAAATGTTTTGCCATCCCCTTGAAAATGAGGGGAAAACCCTCTTTAATTTTTGCCTTGGCTAAAAATGGAGAAAGACAAAATGATCTTTTAATTTTGTTGTTCCAAAATTAGCACAAAAGGGTGAAAGACTGAAGAAAACAGACTGGGAAAATGCAAAAAAATGCAGGAAAAAAGGACAGGCAGCCAAAAGTGGCCGCGCGGAGAGGGAGCAGCACGCGCAAAGAGGCGCACGCTCTGCCTCGGTACCGCGCGCGCCGCATAGCTGTATGCGCGGCACAGCTGCGCGCGCAGAGGCCCCTGCGCGTTAGGAGGCCTGCCGCGCGGGCGCCCCTGCTTGCTGCCGCAGGTGGCACTCGCGACTCTTTTTTTTTATATAAAACCCTTAAGGAACAAAAATTAATATTTTCTACCCTTTTTTAATTTTTAATTTCTAAAATATATATTTTTAATTATTTTTCTAAAAAATACAATTTTGACAAGGGAACAATCGATTCTCACTTTTCTTGCCGAAAATCGATCTTTTGTTTTCATCATCGGGTAATCTTGATCTTGGACTGCCTCGGGACCCGGTGTTTACAGAGAGAGAAAGGACAGACTTTGCATGTGGAATTAGTACCTTTCTTCTTCTTCTCTACCCGTGTTCCTCTTTAAAAATCTGTAAAATGTTGAGTTTAATGGTTGCTTAATATATGGGTTCCGAAATTGCAAGGTAAGTGCTTAGTTATTGTGCCTTTCTTCTTCTCTTTCTATTTCCTTGATTTTGAGTTCTTGTGGATATTGACATTGGTGTCCAATTCTAGAAATTGGACTTGAATTGGTAGTTGAGGAATTGAGGAAGGATAAAGGAAAAGCCAAAGTGGGTGAATCTAGTGCTAAGTGACTCTTTAAGGAGATAAGGAGAAGAGGTTTGGGAAAACATCTTTTTGAGTATCTAATTGCAATATGTATGAAATTTGAATTAAAATGATTAATTGAGTGTTGCAATAGGTGTTGATTGTGGGTAATGATTTGTATTGAATTGGAAAATTGTTAAGTTAGTTGATGACATAAGTGTGTGCCCTATTTAAATGATTTATGGAATTGTTGAATAAGTGATTTGATATATTGACTAGCATGTCAATTGATGTATTAGAAACTTGGCTTTGGAAGGCACATAATGAGCATAATTGGATTGGTTAGTAAATTGACAAAGTTGAAATTTTAGAATTATAGCATTATAAGTAGAGTAGGTTGGACCTTTAGCAAATAATGATCTATTAGTCAATTCAATGGGCAATGAATTTTGGCATCTTTATTAGGTAGTGTATGAATGCTTCATTATGTTAGAAATAACTGATATTAAGTGCCTAAAGGGAGTACATGAGTTGTGAGTTTAAAAGATAAAGTGCAGAAGTGATTTAGAAGCTCAAATTGGAAATCTGGGTTCTATCGCGAGCGTGACAGAAGGCTCCTATTGCTAGAGTTGGTTTCTGTCATGGGCACACGCATGTACGGGAGCGCAATAGAGGCGAGGAGTAGGTTCTATCGCGAGTGCGATAGAAGCTATCATCCTATTCTGTCACGAGCGTGACACTTTTGAGCCTTTTGAATAGTTCTTTCTGTGTTCTAAATGGATTCATTTATGTAAGTATGTGTAAAGCAAACATGTGTATGAGAATAAATACTATATTATGCATGTGAATATCTCTGTTAATGTTGGCATATAAATGAATGGAGAAGTAAGCTTTTGTATTACTGTTGTATGTGAAATTTGATAACAAGGAATAAACTAGACTAATAATTTAGCCAGCGAGTCAAGTAGTGGATAGATAGGCATGCCTATAGGGTCTAAGTGCTGCAGCAAAATGCGTCAGATTCCTATGGAACCATCAATGCGATTTAAAATCCTTATTGGGTTTTTTAGTGTACTGATGTTGATTATTCGGTACCTACGGGTAATGTGAATGTGAGGTATCTACAGATACTAATGTGATTATTGTACCTTTGGGTATTGATACGATACTCGTTATCCACATCTTTGACTTGCAGGCAAGGCTAAAAACAACTATGTTAAAACTTGAATAAAGTCAATCTTTGGATTGCTTTGTACATTATATATATATATATATACATATGAAGTGATTATGAGATGTTGATAAATGCATGAACTTTCTAATGCTATAAATGATAATTATATATATATATGTGTATATACCCTGTTTCTATGTGTATTGTTTTCCCCACTAAGCGTTATTGCTTAGCATGGGTTTTCTCATCCATGTAGGTTCGAACGCAAAGTGATTTGTGAAGGATAGTCTCCATATTGCCAAAGGTCAACACCAGGAATCTAATAGTGTAGGTCTTGGGGGATTTGGATTTTGTACCAATATGCATATATGTAATCTTTTGGTAAATGTAATGTATCTAACGAGTTGAACAGTAAGGATTTGTAATATTGAATTATAAGTCATGGAAGTAGTATGGATGAATGTTCAAGCATGTGATGAGTAGGTGGTATCCGCTACATGAGATTGAATGTGTGAATGAAATTTATTTGTACAGGTTTTATATGTGTAATGGTAGAACTGGTGTATGCTTTAGTTGTGTTGTGACGAGTATTTCCATCCGCCTTAGCTGAGCTAGTTGGTTGATTGGGAATGGGCGTTACAAGTTATGGAATCAGAGCCTAGGTTTAGTCTTTTCTGCGAATTTGGCCAGATTAGTATTTGTATAGTTGTGTTGTCCTAATGCAGACATCCTTGTTTATTGTATCAGATTGATGGAGTCTTCTCAAAATTCTAGAGAAGAGACGACTGAAAGCGTGAATCCTAGAGAGGTGGAAGTGTTTGGGTTTGGACAGTCTAGGCCAGCCAATTTTGGACATGAGGTTCCGATGGTTCCAGTGGAGGCCTTGCTTGACATGTCTTAGGACATGGCAAGGGTGTTGGAATGGATGACAACACCAAAGGCTCCGCTTGAATCGATGAGAAAGCATGAGCAAGAGGAATTCTATGGAACTAGACTGGATGAGTCTGAAAAGGTGGAGTATTGGATTGAAAAGGTTCAGAGAGTCCTAAGAGAGATAAGGTGTCCTCCAGATCAGCAAGTGGAGTGTGTGGTGTCTTTTCTTCAGGGTACAACCTATAACTGGTGGAAACTAGTCTTGAAGCATCCGATGTTTCCAACTCCTGTTACATGGGAATTCTTTGGAAGAGAATTTCGTAACAAGTATGTTACCAAAGCGTATAGAGAAGCGAAATGGAAGCAATTCTTGAACTTAAGGTAGAGAGCCATGTCTTTGGCCGAGTATGAGAAGGAATTTTGTAGATTAAGTATGCATCACCTAGTGTATTAACTGAGGAGTTCAGATGCCAACAGTTTAAAGAGGGACTGAATGAGCAGATTAAGGCATTATTGATATCAATGACCACCTCATAGACTGTAAGTTATTATCAAATAGTGCAAGCTACTTTGAGGGCTAAAAGGTCACTAGAAATACAAAAAGAGAGAATGCAAAGGAAAAATCCTAACCAAGGTGGGTCACATTCAGGCAAAAGACCAAGAGATTTCCAAGTAGCAACTCCAACAGAATCAGTTAATAGTCCCGCTGCTAGGGTAGGAAGCAAGGGTCATCCTTTGCATCTGGTATAGGTAGAGGTGCATCAAGTAACCGCAGTGAAGTGCCTGAATGCCCACATTGTGGTAAGCGACATAGAGGAGAATGTTGAAGAGTGACTGGTGCTTGTTTTAGATATGGGAGCACCGAGCATTTCCTAGCCAATTGTCCAAAGGCTTATGAAGTGGCTGGGAATGAGCAAGAGGCTAGTAGAGGAAGTTCAAATTTACCACCAGCTAACAGAGGTAGAGGAAGAGGACGTGGTCAAGGTGGTTAGTTCAGAGGTGGAGCTGAGTCTGAAACTGTGGATAGACCTCCAACCGCACCGGTCCGAGCATATGCCATGAAAGCTCAAGAGGATCAGGATGCACCTGAAGTCATTGGATGTACATTTCTACTTTATGAAATAGAAATGCTTGCATTGATTGATCTTGGATCTACTCACTCATACGTGTGCTCTAAGAGCATATGTGAAAAGATACCTATTGCTGATTTTTTGAATTATGATATATGTGTAACTAGTCCCTTGGGGAGTAATGTAAATGTGAATAAAGTGCATAGGGGTTGTTTATTAGTGGTGCAAGGGTATGTGTTTCCTGTAGACTTGATTGAACTGCCCTTTGATGAGTTTGATTTAATTTTGGGTATGGACTGGTTGAGTGAGCATAGTGCTGTAGTTGGCTGTAAGAAGAAGATAGTTATGCTCAGTTCTAGTGAGGGAAATAAAGTGACCATGAGGGGTTTATGTGCTAATCCTTTGGTTAATGTGTTGCCGGCAATGCAAGCCTATCGGTGTTTGAGAAAGGGTTGTGAGGCTTTCTTGGCCTTGGTCCTAGATTCTAAAAGGGAGCAAGTGAGAATTTAGGATATACCCATAGTGAGGGAGTTTCCTGATGTGTTCCCAGAAGAGCTGTCTGAGGTACCGCCAGTAAGGGAAGTGGAATTGTTTATTGATGTTATGCCTAGAACAATACCAGTGTCTAAAGCACCCTATCGAATGGCTCCTACTGAGTTGAAGGAATTGTTAGATAGGGGATTTATAAGCCCAGTGTGTCTCCTTGGGGAGCACCAGTATTGTTTATGAAGAAGAAAGATGGGACTATGAGAATGTGCATAGACTACCGATAGTTAAATAAGGTGACAGTGAAGAATCATTACCCTCTACCAAGAATTGAGGATCTGTTTGATCAGCTAAGAAGGGCAGGTGTATTTTCCAAGATAGACCTCAGGTTTGGGTACTATCAGTTGCAAGTAAAGAAGGAAGATATACCCAAGACTACGTTTAGAGCTCGATATGGACATTATGAATTTCTAGTAATGCCATTCGGGTTAACTAATGTGCCTGCTACATTCATGGATTTGATGAATAGAGTGTTCAGACCATATCTGGATCAGTTTGTAGTAGTGTTTATCGATGACATTTTGGTTTATTCAAAGAATGAAAAGGAGCATGAGCAGCATCTGAGAACTGTGCTTCAGACTTTAAGGGAGCATCAGTTGTTTGCTAAGTTAAGTACGTGTGAATTCTGGTTAAGGGAAGTATCTTTTCTAGGGCATGTGGTGTCTTCAAAGCGTATTAAGGTTGATCCGGCCGAAATAGAAGCAATTGTGAATTGGAAACCGCTCAGGAATGTGCCTAAGATTCAATTTTTTCTTGGTTTAGCTAGGTATTATAGACGATTTGTGAAGGGATTCTCAGTGATTACTTCACCATTGACAAGATTGCTTCGAAAAGGAGTTAGGTTTGAATGGTCAGATAGATGTCAGTCAAGTTTTGAGCAATTGAAGCAAATGTTGGTGGAAGCACCAATTTTAACTCAACCTATTTTTGGCAAAGAGTATGTTCTGTACAGTGATGCTTCCGGAATAGACTTGGGTTGTGCATTAATGCAAGAAGGAAAGGTTGCGGCATATGCTTTAAGGCAATTAAAGCCACATGAGCAAAATTATCCGACTCATGATTTGGAGTTAGCTGCAGTGGTGTTTGCCTTGAAAATATGGCGACACTACCTGTATGGTGAAAAGTGTAAGATTTTCACAGATCATAAGAGTCTCAAGTATTTGCTAACTCAGAAGGAATTTAATTTGAGACAGCGTAGGTGGCTTTAATTATTCAAGGACTGCGACTATATAGTGGACTATCATCCTGGCAAAGCCGATGTAGTGGCTGATGCGTTGAGTAGGAAGTCTGTCTCGGCATTGTTATTATAGCAATTGAAGTGGAAGTTTACTTCAGATAGAGCTTTGTTAGCACAGTTGAAAGTTAGACCCGTGTTAAGAGGCGAGTTAGTTAATACACAGAAGAGTGATGCCAAATTGCATTAAATTCTGCAGTCAGTTAGAAATGGAGGTAAGACTGACTATTCAGTTAGTGAGGAAGGTGTACTGCTTTATAAGAATCGATTATGTGTTGATAGAGAATTGAGGAAAAGACTTATGCGTGAGGCGCATAATACGGTCTTCATGATGCACCCATGTGGGAACAAAATGTATCAGGATTTAAAGCAATTCTATTGGTGGCAGGGAATGAAGAAGGATGTGGCAGAATATGCTTCTATGTGTCTAACTTGTTAGCAAGTGAAAGCGGAACATTAGGTTCCACATGGTTTGTTAAACCCTCTTTTCATACCACAGTGGAAATGGGATAACATTATCATGGACCTTGTTCCTAGATTGCCTTTAACTTCTAAGCAGCATGGTTCAGTATGGGTAATTGTAGATCGATTTTCAAAGTCTGCTCACTTCATACCGGTTCGAATGGACTATTCAATGGATCGATTAGTTGAGTTGTATGTAAAAGAGATTATCAGATTGCATGGTATTCCCTTATCTATTGTGTCTGATAGGGATCTGAGGTTCACTTCCAAGTTCTGGAAAAGTTTGCAAGCTGCATTTGGTACAAAGTTGAATTTCAGTACGGCATTTCACCCACAGACTGATGGACAGTCAGAAAGGGTTATTCAAGTATTGGAAGATTTGATGCGAGCTTGTGTTCTGGATTTCTCTAGGAATTGGGATAAGTACATCCCATTAATAGAATTTGCTTATAACAATAGCCACCAAGCAAGTGTTAGCATGGCGCCGTATGAAGTGTTATATGGTAGAAAGTGTCGAACACCGATTTGTTGGACGAAATTGGGTGAACACAAGATTATTGGTCCGAATTTGGTAAGGGATACTGAGGAAAAGGCTAAGATTGTCCAATAGCGTTTGAAAGCTGCTAGTAACAGACAGAAGTCATATGTAGACTTAAAAAGGAAGGACATTTAGTTCAAGATAGGCGATAAAGTATTCTTGAAAGTATCTCTTTGGAGAAAACTATTGCGGTTTGGAAAGAAGGGAAAGTTAAGTCCGAGGTTCATTGGGCCCAATGAAGTATTAGGTAGAGTGGGATCAGTGGCTTACCGGTTAGCTTTGCCTCCGATCCTAGCCAAACTCCACGATTTCTTCCATGTGTCCATGTTGAGGAGATATCGCTCGGATGAGTCTCATATTTTACCTGTGCAAGAAGTTGAGGTTCAACCGGATTTTTCCTATGATGAGAAGCCAAAAGCAATATTGGACAAAGAAGTTAGGCAACTTCGTAGCAAATAGATTCCACTTGTAAAGGTGCTTTGGCAACATTACAGAGTAGAAGAGGCGACTTGGGAGCTAGAAGATGCTATGCGGGAGCAACATCCCCACCTATTTAATTCAGGTATAAATTTCGCGGACGAAATTCTTTTTAGGAGGGGAGAGTTGTAACGGCCTGATTTGTACCCTAGTAGCTAATTGAATTAATTATGATAATTGGGATGTCATTGCATTGAGTATGTTAATTAAGGACCTAGTGTAAGATAATTGAGGATCCAAATGAGTATATAAAATAAGTTTAAGTTCCCATTAAGTAAATTTGCTGATTAAGTTTGAGTGGGGGTTTATTAGCACTAAATGGGGATTAGTTAAGATAATTAAAGTCAGATTATTGTGTGCAAGGGTGGATTTCTGGGTGGCACTCATTGGTGCAGCCACCTCATCCATTTACATGCAATATATATATGGTTTGTTAAGAGAGAAAGGATAGATTTTGCATATGGATTCAGTACCTTTCTTCTTCTTCTCTACCCGTGTTCCTCTCTAATAAATCTGTAAAATGTTGAGTTTAATGGTTGCTTAATATATGGGCTCCGAAATTGCAAGGTAAGTGTTTAGTTATTGTGCCTTTCTTCTTCTCTTTCTATTTCCTTGATTTTGAGTTCTTGTGGATATTGACATTGGTGTCCAATTCTGGAAATTGGACTTGAATTGGTAGTTGAGGAATTGAAGAAGGATAAAGGAAAAGCCAAAGTGGGTGAATCTAGTGCAAAGTGACTCTTTAAGGAGCTAAGGAGAAGAGGTTTGGGAAAACATCTTTTTAAGCATCTAATTGCTATATGTATGAACTTTGAATTAAAATGATGAATTGAGTGTTGCAATAGGTGTTGATTGTGTTGTTGTGGGTAATGATTTGTATTGAATTGATAAATTGTTAAGTTAGTTGATGACATAAGTGTGTGCCCTATTTTGAATGATTTCTAAAATTTTTGAATAAGTGATTTGATATATTGACTAGCTTGTAAATTGATGTATTGGAAACTTGGCTTAGGAAGGCACGTAATGAGCATAATTGGATTGGTTAGTAATTGACAAAGTTGAAATTTTAGAATTATAGCATTAAAAGTAGAGTAGGTTGGACTTTTAGCAAACAATGCTCTATTAGTCAATTCAATGGGCAATGAATTTTGGCATGTTTATTAGGTAGTGTATGAATGCTTCATTATGTTAGAAATGAATGATATTAAGTGCCTAAAGGGAGTACATGAGCTGTGAGTTTAAAAGATAAAGTGCGGAAGTGATTTAGAAGCTCAAAATTGGAAATCTAGGTTCTGTCGTGAGCACGAAGAAGGCTCCTATTGCTAGAGTTAGTTTCTGTCATGGGCGTCCGCATATGCTCGAGCGCAATAGAGGCGAGGAATAGGTTCTATCACGAGCGCGACAGAAGCTATCATCCTATTCTGTCGCGAGCTCGAACTTTTGAGCCTTTTGAATAGTTCTTTCTGTGTTCTAAATGGATTCATTTATGTAAGTATGTGTAAAACAAACATGTGTATGAGAATAAATATTATATTATGCATGTGAATATCTCCATTTTTGTTGGCATATAAATGAATGGAGTAGTAAGCTTTTGTATTACTGTTGTCACACCCCAAAATAGCCCTGGTCGGATTGTGCATGCTAAGTCGGGATCGGAAGGGTACTTCGGTAATTTGTGTTTGAGAATTTAGAGTGTTAAGGACCTAATTGAAAAGATAATTAAGTTTGTTAAGAAAGATTTGTGTAAGTGAGTGAAGTGTAATTTGTCTAAGGACTAAAGAGCATTAAGACAAGATATTTATTAAGGAAAGACTTGGGTGCATGTGAGGGTATGGTACTTTATTTTGGAAAGGTTAAGTGGATTGTGTGGTCGTATTAGGAGCTGCCAGGTGGGTTTGTTAGGTGGGCATTGAATGGGGAAAAGAAGAAAAGAAAGTGGAAGAGAGAGGGAACACAGATTGCATTCCCGTCCCCCTCCTCTCACGTTCTTCTTCTTCTTCTCTTCTCCCTTCTCTGCTTTTCCTTTCTTTCTCTTTGGCTTTGGCTTGGAGTTGTGCTTGGCTTGGGTTGTGCTTTGCTTTGAAGAGGTATGTTGGAGTTTAACGTGTTGTGTTTCTTCTTCTTCCTCTTTATCTACTGGTTTTATCTTCGAGTAGGGTTTGAACTAAGGATTGTGTGGTTTCTTATTTGTGCAAGTTTTGGATTGTAAGAAGAAGCAAAGCAAAGGCAAGGAAAGGATTGAGCAGTAATCTTGAAGCTGATTTTGGATCTTCGATTCCAGGTTTGGGAGTGTTTTGGATTGCATGCAATGTTTGAAGAACTTCTGTGTTCATGTCTCTGCCCTATTTCTCTCTAGACTTATAATGTGTTTGTATGGTCTAATTTCTGGAATTTGATGTGGTTTAGAATGTGTACATGCATGATTAAGTGAATAGATGTGTTAGTAATGCATGATAGGAATTGAATTGAAGTTACTGAGCTTTGGGTTTTGAACTTACTGTATTTTTAGGGTTTATGCTCTAGAATGGATTAAATGTGTTTAAGCATGGTTTTAATGATTTGATTGTTGAATTAAGTTGCAATTGTCTTGCTTATGCTGTTTGGGGCATCGATTGAAAGGTAAGATGAGCTTGGATGTGTTTTGAATGAGATTGAAAATGAATTTATCGAGTTCTTGGAATTCTGGGTAACCTGGAAATGGAAAATCACGTCTCTGTAGAATTTTCAGTTCCAGTGTTCTGTGAGAAGCGAGTCACGTCTCGTGACTTAGAGTCACGACGTGACTCATGTGAAGGGCAGCGTGACTCCCAGTTGCGAAGCGTGACTCTTCTCTCTGTGAGAGGAAAGTCACGTCTCGTGACTTAGGGTCACGACGTGACCCTTGTGAATGGCGAAGCGTGACTCCAGCCGCGAAGCGTGACTCCTCTCTCTGTGAGAGGGAAGTCACGTCTCGTGACTTAGAGTCACGGCGTGACTCTGGTAAGGGCAAAGCGTGACTCCTCTCTCTGTGAGAGGGAAGTCACGTCTCGTGACTTAGAGTCACGACGTGACTCCCGTGAAAGGCAAGGCGTGACTCCAAGACACGAAGCGTGACTCCTCTCTCTGTGAGAGGGAAGTCACGTCTCGTGACTTAGAGTCACGGCGTGACTCTTGTGAGGCCAGGCGTGACATAGAGTCACGTCCCGTGACTCTCTAGCAGATCACGAGATGTGACCCTAGGTCACGCCGTGACCCTCCTGTGAGGTCAGTCATGAGTCATGACACGACTTGTGACCGACCCTTCTTTAGCCCCTTTTTCCGATTTCGCCCAGTTTTAACCAAAAATGAATTTCCTATCTTTTCTTTATGGGTCTTCACTGCTGTATAAACTATGTCATACTGTTATAGGCTCCTGTATAGCTTTTCTGTTTTGATTTGTGCCCCGTGGCTAGTTTGTTATGAAATGACTTTCAAATGCTTTTATGACTCTTTGCTCTACTGTGTGCTATCCTATCTGTATGGTTAGCCTATTTTAGTTGTGTTCAGCATTATGTTATGCCTGTCCTGGATTGGATTCTTATCTAAATTAACATGCCATGTTAAGAATATTGTATCAATCCATGATTCAGATTATATTCTTTTAATCATTGGCATTATATGATTACACATGTGTTCTAGATATACTCTAGTAATTGGAGTAGTGATAAAATGTGATTGATTGACCTATTGCATGCTTCAGAATATGACTTGAATGAGGTATGATTGATATTATGCTATGCTATATTTATATGAATAATATGGTAAATGTCTGAATGCATGGTTATGCTTTAGCCTTGGAACTCAATGTGTTATGTTTAGATGTAATTTGGACTATGCATGATTTATGCTTAGTATCTGCACCTAATGTATGATTAAGATTTTGTATTGCTAATCATTAGCTTGGTAGTGCTACTTTACCTGATTCTTGGCATGCTTTAGAGCATTGTTTAATGTTAAAATGTATGAATTGTAATATGTTTTGCAATGCGAATTGCATGATATATGACCAACCTTATGAGCATATTTATATGTCTATTGTACTTTGATTAATGCATGATGTATATTTATATATATATTTATGCGTTGTACGTTTCGTAATGTGAATGATTTATGCATGACCTGCGAGAGTCAGTCTAGTGGATAGTTAGGCATGCCTAATAGAGTCTTTCAGTAGCTGCAGCGCCCTCAGAACGTATTGGACCCTGATCAGGTCCTCCGTATGGTTCCTCGCGAACCCCCCCTCAGTACGGATCCTCGTGATCCTTTTTAATGTATTTGGATCGGGTTAAGATCCCCCATCAGTAAAATGCTTTTGTGATAAATAAAATGGTTTTCGATTCGTACCCGTAAGGTACCTTCAGTCGACTTGTACCCGTAAGGTACTAATCAGTTCAGTACACTCGTTATCCACTATTGTGAGTCAGCAGGTGCTTTACTGGGTTGTATTACTTTGAAATAACTATATGAATGTGATATCCGTTTGATTATGATAAAGATCTCAGGAATCAGTTTATGTGTATATGAATGTGATTATGGGCTTCAGAAAGTATGTCTGTTTTAAATAAGCATAACTTTATATCTAACATGATTATTCGTACTCGTCATGTGATTTGTTATAAGTTTCTGAATGCTTTGATTATGATACGACTAGAGAATTTATGTATGTGACTTAAACATGTTTTGTTAATATGTTAGCTTGTGAACCGAAGCAGCTGTGATGGTAAGTATGTGATGATTACTGTACTCTCTGCATGATGATGATATGAATGTAATACTAAGTGGTTATGCCTTCAGTCTCCGTTATCAGAATGTTTCTGCTTGATGCTCAGTATATATTAGAGTTGCGCAGCGGTATTGTGATGCTCTAAATGTTATCCTTTGGATATTTGACTAATGTGTATGCATAACATGATTATTGGGTTGTCAGTTCAGGCGTGGGTACTTGGTGATATTTATTGCATGTGTATAGCTCTTGTGACTCCGCATGGTAAGATGCTATCATTCGATACCCAAGTAGGTTTATGCATGAGTTATAGTATGTAGTTCGGCATGATGACATTTGTATCGTATATTGTATTATGTCTGTTTTGGTATATCCTGGACATGAGTTTATGGTCTGTTTGTGAGTTATCGATTGAATGCCTTTATTATGCAGCCTGATTATTGATATGCTATGAGTATCCGCATTTGCCATTTGAATGTGTTATGCCTTGGCGACCATTGTGAATGGCCGTCCATATTCTGGCATGTTCTCCCCACTAAGCGTTATCGCTTAGCACGGATTTCCTTTCCGTGCAGGTGGCAGGTTTGGTTCTGTTCGAGTCGCGCTTCTGCAGGGTCGGCCACGTAGGAGTTAGAAGTTCTGTATTTTGTTCAGCTTCTGTATTTCAGCTTTTGTAATTCGGTAGTATTGTATATGTAATTATTATGTTTCGTTCTTTAGTTTTCTTTTGGGAATGTAATAGTTAGTATGTCCTTATGTTTAGTTATTCCTTTGTTTTATTATTTCGATTATGCTTCCGTTGAATGGTCATATATATGCCTTTGTGTATGCTTTTGCTTAGTGCCTGCGTGTGCGTGAGTTATTGCATGTTCAGTCTGTACCGCTAGGTAAGTCAAGGTAAGTTTTTAATTAATCCATATTTCTGTATGTATGAATGTATGCTTCCGCATTGTGCATGTGTATATCTGTATATGTGAGCGTCGTGTAGCACGTCCGTCGGTGTCCTTCCAACGGGGACGGCGATGGGGGTGTTACAACTGTTGTATGTGAAATGCGATAACAAGGAATAAACTGGACTAATAATTTAGCCTGCAAGTCAAGTAGTGGATAGATAGGCATGTCTATAGGGTCTGAGTGCTGCAGCCAAATGCGTCAGATTCCTATGGAATCATCAATGCTATTTGAAATCCTTATTGGATTTTCTAATGTAATTATGTTGATTATTCGGTACCTACAGGTGCTAATGTGAATGTGAGGTATCTACGGATACTAATGTGATTACTGTACCTTAGGGTATTGATGCGATACCTGTTATCCGCATCTTTGAGTTGCAGGCAAGGCTAAAAATAACTATGTTAATAATTGAATAAAGTGAATCTTTATATTGCTTTGTACATTATATATATATACGTATGAAGTGATTATGAGATGTTGATAAATGCATGAACTTTCTAATGCTATAAATGATAATTATATCTATATATGTGTATATACCCTGTTTCTATGCGTATCATTTTCCCCACTAAGCGTTATTGCTTAGCATGGGTTTTTTAATCCATGTAGGTTCGGACGCAAAGTGATCTATGAAGGACGGTCTCCGCATTGCCAAAGGTCAACACTAGGAATCTAATAGTGTAAGTCTTGGGGGATTTAGATTTTGTACCTATATGCATATATGTAATCTTTTGGTAAATGTAATGCATCTAACGAGTTGAACAGTAAGGATTTGTAATATTGAATTATAAGTCATGTAAGTAGATGGATGAATGTTCAAGCATGTGATGAGTAGGTGGTATCCGCTGCATGAGATTGAATGTGTGAATGAAATTTATTTGTACAGGTTTTGTATGAGTAACGGTAGAACTTGTGTATGCTTTAGTTGTGTTGTAACGACTATTTCCATCCGCCTTAGCTGAGCTAGTTGGGTGATTGGGAATGGGCATTACAGCACTCGCGATAGAGACGAGCTCAAGAACCAGAAATTGCCAAACACAACAGCATCTCATGGAGAACTCACTCAGAAATCATACTATCATGCAATTGACTTCTATACTACAATCAATTTCACATGAATCATGCTATTAAACATGTTAACCACAATTAACACTTAATAGATACAATTAAATTTGTAAGAGTGCACAATATGCAACAAACCCAAAATTTTGCCCTAAATCATACAAATCCACATTTGAACTTTCATATGCCAAATTAATTCTAACACATCATACAATTGTCAAAACTCAACTCAAACAATGCATTTGAACATGCTTTTAACTCAAATTTCCAGCAATCTCAACACAAAGACTCAAAAGCAATACAATCAAAATACACAACTCCCAAACCTTAACAATGCAACTTTAAAACCACTCTCTTCAAGGTCCAACCTTCTCTTTACCCTTGTCCTTCTTCTTGCCACTGGATTCTTGCACAAACCAAACCAAAACAATCGTAATCCACCCCAAAACACAACCAACGAAAAAGAAAGGAGGAGGAAGAGGCACCAAATCCACAACCACTTACCTTAGCAACTTACACTTAACCCTAAGCACCTTCAATCTCAACTCAAAATCCTTGAAGATTAACCCAAGAAAGAGAAGCAAAGAGCAAGGAAATGATGAAGAAGAAGAAAGGAAATAGGAAACGTGAGAAGGAAGAGAGGAAGACATGGGAACCAAGGGCAAAAATCTTATTTTTGCATTCTCTCTCTCTTCCTTTCTTTCCCTTCTTCATTTAATGCTCCCAAATACTCCTAGTTAGGTGTCACTTCCCCATTGGTCTAACTTATTAAATCCTTGGTTTTTATCTCTTTAGTCCTTGGCAAATCATCTTTTACTCACCTAAACAATTTCTTTCTCTTACTAACTTTAATTCCTTTTCAATTATACCATTTCTAAACATTTTCCATATTTATCAAATTACGCTTATACCCTTAATCATGCAATTAACTCTTTAAATCCTACTAGGGTCTAAATCAGGGTATTACGCATACTATAAAGAACTCTGGTTCTATTCCAATTAATAAAAAGCAAATATCTTAGTATTATTTTGAGGGATTTTATTAATAGGTCTCATCATACATGGTCGGCATACATTTGTATGCTTCCTATATCTATCGCATAAATATAAAGCATATAAATATGGCTTGGTTATGAATTTTACTACATTGACCTCCCCGAGCCAAAAGTGGGATTAAAAGGTCTAACCTAGGTAGTATGCATGATCAAACAAAAAATAAATGTTACAAAATCTTCAATCTTCATTCGGCCCCTTCTTGCTCCATTACTTGAAATTTTCTTTTATTATTCTAATTCCATTTTATGTAATCTAATTACATATTACAATTAGAAAAATATACAAAGAAAAAAAATTAGTTGGGACATAAAAGCCCCCATGGGCTGAAACTAGGGGTGTTCAAAAAAGGGTTACATGGGTTAGATGGGTTACAATTAGATTTTTTTTAGAAGAAAAATGGAGTTGAATTATATATAATCTCACAAAACATATTATAAAAATTTGATTCAAATTTTATCATAACCCACCCAACCCATTTTTGAACACCCCTAGCTGAAACATGCATTATGCTCAATCACATTGGGCTTTAGTCCATAACTAACCATCATGCCAAGCATATATCCTTATATGCAATTCTAATGCATAAATTTAGTGCCTAAAGCATAGTGATACCTCCCTCTCTACATTCTCTCTCTAAAAGGCATTACTAACTTAAACTTCGGAGTGCTTACACCTAGTCTGAGCAAGCTTGTCTTGTTGCATCTTACTTAGCCTTGCTGATCCTATCAGTATGCTTACACCTACCATCAAGCCTCATTACATTCTGATATTTCAAGATCTATCATTTGGTGGTTTCATTGAGAGACTATGGTAGGTTCACAGAGACAATCCAGGCACTCTAAAACAGAGGGAAGTAATAAATCTGATGATGATGAAAGAAGACCCAAGTTCATTATTAGAAGGGAAGAACCCCATAGATCCCCCACTCATAACAATCTCTTACCCGCATTCGATGAGGAGTTCTTGGCACAGCTAGACAATACTCCAATCACCATGAAGGATTTAAAGACAATCTTATGAGATTTTAGCAGAAGTATAATACAATCTATTTGAAAGGGCAAGCAATAATGGATTACGAGGTTGACAGTGAAAGAAGAGAAAAAAAGAGGCAAAGGAACAAGGGAATCATAATATGAGACCTATAAGATGGAGATAGATCAGGCAATCGTTTAGATATGGGTGAGTCAGGCAGAAGGGAAAGAGGCAAGGAGAAAATGTTCTTTATGAGCAAGAGCAATGCCTTTAACGCATATGATTCAACTTACACCCCAAGGTGATCATAGTTAGGAGAAGACCTATCATATGTATGCACGCTAAAGAGATAGATTTACAAAAAAGCTAAAGAGGAAGATGAAGGGCCAATTGCAGATAAGAATGAGAGATGGTTCTTGCAACAGATAAAGAATTTTGGACTTGGGCACCTCAAAAAGCCCTTATTTGATGGCAACACCATCAAATCCTTTTGCTAAGAGATTAGAGAAACTGAGCTCCCTCTCCCAAGTTTAAAGAAATAAGAATGCCCAGATACACGAGAAAATTCGATCCAAAATGCCATAGTTCTAAGTATCTGATGCGGATCTAGATGTACTCCTATCATGATCGGATTTTCTGCAGAGTTTTCCCCATGACCTTGGTAGACGATGTTCTATTTTGGTTCCATGATCTCCCCATGAAATCAATAACTTTATTTAGATAGACTCATGATCTTTTTATGATCGAATTTATTGTTCAAATCCGAACACCAAAAATGGTCATTGACCTGTGCAACTTGGTGCAATACCCTAATGAAAGCCTTATATATTACATTGACAGAGTAACACCCCGTTTTCACCCTAGTAGTTTGAGCCTTATGGTGTGTTATTTTGTATGTACACTATTATTTTGGCATGTGTTATTTGAATTAAGTTTATTTTTGTGTTTGTATGGGATTAGTGTGCGTGTGTTAGTGAGGTTTGGCTTAGGTGTAGTGCGGAAGTTGGAAATAGGGTGTGAATTGGTTAAGTCCACCAATTGAAAGGTGACATGTGGCAAGGGAGTAGGCTTTATAAGCCAAGGAGAGAGAAAGAGTGAGGGACAACTGCCCTCTTGCCCTCTCTTGTTCTTTCTTCCTCCTTCTCCGCACCATTGTCATCTTCATCTTCTTCTTTCTCCTTCTTTCTTCCTCTTCTTTGATTCTCTTTCTCTTTTGTTAGTTTTGTTGGTGGATTTAGGCAATTCTAAGACTTGTTGGTAAGTGTTAGTTCATTTCTTTCTTCTTCTTCCTCTTCCCATTGTTTTGTTAGGGTATGTGTGTTCTTGGGTTTAGAGTTTAAATTTTGTAAGTTTTGGGTGTTGTGAGCAGAAGTACCTCCTAGGAAGTCTAAGGGGAAGGACATAGCAAGTGGAAGTGGAGCCCCTTGATTTGGAGCTAAGGATACCAAATTTTTGGAATTTATGTGCCCTTTTTATGCATTTTCATGATTTTTGTATCTTTGATGGAATTTCTAAAATTTTGTTGTTTAAGGAGGTTCATGTTAGTATAAATGTAATGATTATTTATAATGGATGCAAGGTTTTATTTGAGGTAAGTTGAAGTTTATCTTGATTTGGGTAAGTTGGGATTTGAATTTTGGAATTCTGTAATTTTCTGCATTTTTGGTTGGGATTAGATGACCTGACACTGTCGCGATCGTGACAGAATCGCATATTCTAGTTCTCGCTGTGCAGGGATGCATGCTCGAAGTTGTGAAGGGCAGAATGAGTCGTGAAGCTTTCGGCATGCACGACTCGTGAAGCTTCTCACGAATCGGTGTGGGAGCGTGAAGCATTCATGAATCGTGAAGTTTTTCATGAGTCGTGAATGCTAGCATGACTTGTGCTCTATTGGAGGGCCTTGTTACGAGTCGTGTACAAGGAAACGACTCATGACAGGGTAGAGGAGAATCGACATGAGTCGTGTTGACCTGCACGACTCGTGTCCCTTACTTCTTCCCTCGCGATCGGCTTTCTGGCCACTGTCGCGAGCACGACTCTTGTCGCGATCGCGATAGTGACTCATTGCTTGCCCTGTTTTTCGATTTTGCCCTTTTCTTCTAAAATGGATTTTATATTTTTTTTCTTCATGGGTTTTTACTACTGTATGGAATAAAAAAACATGCTTATATATGTATTATGTCATGGTTTCTTTATGATAAATTACATGTTATGTTGTGAATATGATTTGTATTATGCTTGACCTGCGAGAGTCAATAAGTGGATAAATAGGCATGCCTATAGAGTTCAGTTAGCTGCAACCATACATTCCAGACCTTGATCAGGTCCCCGTTTGGATCCTCGCGATCCCTTTTGAACTTGAATCTTATTTAAGATTCCATGCGATAATGTTTTGAAACAAAAAGAAAAGAATGATTTTGATACCTTCGAGTATCCATGCGTTTAAGAATGAATTATTGGTACCTTCGGGTATTTATGCATTACTCACTATCCACTATTTTGAATAAGTAGGTTTATTGTATTCTTGTGTTATTATAATTCAGTTCAGAATGAATGATTGGTTGATCAATGATGTTGACATTTTGAACATGGTGAAATGTTTATTAAAACTTGATTTTCAGTATGTGCCATGTGTATGTGATTTGTTCTGACGTCCACTGTGAGTGGTTATTTTTCATTGTGTTTTCCCCACTAAACGTTATTGCTTAGCACGGGTGTGTTATCCGTGCAAGTGTGGATGCTGTTAGAGATTTTGGGTCGGTGTAATCCGCTATCAGTAGGGCCAACACACGCTTGAGAGAGTTTTGTAGTATAGGCCTTTGTAATTTGTATTTCATGTATTATGTAATGTTGAGACTTGTGATGTAAATTTTTATTTTATATCTTCGGACGCAACTTTCGTATGTGTATTAATCTCCTGTAATTGACGCCTTTCAAATTTTTGCTTTGTAAGAACATATTTAAGATATCAATGAAAAGTTTCCAAATTTATATTTTCCAACCTTGATTTCCTGTTATCTTTGAGAAATTTTAATTTATTCCGCTTTTGATATATGTTTATACTTGTATGTTGAGTGTGTGCGTGTCTGTGATAACCCTTATCTATTGAGGCATTTCTTTCTCTTCTGGAGGGGTGAACTTCCCTACGTATAGGTAAGGGGTGTTACAGACAGATTCCAAACATTGGAATCTGAGACTAAAAATTTGCACCCAGAAGTAGCAGTAAATGCCTTAGGCAAAAACATAAGGAGCATCCAACTACTTGAGTCCATTACAATTCGACCATTAATAAACTTCACCAATCTCATGGACAAGGCTAGTTAATACATCCAACTGGATAATGCTCTCAGAGCTAATGGAAGAATGTCGAGTATGGTTGACAAACTGCAACAACCGATCGAATAGGTGGGAAGAAGAATAAAGAGCCCAAAAAGAACATCCATATTGAAAAGTTCAGGTAAGTAGAAGACTGAGCAAGGAAGGTTCGAATGCTATGTTAATAATCCGGCTGGACTCTATACTCCTCTCAACTCCAACCTTGCCAGTGTCTTGATGTGGATCAAAGAAAAGCATAGCAAGGTCAATTAACCGAAAAAGATGTCCAATCAGACATACGCAAAACAAGATAAGAGCAAGTAATGTGAATTTCACAAGGACATTGGTCACACAACCGGTGAATGCAACTCTTTGAAGGAGGAGATAAAAAGACTCTTGCAAAAAGGGTCTTTGAGAAGATTCGTATGGCCCAAATAGAAGAGTCCTTGCAAGCCCTCTACTGAAAGAAATGTCATGGCCGGAATTGTACCCTAGTTGTAATTGGTCTAATTGGGGTGAAAGTGTAATTGAAGTGTAGGATTGGACTTAATTGAAAGAAAGAAGTATTGTTAAGGGTTTAAGTGATAATTACGAATGAATACTAAGCATGAGTTAAAGGCTGATTAGCTAGTTTAAGGAAGGATTAATTAAGAATAAAATAACTTGATTTAATGGAAAGTGGAGGCAGATTAGAGGAAGTGGTTTCCGTGTGGCTTCTTGAGAGGATGCCACCTACACCTTTGCATGCAAGAGTGAGTTAAGGGAAGGGAAGAGTTTCATTTGTGTAATCTAGCAATTTTCTGTGTTCTTCTCTTTTCTTTCTTGCGTGGGAGTGAGTGTTAAAGAAGGGTAAGCATATTGTTGTTAAGTTGCTCAGGAATTGAGGGTTAAACCTAAGAGGTAAGTGAATAAGTGCATATTCTCATCTTCTACTCTTTCTTCTTGGTTGAGCTGGTTTGGATGGGGTATTATTGGTTTGAGTTTGAGCTTGAGCATCTGTGTTGTTTTGTTAGCTGAAGAAGTGAAAAGAGATAAAGGAAAGGCTGTAATTGGCGAGCCGAGCGTCCGTCGAAATTAGGAGCTAAGGAGACGAGGTTTGGGAACAAACCCTAATTGTGTGATTATGTGATTAGTGTTGGTTAAATAGAGTTTTGAAATGAATTGCAAGATATGTGAAATTGAAGTTTGAGCATGAATTATGTGATGCTAAATTGTATGATTATAGTAGCAATATGATTGTGATTAAGTGCTTGAGAATGATTATGATTTGTACTATTATTGAATGCCAAACAAGAAGGGAAAATCAGGTATGTGTTATTGATTGTGTGGTTGTTGTGTTTGGGTTGATTGCCAAACAAATAAGAAGGAGATTTGAAGTCTAGGCGTAAAAGGAGAATTGGACTGAAAAAGCACAGCCATGCTAGTGATAAACACAGCTGTGTTTTTGGTATTTTTGCATAGGTCACGGTGACAATGAAATTGATTGTGACCGTGACATATGCTGAGTTCAATTCTGCCTAGTGGAATTTGGTATGTCACGGTGACAATGGAATTCATTGGGACCGTGACCTACCCAGGAAGGCATTCTGTTTTGCAAATGAGAATATGTCACGGTGACAATGAGATTCATTGTGACCGTGACATACCCTCAGGTTGCATTCTGCCGAGAGTTGGGAACACATCACGGTGACAATGAAATCCATTGTGACCGTGACCCACCCTGTTTTGGCAATACGATCCTAATGTGTCTGGCCATTCAAATGGCAAGGCTTTGAGCTGAAATAAAGGACAACATGAGTAAGTATTGTATGTGTGTTAAGTGATCTACAAATGCATACAAACATGGTGATTTCTGAATATGATCAGTTATGTAAATATTATATGAGAAGATTGAATTTGAAAGCATACTGAATATGCAAGTGAAATGTTAGCTATGTGCTAATGCAAATGTGTAAAGTGAAAAGTGAATTGAATAATTTGTCAATAACTTAAGCCTGCGAGTCAAGTAGTGGATAGTTAGGCATGCCTATAGGGTTCAGTGCTGCAGCCCCATGCGTTAAATGTGTCTGATTCCATGGGAATTAGAATGCGATTATCCTTGCTGGATTCAGTTAATTGTGGAATGATGAAAAGTACCAGAAGGTACTAATGTGTAAAAGTGATCTCGATGAGATTCTGGGTACGTAGGAGGTACCGATGCGTTACCCGTTATCCGCGTCATTGAATTGCAGGCTAACTGATTAATCAAATAATAAATGGAAGTGACTGTGATACAAGAAAGTATGTGGTATGGATATGTGAATAAGCGATTGATGCTTTATGATTGAATATAGTAATGGATAAAACAATGCTTGAAATGGTACGTGATTTAATGATGAATGTTCTGGCATGTCTACTAACATGTAATGTATGATGTTTCTGATGTGTGATAATTGTTGCTATACATATGAGTTCCCCACTAAGCGTTATCGCTTAGCATGGATTTACTCTAATCCGTGCAGGTACGGACGAGAGGTGACTGAAGGACGTCCCCGCATTTTGGTACGGTCAACAATAGGAAGTGTATAGTGTAGGTATGGGGGTTGTTATTTGGAACTTTTGTATAAGTTTTATATGGTTAATATGTATTTTGAATATGTAAAGGCATGTAATAATGTAGTAATCACGGATGTAACCTCCCACATGTATGTGTGTCATGTGAATAGCTAAGGCGTGTGACTAATAGTAGTTGGCATGAGATGCATGAATTAAAATAGTGATAGTGTGTGATGAAATTTTATTATTCAGTTTTCGCATGTGTTCTGTGTGTGTGTGCGACCTTCTCTAACTAAGATTAGCTGAGCTAGTCTGTCGTTAGGGAACGGGCGTCACAAGAAAGGACCAATCAGATTTTGATGATGATGAAGAGTGAAGAAAGCCAAAGGATATCGAGCATAAAAGGCAGAGAGATGGGTGATCAATACGATTGCTAGGGGATTGTCATATGGAGAAGATTTCTACAAGAGAAAAAAAAAAAAGGAAAGGCTTATACTTTTTAGCAAAATTCGAGAAGCTGTCGCCTATTTCAATATGCCCCGAATATGCAAGCAATCTGAAGTTCCCTCATGAGGATGACTTAGCTGTCCAAGCGACAGTCAATAACTTTTTGGTAAGGAGAATCTTTGTCAATAACGGAAGCATAGTAAATGTCTTCACTTTAGAAGTTTACAAAAAGATGGGTCTACCAGTTGAAGAACTACATCCAAATACCACCCCACTGATCAGGCTCGGCAATGCCACCGTTCTAGTGGTAGGATCAGTAGATTTCTTTGTGGAGCTTAGAGATGGAGCAATTATGCATATGTGTAAAACCACCGTCATAGTGATGGACATTAGCTTTGCGTATAATGCAATTTTTGGAAGACCGTTGCTTTTTCAGAGCAAAATGGTGACTAGTATATGGTAAATGGTCATCAAGGTGCCCACAGAGGTAGGGAGTCCTGAGGAAACCAAAAGGCTTCTAGTGAAGCCTACATTTTGATGATAAAGCAAGAGAAACAGGTATATATAGTAGAGCCGAGCCTTGAGAAGAAGGAAGAAAAGGCTGAAAAGCGTAGGATGAACCCAGAAGAGGAGCTGATCACAAAGAAGAAATCAAAAGGAAAAGAAGTCCATATCAAGTCATGAATGACTAAGGAGGTGGAAGAGGAAGAATTGCAGGTACTAATCATCACGCACAAGCTGAATGCTAATTCGAACCACCATCCTATTAAATAGAAGTTGAAAGGGCACGCACCTAATCAGAGGAAATTCATATCAGATGAAATTGACTAGCTACTGAAAGTTGGGACTACTAGGGAAGTTGACTAACCTGACTGGCTCATGAACATGGTCTTAGAGAAGAAGAAGAAAAAGAGCGAAAAGCTTAAAATGTGTGTGAATTTCACTGACTCAATAAATCTTGCTCGAAGGATAGCTATCCATTGCCAAGTACTGACCAACTTGTAGACACTACAACTTCCCACACGATCTACTCTTTACTCGATACCTATACTAGCTATCATCAAATTTTGATATGGTTATTGGATTAAGAGAAGATGAGTTTTATCACAGACGATGAAACCTTCTACTATGAGGCAATGTTATTCAGTTTGAAGAATGCTAGAGCAACATACTAGCGACCGATGAATAAAATATTCAAGGATTAGATCAAAGATAATGTGGAGGTATATGTTAACGACATGATCATCAAAAGCAAAAGCCAATAAGAGTATGCTATTGATTTGACCAAAGTTTTTGGCACCTTGAATAAGTTTCAAATAAAGCTAAACCCAGAGAAATGCATTTTTAGAATGCCATCTAGCAAATTTTTGAGCTTCAGGGTTTCCCAAAGGGGAATTAAAGCCAACCCAGAAAAAATCAAGGCAATCTCATACATATAGCCTCCAAGCAGTGTACATTCAGAAGTTGAATGGAAGAATCACATCATTAGGGAGATTTATATCTTCCTCGATAAAGCATTGCATGCCCTTTTTCAAGAATTTCAAAAAGAATAGTGTCCTTATCTGGGAAGCAGATTATCAAAAAGCCTTTGAAGAGCTAAAACAATTCCTCATCAATCCAACATTACTGAGCCTACTAGTTCTTAGTGAGAGACTTTTCCTTTACTTGTCCACATCGGGAGAGGCAGTGGTAGCAGTTCTGGTTAGAGAAAAATGAACCCAACAATTGCCAATATACTACATCAGTCAAATGTTGAGAGGGTCAGAATTGAGGAAAAGTCTAATAGAGCAGTTGATTATTGCACTCATCATATGCACCAAGAAGCTAAGGTAGTACTTCGAAGCTCACACCATAATTGTCCAATCCGATCCATTGCCTAGGAAGATCATTCATATGCCAAATTTGGAAAGAAAGATGGTGGGATGAGCTATAAAGTTACAATCCTTTGACGTCAAGTATGAGCCAAGGAGTACAATAAAAGCACAAGCTTTAACGAATTTTGTAGCGAAATTCACCAATGGTAAAAAACTGAGCAACACAATAAGATTTCGTCAGAGATGCTTATCGTGGGAGCCTCAAACAATCTGAGAGGAGGCACCGACATAGTAATTAAAATACCTTTGGGCATTACAATCAAATATGCCTTAAGGCTAAGCTTCAAGGCATCCAATAATTTAGCAGAATATGAAGCACTTCTGCAAGGCATGAGGTTGGTCAATTCCATCCAACTACAAAGCCTCAAGATCAAAAGTGATTCTTAGTTAGTAACAAGCCAGGTGTTTGGAAGTTTTGAAGCCAAAGAGGAAAACATGAAGAAGTATTTAGCTAAAGTAAAAATTGTAACACCCCATACCCGCAATTGGTACGGATATTGGGTGTCACAGTACTATTGTCTAATCAATGCTTATGACAAATGCAATAAAGTGTTTTTTCTTTTTCTTAACTTATAAACTCATGGAATCGTTTATCCTTTTACACTGTCATGTCACTAACACATTTCATTCGATCCAATCCATACATTTCATTTAACGTATTACACCATTCGATCATACTCTGTAGCATTCGATATGTTTGTTTTGCACAATACATAATCAATACTAAGCCCTTACATATACATATCATCAATTCCAACGTGTTACATATACATCAATGGTAACTCTTACATATATATGCCACTACCACTATTCATTCAATCAAAATTGGGCAGCACAACATCTATAATATTAGCTACCCAAACCTTGCAATTCAAATAACAACACAGCCCAATTCAGGGGCACAACGATCATAACTTAATATCCATTCCAGTTCAATTCATATAACTAATCCCATACAATAATATCTATCATTACATATAACTATTTCAATGATACAACATGTTTACACGCATTCTAGTAACTATACACATACTATGCTTATCTTTAATTTACGGTCCAGTCTGATCTCCTAGTCAATAGTCTGCCCACTCTGCTCGGTACCTACACGCAGTCAAATAACTATGTGCTAAGCATTAAATATGCTCAGTGGTGACTATGAATCTAATAATTTCCAATGCTAACTTAAGCACACACACATGCATAAAAAATTCTATACTTTATCAATTCTCTAGTTACTTTTGAATCACTCACTTAGTATCATATTACAATAAGATCCTTGTAACACCCCCCATACTCCCGGGAAGGAATACCGAGATGCCACGCGGACACTTACGTATACATGTACATATACATACACTAGCGGAAGCGATAGCATTATAGACATCAATACAAGATAAGAAAATCAAATAACACTTGGGCCCAACATGCATTTTACAAATGTTATACATATTGCAAAACTATTGCCATTTTACTTTACATATTCGTTTCTGTACATATATTACAATAAACTTTACATGTAACAACTATACTCTTTTATCACATAATGATGTTACTCAAAACATCACAAACTCTATTTCTATCTTATACAAAAAAATGAACAAAACTCCCTAGTGGCCTTGACCTGCAGATGCACGCTCTCGAGGATCCGAACCTGTAACCTACACGGAAATAAACATCCATGCTAAGCGATAACGCTTAGTGGGGATGAAAATGATGCAAAGGACTTCTTTACGAAGTCACACATAAATCACACATTTCATATAACAAAATCAAATAAACTCATGCATATAACTCTTATACGTGTATAGGTTACATGCTCAATAATCAAAAACTATGAACTCGCATGTATATAACATCTACTCTTTTACTTATTCATGTGCACTATAACTCAAGCATATAACTTTCACACACTTGTACAGATCGATTATTCAAATATACATTATCATGTGTCCACATTCATTTAACACTTCTCATGTGCTATAGCATTTATTCAAAGCAATTCTTACAATCATCTGAAGTTCACTACACAACATTTAACAAAACAAGCCTGACTTCCTTTAGTTGCGGATACGGGATGCTATATAATAAAAAAATTTTCGATAGACCAAAGTCACAAAACATTTTCATCTATCTCTATTAAATGATTATTCTCGGAGGTCGACCTGATTAATTCTCGGAGGTCGACCTGCTTGGCCCAAACGGGGCCGAACATGGGCAGCTGCACTCGATAATCCCTTTATAAGCATGCTTATCTATCCACTGCTATGGCCAGTCAGGCTAAACATAAAGACTCTATACTCTACATCATATACAGTACCTCTCTCAAGCATTATAACAAAACTGAATCATGTATAATCAACATCGCATGGCATGTCATACTCAACAACTAAAAAGCATGTAACATTTAGATTCCATGCATAAACCCTTATAACACATCATAAGTTCACACATATTTCTCATTCCATTTGCTATCGTTTACACAATTATGCATTGTTACTTTATTAGTTAAATTACCAATCTTAAACATATTCATATGTATTTCCCCAATGGTAACTAGTTTATAATCATTTAATAACCCTAATCATGCATAATAAGTTGAGGGGAAAGGTAAGGAGTTGATCCATGCCAACCATGGGCTCAAAATTAAGAATAAAAGTCTTAATATGGGTTATTCTGTCGTGAGGTCGCGACCTACATCGCGCTCGCGAGAGAGGCTCGCCTCTGGTGCCTCACGAGACTGCTTTTTACCCTAAACTTGAATCGCAAAAACCACCCTCTAGAACACATTTCTAGGCAAAGTGGTATTCATAACAATTGTTCCCTAGGATTTTATCTTTCAAATTGGACAAATATAAGGTCTCTTAGACGTCTAGAACTCCAGATATGATTCAAACAATCTATACTATTCCAGTGAACCCGCCAGAACAGGGTCATCTACGTTTTAACTACTTTTTGGGATATTTAGAGCCAGAATTAGCTCAACCATATGGATCTTAGGTTTCAGATTCAATTTGACTCAACTCAATTGAAGTCCTATAACTCTACGTATGACAAGTACAATACATAGAGTTCTGATGACAACTGAACAGAATTCACCCACAAATGCCCACTTACACATAAAAGTTGTATGCAGATCATCTCACACACACATAATCACTACATATACATATACATATACCATAAAACACTGCAAGCAATCAAAATGAATGAAATAAAGATCGCACATGATCCCTACCTCTAAGACGCTTTATCTCTGCTCTTTATGCAACTCCAATCTTTTCCTTGCCTTTATCCACTCTTTTGCTCCCAGCTTGTACCAAAACCCATGCAAGACATTTAGAGTTACTCTTTTCCTCACTTTAAATCAGAAATAGGAATATGTATATAGAAGGAGAAGATAAATACCAATAAATCTGTCACTTACCTTCTTTACCCAACCTCTTCAAACCAATCCAAATGAATCACTCAAAACAGTCCAAGAAAGAAGAACAAAGAAAGGGCAAAGCAAGGAAACGGTAGAAACCCAAGGAAGAAATAAAGAAAAGAAAGGCAAAAGATCCCAAGCAAATCCAACTTGAAAAGAAAGAAGAGGGCAGATGGTCCAAGTCTATCCAGCATTTACTATTTCATTAAAATCAATTACTTTAATTAATGACATACATATCCTTTTGCCCACTCAATCTTCTTTTTAATTTTTTTTTGACCAAGCCAAAAGCCTTTTATCCATTGGCTAATTGTTCTTTTTTCCAACTCATGTAAAACTCCCAACTTCTTGCCACTTGTCATACTCCTACAATGCCATGTGTCACAAAACCCATCTCAAAGTCTCTTAAAACCCACTTATGCAAGCCTCTCGCGAGAGCGTTCTATCGCGCTCGCGACAGAACGCTCACACCAACACTAACCAGCTATAGTTGGGAAACCGCTGGAGTGTTCTGTCGCGCTCGCGATAATTGTCGCTCTCGCGACAGAACTCTTGCAAACGACGCTTACTTTTTCGAACAAAACTCTGTAATTCTTCTAGGGCCACTTTGGGGTGTTACAAATCTCTCCCCTTAAGAAATTTCGTCCTCGAAATTTCCCCCGCTAATTAGTTGCAACTTAATTCAAATTAACAGCTTAAATCAAAACATACATAATCACCACTTACCGGAGGGATTGGTGGGCTTACCTGCATCTCTATTTGCTTGTAGGGCTTGATTTTCTCTTGATTTAGGACACTTGGCAAGCAAATGATCCATGCTGCCACACCTAAAGCAGGCTCCTGTAATCTTCCTGCATTTCCCCCAGTGTTGGCTCTGACAATGCTGACATTTCTGTGGCTCACGGATTCTCTTACTTGATACCACCTCCTTTTCAAATATTTTTCTCTTCAGACCTCTATTCTTAACAAAATTCGTAGAAACTTGAGGGGCCATCAATCGGTCAAGAATCCGAATCAGCCCTTGTATAACCGCTGAATTATCAGGAGTAATACCAGGGCTTGTAGCTGAAGGATGCTCAAGAGTAGGCCAATCAATTCCAACCCGATTCACATTGTCCGCCATCTCTCCTACATTCTCACTCGTGTCGGACTCCATCTATAATCTACAAAACAAGCATCTGCATTACGCCACAACTCTAAACAGATACTTACACATCTAAACACTTATAGACCAGAACCATCTAACCTATGCTCTGATACCACTAAATGTAACACCCCCAAACTCCCAGGAAGGAATATCAGGGTGCCACGCGGACACTTACGTATACATGTACATATACATACACTAGCGGAAGCGATAGCATTAAAGACATCAATACAAGATAAGAAAATTAAATAACACTTGGGCCCAACATGCATTTTACAAATGTTATACATATTGCAAAACTATTGCCATTTTACTTTACATATTCGTTTCTGTACATATATTACAATAAACTTTACATGTAACAACTATACTCTTTTATCACATAATGATGTTACTCAAAACATCAAAAACTCTATTTCTATCTTATACAAAAAGATGAACAAAACTCCCTAGTGGCCTTGACCTGCAGATGCATGCTCTCGACGATCCGAACCTGTAACCTACACGAAAATAAACATCCGTGCTAAGCGATAACGCTTAGTGGGGATGAAAATGATGCAAAGGACTTCTTTACGAAGTCACACATAAATCACACATTTCATATAACAAAATCAAATAAACTCATGCATATAACTCTTATACGTGTATAGATTACATGCTCAATAATCAATAACTATGAACTCCCATGTATATAACATCTACTCTTTTACTTATTCATGTGCACTATAACTCAAGCATATAACTTTCACACACTTGTACAGATCGATTATTCAAATATACATTATCATGTGTCCACATTCATGTAACACTTCTCATGTGCTATAGCATTTATTCAAAGCAATTCTTTCAATCATCTCAAGTTCACTACACAACATTTAACAAAACAAGCCTGACTTCCTTTAATTGCGGATACGGGACGCTATATAATAAAAACATTTTCGATAGACCGAAGTCACAAAACATTTTCATCTATCTCTATTAAATGACTATTCTCGGAGGTCGACCCGCTTGGCCCAAACGGGGCCGAACATGGGCAGCTGCACTCGATAATCCCTTTATAAGCATGCTTATCTATCCATTGCTATGGCCAGTCAGGCTAAACAAAACGACTTTATACTCTATATCATATACACTACATCTCTCAAGCATTATAACAAAACTCAATCATGTATAATCAACATCGCATGGCATGTCTTATTCAACAACTAAAAAGCATGTAAAATTTAGATTCCATGCATAAATCCTTATATCACATCATAAGTTCACACATATTTCTCATTCCATTTGCTATCCTTTACACAATTATGCATTGTTACTTTATTAGTTAAATTACTAATCTTAAACATATTCATATGTATTTCCCCAATGGTAACTAGTTTATAATCATTTAATAACCCTAATCATGCATAATAAGTTGAGGGGAAAGGTAAGGGGTTGATCCATGCTAACCATGGGGTCAAAATGAAGAATAAAAGTCTTAATATGGGTTGTTCTGTCACGAGGTTGTGACCTGTGTCGCGCTCGCGACAGAGGCTCGCCTCTGGTGCCTCACGAGACTGCTTTTTACCCTAAACTTACATTGCAAAAATCTCCCTCCAAAACACATTTTTAGGCAAATTAGTCTCATAACAATTGTTCCCTAAGATGTTATCTTTCAAATGGGACAAATATCAGAGCTTTTGGACGTCTAGAGCTCTAGATATGATTCAAAAATTCTATACTGTTCCAGTGAACCCGCTAGAATAGGGTTATCTATGTTTTAACTACTCTTTGGGATACTTAGAGCCAGAAATAGCTCAAGCACCCTCTTAGACATTTTTAGCCACGGATCGTTGGTTTCATATGTAATTTGAGTCAACTAACTTTAAGCCCTATAACTCTACTTATGACAAGTACAATACACAGAGGTCTAATGACAACTGAACAGAATTCACCCACAAATGCCCACTTACACATAAAAGTTATATGCAGATCATCTCACACACACATAATCACTACATATACATATACATATACCATAAAACACTGCAAACAATCAAAATGAACGAAATAAAGATCGCACACGATCCCTACCTCTAAGACGCTTTATCTCTGCTCTTTCTGCAACTCCAATCTTTTCCTTGCCTTTATCCACTCTTTTGCTCCCAGCTTGTACCAAAACCCATGCAAGACATTTAGAGTTACTCTTTTCCTCACTTTAAATCTAAAACACGAATATGTATATAGAAGTAGAAGATAAATACCAACAAATCAGTCACTTACCTTCTTTACCCAACCTCTTCAAACCAATCCAAATGAATCACTCAAAACAGTCCAAGAAAGAAGAACAAAGAAAGGGCAAAGCAAGGAAACGGCAGAAACCAAAGGAAGAAAGAAAGAAAAGAAAGGCAAAAGATCCCAAGCAAATCAAATGTGAAAAGAAAGAAGAGGGCAGATGGTCCAAGTCTATCCAGCATTTACTATTTCATTAAAATCAATTACTTTAATTAATGACATACATATCCTTTAGCCCACTCAATCTTCTTTTTAATTTTTTTGTTACCAAGTCAAAAGCCTTTTATCCATTGGTTAATTGTTCTTTTTACAAACTCATGTAAAACTCCCAACTTCTTGCCACTTGTCATACTCCTACAATGCCCTGTGTCACGAAACCCATCTCAAAGTCTCTTAAAACCCACTTATGCAAGCATCTCGCAAGAGGGTTCTGTCGTGCTCACGACAGAATGCTCACAGTCACACTAGCCAGCTGTAGTTGGGAAACTGCTGGAGTGTTTTGTTACGCCCGAGACACTTGTTGCGCTCACGACAGAACTTTCACACACAACACTTACTTTTCCGAACAAAACTCCGTAATTCTTCTAGGGCCACTTTGGGGTGTTACAAATCTCTCACCCTTAAGAAATTTCGTCCTCGAAATTGCCCCCGCTAATCGGTTGCAACTTAATTCAAATCAACAACTTAAATCAAAACATACATAATCACCACTTACCGGAGGGACTGGTGGGCTTCCCTGCATCTTTATTTGCTTGTAGTGCTTGATTCTCTCTTGATTTAGGACACTTGGCAAGCTAATGATCCATGCTGCCACACCTAAAGCAGGTTCCCATAATCTTCCTGCATTTGCCCCAGTGTTGCCTCTGCCAATGCTGACATTTCTGTGGCTCACGGATTCTCTTACTTGATACCACCTCCTTTTCAAATATTTTTCTCTTCAGAACTCTATTCTTAACAAAATTCGTAGAAACTTGAGGTGCCATCAATCGGTCCAGAATCCGAATCAACCCTTGTATAACCGCTGAATTATCAGGAGTAATACCAGGGCTTGTAGCTGAAGGATGCTCAAGAGTAGGCCAATCAATTCCAACCCGATTCATATTGTCCGCCATCTCTCCTACAGTCTCACTCGTGTCGGACTCCATCTATACTCTACAAAACCAGCATCTGCATTAGGCCACAACTCTAAACAGACACTTACACATCTAAACACTTATAGACCAAAACCATCTAACCTATGCTCTGATACCACTAAATGTAACACCCCCATACTCCCGGGAAGGAATATCGGGGTGCCACGCGGACACTTACGTATACATGTACATATACATACACTAGCGGAAGCGATAGCATTATAGACATCAATGCAAGATAAGAAAATCAAATAACACTTGGGCCCAACATGCATTTTACAAATGTTATATATATTGCAAAACTATTGTCATTTTACTTTACATATTTGGTTCTGTACATATATTACAATAAACTTTACATGTAACAACTATACTCTTTTATCACATAATGATGTTACTCAAAACATCACAAACTCTATTTCTATCTTATACAAAAAGATGAAGAAAACTCCCTAGTGGCCTTGACCTGCAGATGCACGCTCTCGAGGATCCGAACCTGTAACCTATACGGAAATAAACATCCGTGCTAAGCGATAATGCTTAGTGGGGATGAAAATGATTCAAAGGACTTCTTTACGAAGTCACACATAAATCACACATTTCATATAACAAAATCAAATAAACTCATGCATATAACTATTATACGTGTATAGGTTACATGCTCAATAATCAAAAACTATGAACTCGCATGTATATAACATCTACTTTTTTACTTATTCATGTGCACTATAACTCAAGCATATAACTTTCACACACTTGTACAGATCGATTATTCAAATATACATTATCATGTGTCCACATTCATGCAACACTTCTCATATGCTATAGAATTTATTCAAAGCAATTCTTTCAATCATCTCAAGTTCACTACACAACATTTAACAAAACAAGCCTGACTTCCTTTAGTTGCGGATACGGGACGCTATATAATAAAAACATTTTCGATAGACCGAAGTCACAAAACATTTTCATCTATATCTATTAAATGACCATTCTCGGAGGTCGACCCGCTTGGCCCAAACGGGTCCGAACATTGGCAGCTGCACTCGATAATCCCTTTATAAGCATGCTTATCTATCCACTGCTATGGCCAGTCAGGCTAAACATAAAGACTCTATACTCTATATCATATACACTACATCTCTCAAGCATTATAACAAAACTCAATCATGTATAATCAACATCGCATGGCATGTCATATTCAACAACTAAAAAGCATGTAACATTTAGATTCCATGCATAAACCCTTATATCATATCATAAGTTCACACATATTTCTCATTCCATTTGCTATCCTTTACACAATTATGCATTGTTACTTTATTAGTTAAATTGCCAATCTTAAACATATTCATATGTATTTCCCCAATGGTAATTAGTTTATAATCATTTAATAACCCTGATCATGCATAATAAGTTGAGGGGAAAGGTAAGGGATTGATCTATGCCAACCATGGGCTCAAAATGAAGAATAAAAGTCTCAATATGGGTTGTTCTGTCGTGAGGTCGCGACCTGTGTCACGCTCGCGACAGAAGCTTGCCTCTGGTGCCTCACGAGACTGCTTGTTAACCTAAAATTACATCGCAAAAATCACCCTCCAGAACACATTTTTAGGAAAATTTGTCTCCATAACAATTGTTCCCTAGGATGTTATCTTTCAAATGGGACAAATATCATAGCTTTTGGATGTCTAGAACTCCATATATGATTCAATAATTCTATACTGTTCCAGTGAACCCGCTAGAACAGGGTCATCTACGTTTTAACTACTCTTTGGGATACTTAGAGCCAGAATTAGCTCAAGCACCCTCTTAGACATTTTTAGCTACAGATCTTAGGTTTCAGATGCAATTTGAGTCAACTAACTTGAAGCCCTATAACTCTACTTATGACAAGTACAATACACAGAGGTCTGATGACAACTGAACAGAATTCACCCACAAATGCCCACTTACACATAAAAGTTGCATGCAGATCATCTCACACACACATAATCACTACATATACATATACCATAAAACACTGCAAGCAATCAAAATGAACGAAATAAAGATCGCACACGATCCCTACCTCTAAGACGCTTTATCTCTGCTCTTTATGCAACTCCAATCTTTTCCTTGCCTTTATCCACTCTTTTGCTCCCAGCCTGTACCAAAACCCATGCAAGACATTTAGAGTTACTCTTTTCCTCACTTTAAATCAGAAACAAGAATATGTATATAGAAGTAGAAGATCAATACCAACAAATCAGTCACTTACCTTCTTTACCCAATCTCTTCAAACCAATCCAAATGAATCACTCAAAACAGTCCAAGAAAGAAGAACAAAGAAAGGGCAAAGCAAGGAAACGACAGAAACCCAAGGAAGAAAGAAAGAAAAGAAAGGCAAAAGATCCCAAGCAAATCCAACGTGAAAAGAAAGAAGAGGGCAGATGGTCCAAGTCTATCCAGCATTTACTATTTCATTAAAATCAATTACTTTAATTAATGACGTACATATCCTTTAGCCCACTCAATCTTCTTTTTATTTTTTTTTTTACCAAGTCAAAAGCCTTTTATCCATTGGTTAATTGTTCTTTTTTCCAACTCATGTAAAACTCCCAACTTCTTGCCACTTGTCATACTCCTACAATGCCATGTGTCACAAAACACATCTCAAAGTCTCTTAAAACCCACTTATGCAAGCATCTCGCGAGAGGGTTCTGTCGCGCTCGCGACAGAACGCTCACACCCACACTAACCAGCTATAGTTAGAAAATAGCTGGAGTGTTCTGTTGCGCCCGCGACACTTGTCGCGCTCGCGACAGAACTCTCGCACACAACACTTACTTTTTCGAACAAAACTCCGTAATTCTTCTAGGGCCACACTGGGGTGTTAAAATCCTTCATTTAACCTTATTATGGGCTATTTACAATTTAGCCCCTAACTTATTCACAACTTATCATATTACCCTTCCATTTCGCTAACTTATCATTTTACTCTTTAGTTTCCGTTTGTTTACATAATTGCCATCAAGTAAATTTTCTCACCTTATTTACTTACTTAATGTACAATTTACCATTTAGTTCTCGGACTTTCATTCTAGTTCTTATTAGCTTATCACTTCACTCATTTTATCATTTTTATTCATTTAACTTATCATTTCATATACAAATTACCGTTTAATCCTTATTTTATCAATTTCATGAAAAATTATATTTTTGTCCATCTTTTGACGTTATTTACGGAATTGCTACTAGTTCATTTCTCTTTTCATTTTAAAACATTATTTAACTTACAAATTACATTTTAGTCCTTGAATTAACATTTTCATGGCAAATTACATTTTAGTCCCTAAACTTTGGATTCTTTACGGGACTGTCATTTTAATTTCATATTTCACTTACATGTTACTTATTAATGTACTTTTACACTTAATTACGGTTTTGTCCTTACTTTTGGCAAATTACAATTTAGTCCTTTATTTAACATTTAAGTACAATTTTATGATTTATTCGTTACCTGATCACATTTATTCACTTCTTAGCTTATAATTTGCCAATTAGTCTCACGGCTAATTGTTTTTGCGGTAAATTACTTTTTGGTCCTTGAACTTTTATTTTCTTCCATATAAGTCCTTTTTACCCTAAACGTTTATTTCTTTCAATTAGGTATTTTTTTCCTCATATAACTATGCATTTTCATGTTACTTTTCATATTTTCAAGTCATTTTACTGTATGTCATTTTACTTTTGATAGAATCGTATCATTTTATAATTCTGCTTGTTATATTTAGGCTTTTTACATATCAAGATTTTATTTATTATACGTTTTACATGTTATGTCATTTAACATAATGTCATGTGACATTATACCTTTACATGTTATACTTTTGCATATGATGCTTTTACATGTTACACTTTTACATTTTAGGCTTTTACGTATTACATTATGTCCTTCCATATAATGTCTTTTACATGTTACATTATATCATATTACACTTGGGTCGTATTACATTCTGTCATATTACATTAGGTCATTTTACTTTATATCATATTACATTGCATCACTATATCTTATATCATTTTACATTTTATCATTTTACTTTTTACATTGCAAATCATTTTACAATCATGCCCCTAGTACAATCCCGGTAGACAATCTGCAAACTGGATATATGGGACGTGGACCCCAAAGTCCCACTGCAATACTGTAACACCCTCTACCTATACGTAGGCGATCCCATCTGATAAGGAGTAAGATGTCGTATGAGTCAAGGTGCCACCACGCTCATACAATACAAATCATACGTTCGATCAACATACATTCATAAATATGGGATAATAAAAAACTTTAAGATACATCATGCAAAAGCTGATCATGCATTAATATAATAAAGCACATTACATTACTATTCTGATTAACTTGCGGATACAAAAGATAATACATATCCAAAATACATATACAAGAGCGGAAGCTACACAAAATACTAATACAGAGAGTTCTATTACAAAAAGAATTATCAAACTATTACAAAAATAAGCCCTACACTAATCCCTTCCGTGTTGGCTTGACCGGCGGCGACTATCCCAGCAAAATAACTTCCGCACCTGCACGGGTAAAAACACCATGCTAAGCAATAAACGCTTAGTGGGGAAACACACAAGTAAAAATGGACGGCCATTCATAATGGTCATCAAAGCAAACCACATTCATAATGCTACATGCAGATAATCATAGTATATGAATGTACATTCCAGCATATAAAAGCCACACTTTCAACAGCACATGTCCGCATCCTTATACATATACACTGATTAACATAAACATTCGGATATCTCATTCATATAATCACATCGGGGTAAATAAAGCAACCAGAACACTTGCTGACTCATAATAGTGGGTAACGAGTAAACCCATAGCGTACCTTACGGGTACGAATCGAACGCCTAGCGTACTTTACAAGTACGAGTCGAAAACCATTTTATTTTCTCGCATTCAAAACATTTGTACAAAGGGGACCTTAAACAAGATCCGAAATGCATAGGGTTCGCGAGGAACCAAACGGGACCTGATCGGGGTTCGAAAAGAACTGAGGGCTGCAGCTAAGAGACTCTATTAGGCATGCCTAACTATCCACTAGACTGACTCTCGCAGGTCGTACATAACACATTTCAAGTTCCAAATTATAGCATATTATTATCATAAGAGATTCGTCATAATATACATATAAATAAGCATTTTATACAACATACAGGGGAAAACTCATGAAGAAACCCTTGGAAATTCATTTTAAAAGAAAAGACGAAGTCAACAAATAAGGCAGAATTAGGTTCACTATCGCGATCGCGATAATTATCGCGCTTGCAATAGAGGCGAACTCGCGCCAGGTCGCAACCACGATAATCCTCGCGACCTCGCGGGGGAGCAAGATCAACTCGCTGTCGCGCTCATGACAGTGAGCTGCCTAGCATATCCATCGCGCTCGCGACAGAGGCTTGCTCCAAACCATGCGACAGACAAGCTCTATCGCGCTCGCGACAGCAGCGTTGCTGCGCTGTTCTGTAACACCCCATACCACAAACTGTAACACCCCCTTCCCATACGTAGGCGATCCCATCCGTTAAGGAGTGAAATGCCGTATGAGTAAAGGTGCCACCAAGCAAGTACAAAGTATAACATACAATCATTCATAACATACATTCCGAAATACAGAATAATTAAAAACTTTACATGCAGAAAGCATAAGCTGATCATGCATTACTATAATTAAACCATTACAATAATGATCTGATCGACAAGCTGGAACAAAATAATATTACAAATGCGGAAGCTGATACAGAGAGTTCTATACAAAAAGAATCATCACAAATACAAAACTGAGCCCTACACTAAAACCTTCTGTGTTGGCTTGATGTCGGCGATTCTCTCAAAGCAAAACGCCTTCCGCACCTGCACGGGTAAAAAAAACACCGTGCTAAGCGATAAACGCTTAGTGGGGAATCACACATAAATTATGGACGACTACTCACAGTGGTCGTCAAGGCATAACACATTCACTATGGCAGAATGCAAGGACTATTGCATAATTCATATAAGCATGCTCGTATTTAAAAGCCATACATTCAGTATCTCATAATCATATACATTACAGAATAAACCAGCATGTATTTCATCATTAACTCATTCAGATATTCCATTCAAAGCCAGATCAGATCAGAACAATTCCATTAACATTTAAATAACACCTGCTGACTCTAGATAGTGGATAACGAGTGTACTGAGGGTACCTTACGGGTACGAATCGAATACTGAGGGTACCTCACAGGTACAAGTCAAATATTACATCATTTATCAAAACATGTTATTTATATACTGAGGGAATCTTAAACAAGATTCTATACTGAAGGGTTCGCGAGGAACCAAACGGGGACCTGATCGGGGTCCAAACTGAACTGAGGGCTGCAGCTAAAAGACTCTATTAGGCATGCCTAACTATCCACTTACTTGACTCTAGCAGGCTATGCGATATTCAAATCATATTACAGAATATCATATACACATCATTTGGAATAATCATAGTATTACGCAAATCGAGACATATAAAATTATGACATGCATCACATAGTGATAAGATCCATTTGGAAGAAATATTAAATTCATTTTTGAGTTAAAAAGTGAGAAATAACGGAAAAACGAGCTGAATGGAGAATCGGGCGAGGTTGGCTGGTCACAAGACGTGACTGGCCTTCTCAACAGGCAGGTCACGGCGTGACCTAGGGTCACGTCTCGTGACCTGCTTGTTTCTCGCCCATCGCGTTGCGTGATCCTCGCGGATCACGCAATGCTTATGCAGGTCACGGCGTGACCGAGGGTCACGCGACGTGACGCTGCTTCTCCCTCGCAGATCACGTTGCGTGATCTTACAGATCACGCAACGCTTCCTCTTCTTCGCAGGTCGCACGACGTGACCGGAGATCACGTCGCGTGACTTGCTTGTTCTTCAGCTGGTCACGCGACTGGCTTCTCAGCAGGCATGTCACGCCGTGACCAAGGGTCACGTGACGTGACTTGCCTCCTTCTGTAGCGAGTCACGCGACGAAGAACAACATCTCGATTTTCCAGAATTCCAGAATACAGAATTCAATCCATATTTGATTTAAAACCATACAAACCTGTTCTTACCTTCCAGAAATCATCTCAAACAACATAGGCAACAATTATACAACTCAATTCGTCAACTAATTAATCAAATCAAATCAAGAACATATGCATTTAAACTCACAAGAACATAAACCCTAGAAATTTCCAGTAAATTCAAAATCACACAATTTCACAAATAAACATTCCCAAACCTGAAATCTAAACTTCACTTCACTTAGTACCACTGCTCCCAGCAATCTCCTTGCCTTTGGGATCGCGAGAAGTCTCAGCTAAACACAAACATTCAATAATGCAACTCTAAGTTAAACCTAAACTCAAGGAAGAAGAACAAGATGAAAGCAAATGGAGAATAAGGTGAAGAATGCAGTGACTTACCAACAGAATGCTTAGAGAATGATTGATTTCCACTAACAGTAGCTTAATACAAGCTTAGGGTTTCAAAGTTAAGAACAAAGAAGAAGATGAGTTAAAGAGGAAGAAGAATCGGGTTGAAGAAATGAATTCCTGTGTTTCCCATTTTCCTTTCTCTATTAACTCTTCTTTATTCTAACCGTACATTTGTCACATTCCTGTTGGTGGAAACCAATCACTCACACTAAACTAATATGCACCACACACACTCTACACACTCCCAACTTATGCATACCCTACAATGGTATGAACCCAATTAATTCACACACACTAATGTCATACACATAACCACGTGCTAATAAACCCCAAAAACATATATTTTACTAAAATACCCTTATGAAATGCTGAACACATGCGAATGCTTACACATACAGACAGACAGATAGACAGACAGACAGGCTCATTCTACTAGGGGGCAAATGGGGTGTGACAGGTTCGGCGGAGAGCTCGAGCGCGTACGAGGCCTACTTTCACTGGGCTCTGTTGCGATAATGTCGCGCTGACAACAGAGTCGTAAATTCCAGCCCTTACACGAAAAATCTGCAGAAATTCCAAGTTCACAACACCCAAAACTCAAACCATTCAACTCAAATCACTTCTTACCTCAAATTGAGCTTCCCAAACACCAAGAGCAACACAATATAACACATTTCAACCATCAAATCTCATCAATTTAACAATTTACACAATTAACATCTCAAGAATCTTAAAATCTGGAAATTTCAGCTCAACACAATCAACTTCACAATCACTTCAAAAATCCACATTTATGCATAATCATTTATCACAACTAATAAGCCATAACATGCATACCAATTTGAGTCCATTTACACAATCAAAATCCATAATTCCATACACATGCACATATGAACACAAGAACATCAAAATGACATAAATTCCCAAACCTTCTCTCCTTAGCTCCAATCTAATGAACTCCACTATTTCCAGTCTTCTCCTTGCCTTTCGGGTCATGGGGAGGCTCAACTAACAACAACCCAACAAAACACACAATAAAATAACTCTAAATTAAAAACCCAAACCGAAAAAATATGAAGAAGATGATGAACCAATTGAAGAAAAGAAGAGGAAATGCAATAGACTTACCTCTAAAATGCTAAAGGATGATCAATTCCTACTAACTAAGCCTTGATTCCAAGCTAGGGTTCTTAGAGGAAGAGAAAGGAAGAAGAAGAGAGTGAGGGGAAAGGGGAAACGGGAAACGGGAAATGAAGGCAGCCACCGCCCATCCCACTCTTCTCTTTCCTTTTTCTTTTTCTTTTCCTAATCCTAGACAAGTGTCACTTCCCTATTAGTGGGATTTGATCACTCATACCCAAAGCACATTCATCACATACACACAAGACTCTCCCAACTAATGCATACCCTACAAATGTGTGAACACACACACACTCTAGCACCGCCCAACAAACAGATCCTACAAACATATGAGTAAGCACACCCAAGTGCAACCCAACTAATTCACACCCTAACACCACACATGCACCCATATGCTAACAAAACTCTTAAAACATACATTTCTACCCACAATGCCCTTATGATATTCCAAAACTCATACAATGCACATGCACAATCATGGCTCATACTACTAGGGGGCAAACGGGGTGTGACAACTCTCCCCTACTAACAAGAATTTCGTCCTCGAAATTCTCACATGAACTGAACAAATGCGGATACTGAGCTCTCATCGACTCTTGCGATTCCCAAGTCGCTTCCTCGACTCCATGGTGATTCCATAATACTTTTACCAACGGAATCTGCTTACTCCTTAACTGTCTCACCTCTCGGGCTAAGATGGCTCTCAGTTCCTCATCATATGAAAAATCAGGCTGTACTTGTACATCCTGAACCGACAAAACATGAGAAGGATCTGATCTGTACCGACGAAGCATCGAACCATGGAATATATCGTGCAACTTCGCTAACTCTATCGGTAAAGCCAATCTATAGGCTACCGGACCAATCTTAGCCAAAACCTCATACGAACCAATGAAATAAGGACTAAGCTTACCCTTCTTTCCAAATCGAAGTACTTTCCTCCAAGGTGAAACTTTAAGGAAAACCTTGTCCCCAATTTCAAACTGCACATCTTTCCTCTTCAAGTTGGCGTAAGACTTTTGTCGATCCTTAGCCGCCTTTAAATTTCGCTACACAACTCTGATCTTCTCTTTAGTATCTCTAACCAATTCCGGCCCAATGACTGAATGCTTGGATAGCTCCGTCCAACATACCGGAGTCCTACACTACCGACCATACAAAGCCTCATATGGTGACATACCGATACTCGACTGATAACTGTTGTTGTAGGCAAACTTCATGAGTGACACATATCTGTCCCAACTACCCGGAAAGTCCAAAACACAAGCTCTTAACATATCCTCTAGAATCTGAATGACTCGCTTTGACTGACCATCTGTCTGAGGATGGAATGCCGTACTAAAATTCAACTTGGTGCCCAAAGCCTTTTGCAACTCCTTCCAAAACTTGGATGTAAACCTCGGGTCCCGATCCGATACTATGGACAAGGTACTCCATGCAACCGAACTATCTCATCCACATAAATGATGGCTAACCTGTCCATCGGATATTCCACTCTTACTGGCAAGAAGTTAGCTGATTTCGTAAGCCGATCCACTATCACCCAAACTGAGTCATGCTTCTTTTGAGTCAAAGGCAAACCAGATACAAAGTCCATGGCTGTAACACCCCTCAACTTGTGACACCCCTTACCCATACTCAGGCGATCCCATCCGATGAGGAGTGAGATGCCGTAGGAGTAAAGGTGCCACCACACAGATACAAAAGACACATACACTCATACATAAACATACATAACAGATTACAAGGTAAATTAAAACTTTACAAAAACATTCATAAAAGCTGATCATGCATTAATATAATAGAAGCATTACATTACTATTCTGATCAACTGAGAGATATAAAAGATAATTACAAATCCCAAAAATTACATATACAAAGGCGGAAGCTATTACAAAATCATAAGAGAGTTCTATACAAAAAGAATCATGAAACTACAAAAATAAGCCCTACACTAAGACCCTGCTGTGTTGGCTTCGATGGCGACGACTCTCCCAAAAGCAACTCCTTCCGCACCTGCACGGCTAAACACACCGTGCTAAGCGATAAACGCTTAGTGGGGAAACAAACACATAGCATAAGGACAACCATTCACAACGGTCGTCAAGGCAATTCACATGCGTACTTCATTTACAAACGAATCATGGCATGACAATAATAATTAACTCATACTCGCATACATAAAGCCAATCATCAGAATATTCATAACAATAATCATATTCTCATAATAGATTACATTTTCACCATTGAATCCATAAGGGTAACATATGTTTCTCATATAACAATTCATACAAAACACCTGCTGACCCGAGGGAGTGGATAACGAGTATACGGACAGTACTTTACGGGTACGAGCCGATACAGACAGTACTTTACGGGTACGAGCCGATAAAATAAATTTTCATTTAACTTTTACAAAATATTACAAAGGGGGATCTTAAACAAGATCCTTTCTGATAAGGGTTCGCGCGGAACCATTCGAGGACCTGATCGGGGTCCAAACAGAAAACAGAAGCTGCAGCAAAGACTCTATTAGGCATGCCTAACTATCCACTGACTAGACTCTAGCAGGTCATATATAAACCATTCAATCCAATTCATAATTTCCAAAAATCATCATCGTCACATGAACATAACCATATCATAGTTACACTTGCATATTATTTATAGAATACCAAGCATAAATCTCATAACTGCTAAAGAAAACTGAAATTCAAGCCACAAGGAATGAAAGAAAACTCATTCAGCAAAAAGGGGACTGTCGCGCTCGCGACAGAGAACAAAGTCTCTTCGCTGCACGCGCGCGACGGATTTCGCGACCGCGAGGAGGATGGAAGGGCCAGGCTCTGTCGCGCTCACGACGTTCGTCGCGATCGCGACAGAGGACGATTGATGCTGTCGCGGGCTCGCGACGGGTCGCAAGCTCGCGGTAGCACTTGGCCAACAATACGCTCTGTCGCGGTCGCGACAGGGAGTAATCAACACTTTGGCTGTCGCGGGCTCGCGACAGATGTCGCATGCTCGCGACGGCGAAGCTCCCAACACCGCTCTCTGTCGCGATCGGGACAGCGTCGGGACTTCGAAAATCTGCAGAAATTCTGCAGATTTTCCTCTTCCAAATCCTCCTCCAACCACACAAATCTCAAACCAAGGTTACTTACCTCAAATCCAGCCATCCATTAACATCAACAACCATAATACAACATTTATTCACAATAAACTTCATCCAATCCATTAATTTACACATTCAATTTCAAGAATCAATCAAAAACCCATTTTAAGCATCAAACCACATCCATTCTAAAATTACCCTAATTAACTCATGCCCTTGCAAGATCCACACTTCAAAGCAAATACCCATATCATATACATCAAAATAAAGAACATCTAACAACCTAATTCCATGAAATCATCAAAACACATATAAGAACATATTCACATACAAAGCAAGAAATTCCCAAACCTTCAAAATCCTTAGCTCCTAGTGCTTAGTTCCACTAGATCCAGCAACTTCCTTGCCCTTAGGATCCCGGGGAGACTCAACTAGGAACAAAACAACACAACACACAAACACAAAACCCAAAACTTCAACCCAATTCCGAAAATAAGAAAAAGAGAAGAAGATGGACGACCAAATGAAGAAAATGAGAATAAATGCAGTAGATTTACCTTTAAAATGCTAAACAATGATCAATTTCCACCAACTAAGCCTTGCTTCCAAGCTAGGGTTATTGGATGAAGAGAAAAGGAAGAAGAAGAGAGTGAGGGAGAAGAAGAACGGGAATGAAGGCAGCCACCGTTCCCTTCTCTCCTCTTTCCTTTTTCTTTTTCTTTTTCCTTAACCCTAGACAAGTGTCACTTCTCCATTGGTGGGATTTGATCACTCACACCCAAAACACATGCCTCATATACACACAAGACTCTCCCAACTAATGCATCCTACTCATGTGTGAGCAACACACACAAGTGCAACTCCTAACACACACCCTACAAACATATGCATGTCTACACACTACAATGACTCACTAGTGCATATCCTACTATGGTGCACTCATGCACACACAAATCTATCTCAACTAATTAGCACCATAGTGCCAAACACACACACCCGTACCAAAAAAACCCCAATTCATGCAATATTACCAAAATGCCCTTATTACAAATAACTTATGCAAATGTACACACATACATATGTGGCTCATTCAACTAGGGGGCAAACGGGGTGTGACAACTCTCCCCTACTAATAAGAATTTCGTCCTCGAAATTCTCACCTAAACTGAATAATTGTGGATACTGCAATCTCATTGACTCCTCTGGTTCCCAAGTTGCTTCCTCAACCCCATGGTGATTCCACAAAACCTTGACCAAAGGAATCTGCTTATTTCTCAGCTGTCTTATTTCCCGCTCTAGGATAGCTCTAGGCTCCTCATCGTAAGAAAAATCTGACTGCACTTGAACCTCTTGAACTGATAACACATGGGAAGGATCCGATCTATATCGACGGAGCATCGAAATGTGAAACACATCATGAAGCTTTGACAATTCCATTGGCAAAGCTAATCTGTAAGCCACTGGACCAACTCTTGCTAAAACCTCATACGGACCAATGAAGCGAGGACTAAGCTTTCCCTCTTCCCAAAGCGAAGTACTTTTCTCCAAGGAGATACTTTAAGAAAAACCTTGTCCCCAACTTCAAACTGCACATCCTTTCTCTTCAGATTGGCATAAGACTTCTGTCGATCCTTGGCCACCCTCAGATTCCGCTGCACAACTCTAATCTTTTTTTTTGTATCTCTAACCAAATCTGGCCCAATCACTGACCTCTCAGACAACTCTGTCCAACAAACTGGAGTCCTACACTGACGTCCATACAGAGCCTCATACGGTGACATACCAATGCTCGACTGGAAACTATTGTTGTAGGCAAATTCCATCAATGATACATACTTGTCCCAACTACCCGGAAAGTCTAAGACACAAGCCCTCATCATATCCTCTAAGATCTGAATCACACACTCGGACTGACCGTCTGTCTGAGGATGAAATGCTGTACTGAACTTCAGCTTGGTACCCAAAGCTCGCTGCAATTCTTTCCAGAACTTGGATGTGAACCTTGGGTCTCTATCAGAAACTATAGATAAAGGCACTCCATGCAATCGCACTATCTCATCCACATAAATACTGGCCAATCTATGCATCGGATAATCCATTCTAACCGGCAAAAAGTGAGCAGACTTCGTGAGTCGATCCACAACAACCCAAACAGAATCATGCTTCCTCTGAGTCAATGGCAATCCGGAAACAAAATCCATGGCAATGTCATCCCATTTCCACTCTGGAATGGACAAGGGCGTGAGCAATCCAGAAGGAACCTGGTGCTCAGCCTTGACCTGCTGACAAGTCAAGCACTTGGATACAAAGTCCACTATGTCCCTCTTCATACCAGACCACCAAAAGAATTGCTTTAGATCCCGATACATCTTCACACTGCCAGGATGCATGGTGAAAACTGAACTATCTGCCTCATCCAAAATCTGTCTTCTTAACCCTTCACTATCCGGCACACACAAACGGTTCCCAAATAGGAGAACCCCATCCTGAATCGAAAACTCTGACTGCTTGCCCAAACTGACTTCTTGCACAATCCGCTGAATTTTCTCATCAACCCTCTGAGCATCAACTATCCGTTGTCTCAAAGTAGGTTTGACCCTCAACTGAGCTATCAAAGCCCCATTTGAACCAAACCTCCATTTAAACCGTCTCAAAAACAAGGCAGAAACTGACTTCCTACTCAACGCATCTGCGACTACATTGGCCTTACCCGGATGGTAATCCACAATGCAATCGTAGTTCTTAAACAGCTCAAGCCAACGACGTTGCCTCATATTTAGTTCCTTCTGAGTCAGAAAATACTTCAAACTCTTGTGGTCCATAAAGATCCTGCACTTCTCTCTGTAGAGATAATGACGCCAAATCTTCAAAGCGAAGACAACCGCTGCTACCTCACGATCATGCGTCGGATAGTTCCTCTCATACGGCTTCAGTTGCCTAGAAGCATAAGCCACAACCTTACCTTCCTGCATTAGAACACATCCCAAACCAACACCTGAAGCATCACTATACATAATAAACTCCTTACCCGAGGTGGGTTGAGTTAGTATAGGAGCTTCAACTAACAACTGCTTCAACCTCTCAAAACAGGCTTGACACTTATCTGACCATTCGAACTTAATTCCTTTCCTCAATAACCTGGTCATCGAAGCAGCTGTCACAGAAAAACTCTTAACGAACCGACGGTAATAACCCGCAAGACCAAGGAAACTCCTCACTTCCTGGACATTCCTAGGCGCTTTCCAATCCACTATCGCCTCAATCTTGGCTGGATCCACTTGGATACTCTTAGCTGAAACTATATGGCCCAAAAACGACACTTCTCGAAGCCAAAAATCACACTTACTCAACTTAGCAAACAACCGATGCTCTCTCAAAATTTGCAAAACTAACCGAAGATGCTCTTCATGCTCGGTCTCATCCTTGGAAAACACCAAAATGTCATCTAAAAACACCACTACAAACCGGTCTAAGTATGGCCTAAACACTCTATTCCACAACTTGTAACACCCCTCAACTTGTGACACCCCTTACCCATACTCAGGCGATCCCATCCGATGAGGAGTGAGATGCTGTAGGAGTAAAGGTGCCACCACACAGATACATAAGACACATACACTCATCCATAAACATACATAACAGATTACAAGGGAAATTAAAACTTTACAAAACCATTCATAAAAGCTGATCATGCATTAATATAATAGAAGCATTACATTACTATTCTGATCAACTGAGAGATATAAAAGATAATTACAAATCCCAAAAATTACATATACAAAGGCGGAAGCTATTACAAAATCATAAGAGAGTTCTATACAAAAAGAATCATGAAACTACAAAAATAAGCCCTACACTAAGACCCTGCTGTGTTGGCATCGATGGCGACGACTCTCCCAAAAGCAACTCCTTCCGCACCTGCACGGCTAAACACACCGTGCTAAGCGATAAACGCTTAGTGGGGAAACAAACACATAGCATAAGGACAACCATTCACAACGGTCGTCAAGGCAATTCACATGCGTACTTCATTTACAAACGAATCATGGCATGACAATAATAATTAACTCATACTCGCATACATAAAGCCATTCATCAGAAGATTCATAACAATAATCATATTCTCATAATAGATTACATTTTCACCATTGAATCCATAAGGGTAACATATGTTTCTCATATAACAATTCATACAAAACACCTGCTGACTCGAGGGAGTGGATAACGAGTATACGGACAGTACTTTACGGGTACGAGCCGATACAGACAGTACTTTATGGGTACGAGCCGATAAAACAAATTTTCATTTAACTTTTACAAAACATTACAAAGGGGGATCTTAAACAAGATCCTTTCGGATAAGGGTTCGCGCGGAACCATTCGAGGACCTGATCGGGGTCCAAACAGAAAACAGAAGCTGCAGCAAAGACTCTATTAGGCATGCCTAACTATCCACTGACTAGACTCTAGCAGGTCATACATAAACCATTCAATCCAATTCATAATTTCCAAAAATCATCATCGTCACATGAACATAACCATATCATAGTTACACTTGCATATTATTTATTGAATACCAAGCATAAATCTCATAACTGCTAAAGAAAACTGAAATTCAAGCCACAAGGAATGAAAGAAAACTCATTCAGCAAACAGGGGACTGTCGCGCTCGTGACAGAGACCAAAGTCTCTTCGATACACGCGCGCGACGGATTTCGCGACTGCGAGGAGGATGGAAGGGCCAGGTTCTATCGCGCTCGCGATGTTCATCGCGATCGCGACAGAGGACGATTGATGCTGTCGCGGGCTCGCGACGGGTCGCAAGCTCGCGGTAGCACTTGGCCAAATATACGCTCTGTCGCGATCTCGACAGTTGTCGCGGTCGCGACAGGGAGTATCAACACTTCGGCTGTCGCGGGCTCGCGATAGATGTCGCGTGCTCGCGATGGCGAAGCTCCCAACACCGCTCTCTGTCGCGATCGCGATAGTTGTCACGATCGCGATAGCGTCAGGACTTCGAAAATCTGCAGAAATTCTGCAGATTTTCCTCTTCCAAATCCTCCTCCAACCACACAAATCTCAAACCAAGGTTACTTACCTCAAATCCAGCCATCCATTAACATCAACAACCATAATACAACATTTATTCACAATAAACTTCATCCAATCAATTAATTTACACATTCAATTTCAAGAATCAATCAAAAACCCATTTTAAGCATCAAACCACATCCATTCTAAAATTACCCTAATTAACTCATGCCCTTGCAAGATCCACACTTCAAAGCAAATACCCATATCATATACATCTAAATAAAGAACATCTAACAACCTAATTCCATGAAATCATCAAAACACATATAAGAACATATTCACATACAAAGCAAGAAATTCCCAAACCTTCAAAATCCTTAGCTCCTAGTGCTTAGTTCCACTAGATCCAGCAACTTCCTTGCCCTTAGGATCCCGGGGAGGCTCAACTAGGAACAAAACAACACAACACACAAACGCAAAACCCAAAACTTCAACCCAATTCCGAAAATAAGAAAAAGAGAAGAAGATGGAGGACCAAATGAAGAAAATGAGAATAAATGCAGTAGATTTACCTTTAAAATGCTAAACAATGATCAATTTCCACCAACTAAGCCTTGCTTCCAAGCTAGGGTTATTGGAGGAAGAGAAAAGGAAGAAAAAGAGAGTGAGGGAGAAGAAGAACGGGAATGAAGGCAGCCACCGTTCCCTTCTCTCCTCTTTCCTTTTTCTTTTTCTTTTTCCTTAACCCTAGACAAGTGTCACTTCTCCATTAGTGGGATTTGATCACTCACACCCAAAAGACATGCCTCATATACACACAAGACTCTCCCAACTAATGCATCCTACTCATGTGTGAGCAACACACACAAGTGCAACTCCTAACACACACCCTACAAACATATGCATGTCTACACACTACAATAACTCACTAGTGCATATCCTACTATGGTGCACTCATGCACACACAAATCTATCTCAACTAATTAGCACCATAGTGCCAAACACACACACCCGAACCAGAAAAACCCCAATTCATGTAATATTACCAAAATGCCCTTATTACACATAACTTATGCAAATGTACACACATACATATGTGGCTCATTCAACTAGGGGGCAAACGGGGTGTGACAATGGCGATATCCTCCCACTTCCACTCGGGAATGCATAAAGGCGTAAGCAACCCCGAAGGAACTTGATGCTCGGCCTTTACCTGCTGACAAGTCAAACACTAGGACACAAAATCTACAATGTTCCTCTTCATACCGGACCACCAATAGAACTGCTTCATGTCCCGGTACATCTTCTCACTACCAGGATGCATGGTAAAAATTGTGGTGTGCGCCTCACTCAAAAGCTGTTTCTTTAATTCCTCATGCTCAGGCACACACAAGCGGTTTCTAAATAGAAGCACCCCATCCTGAACACTGAATTCTGACTGCTTACCCAATTTGACCTCTTGCACAACCCGCTGTAGCTTCTCATGATCTCTCTGAGCATCCACAATCTCTGTCTCAAGGTAGGCTTCACTCTCAACTGAGCAATCTAAGGCTCCATCTGTATCCAATCTCCATCTGAAACGCCTCAAAAACAAAGCTGAAACTAACTCCGACTCAAGGCATCCGCGACTACATTGGTCTTACCCGGATGGTAATCCACTATGCAGTCGTAATCCTTAAACAACTCTAGCCAACGGCGCTGTCTTATGTTCTACTCCTTTTGTGTAAGGAAATACTTCAAACTCTTATGGTCCGCAAAGATCCTACACTTTTCCCCATACAGATAATGGCGACAAATCTTTAGAGCAAAGATAACAGCTACTAACTCCAAATCATGTGTCGGATAATTCCTCTCATGTGGCTTCAACTGCCGAGAAGCATAAGCCACAACCTTTCAAAACACAACCAAGACTGACACCCGAAGCATCACTATACATTACAAAATCCTTACCCGAGATGGGTTGAGTAAGTATAGGAGCCTCGACTAGCAACTTATTTAACTGATCAAAACAAGCCTGGCACTTATCCAACCACTCAAACCTAACGCCTTTTCTCAACAATCTCATTATCGGGGCGGCAATCACTGAAAAACCCTTAACAAACCGACGGTAGTAACCCGCCAAACCAAGAAAACTTCTCACTTCCTAAACGTTCCTAGGCGTCTTCCAATCAACTATCGCCTCAATCTTAGCTGGATCAACTTGAATACCTCTGGCCGACACAACATGACCCAAAAATGACACTTCTCGAAGCCAAAAATCGCAGTTACTAAGCTTGGCAAACAACCGATGCTCCCTCAAAACTTGCAAAACCAGCCGAAGGTGTTCCTCATGCTCATTCTCATTCTTGGAATACACTAAAATATCATCTATAAACACCACTACAAACCGATCTAAGTATGGCCTAAACACTATATTCATCAAATCCATGAATGCCGCTGGAGCATTGGTCAAACCAAACAGCATCACAAGGAACTCATAGTGGCCATACCGAGTCCGGAATGCAGTCTTAACCACATCCTCATCTTTAACTCGCAACTGATAATACCCTGATCGAAGGTCAATCTTCGAAAAGACACCTGCACCCCGAAGCTGATCAAACAAATCCTCGACTCTAGGCAAATGATACTTATTCTTCACTGTGACCTTATTAATTTCCCTATAATCGATACACATCCACAGAGATCCATCTTTCTTCTTAACAAACAGAACCGGAGCTCCCCATGGAGATATGCTGGGTCGAATGAACTCCTTATCCAATAGCTCTTGTAGTTGAGTCTTGAGTTCCCTCAACTCTACAGGAGCCATTCGATAAGGTGCTTTCGATATGGGAGTGGTACCCGGCATAATCTCTTTGGACAACTCGACTTCTCTCTTAGGGGGAAAACCCGGCAACTCACTTGGGAACACATCACTGAACTCCCGTACAACAGGGATGTCCTCAATCCGAATTTGATCCCACTTAGAATCCAACACAACTGCCAGAAAAGCCTCACAACCCTTCCTAATAAACCTCTTAGCTTGCATGGCAGAAATAACATTGTTCAAAGAACTAGCGCCTAAACCTTTAACAAATACTGAAGACCGATTCTTATCCCGAAGCACAACTGTCTTCCTATGACAGTCAACCAAAGCTCGATGCTTACCCAACCAGTCCATACCCAGAATTAAATCAAACTCTCTGAAAGGCAATTCAATCAAATCCGCAGAAAACATAACTCCTTCAACCAGAAGGGGGCAATTCCTATAAACTCTACTCACATTGACACTAAGCCCTAATAGGCTGGTCACACATATCTCATAATCTAGCTGATCTACCACATGCAACTTATCAAGAATCTTATATGTGCACAAGTATGAGTGTATGGAACCAGGATAAATTAGAGCATACAATTCAGTATCATGGAGTAGGAACTTACCAGCAATCACATCGGGTGCGTCTTGCTCCTCTCTGGCTCTCACAGCATAAGCTCTTGCTGGAACCAGCAACTGACGTTCAACTGTCTCAGATGTAGCACCCTCTCTAAGTCGACCACCTCGACCTCTACCTCGGCCCCTACCACGGTTAGCTTGCATGGCATTAGAGCCAACTCTACTGGCCTCTCTCTGATCTCCAGACGTCTCATACGATCTCGGACAATTGGCCAAAAAGTGCTCAATGCTCCCACAATGAAAACACCCACCAGTGAGCCACCTACATTCACCTCTGTGCCGCTTGCTACAATGAGAACATTCAAAAAGCATCTTAGTCCTAATACTCGAATTACCTCTACCAGAACCTGACACAGCTGCAGAACCCTACCTCCTACCTCTATTGGTCGGACCTGATGATGACTCATCTTGCGGGTTCCTAGATCTCTTACCCGAAGATGAAGAAGATGAACCACCACTAGAAGGATTCCTCCTCAGAGCCCTCTCTCTAAGAACAGTTTCTGACCTCTCAGCCCTAACAGCTGCTTCCACAATCTGATAATAATTCTCCCCCGGGGTACTCATCAATGAAATCAACATAGCCCTCAAGGACTCATTCAGCCCAACCTCGAAATGCCTAATCTGGAACTCACTTGGCATAATACCTTCAGAAGCATACCTGGATAACCGGTTAAACTCTTTATCAAATTCTGAGACAGACATAGTCCTTTGCTTCAAGCTCAGGAGCTGTGCCCACCTGGCATCCTTATAAGTCTGAGTCACATACTTGTTAGTAAACTCCCTTGCAAAGAAATCCCATGTGATTGGATCTTGTAACTGAGGATGTCTGCAAACCAACTCCCACCATTCAAAAGCGGACCCTTGCAGTAAAGCCACTGCACACTCTACCTGCTGATCAAGAGGACACCAGACTTCTCTCAATGTATGCTTCACTTTATCTAGCCATTTTTCAGCCAACTCAGACTCATCTAAACCCATGCCATAAAAAAGCACCAGCTATTCTCAAACTCTCAGTCGGGGCCTTAGGGGCTATCACTCTCTCGAAGACTCGAGCCATATCCTGAGATAGCTTCAGCATAGCTTCAAAGGGCATGGCTGCAGCCTCGGGCTGGACCTTAGCAGGTTGAGCCGACCCAGAATGCGAAGGATCAACAGCTTGAGGATTCATGCTCCCGATGGACTCCTCAAGTGACCCTCGAACATAATTAGAATCCATCTAAACAAACAAGAGGACAACCGCATCAGCCAACACAGTCCTAGACATATACCATGCACATCTGCAAACAACAACAACAACACATCTCCCAGAAATGCCTAAACCTAGGCTCTGATACCAAAAACTGTAACACCTTCTACCCATACGTAGGCGATCCCATCCGATAAGGAGTAAGATGCCACCATGCTTATACAATAAAAATCATACGTTCGATCAACATACATTCATAAATATGGGATAATCAACAACTTTAAGATACATCATGCGAAAGCTGATCATGCATTCATATAAGAAAGTACATTACATTACTGTTCTGATCAACTTGCGGATACAAAAGATAATACATATCCAAAATACATATACAAGAGCGGAAGCTACACAAAATACTAATATAGAGAGTTCTATTACAAAAAAAAATATCAAACTATTACATAAATAAGCCCTACACTAATCCCTTTCGTGTTGGCTTGACCGGCGGCGACTATCCCAGCAAAATAACTTCCGCACTTGCACGGGTAAAAACACCGTGCTAAGCGATAAACGCTTAGTGGGGAAACACACAAGTAAAAATAGACGGCCATTCACAATGGTCGTCAAAGAAAACCACATTCATAATGCTACATGCAGATAATCATAGTATATGAATGTACGTTCCAGCATATAAAAGCCACACTTTCAATAGCACATGTCTGCATCCTTATACATATACACTGATCAACATAAACATTCGGATATCTCATTCATATAATCACATCGGGGTAAATAAAGCAAACAAAACACCTGCTGACTCACAATAGTGGATAATGAGTAAACGCATAGCGTACCTTACAGGTACGAATCGAACGCCTAGCGTACTTTACAAGTACGAGTCAAAAACCATTTTATTTTCTTGCATTCAAAACATTTGTACAAAGGGGACCTTAAACAAGATCCGAAACACATAGGGTTCGCGAGGAACCAAACGGGACCTGATCGGGGTCCGAACAGAACTGAGGGCTGCAGCTAAGAGACTCTATTAGGCATGCCTAACTATCCACTAGACTGACTCTCGCAGGTCGTACATAACACATTTCAAGTTCCAAATTATAGCATATTATTATCATAAGAGATTCATCATAATATACATATAAATAAGCATTTTATACAACATACAGGGGAAAACCCATGAAGAAACCCTTGGAAATTCATTTTAAAAGAAAAGATGAAGTCAACAAATAAGGCAGCATCAGGTTCACTGTCGCGATCGCGACAGAGGCGAACTCACCCCAGGTCGCGACCACGGTAATCCTCGCGACCTTGCGGGGGAGCAAGATCAACTCGCTGTCGCGCTCACGACAGTGAGCTGCCTAGCAAATCCATCATGCTCGCGCCGAGGGCGATCTCGCGACAGAGGCTTGCTCCAAAACATGCGGCAGACAAGCTCTCTGTAGCGCTCGCGACAGCAGCGTTGCTGCGCGACTTGACGGAGAGCTCGAGCGCGTGCGAGGGCTGCTTTCACCGAGCTCTATCGCGACCTCACGACAGAGTCATGAATTCCAGCCCTTACACGAAAAATCTACAGAAATTCCAAGTTCACAACACCCAAAACTCAAACCATTCAACTCAAATCACTTCTTACCTCAAATTGAGCTTCCCAAACACCAAGAGCAACACAATATAACACATTTCAACCATCAAATCTCATTAATTTTACAATTTACACAATTAACATCTCAAGAATCTTAAAATCTGGAAATTTCAGCTCAACACAATCAACTTCACAATCACTTCAAAAATCTACATTTATGCATAATCATTTATCACAACTAATCACCCATAATATGCATACCAATTTGAGTCCATTTACACAATCAAAATCCATGATTCCATACACATGCACATATGAACACAAAAACATCAAAATGACATAAATTCCCAAACCTTCTCTCCTTAGCTCCAACTAATGAGCTCCACTAGTTCCGACCTTCTCCTTGCCTTTCGGGTCACGGGGAGGCTCAACTAACAACAACCCAACAAAACACACAACAAAATAACTCTAGATTAAAAACCCAAACCCAGAAAAATATGAAGAAGATGATGAACCAATTGAAGAAAAGAAGAGGAAATGCAATAGACTTACCTCTAAAATGCTAAAGGATGATCAATTCCTACCAACTAAGCCTTGATTCCAAGCTACGGTTCTTAGAGGAAGAGAAAGGAAGAAGAAGAGAGTGAGGGGAAAGGGGAAACGGGAAATGAAGGCAGCCACCGCCCATCCCACTCTTCTCTTTCCTTTTTCTTTTTCTTTTCCTAACCCTAGACAAGTGTCACTTCCCTATTAGTGGGATTTGATCACTCACACCCAAAGCACATGCATCACATACACACAAGACTCTCCCAACTAATGCATACCCTATAAATGTGTGAACACACACACTCTAGCACAGCCCAACAAACACATCCTACAAACATATGAGTAAGCACACCCAAGTGCAACCAAACAAATTCACACCCTAATACCACACATGCACCCATATTCTAACAAAACTCTTAAAACATACATTTCCACCCACAATGCCCTTATGACATGCCAAAACTCATACAATGCATATGCATAATCATAGCTCATACTACTAGGGGGCAAACGGGGTGTGACAAATACACTAGGTAATGACCCCGAAGAATCACTCCATCTTGTAACATATTACGTATAACGTATGACGTATGACATATGACATATAACAGAGGGCTATGAGAGACCATTGCGAATCTGTTATAGAAAGCAAGTCGTCATGACTTGCACCACAGTATGGGTGTCGATATGGCTAGCCAAACATATCCTGTACTAGATTAAACCGCCAGACCACTAAGGGCAAAACTTTCACATTTATCAAAATTCACCTTTTCAAATAGACTTTCAAATCCACTTTCGTTCACATATAACATATAACACATTACATATGACTTTTCAATTTATTTTCATTTTAATCACTACGTTTACATTACTTTCACTTCATTATCATTTCAATATCCCAATCGATCACTATTCTGATCAATTAGGCATAATTCTCATCATATACTTATTTTCATATAATAAGTATACAAAAGCCATTCAATAGTTATAAGTTTAATTCATATCATTTCACTGTATTTCATTATTTTCACTTTGAGCAAAATGGAATATCACACTCAAAAATATTCATATAATTTCCATAAATTCCAACTAAATTTATGGAAACTTGTTTTCATGTCTAAATTCATTTTAGACTATTAATCTTCAAATATACTCAAGATATACCCTAGTATACACTAGGGGTTTAGACTATTAATCTTCAAATATACTTAAGATATAACCTAGTATACACTAGGGTACCATTCGGCCAAGGTGAGTACTTCACCTTATAAATTCTTTTAGTTTCATTTTAGCATTCTAATTGTCATGTTAAAGGTTCTTAATTATTTTTCTAAGCTTGTTATTCATTTACCCATGCTTTTAACACAATTTCATTTAATTCACTCATTCTATTTCCATGATTTCTTTTCATTAAACTTTCCCTTTCACTTCTAATTCATTCATCTATTCAATTTCCTATGTCATATAACATGTATATCATGTAACATATCATGTTATTCTCCTTGAACCATTTGGCCCTACTTAGGGTTCCACTCTAACATTTTACTCCTCACTCATTCATTCCTTATTCCACTCAATTAAGACTCAATTTATACATATATACTATTTAATTTCATTTAAACACTAGGTATATACCTCAAATATACCTAATTATACTTTTAGGTCACATTATGTCCAAACTTTACACTTAGTTTTATTTCACTTTCATCACTCTAATTAGCTTAGTTACCCTCCCTAAGCTCAATTATCACCTCAATTTCAATTACAGATGCATTTTACATATAGTCACTATTTACACATAACATAAAACCCTAATTTTTTTCAAAGGAAATACACGGATTAGGTAATCACAAACCTCACATCGATCCTATAAGCTCCTCAAGCTCATCAATTCTTGCCTTTAGCCCTTGAAAAGCCAATTCCCTCCAAAATCCTCATGGTGGCCGAATTTCCAACACAACAAATAATCCATTAATTTTCTTCTTTTATCAAATCAAACATCATAAACATACTCTAGACACCCTAGAGTACTCATAAAAATCATTAAATCAACTTAAATCTCTTACCTCAAATTGGAGACATAATCTTTGATATTCACTTTTCTTAGCATTTAATCCACTAAATGGATGCTAGAGGCTGCTATAAACTCATAGAGGGGCTTAATTACATCTAGGACACTTGAATTAAGCAATAATTCAAGCAAAAATTAAAGAAAATGGAAAGAGGAGCAAAGGGAAAATCATTCAACCAATTAAGGAAGAAGAGAAGGCAGAATAGATTAGGATAACCCACCTAAAATTTCTATCATCAATAGCTTTTATAGTGGCCCAAAGTGGTCCAATACTTTTAAGCCTAATATGCAATTTTTCTATGGTTTTCTCACTTTCTAACTCCAAATCACTCCAAATTTGATGCCATAATTCATATCATATAAAAACTAGAATGTATACAAAATTTTAGCCCAATCGGAGTTCGTTTTTGGTCCGATTCAATCAAATCTGTTCGGTCAATAAATTTTCGGTGTTCTCCAAAAATTCCCTTTTAACTACCAAAAAATTCTACATATTATTTAGAGTTAATCTGGAAATTCCTGCAATTTGTTAAAATCATTTGCTATTTTTAAAGTCTCGGTCAAACCTCCGGTCAACTGAGTACTATTCAAACCGAAATCACATCTTTTTCTTTACTTCCTAAGGTCAATTTCTCATAAAAATAACTCCATAATTCTTAGCATATATATACATTAGACTCCAATAACATTTTGGGGTCAATCAAAAATCATTTTTCGGTTCGGTAATTATTTACCAGTCCGATAATCTAATTTTTTAGTGCCACCAAAAATTAATTTTTCATTACCATATGATTTTACTCATCAATAGAAGTACATCCATATTCTTAAATCATTTTTTGAGATCCGTAGCGCTCTCTACGGTCCGGTCAAACTCTCAGTCAACCTAATTACTATTTACACCGAAACCGCTACTTTTACGTATTTTCGATTTTTGAGACCTTATTTAACCTCGATTTCACTCCAAATTTTAACTTCAAACTAATTGTGACTTATGTTCTCCAATGATTAAAAGAATATATTTTTCGACTCCGGAAGGTACTATTCACCCTATGTCACTATTGACTATCAGAAAATATTATTCCCGGCTAGCCCAGTATTGGGACCATTACAAAAATAACATTAAAGGAGTTAGAAGACGTTAGAATGACATGGAGCTTAGAAAAGATGCCTAGAGAAGACATTAGTACAGTTGATTGGCTCGCTAATATGGCAGCCTCTGAATGACAAGAGTTGAAGAAAGTATAACAGTTGAAGAGTAGTTCTCTTCTTCCTTGAAGTACTAGAAGTAATGGAGATTGAACAGCAGGAGAGCACATGAATGAGCCTAATTATTTTATACCTTCGGACAGGCGAATTGCCTAAAGATAATGCTGAAGCAAGGAAGATCACAAGAAAGTTACCCAATTATTCTATAATTGGTTATAAATTGTACAAGAAGGTATTCAACCATCCATGGCTCAAGTGTGTAACAAGGGAAGATAGGGACTACATCATTAGAGAAATCCATGAATTTGCAGGGCATATGAAGCCAACAGAGCAATCATAAGAAAGGTATTACAAACTGGCTATTTACGGCCAACAATCTTTAAAGATGCTCAATAGAGGGTCAAAAAGTGCCAGCAGCTAATCACCAGCCGATCAGCATCTCTTGGCCATTTGATTAGTAGGGATTAGATATTCTAGGTCCTTTTCCTCAAGGCAAACGATAAATGAAATTCCTTATTGTAGTCGTTGACAACTTCTCAAAGTTGATTGAAGTCAAACCTTTAGAGATAACCATTGCTAAAAGGAACAAAAACATGGCACGAAGAGAAATGATTTGTAGGTACAGCCTACCAAAGGTTTTTATAACGGACAATAGTAAGTAATTTAACAGCTCTACCTTTAGAACTTTTATTCCAATCTGAATATCAACCTTAGATTCATTTCAATCACTCATCCACAAAGCAATGGGATGACCAAAGTCTGCAACTGAAAAATCTTAGATGGATTGAAGAAAATATTGGGAGAAGCAAAGGGTAGCTGGATAGAAGAGCTGCAGAGCATTTTGCAGTCTTACAAAACCTCACCTAAAGTTGGGACCTTATAAACTCTATATTCACTAGTATACGGATCAGAAGTAGTAAGACCAGTGGAGATCAAAATTCCCTCCTATTGGCTGACCTTCTTTTTTAATCGGAACAATAAGCAAGAAAGATGCCAAGATCAAGATCTGATCGAGGAAAGAAGGGAAGATGCCTACAAAAGATAGCAATTTATAGGCAAAGGGTTGCCAAGTACCACAACAACTAGGTGAGGTTAAGAACCTTCAAAGTTGGGGATTTGATCTTTAGAAAGGCTGAAATCGGCTCAGAAAGTGATGGAGTTGGAAAACTCATGCCCAATTGGGAAGGACCTTATGAAGTTTCCAAGGTCCTTCGCACAAGTACTTATAAATTAAGAACCTTAGACGATTCGGACATTCCAAGATCATAGAATGTCGAAGGGCTTAAGAAGTACCTAATGTAACATTATAATTCCGATTGGATTGATTATTGAATATACAAGTTACTGATTGCTCCCAAGTTATGGTAAAGTAAATTCTATCCAAATTATTAGCATTACTTGATGATTTTTCCCAAGTTAATTTCAAAAGCCATACACGATCTGTTTTACTTGATGTTTGTTTCCAAGTTAATTTGCAGACGGTTATATGTCCGATCAGATTTATTACTTATTAATCTTAAAGCATGAAAGTGGAAATTTTTCTAAAAGTCGTTTCATTCGGATTACTATTGCAAAGCGATAAGTAAAAAACATAATGAAAATGAAGATTTGGAATAAGAAAATATAAATTTCATTGATAGAATTTTTTTCTAAGTACAAAAAGTTCAAATTTACATTTCAAAAGAGAAAATCCTATTCTAATCATTTATATCTACTTCTTCTCCTTCCTCAGAGGCATCATAGGTCGAAGGCTCATCGTCTCTGCTCTCAGGAGGAATTTCAAATAGAGCTGTTGGGTTAGCTAGCTAGCTAAAATCAGCTCCAAGAAAGTGTCTTGCACACTCGATTGTAATATGAGTTGAAAGATCACTAGAGGCATCACTAAGCTAATCCAATATAGCCTTTTCTCGATCGACTAGCTCCTTTTGATGGGTCTCATACAGAAAGCGCAGTCTCTCCTCGGACTTCTACTGGACAGATTCCAAGTAGTCCACTCTCTTCTGCAGCTCTTTTATTTGAGCAAAGACTCAAAAATACTCAGAGGAGAGAAGATAATTCTTCAAGGAGAGCCAAGAGTTATTAGTGTTAAGCTGACAGATCTGCAAAATGAATTTAGTGCTCATGATTCACCTTTATCTAGTACCATTAAAATCACATATTTATTTACATGTCTATACATTATTGGTTCAAGTATTCGTCTATCATTATCACAATTCCTTTTCACATCTCTTTATCAAATATCCTTTATTTATAATAAAATAGGTAAATTACATAAAAAAACCCTTCATGTTTTATTTATGTATATAATTCGGCCCACTCCATAGTTTTTTTTACTTAATTTTACTTATTTCCACTGTTTATTTGTTCATATTATATTCTCATATCAATTATTAGACAATTACACTTTTATTCTCTCCTTTAACATATGTACATGTACTTTTCATCTAATTACATAATACATACCCTAAATATTTCTTTTTAAATCAAGTATTCTATTTGTTCAATTAAGTAACCAATTATCTTATTTTAATTCCAATTCCAATTTATTGTCGTAATTTATTGAAACTTCATTAACCTATCGTGATTTTTCCCTAATAACCCTATTCGACCATAACATACTTTTACTCTATATTTATTTTCCTTCCACATATTATTATTTTATGATAATACTTATTTATTTCTCACCAAGATTACACTATTATTTCATTTAAAACTTATATATTTCATTTTTATCCATTAGTCCATATTGTCTCCATAACCTAAAATATCTTCAATTAATCTTTAAAAATTCTCAATAAATTACTACAAGCTTATTTTTATTCCTATTTTCATTTCCATGCATAATATCCATTAAAATATTAACAATTTTCATGTCTTAACCCATGTTACTATTCGGCCCTATCTAGGTTTTCCATTCAAAATTTATTCTTTCCTTATTCTTTCCTTATTCTTTTCATATTATCCATCATTTCCAAGCCTAATTTACATATTTCTATGCTTATATCATGTTTTACATGCATAATTTACAATCTCATACACAAACATACACACATACACAACCTAAATAAATGGAAAATAAAAGAGCATGTATCCACAAAACTTAGCTTCTTCTTTTTCCTAGCCTATTCCTCTTTTTCCTTTCCTTTGCCTTTAGACATCACCTCCTCTTCTTTTTTTCCTTCCATGGCCGAATCATAGACATAAGGCTTCTCTCAAATTTATTCTTCCATAATTCAAAATATACACATAATAATAATATCTACCCCATATTCTACCCATAAAAACCTCTAAACCATAAAAATCTAACTAAATTAACTTACTAGGATTTATTCTACACCTTTCTTTCACTTCCTTCACTCCAATTGAGCCCTTGATATTATTATAGATGAAATTAGAACCTTAGAATTGATGAGAACACAATCTTTAGGTGGGTTCTGGTGAAAGAGGATGAAGAAAATCAATGGAATTTAGAATAGAGGGAGCTACGGTCTTGAAGGTGGGAGCAAGTTAGAGAAGCTTCTACAAATGTCTGATTTTTCAGCTATTTATAGCCTCTCTAAATGAGCCAAACAATGGTCCAACCAATTAGGCCAACCCATTAAGCCCAATTAAGTTAATAATTGATTATTTTGGCCCTTTTTTTTCGACCACTTCTCTAGCTCCATTTCTCACAAAAATGAATCCATAATTCTCAAAAAAACATATTTATTAGCCTACACAAATATTTTTTGGTCAATTGGATACTGTTTTTCGGTCCGATAAATTTTTACCAACCCAATAATTCAATTTTCTGTGTTATCGTAAAATTAATTTTTCATCACCAAATAATTTCCTATATTATTTAAAGTGAGTCTATGTGTTCGGATAAATTTTTGGGGGTCTCTGGCACTATTTTTGGGTCCGGTCAAACCTTGGTCCAACTCTATTACTATTTAAACTAAACCGGAACTTATTTTTATTTTTAACTTTTAATGACTTATTTGACCTCATTTTCACTTCAAATTTCATCATCGGATTTCTTATAACTTATATTTTTCAATGGTTAAATAAAATATTTCTCGACCCTGGGAGTCACTATTCACGGTCCGAAAAAGCACTATTTATGAAAATTAGAATTTGGGCCACTACACCTCCTACTTCTTTTTGGTCCCCTCGGCCAACTTCCTCGATAGTTGAGAAGGATCCATGGAAGCTGCAAAATGAAAATAAAGATATAATTATCTATTTACTTAGAAATTTCAATATAAACTAAATATGCATGCAAGTGAACAAAAATTCCTATGGTTCTCAAGGTTCACATTCTGCCTCATTTGAAAGCTCAAGAGGATCCAAAGAAGACAGTGAGACTGTCGAGTTGGTCGGGTCTTTAGAATAATTCTCCATATACTTATCAATTTTCTATGTCAGTTTGGAAAATGCGTAAGCCAAAAGCTAGGTCCTTGAGAGATTTGGCCTTGCTCGATTTATAGAGGTTAGCCCTAAAATCGCCCTTTCGATTGATTAGGGAAAACTTCTGCTTTAAGCCCTTCACCGAAGAAGGAAGTGAGGACAGCTTCCTCTTATACCTACTAGTGAAGTAGTATTTAATTTCGTCCTCCGTATCAGACAGGTAAAAGAAAGCAGTAAGTAGCTCAAGCATGGGAGCTACTTTGTGTTGCCTGCACAACATCTTAAAGCAAGCAAATGTCCTACAACCATTTGGATTCAATTGGTTCGGCGTGATCCCATATCCTGAAGGACACTGATATCGAACGCGTTAAATGGAAACCTTGGGCCACAGTCTAAGCTAGGCTGGTGGCAGAGGAACTACTCATTATTCTCGCCGAATGACTCCTCTGACATTAACATGGAGAGCAGGCAAGGTAGAGAAAATACATCTAGCAGCAATTTGTACTTTGCCTTTAACTCTGAAACTTTTGTAGGCACTAGTTTATTATGCCTACCCATAAGGCCTCTAGTCCTATATGCCTCTAAAAGCCAGTGTCTAATTCATGATTACTGCTAGAGGTCATTTTTAAAGGTGGAGGAAGAATGTGTGAATGTATGATTTGTTCTAAGGAAATTGAGCCTATAAAAGATACAGATGAAGATGAAGTAGAATGAATTTCTATATGATCTAAGGACATGTAAGTAAACATTACTTACTTGGTGTATTTGGCAAAAAGAGGCAAAGGAAATTTCTAAGAACTAGAAACACGAAGAAATTAGAAAAAAAAACTCAAAAAACTTGACAAGGAGATAAATATTTCAGAGAAAGTGAAAGTCCAAAGCTTTGTAAAAGCAAAAGAAATAAAAATAAAAATAAATGAATTTTACCTATTTATAGGAAGAGGTAACTTCCTCAATAAAACAGACATTAAAATCGAGGATGCCACATGTCAAACAATGGCTGGCAGGCCCAAAAAACAAAGCATCATCAATCTGAAGAATGAAGCATCGCCATAATGAGTATGTCTGATGAAACATCTCTCATTAATACACTGACTCAATGATCAAAAATATGAAGATATAGATTTAGATTTTGAAATTTTAATACTCAAAATAAATTGGTAAATTGAACCACTAAATAATCTTAAATGCTACATGATTAATCCAATCAGATCCTTCAGGAGGGACAAATGATAATTCCAATTATCTTTACTAGGCCTAACCTACTCTCCACCCCAAGGCCCAACACAAGGCAATCTAGCTAGCCTAAGCCCAGCACGTGCCACACAGCCTTTCCAAAAGCTGGTGGAACATGCTGTTCAATTGGACTGACAGTGCACGCCCCCTATCAAAGTCCACTGACACATCAGTAGCCCACACCTCCTACCTACTCCCTATTACAATTTCATTAATCTACTCTGGTACTTGTAGACACTGGGTTCTAAAGTGGTTGGAGAAAAAGGGGACAAAAAAAATAAAGAAGATGCTGAGTCACGGGCAACCCATGACTCACTTAAAGGAAAGAAAAAAAATAAAAAGGAAAAGAAGATAGTAGACCAGAGGGGTTTGGATGAAAAGAAGAAAAAGAAAAGAAAAAACAAGAGTGAACCCGAAAATAGGAAGAGGGAAAAGAGAGAGACACCGGCCACCTCCGGCGATAGAAGACTCCAGGCAGTGCGACAATCCTTCTGCTCCCCACTGATGATTCTCACTCGCTGGCAGCAGGGAGATCACGGAGGAGGAGGCGCTACAGTCCGGTGCCATTTTTGGCAAGCCACTGCGTCAAATGGCGACACGAGCGACACTATCGAATTACTGAAGACGAGACGCATTTGTCGGTGTCCTCTGCTCCCCCTCACTCGCCGCTAATGAGGAGATCGGGACAGATAAAGCCACGAGCTTCCAGGGTAGATCCTGACCAAACGGTTAGTTATTCTGATGCATGACCACCGGTGGAAGGATCATGGCACTCTGATCCTCGCTCCGGTAGTGGAGGTGTCATCAACGGTAAAGCTCCGACGAGGCTTCTGCAAGACTCTAGTAATTGTTATTATTATTTTATTATTATTATTATTATTGTTGTTGTTGTTGTTGTTGTTGTTGTTGTTGTTGTGAATATTTTTATTGTTGAATATTATTATTGTTGATTATTATTAATGTTATTTTTATTATTAATATTGTTGTTGTTATTCTTATTATTATTATTATTGTCGTCATCGTCGTCATCATTGTTGTTAATATTGTTATTTATCTCATAATGTTGTTATTGTCATATTTTATTGTTGTTATTTTTATCATTTTTGTTGTTGTTGTTATTATTATTATTATTATTATTATTATTGTTGTTGTTGTTGTTGTTGTTGTTGTTGTTATTATTTGATAATTTATTGATTCTATTAGTTTATTTTATTTCTATTACATTACATTAATTACTTGTCCTATTTATTTGATTCAATTATTTATTCATCATTTTGTTTTATTTAATCCATTACTGACCAATATCGTTTTCTATTATGACTGCGACCGTGAGGGACATATGGCTCATCTGTGGGCTAGGAGAAGCATGGTCGAGGTGAATAGTTTAGGATTTATTTACCATTCTTTTATTTGGGGCCTATATAATTATTATTTCATTTTCTTTTATTTCCTTTGAGGTCTATAATAATAAAGGTTTTTTGACCGCATTAAAAAGAACCACCACACAAAATATTTGTACTAAATTAAACATTTGTTAATAAAATGGACCAATTTCCAATTTTCTATCCCAAAATGACAATCAAAAAAAGAGTTCTTGTTTTCATGAAAATGGGATTACTCATCCACCTTTTCCTAAAATCGACTTGAGAACTCTTTACTTTTTTTGTAATATATCGATGCGGGAACCAATGTTCCCACATAAATAAACTCCCCGTTTTACATATGTTTTATTTTCCATGTTATGGGATGATTATTTATTTGTAAGATATTTTTACTTTATTTTTTATAGTTTTTTTATGTGCTTGAGTGTGCCTTTCTTTTATGCATAATAACTCGCATGAGAAGAGAGAGAAAATAATTAATTCTGAAATCCATTCATATAATATTAACTAAAGGTATCAATAAGAGTGAGGTCCCAAACTTTCTCTTGTTTTGCCCTCATAAGATTGGAACTAATTTCCCATTGTTCTATTGCGTGGTGACTCCTATTAAACTTACCTTATGGTGCCTAACAGACACCCTCGTACATTGATCACCAACAATGGAATAGGAGTAAATTCCTGTTCATTGTGAAGCAACTAACTTTCACGAGTCTTATGAACCTCCGTCAGGTCTCGGGTCTTCAAAGCGGACTTTTGAGAGCAACCTGGATGCCAACTAGGGTTCGTGCGCATTAAAGTGGCAACTCGACTAGGGACCATGAGATTTTGCTCCAAAAGTACCTTTGGCAAATCTAATATAAATGGGTTTGAGATGAAGAAATTTTCTCTTTCTTCGACAAATTGAATTATATCCATGCTAAGGCCTTAGAATTAAGTTAGGTATCCCTCTTGTAACCCCAGTGCATTCCCCGAAAACACAACCCTACGTTCATTAAATGTAGGGAAGTAATTATGGATAATCACCAGCTTAAGTCTCCTGCCATTTGGTATATCAAATGATGACCCGATCGATCACTATGCTCAGATGAGTTAGACCCATTGACAGGGATCATGCTTGGGTAGCCTTAAATCTATTTCACCAAACCAAAAGCCCATATAATGGCATATAGACTTTTACTAGGGGCATGCGCTATAATGCATTGCTTATGAAGTGGGATTTTAAGCATTGAATAAATCCAAATGAATTTAGATGTCTATTCATCAAAGGCTTTCATGCCCCAATGGGCACATTTCAGTTTAATTGGATTATTTAAATACGCAATGGCATAAAATTCATCCGCATGCGCTTTCAATAAAGAGAGATTATACTGCCAGCTTCTCACCGTGCACTATACGCATCCATTGGGTTCCTCGTTGACCCATGGACTAAACCCACCTAGGAAAGTGATTGCACGACTTCCTGTGCAAGAGTAATAAGGTTGGGATGATTTTATTTTCTTGCATGTTTTTATTTGTGCTACTCGCATGTTTTTTGTTAGTAGATGTTGTAGATGGTTATATGTCCGATCAGATTTATTACTTATTAACCTTAAAGCATGGAAGTGGAAATTTTTCTAAAAGTCGTTCCATTCAGATTACTATTGCAAAGCGATAAGTAAAAAACACAATGAAAACGAAGATTTGGAATAAGAAAATATAAATTTCATTGATAGAATTTTTTTCTAAGAACAAAAAGTTCAAATTTACAATTCAAAAGAGAAAATCCTATTCTAATCATTTATATCTACTTCTTCTCCTTCCTCAGAGGCATCACAGGTCGGAGGCTCATCGTCTCCGCTCTTAGGAGGAATTTCAAATAGAGCTATTGGGTTAGCTAGCTAGCTAAAATCAGCTCCAAGAAAGTGTCTTGCACACTCGATTGTAATATGAGTTGAAAGATCACTATAGGCCTCACTAAGCTAATCCAATATAGCCTTTTCTCGATCGACTAGCTCCTTTTGATGGGTCTCATGCAGAAAGCGCAGTCTCTCCTCGGACTTCTACTGGATAGATTCCAAGTAGTCCACTCTCTTCTGAAGCTCTTTTATTTTAGCCAAGACTCAAGAATACTCAGAGGAGAGCAGATAATTCTTCGAGGAGAGCCAAGAGTTATTAGTGTTAAGCTGATAGATTTGCAAAATGAATTTAGTGCTCATGATTCACCTTTATCTAGTACCATTCAAATCACATATTTATTTACATGTCTATACATTATTCGTTCAAGTATTCGTCTATCATTATCACAATTCCTTTTCACATCTCTTTATAAAATATCCTTTATTTATAATAAAAATGGGTAAATTACATAAAATCCCTTCATGTTTTATTTATGTATATAATTCGGCCCACTCCATATTTTTTTTTCTTAATTTTACTCATTTCCACTATTTATTTGTTCATATTATATTCTCGTATTAATTATTAGACAATTACACTTTTATTCTCTCCTTTAACGTATGTACATGTACTTTTCATCTAATTACATAATACATACACTAAATATTTCTTTTTAAATCAAGTATTCTATTTGTTCAATTAAGTAACCAATTATCTTATTTTAATTCCAATTCCAATTTATTGTCGTAATTTATTGAAACTTCATTAACCTATCGTGATTTTTCCCTAATAACCCTATTCGACCATAACATACTTTTACTCTATATTTATTTTCCTCCCACATATTATTATTTCAAGATAATACTTATTTATTTCTCACCAAGATTACACAATTATTTCATTTAAAACTTATATATTTCATTTTTATCCATTAGTCCATATTGTCTCCATAACCTAAAATATCTTCAATTAATCTTTAAAAATTCTCAATAAATTACTACAAGCTTATTTTTATTCCTATTTTCACTTCCATGCATAATATCCATTAAAATATTAACAATTTTCATGTCTTAACCCATGTTACTATTCGGCCCTATCTAGGTTTTCCATTCAAAATTTATTCTTTCCTTATTCTTTTCATATTATCCATCATTTCCAAGCCTAATTTACATATTTCTATGCTTATATCATGTTTTGCATGCATAATTTACAATCTCACACACAAACATACACATATACACAACCTAAATAAATGGAAAACAAAAGAGCATGTATCCACAAACCTTAGTTTCTTCCTTTTCCTAGCCTATTCCTCTTTTTCCTTTCCTTTGCCTTTAGACATCACCTGCTCTTCTTTTTCTCGTTCCATGGCCGAAACATAGACATTAGGCTTCTCTCAAATTTATTCTTCCATATTTCAAAATATACACACAATAATAATATCTACCCCATATTCTACCCATAAAAACCTCTAAACCATAAAAATCTAACTAAATTGACTTACTTGGATTTATTCTACACCTTTCTTTCACTTCCTTCACTCCAATTGAGCTCTTGATATTGTTATAGATGAAATTAGATCCTTAGAATTGATGAGAACACAATCTTTAGGTGGGTTGTGGTGAAAGAGGATGAAGAAAATCAATGGAATTTGGAAGAGAGGGAGCTACGGTCTTGAAGGTGGGAGCAAGTCAGAGAAGCTTCTACAAATGTCTGATTTTTCAGCTATTTGTAGCCTCTCTAAATGAGCCAAACCATGGTCCAACCAATTAGGCCAACCCATTAAGCCCAATTAAGTTAATAATTGATTATTTTGGCCCTTTTTTTCTACCACTTCTCTAGCTCCATTTCTCACAAAAATGAATCCACAATTCTCAAAAAAAACATATTTATTAGCCTACACAAATATTTTTGGGTCAATCGGATACTGTTTTTCGGTCCGATAAATTTTTACCAATCCAATAATTCAATTTTCTGTGTTATCGTGAAATTAATTTTTCATCACCAAATAATTCTCCATATTATTTAAAGCGAGTCTATGTGTTCGGATAATTTTTTGGGGGTCTCTAGCACTATTTTTGGCTCCGTTGAAACCTTGGTCAAACTCTATTACTATTTAAACTAACCGTAACTTATTTTTATTTTTAACTTTTAGTGACTTATTTGACCTCATTTTAACTTCAAATTTCATCATCGGATTTCTTATAACTTATATTTCTCAATGGTTAAATAAAATATTTTTCGACCCTAGGTATCACTATTCACGGTCCGAAAAAGCACTATTTATGAAAATTAGAATTTGGGCCACTACTCCTCCTACTTCTTTTTGGTCCCCTTGGCCAACTTCCTCGATAGCTGAGAAGGATCCATGGAAGCTACAAAATGAAAATAAAGATATAAGTATCTATTTACTTAGAAATTTCAATATAAACTAAATATGCATTCAAGTGAACAAAAATTCCTACGATTCTCAAGGTTCACATTCTACCTCATTTGAAGGCTCAAGACGGTCCAAAGAAGACAGTAAGACTGTCGAGTTGGTTGGGTCTTTAGAATAATTCTCCATATACTTATCAATTTTCTATGTCTGTTTGGAAGATGCGTAAGCCAAAACCTAGGTCCTTGAGAGAATTGGCCTTGCCTGATTTATAGAGGTTGACCCTAAAATCACCCTTTTGATTAATTAGGGAAAACTTCTCCTTTAAGCCCTTCACTGAAGAAGGAAGTGAGAACAGCTTCCTCTTATACCTACTGGTGAAGTAATATTCAATTTCGTCCTCCCGATCAGACAGGTAAAAGAAAGCGGTAAATAACTCAAGCATGGGAGCTACTTTGTGTTGCCTGCACAACACCTTAAAGCAAGCAAATGTCCTACAACCATTTGGATTCAATTGGTTCGGCGTGATCCCATATCCTTGAAGGACACTGATATCGAATGCGTCAAATGGAAACCTCAGGCCACAGTCTAAGCTGGGCTGGTGGCAGATGAACTACTCATTATTCTCGCCGAATGGCTCCTCTGACATTAACATGGAGAGCAGGCAAGGTAGAGCAAATACATCTAGCAGCAATTTGTACTTTGCCTTTAACTCTGAAACTTTTGTTGGTAATAGTTTGTTATGCCTACCCATAAGGCCTCTAGTCCTATATGCCTCTAAAAAGCCAGTGTCTAATTCCTGATTACTGCTAGAGGTCATTTTTAAAGGTGGAGGAAGAATGTGTGAATGTATGATTTGTTTTAAGGAAATTGAGCCTATAAAAGATACAGATGAAGATGAAGCAGAATGAATTTCTATATGATCTAAGGACATGTAAGTAAAGATTAGTTACTTGGTGTATTTGGCAAAAAGAGGCGAAGGAAATTTCTAAAAAATAGAAACACGAAGAAATTAGAAAAAAAAACTCAAAAAACTTGACAAGAAGATAAATATTTCAGAGAAAGTGAAAGCCCAAAGCTTTGTAAAAGCAAAAAAAATAAATAAATGAATTTTACCTATTTATAGGAAGAGGTAACTTCCTCAATAAAATAGACATTAAAATCGAGGATGCCACATGTCAAACAATGGCTGGCAGACTCGAGAAACAAAGCATCATCGATCTGAAGAACGAAGCATCGCCATAATGAGTGCATCTAATGAAACATCTCTCATTAATACCCTTACTAAATTATCAAAAATAAGAAGATATAGGTTTAGATTTTGAAATTTTAAAACTCAAAATAATTTAGTAAATTGAACCACTAAAAAATTTTAAATGCTATATGATTAATCCAATCAGATCCTTCAGGGGGGACAAATGATAATACCAATAATCTTTACTAGGCCTAATCAACTATCCACCATAAGGCCCAACACAAGACAATCTAGCTAGCCTAAGCCCAGCACGTGACACATAGCCTTTCTAAAAGCTGGTGGGACATGCTGTTCAATTGGACTGACAGGGCACGCCCCCTATCAAAGTCAACTGACACATCAGTAGCCCACACCTCCTACCTACTTCCTGTTACAATGTCATTCACCTACTCTGGTACTTGTAGACACTGGGTTCTAAAGTGGCTAGAGAAAAATGAGATAAAAAAAATAAAGAAGATGCTGAGTCACGGGCAACCCTTGAGTCACAAGTTGAGTTACAAGAAACCCATGACTCACTTAAAGGAAAGAAAAAAAATAAAAAGGAAAAGAAGATAGTAGACAAGAGGGGTTTGGATGAAAAGAAGAAAAAGTCAAGAAAAAATGAGAGTGAACCCGAAAACAGGAAGAGGGAAATGAAGGAGACGCCGGCCACCTCCGGCGATAAAAGACTCCAGGCAGTGCGACAATCCTTTCGCTCCCCACCGATCATCCTCACTCGCTGGCAGCAGGGAGATCAGGGAGGAGGAGGTGCTACTGTCCGACGCCATTTTCGGCAAGCCACTGCATCAAACGGAGACACGAGCGGTACCATCGAATTACTGAAGATGAGATGCATTTGCCGGTGTCCTCTGCTCCCCCTCACTCGCTGCTAATAAGGAGATCAGGACAGATAAAGCCACGAGCTTCCGGCGTAGATCCCAACCAAACGGTTAGTTATTCTAATGCATAATCACTGGTGGAAGGATCATGGCACTCTGATCCTCGCTCCGGTAGTGGAGGTGTCATCAACGGTAAAGCTCCGACGAGGCTTCTGCGAGACTCTAGTAATTGTTATTATTATTTTATTATTATTATTTTTATTATTATTATTATTATTATTATTATTATTATTGTTATTGTTGTTGTTGTTGTTGTTGTTGTTGTTGTTGTTGTTGTTGTTAATATTTTTATTGTTGAATATTAATATTGTTGATTATTATTAATGTTATTTTATTATTATTGTTGTTGTTATTATTCTTATTATTATTATTATTGTTGTCGTCGTCATCATCATTGTTGTTAATATTGTTATTTATCTCATAATGTTGTTATTGTCATATTTTATTGTTGTTATTTTTATCATTTTTTTTGTTGTTGTTATTATTATTATTATTATTATTATTATTATTATTTGATAATTTATTGATTCTATTAGTTTATTTTATTTCTATTACATTAGATTAATTACTTCTCCTATTTATTTGATTCAATTATTTATTCATCATTTTGTTTTATTTAATCCATTACTGACCAATATCGTTTTCTGTTATGACTGCGACCATGAGGGACATATGGCTCATCTGTGGGGTAGGAGAAGCATGGTCGAGGTGAATAGTTTAGGATTTATTAACTATTCTTTTATTCGTGGCCTATATAATTATTATTTCATTTTCTTTTATTTCCTTTGAGGTCTATAATAATAAATGTTTTTTTATCGCATTAAAAAGAACCACCACACAAAATATTTGTACTAAATTAAACATTTGTTAATAAAATGCACTAATTTTCAATTTTCTATCCCAAAATGACAATCAACAGAAGAGTTCTTGTTTTCATGAAAATGGGATTACTCATCCACCTTTTCCTAAAATCGACCTGAGAACTCTTTACTTTTTTTATAAACTATGGATGCGGGAACCAATGTTCCCACATAAATAAACTCCCCGTTTTATATATGTTTTATTTTCCATATTATGGGATGATTATTTATTTGTAAGATATTTTTACTTTATTTTTTAAAGTTTTTTTTATATGCTTGAGTACGCCTTTCTTTTATGCATAATAACTCGCGTGAGAAGAGAGAGAAAATAATTAATTCTGAAATCCATTCATATAACATTAACCAAAGGCATCAATAAGAGTGAGGTCCCAAACTTTCTCTAGTTTTGCCCTTATAAGATTGGAACTAATTTCCCAATGTTCTATTGGGTGGTGACTTCTATTAAACTTACCTTGTGGTGCCTAATAGACACCCTCGTACGTTGATCACAAATAATGGAATAGGGGTGAATTCCTATTCATTATGAAGCGACCAATTTTCACGAGTCTTATGAACCTCCATCCAGTCTCGGGTCTTAAAAGCGGACTTTCGAGAGCAACCTGGATGCCAACCAGGGTTCGTGCGCATCAAAGTGGCAACTCAACTAAGGACCATGAGATTTTGCTCCAAAAGGACCTTTGGCTAATCTAATATAAATGAGTTTGAGATTAAGAAATTTTATCTTTCTTCGACAAATTGCATTATCCATGCTAGGGCCTTAGAATTAAGTTCAGTATCCCTCTTGTAACACCAGTACGTTCCCCGAAAACACAATATACATTCACTAAATGTAGGGAAGTAATTAGGGATAATCACCAGCTCAAGTCTCGTGCCATTTGGTATATCAAATGATGACCCGATCAATCACTATACTCGGATGAGTTAGACCCATTGACAGGGATCATGCTTGGGTAGCCTTAAAGCTATTTCACCAAACCAAAAGCCCATGTAATGGCATATAAACTTTTACGAGGGGCATGCGCTATAATACATTGCTTATGAAGTGGGATTTTAAGTATTGAATAAATCCAAATGAATTTAGATGTCTATTCATCAAAGGCTTTCATGCCCCAATGTGCACATTTCAGTTTAATTGGATTATTTAATTATGCAATGGCCAAAAATTCATCCGCATGTACTTTCAATAAAGAGAGATTATACTGCCAGCTTCTCACCATGCACTATACGCATCCATTGGGTTCCTCGTTGACCCATGGACTAAGCCCACCTAGGAAAGTGATTGCACGACCTCTTGTGCAAGAGTAATAAGGTTGGGATGATTTTATTTTGTTGCATGTTTTTATTTGTGCTACTTGCACGTTTTTTGTTAGTAGATGTTACATAGGTTTTATGGGTTATTTATAAGTAAATTTTAGGTGTGAATAGTAATTTAGTACCTAATTTTCATTATCTTTCTGTTATATATTTTAATTCTTTTCTTTTGATTGCTAAGTTAGCTTAATTGTGTTAATCTTGGTGGTTTTAGGTTTAATCTTATTAATCTTCAATGATTAATGGGTTAGGAGTTCATTTGAAGACATAAAGTTTGCATTGGAAGCTTTAAAAGTTCAAAAAGAGTGCAAAATGGTGAAAGGAAACAACCAGAAAGTTTCACCACCCAAGGCTGTGGTGTTTTGATGGACAAACTGTTTCACCACCTCAAGTGGTGACACTGGGCAGAAATCACCACCTGAGGGTGTGGTGACGGGGATAAAAATGTGAATGGAATATTTTAATTATTTTTTGATTCCAACTCTATTTTGATTCTTCCAAAACAAGCCCTATAGCTCTCCTATTCCAATTGGGACACTTTTTTCCATATAGGGAGGTCATTCCATCTCAAATAGAGGGACAGAAAAAACAAGAGGGAGAATTGAAGAACTCAAGATTTGGAATCAAAGCTTCAAGCACTAAGATTTTCATCTCTACTCAATTTCAAGTTTGCTTTAACTATGTTATTGAATTTGAATTGTTATTTTGGATTCTTGAACATGATTAATATGAGCTAAATTTTCTTTAGGGTTATCTTTGATGTAACTTGAATTTTTACTCTTTTTAATTATTTTAATTAGCTTTCGTTACTTTTGCAATTGTTTATAATTATGCTTAATGCCATCAGTTAACTGGCCATTGATTGATTGATCTATTTTCTTAAGATTAGTACGGAAGGAAAATTTTAAGATTGAATTTGAATTATAAACAACACAAGAACATAGTTTGAATGGAAATAATATAACTTGACTTGTGGGAATTAATTGAGAATAATCATACTCGTAAATTGATTCATTAATATCTATTATAAAAGATTAATAGGCATTAGTGAATAAGTTTAGCTTAGCTTGGGAAAGCATGTTAAATATCTTAGGATTATTTTTCCTTGTTTAAGTAATTAAATTTGATTGTTAATAGTTATAATTGAAAAAGTAAATTCAAGTGAACTCAAAGATACCCTTGCTTCTCATCTATTAATTTCTTTCAATCTCTCGATTGTTTGTGTGGTTCTATTTTCACAATTATTATTTATTTTAATCAATTAAGTTTTGCTTGTCTAAATAATAGGAAATTATCACAGTTTTGGTACCTGATCATCAGTCCTTGTGGGAACGATAACTCATTCACTCTTTATTACTAGAATCGATTTCGTATACTTACGAAAATCGACAATAAGTTTTTAGCGCCGTTGTCGGGGATTGAAAGGATTAATATCAATACAAAATAATTTGCTATTACTTTAGATTTTATTTTTTTTTAATTTCTCTCTTGATTTTGTTTTACAGGTGTATGAGAAGATCAAAAAGTTTTGAACTATTGCCATTTGACCCTGAAATTGAGCGCACCTTCAAAGCTAGATTAAGGGAACAAAGAGAAAAGAAGGAACTGAAAAAGGATATAGTAATGGGGGAACCAGCCAGACGCGCATTGCGCGACTATTCGACCCCAACTGTTGAAGGAGCAACATCAAGCATTATGCAACCTGCCATTGAAGCTAACAACTTTGAAATTAAGTCATCTGTATTATCTATGCTTCAAAATTCATGTCAATTTGGAGGATTGACCGCTGAAGATCCAAATTTGCATATTTCAAGATTTTTGGCTATTTGTGGCACATTTAAGACTAACGGAGCTTCTGATGAGGCAATTAGACTAAGACTCTTTCCTTTTACACTTAGAGACAAGGCTCATAGTTTGTTGGAATCTCTGCCAGCAAGGACAATTACTAATTGGAATGATCTAGCTAAGAGATTCTTAACAAAATTCTTTCCTCCAGCAAAGACGATGAAATTAAGGTCTGAAATTAATAACTTTGCACAACGAGAGTCTGAAGCTTTATATGATACTTGGGAGAGATTTTAAGATCTTTTGAGGAAGTGTCCACATCATGGAATAGCAGATTGGATGTTACTGGTCTCCATCCCAACACTCAAATCCTGGTAAATGCAGCAGCAGGAGGAGCTTTTATGGGACTAGAAATGGATGATGAATGAAGCTTCTTGAGGAAATCGCAATGAACAACTATATGTACAACTCTTCTGACAGAAGCACCCTCAAGAAACCCAATGGAGTTCTAGAAATTGATGCTATTTCTGCTCTTAATATTAAAATAGATGCTTTAGTTAGCAAAGTTGATAAATTAGGACTAAATGTTGTTCATTCTTATGTGCAGGTATGTGAAACGTGTGGTGGACAACATGGAACCAATGAGTGCCAAGAGGAGATATCTTTTAATCAGCCAAATTCGGAGCAAGCTCATTATGTAGCTAATCAGGGCCGCCAACAGCAAAATCCATATTCTAACACGTATAACCCTAGATGGTGAAATCACCCTAATTTCTCATGGACTAACCAGCAGAATGTGCAAAGACCTCCAACTGGATTTCAGCAGCAAGAGAAGAAAACTTCATTGGAAGATTTAGTTGCTAACCTGACCAAAGCAACCACAGATTTCATGGTCGATACCAAGACTACATTTCAAAATCAGCAAGCCTCTATCAAGAATTTAGAGCTTCAAATTGGTCAATTGGCACAAGCCATGAAAAATAGAACTCAAGGTAATTTACCAAGCAATACAAAGATAAATCCAAAGGAACAATTGAAGGTAGTTACATTGAGGAATGGTAGAGAGCTAGAAAAGCAAAAGAATAAGGAAGCTGATGTATCAAGAAAGGAAAAAACGGACAACAATGGCAAGAAGGAAGAAGATGATATGAAAAAAAAGGAATCCGAGCATGTCAAGCCTTATGTTCCACCGGTTCCTTTTCCTCAACGACTTCAAAAGCATAAAGAAGATAAGAATTTCCTTAAATTTTTAGATATCTTTAAAAAGTTGCACATTAACATTCCTTTTGCAGAGGCTTTAGCGGAAATGCCATCATATGCTAAATTTTTGAAGGAAATTCTTACCAAAAAGAGAAGGTTAGAAGAATATGAGACGGTGAAGTTGACAGCTAAATGCAGTGCCATTATTCAGAGAAAACTGCCTCAAAAACTAAAAGATCCAAGGAGTTTTATTATTGATTGCAAAATAGGAAATAACGATAGTAGTAAAGCTTTATGTGATTTTGGCGCTAGCATAAATCTAATGCCCTTTTCTTTATTTAAAAAATTAGGATTGGGGGAAGTCAAACCCACCACCGTGTCATTGCAACTAGTAGATAGATCGATCAGACATCCTTTGGGTGTAATTGAAGACATTCTTGTCAAAATCAAAAAATTCATCTTCCCTGCTGATTTTGTAATTCTTGACATGGAAGAGGAAGGAGAAGTACCACTGATTTGAGGAAGACCTTTTCTCCGCACTAGACGCGCCTTAATTGATGTAGAACAAGGTAAGTTGACATTAAGAGTGGGACAAGAAGAGGTAACTTTTAATGTTTTAAATGCTTCCAAATACCCCTCTGATTTTTCTGATTGTAATCGGGTTGATATTATCGATGAATGTGTGGAAGAAACTTTAAATCAACCCGAATTTTTGTGTTTTAATGAGTTAGTGGAGATTGATGAGGTACAGGTGGTAGGATCTAGAAAAAGTGGATCAAAGAAAGGTCTTGATAGGACTTATGCTGAAATGAAGCAAGTGTTTGAGAAACTTGAGAAGGAATCAGCCCCTGCAGTACCTTCCTTTGTTAGAGCTACTACATTAGAGCTTAAGCAACTTCCAGCTCATCTCAGGTATGCTTTTCTAGGAGAATTTTCTACTCTTCCTGTAATCATAGCTACTGATTTGACTAAAGAACAAGAGAAAAAGTTATTGCATGTTTTAAGATCACATATTAGAGCTACAGGTTGGACAATAGCTGACATTAAGGGGATTAGCCCTTCGTTGTGCATGTATAAAATTTTAATGGAAGAAAATCACAAACCTTCAATTGAACCTCAATGAAGATTAAATCCTAGTATGAAGGAAGTTGTGAAGAAGGAAGTCATCAAACTTTTAGATGCAGGACTTATATATCCTATCTCGGATAGCAATTGGGTTAGTCCTACACAAGTTATGCCTAAGAAGGGGGGAATTATTGTTGTAGCCAATGAAAATAATGAATTAAGACCAACTAGAACAGTAACAAGTTGGCGTGTATGTATTGATTTCAGGAAACTTAACAATGTAACACGTAAAGACCATTTTCCTTACTTTTTGTGGATCAAATGATTAAAAGACTTGTGGGATATAAATATTATTGCTTTCTAGATGGATATTCAGGTTATTTACAGATTCCAATTGCATCGGAGGACCAAGAGAAAACTACATTTACATGTCCATATGGTACATTTGGTTATAGAAGGATGCCATTCGACTTGTGTAACGCACCAGCGACTTTTCAAAGGTGTATGATGGCTATCTTCTCTGATATGATTGAAGATTTTATTGAAATTTTTATGGATGATTTTTCTATTTTTGGTTCCTCTTTTAATCATTGTCTAACTAACCTTTCCCGAGTCTTACAAAGATGTGAGGAGACTAACTTAGTCTTGAATTGGGAAAAGTGTCATTTTATGGTGCAGGAAAGAATTGTTCTAGGTCACAAGATTTCAGAGCACGGTATTGAGGTGGATAAGGCGAAGATTGAAGTGATTGAAAAACTACCACCTCCAACCTCGGTTAAGGGAGTATGAAGCTTTCTTGGGCATGCGGGATTTTACCGCCGGTTCATCAAAGATTTCTCTAAAATCACCAAACCTCTTTGTAATTTGTTAGTCAAAGATATGCCTTTTGATTTTAACGAAGAGTGTTTGATTGCTTTCAATAGATTGAAAAGGGAGCATTGCCAAATTGGGAGTTACCATTTGAATTGATGTGTGACACGAGTGACGTCACAGTGGGAGCAGTTCTTGGACAAAGAAAGGACAAAAAGTTGCATGTTATCTATTATGCTAGTTGGACTTTAAATGATGCGCAGCTTAATTATGCAACCACTGAAAAGGAGCTTCTAGCTATTGTTTTTTCTTTTGATAAATTTCGCTCTTATTTGATAGGAAATAAAACAATAGTCTTCACAGACCATTCGGCTATTAAGTATCTCCTTCAAAAGAAAGAAGCCAAACCAAGTCTAATTAGATGGGTGTTACTTTTGCAGGAATTTTATTTTGAAATTCGAGATAAGAAAGGTGCTGAGAATGTGGTAGCTGACCATCTCTCTAGACTAGAATTAGAGAGAAGTGATGATAATGAGTGCTCAATCAATGAATCATTTCCTGATGAACAACTGTACACGGTCTTTGCAACTCAAATACCATGGTATGCTGATATAGCCAACTATCTAGCTTGTGAAATAATTCCCTCAAATATGACATATCAGCAAAAGAAGAAATTCTTTTCTGATGTTAAATATTATTATTGGGAAGACCCATACTTGTTTAGATTATGTACTGATCAAATGATTAGGCGCTGTGTTCTTGAGCATGAAATGAATGATATTTTAAGACATTGTCATACTCTTGAATGTGGTGGTCATTTTGGACACTCTAAAACGGTAGCTAAGGTATTACAATGCGGTTTTTATTGGCCTGACTTGTTCAAAGATGCTTTTCATTTTGTTTCTACTTGTGATAGATGTCAAAGAACAGGTAACCTTTCTAAAAGAAATGAGATGCCACTACAAAACATCTTAGAAGTTGAGTTATTTGACGTATGGGGAATCGACTTTATGGGTCCATTTCCAAAATCTTGCACAAACCAGTACATCTTGATGGCAGTGGATTATGTGTCTAAATGGGTGGAAGCAGTGGCGTTGCAAAATAATGATGCTAAAAGCGTTATGAAGTTCCTAAGGAAAAATATTTTTGCCCGTTTTGGAACCCCACGAGCTATTATCAGCGATGGAGGTAAACATTTTTGCAATCGTTATTTAGATTCCTTACTGATGAAATATGGCATGACTCATCGTGTAGGAACACCGTATCATCCTCAAACCAGCGGACAAGTTAAAATCTCTAACAAGGAAATCAAAAGGATTTTTGAGAAGACGGTGTGTTCATCTAGGAAAGATTGGGCACGGAAACTCGATGATGCATTATGGGCATATAGAACAGCATTCAAGACTCCAATTGGGATGTCCCCGTATCGGTTGGTATATGGAAAATCATACCACTTGCTCGTAGAATTGGAACATAAAGCATATTGGGCAATGAGGCTATTAAATTTTGATAAAAGAGCTGCAGGAGAAAAAAGATTGTTACAACTCAATGAATGGATGAGTTTCGCCTTCAAGCTTACGAGAATGCCAAAATTTATAAAGAACGGACCAAGAAGTGGCATGACAAACATGTCGTGAGACATGAGTTTTATGTTAGACACAAGGTTCTATTATTTAACTCTCGTCTTAAGCTTTTTCCAAGTAAGGTTCGATCTCGTTGGTCTGGTCCATTCACAATTTTATGGACTTTTCCTCATGGAGCTATTGAAGTTCAAAGTGAGGATCGTACTTTTAAAGTAAATGGGCACCGACTGAAACCTTATTTCGAGGGTGATAACATCTCATCCATCGAAGTCCTCTGACTTGAGTAAAAAGGGCGTAATTTGGTCTAGCTATAGACATTAAACAAAGCCCTAATTGGGAAGCAACCTAATCATCCAATAAATTTTTTTAAGTTTAGTTTATTTTATTTCATTTATATTTATTTATAGATTTTTTTTGAATTTTAGAAGAATTTTTTTTAGCCTTAATATTTATTTATATACATATTTTATTATTAATTAGGGATTTTTTTTATTTATTTTTATTGAAATTTAAAATTTTTTTTTTCTTTTGCAGATTTAAATTGGCAAGCAGCAAAAAAAAAAAAAAAAGCAAAAGTTAAATCGTGGAGAAGTGGGAAACCAAAGCTAAAGAAGATAAAAAAATAAAGTGGTAATAGTGGGTTTCACATGGCAATAGTGTGAAATGGAAAAGGGAATTGCCAAAGTAAAACAAATTATGCAAATGGTAACAGTGAGTTCTACAAGAGTAAAGTGTGAAATGGGAAATTGAAATAAAAGACAAAGTAAACCAACAATTGCCAATTGACAGTGCATTTCACAATTTCACTCCGTGAAATCATTTACGGCGATTTGGGTTCTTTTTATTTCAATTTTTTTTAATTTTGCTTTGACAGTCCTGATTTTGTCTTGATCATTCCTTTCTTTTTCTTCTCATTTGTCTTCATCTAAGCAGAGATTCTATATATTTTTGTTTGTATTCTTAAATCCCTAGTTTTTATAATTGGGGATTTTCCAAATCAAATCCAACCATGGGGAGAGAAGGAGACAAAAGGAAGAGTGCAGCAATTTCCACTACAAGGAGTAAGAAGGCAGTTGAAAGGCAGCAAAAATAGGGGAAACCATCCAAGAAGAAATCGAGACCGACGCCAGCCACCATCGAAGAGCAGGAAGTTGTCGAACCTCGAAGATTAGGTGAGCATAATTTTCAGTTTGGTACACCTTTGCAGCAAACCAGGTATGAACAAATTCGCAATAGACACCATGGCGCTATGAATTTTTTTGATAAGAATATGCTTCAGACTTTGGGTTTGTTTAATGATGTTCATACGCTAATGAAAAGAATTGGTTGGGAATCGTTCATGAATTTTGAAAATCATAGTTACCATGATCTGACCTTAGAATTTCTAAGCTCTTTTAAATGTGATATAAGCCCACACCATATGAATGATACCGATACATTCACATTTAAACTTAGAAATAAGAACTACAAGCTCAATTTACCAACTCTGAATTCTATTTTTAAGTTGTCCAACCAAGGTCATCGTTCATATCCTAAGGATTTTAGTATGTCTGGTGCTTGGCGCATCCTTACTAATAGTAGTGAAGAGTTTCACCCTGCTGTGAGTAAATCGTCTAACTTGCTGCATGCATTTCGTTATATACATAGGGTGCTATCCCATAATTTTTGTAGTAGGGGTAATAACCAAGGGTCTATCACAAAGTCTGAGTTATTCTTTTTATATTGCATGCATCAAGGTATTCTGGTTAATGGTGGTGTTGGGCTTTTAGACCACCTCAAAAATATGAGTGAGCAAGAGAAAGGAAAAATTATCGTAGGAGGCTTTGTTACAGCCATAGCAAAACATTTCAGAATAGGAAACTTTTCGTTTTCAATACGGACCAGTTATGTGGATTTTGAAACTTTTCAATCTATGGAATTCTGTAAATGGGATGCTAACCAATGGGTGTTGTTAGATAGAAATGGCCAATCTATTCCTATTGAGAAACACCAGGTTCAGGATGTGCATGAAAACCCAGAAGAGATGACCGAGCATGAAGAGAGCCCGATTTTCCTACTCACTGAACCAAGCTCCGCCAACACCACTTTAACTATTGAGCAATTGAAAGTTCATGTTGATTCCAGAATTGATGATGTGCAAGCACAGATCTCCAACTTGAGGGATTGCGTGGAGTTTTTAATTGCGTCCCTCCTACCATATTCTCGTCCACCTCCGTTATAACACACCGATACCCCCGTTGGAAGGATACCGGAGCGCTACGCATACGAACTCATATACAAACTCAAATACATAAACATATACTCAAATAAATACATTTAATCAAAAGATAACAAATCCATATATAACCATATAGTTTTTACAAAAGGGATTTGTAAAAGATAAACATATACATATGCAAAATAAATCTTTTACAAAAATTACATTTCTAAAAATTAAAACTCCAAATATAAAAATACAGCGGAAGACAAAATAAACTCCAACTACAGACTTCTAGTGGCCGACCTGCAGATATCTGACTCCAAAATGAACCTGGCACCAACACAACAAAATAGCCCGTGCTAAGCGATAACACTTAGTGGGGAGGAACAACACACGCATGTACATATAATCGCAACAAACATATATATATAAGCTTAATAATAACAAAACCATATAAACATATATAACTCATGCTTATAACAAGTATTTATCACACACATGTATATCAGAATATATATATATATTTATATCCAAGCAATCAATATTCATATGCATCTTCACAATACAAACAATTAACCATTCATATCCGAATACAAGTATTATATTTCATCATGTCATAACGCATACACATATACATGTAACATATATTCATTTCATATATATATAACAGCTTCATATATCAATCTCATGTAATAGCCTCAAGTAATAGCCTGATTACTCGCTAACTAGTGGATACGGGTACTAATGATACTAATAGAACACAGTATCCTAAGCATATAGAGACATGGGTCTCAAAACATTTTATAATCATGTATACCCGAAGGTAAACCAGAGACTGAGGTCTCAAACATCTTATATGACCCAAACGGGGCCCGTATATAACATATGACTTGATAAGCACTTATCTATCCACTACTATGACTATCAGGCTCAACTAACAACTCAATCATGATCTAAAATAATTATCATATAATAGAGAATATAACAAGTATAATTATACAATTTCACATATACATGTATATTTACCATTTTTGAAGACATATAAATCATATACAAATCCTATTAGGAACATATAATCTATCAATCAATAGGCCATAAAAGACAAATCATGTGTCATGTAATGAAAACCCATGTAGAAGAAGGTTGTGAAATTCATTTTCAAAACAGGGCAGGAAAGGTGTCACTATAACCCTCGCGACAAGGAGTCGCGCTCGCAATAGTAGCCAAGGAAGAGAGGCCAATCACAAGTCGCGCATGCAGTCGCGACTCATGACGCTAACGTCTTGCAGAAAATGGACGGTCACGAGTCGTGATCCTCTCTCACGACTTGTGATGCTAATGCTTCTCAGGAAAGGGGCGGTCACGAGTCGAGTTCCTCACTCACGACTCGTGACTGCCTACCAGGAAAAAGGCATGAGGCGTTAGGCATCTTCACGTGTCGTGAACCATCTTCACGACTCGTGAAGAAGCTTCACGACTCGTGAACATGCCTGGCATCACTACCGAGTCGTGAGGCCTGCTCAAGACTCGGACGATACTTCCCAGCACGCTATGCATGGAGATGAACTACGCGATCGCGACAATCGTCGCGCTCGCGACAGCATCGTGTTTACCAATACCCAGCAGAAAACGTGAAACTCAGAACTTAACAAAATCAAAACCCATTTTTCACCAAAATCATATATCATGCTAAATCACATAAAAACGTACCTCTAGTGCCTCCAATCATGCCTATAACAAGTATAACTCAATTTACACAACAATTACAAAAATCAAAACAACATATATTAAGGTTGCACAAACCCAGAAATTCATCTCATATTCATGTTCAAACTCTTCAAGAATTGACATGCAAAGCCTTATAATTCTTCTATCTCAAATCATATACACATATATATGAACACATACATTCACATGTAACAAAACACACACTTAAGAAATAATCACATATCAACCCAAAATCAAAAGAGAAATATACACAGTCAAATGCAAACTCCCAAACCTGGAAATGGAGCTCTAGCCACTAGCTTCAAAATCCAATCTTTTCCTTTCCTTTACTATTTCTCCTTTCTTCAGATTCTTGCACAAATCCAATCAAAATAAAACCCAATTAACCCATGCAATCAAAACCATACAACCCAATATCAGACCCTTGGAAACAGAAGAAAAAGAAGAACCCCAAACCAAATAACACGGCCACTTACCTCTTGGATCTCTTCAAATCTCAAAACCCTAGCTTAAGCACCAAAGGACAGCACATACAAAGGAAGAGAGTAGAAATGAAGAAGAGAAAGAAAAACGTGAGAATGCAAGGGAGAGGGCAAAATCAAATAGCTTCCACGGGAAGCTAAAATTTTTGCCTTCCCTCTCTCTACTCCTTTCAAATCCCCATTAATGCACTCACCCACTTATCCACATGTCACTCATTCATTGGACCTCTTTTTCATCTTTCTTGACTTTTGCTTCAAGTCCTTATAAATTCTCTTATAAATCCTTAGCAAATTACATATCACTCACTAACAACAATTCTTTTCTTTAATTACTTTAAATAACTCTTCAATTAAGTCCTTCATTCACTTGCATAAATTATCAAAATACCCTTTTAATAATCCAATTACACATACAATTTCTACTAGGCCATTTTTGGGATGTGACAACTCTCTCCTCCTTAAGAAATTTCGTCATCGAAATTTTCCCCACTAACCACTTACATCCCAAAACCAAAACTGAACTCAAATATAATTTAACAAGTCAACACTTATCGTAAGGACCTGAATCTTTTGGAGTATCCTCTCTAATCATTGGATATACTCTAGCCGAAGCATACTCTCCTGTAGTACCAGGTCGCTACACCAATTCCGATGGGGCCCGAGGAGCCCTATTTCTGTCCCGAGTACTTCTTGTTGCATTTGATTTACCCCCACCCACTTTACTTTCTTTTTGGCTCTTATTCTCTTACCGATCGGGGCAATTAGCAAACCGATGCTCCATACTTCAACATTTGAAACATGCACCTGTGATCTTGCGATATGTACCCCAATGGTGTCCTTAACAATGTTCACACTCTGGTGCTCTATTTCCTCTACCCGTAGGCGGTGCTACACTTCCCACCTCAGAAGGCACTTGAGCAGTCCCTCTAGTTCCTTGTTCACTTAAGGCACCCTTTGACTTCTTATTACTAGCCACTCCACCATCCGGTGCTCTCCTCTTCTGTTTTATTCTTTGCTTTGCCATCTTGAATTCTTCCAACTTTATCGCTGCAGCCACTAACTAAGAGTATCCAACCGGATGCATAACTGCCATAGCTGACAATGGACCTCTAATGAATTCTCTTAATCCTACCTGAAAGTACTAACACTTAAAGTCTTCCGTTAACAACGGTTCGAGCACATACTTGGTCAATTGGCTAAACTCTTTCTCGTAGTCGCTGACCGATAAGTTTCTTTGCTTCAAATTTATAAATTCATTCCACTTTGCCTCTTGGTAGGCCTTGGTCACATATTTCGACTCAAACTCTTTCACGAAGAACTCCCATCTCAATTCAGCTGGTCTCTGGGGATTGAGAAGCACAAGCTTCCACCAATCATACGCTGATCATTGCAAAAGCGATACAACACAAGTAACTCGTTAATGCGGTTATCTCTTGTAGAATCCGATCAATTTTCTTCAATCAGAATTTCGCCACATCCGATTCGTTCGAAGAGGTTCAATGGAATTCTTCTGCTCACCTTTTTCTTATAAGCTCAGAAGGAGCCTTAGGAGCAGTCAATCTGTTTACCACTTGTAGTAAACCTTGCACTAATGCCGGATCAAAACCCTAACCTTCTACTGGTGCACACTCACGTGCAGGTCTATCATGTCCAATCGGATTACTCCCAACCGGATTAACACTTTCCATCGTGTCGCCCATATACTCACTTGGATCCGACTCCATCTAGACACTACACAAAACAACATCTGCATTAGGCCACTACTCTAGACAGACACTCATGTAAAGACTCTATACTCAAACAATCACATAGAACCAGAACCGACTAAACTGGTGCTCTGATACCAAGCTATAACACCCCGATACCACCGTTAGAAGGGTACCGGAGCGCCATGGCATGAACTCATATACAAACTCAAATACATAAACATATACTCAAATAAGTTAAGAAAATAAATACATTTAATCGAAAGATAACAAATCCATATATAACCATATAGTTTTTACAAAAGGGATTTGTAAAAGATAAACATTTACATATGCAAAATAAATCTTTTACAAAAATTACATTTCCAAAAATTAAAACTCCAAATATAAAAATACAGCGAAGACAAAATAAACTCCAACTACAGACTTCTAGTGGCCGACCTGCAGATATCGACTCCAAAATGAACCTGCCACCTATATGGGAAAAGAACCCATGCTAAGCGATAACGCTTAATAGGGACGGACAACACACGCATGTACTTATAATCGCAACAAACATATATATATATAAGCTTAACAATAACAAAAGCATATAAACACATATAACTCATGCTTATAACAAGTATTTACCACACACATATATATCAGAATATATATATATATTTTATATCCAAGCAATCAATATTCATATGCATCTTCATAATACAAACAATTAACCATTCATATCCGAATACAAGTATTATATTTCATCATGTCATAATGCATATACATATACATGTAACATATATTCATTTCATATATATATAATATCTTCATATATCAATCTCATGTAATAACCTCAAGTAATATCCTGATTACTCGCTAACTCGTGGATAGGGGTACTAATGATACTGATAGAACACAGTATCCCAAGCATATGGAGACATGGGTCTTAAAACATTTTATACTCATGTATACCCGAAGGTATACGGAAGACCGAGGTCTCAAACATCTTATATGACCTAAACGGGGCCCGCATATAACATATGACATATAGCAACTGCACTCACACCCTAACCCTTGATAAGCACTTATCTATCCACTACTATGACTATCAGGCTCAACTAACAACTCAATCATGATCTAAAATAATTATCATATAATAGAGAATATAACAAGTATAATTATACAATTTCACATATACATGTATATTTACCATTTTTGAAGACATATAAATCATATACAAATCCTATTAGGAACATATAATCTATCAATTAATAGGCCATAAAAGACAAATCATGTGTCATGTAATGAAAACCCATGTCGAAGAAGCTTGCGAAATTCATTTTGCGCTCGCGACAAGGAGTCGCGCTCATGACAGTAGCCAAGGAAGAGAGGCCAATCACAAGTCGCACATGCAGTCGCGACTAGTGATGCTAACGCCTTGCAGAAAAGGGACGGTCACGAGTCGTGATCCTCTCTCACGACTCATGATGCTAACGCTTCTCACGAAAGGGACGGTCACGAGTCGTGATCCTCACTCACGACTCTTGACTGCCTACCAGGGAAAAGGCATGAGGCGTTAGGCATCTTCACGTGTCGTGAGCCATCTTCACAACTCGTGAAGAAGCTTCACGACTCGTGATGATGCCTGGCGTCACTGCCGAGTCGTGATGCCTCCTCACGACTCGGACGATACTTCCCAGCACGCTGCGCATGGAGATAAACGATGCAATTCTGTCGCGATCGCGACAATCATCGTGCTCGCGACAGCATCGTGTTTTCCAATTCCCAGCAGAAAACATGAAACTCAGAACTTAGCAAAATCAAAACCCATTTTTCCCCAAAATCATATAACATGCTAAATCACATAAAAACGTACCTCCAGTGCCTCCAATCAGGCTTATAACAAATATAACTCAATTTACACAACAATTACACAAATCAAAACAACATATATTAAGGTTGCACAAACCAAGAAATTCATCTCATATTCATGTTCAAACTCTTTAAGAATTAACATGCAAAGCCTTATAATTCTTCTATCTCAAATCATATACACATATATATGAACACATACATTTACATGTAACAAAACACACACTTAACAAATAATCACATATCAACCCAAAATCCAAAGAGAAATGGACAACCATTCTCAAATATACACAGTCAAATGCAAACTCCCAAACCTGGAAATGGAGCTCTAGCCACTAGCTTCAAAATCCAATCTTTTCCTTTCCTTTACTCTTTCTCCTTTCTTCAGATTCTTGCACAAATCCAATCAAAATAAAACCCAATTAACCCATGCAATCAAAACCATACAACCCAATATCAGACCCTTGGAAACAAAAGAAGAAGAAGAACCCCAAACCAAATAACACAGCCACTTACCTCTTGGATCTCTTCAAATCTCAAAACCCTAGCTCAAGCATCAAAGGACAGCACATACAAAGGAAGAGTGCAAAAATAGAGAAGAGAAAGAAAAACGTGAGAATGTAAGGGAGAGGGCAAAATCAAATAGCTTCCACGGGAAGCTAAAATTTTTGCCTTCCCTCTCTCTACTCCTTTCAAATCCCCATTAATGCACTCACCCACTTATCCACATGTCACTCATTCATTGGACCTCTTTTTCATCTTTCTTGACTTTTGCTTCAAGTCCTTGTAAATTCTCTTATAAATCCTTGGCAAATTACATATCACTCACTAACAACAATTCTTTTCATTAATTACTTTAAATAACTCTTCAATTAAGTCCTTAATTCACTTATATAAATTACCAAAATACCCTTTTAATAATCTAATTACACATAAAATTTCTACTAGGCCATTTTTGGGATGTGACAACTCTCTCCTCCTTAAGAAATTTCATCCTCGAAATTTTCCCCGCTAACCCCTTACATCCCAAAACAAAAACCGAACTGAAATATAATTTAATAAGTCAACACTTACTGGAAGGACCTGCAACTTTTGGAGTATCCTCTCCAATCATTGTATATACTCTAGCCGGAGCATACTCTCCCGTAGCACCAGGTCGCTGCACCGATTCCAATGGGGCTCGAGGAGCTTTATTTCTGTCTCGAGTACTTCTTGTTGCATTTGATTTTCCTCCACCCACTTTATTTTCTTGTTGGCTCTTATTCTCTTGCCGACCGGGGCAATTAGTAAGCCGATGCTCCATACTTCCACATTTAAAACATGCACCTGTGATCTTGCGACATGTACCTCAATGGTGTCTTTGACAATGTTCACACTCTATTTCCTCTACCCGCGGGCGGTGTTACACTTCCCACCTCAAAAGGCACTTGAGTAGTCCCTCTAGTTCCTTGTTCACTTAGGGCACCCTTTGACTTCTTATTACTATCCACTCCACCATCCGGTGCTCTCCTCTTCTGTTCTATTCTTTGCTTTGCCATCTCGGATTCTTCCAACTTTATCGCTGCAGCCACTAACTAATAGTATCCAACCGGATGCATAACTACCATAGCTGACAATAGACCTCTAATGACTTCTCTTAATCCTCCCTAAAAATGCTAGCACTTAAAGTCTTCCGTCAACAGCGGTTCGGGCACATACTTGGTCAATCGGCTAAACTCTTTCTCGTAGTCACTGACCGATAAGTTTCTTTGCTTCAAATTTATAAATTCATTCCACTTTGCCTCTCGGTAGGCTTTGGTCACATATTTCTGCTCAAACTCTTTCATAAAGAACTTACATGTCAATTCAGCTGGTCTCTGGGGATTGAGAAGCACAAGCTTTTACCAATCATACGCTGATCCTTTCAAAAGCGATACAGCACAAGTAACTCGTTGATGCGAAGGGCAAGCTATCTCTTGTAGAATTCGATCAATTCTCTTCAACCAGAATTTTACCACATCCGATTCGTCCAAAGAGGTTCCATGGAATTCTTCTACTCCCCTTTTTCTTATAAGCTTAGAAGGAGCCTTAGGAGCAGTCAATTTGTCTACCACTTGCAGTAAACTTGCACTAATGCCGGATCAAAACCCCTAACCTTCTACTAGTGAACGCTCATGTGCAGGCCTATCCTGTCCAACCGGATTACTCCCGATCGGACTAACACTTTCCATCGTGTCGCCCATATACTCACTTGGATCTGACTCCATCTAGACACTACACAAAATAACATCTGTATTAGGCCAGGACTCTAGACAGACTCTCATGTAAAGAATCTATAATCAAACAATCACATAGACCTAGAACCGACTAAACCGGCACTCTGATACCAAGCTGTAACACCCCGATAACCCCGTTAGAAGGGTATCAGAGCGCCATGTGCACGAACTCATATACAAACTCAAATACATAAACATATACTCAAATAGGTTAAGAAAATAAATACATTTAATCAAAAGATAACAAATCCATATATAACCATATAGTTTTAACAAAAGGTATTTGTAAAAGATAAACATATACATATGCAAAATAAATCTTTTACAAAAATTACATTTCCAAAAATTAAAACTCTAACTACAAAAATACAGCGAAAGACAAAATAAACTCCAACTACAGACTTCTAGTGGCCGACCTGCAGATATCCGACTCCAAAATGAACCTGCCACCTACACGGGAAAAGAGCCCGTGCTAAGCGATAACGCTTAGTGGGGAGGAACAACACACGTATGTACATATAATCGCAACAAACATATATATATAAGCTTAACAATAACAAAAGCATATAAACATATATAACTCATGCTTATAACAAGTATTTATCACGCACATATATATCAAAATATATATATATATATATATATATATATATATATATCCAAGCAATCAATATTCATATGCATCTTCACAATACAAACAATTAACCATTCATATTCGAATACAAGTATTATATTTCATCATGTCATAATCCATATACATATACATGTAACATATATTAATTTCATTTATATATAACAACTTCATATATTAATCTCATGTAATAACCTCAAGTAATAGCCTGATTACTCGCTAACTAGTGGATAATGATACTAATGATACTGATAGAACACAGTATCCCAAGCATATGGAGACATGGGTCTCAAAACATTTTATAATCATGTATTCCCGAAGGTATACCGGAGATCGAGGCCTCAAACATCTTATATGACCCAAACGGGGCCCACATATAACATATGACATATAGCACCTGCACTCACACCCTGACCCTTGATAAGCACTTATCTATCCACTACTATGACTATTAGGCTCAACTAACAACTCAATCATGATCTAAAATAATTATCATATAATAGAGAATATAACAAGTATATTTATACAATTTCACGTATGCATGTATATTTACCATTTTTGAAGACATGTAAATCATATGAAAATCCTATTAGGAACTTATAATCTATCAATTAATAGGCCATAAAAGACAAATCATGTGTCATGTAATGAAAACCCATGTAGAAGAAGCTTGTGAAATTCATTTTCAAAACAGGGCAGGAAAGGCATCACTGTCTCGCTCACGACAAGGAGTCGCGCTCGGGACAGTAGCTAAGGAAGAGAGGACAATCATGAGTTGTGCATGAAGTCGTGACTCATGACGCTAATGCCTTGCAGAAAAGGGACGGTCACAAGTCATGATCCTCTCTCAAGACTCATGACGCTAATGCTACTTAGGAAAGGGGCGGTCCCGAGTTATGATCCTCACTCACGACTTGTGACTTCCTACCAGGAAAAAGGCATGAGGCGTTAGGCATCTTCACGTGTCGTGAGCCATCTTCACGACTCGTGAAGAAGCTTCACGACTCGTAATGATGCCTGGCGTCACTGCCGAGTCATGATGCCTCCTAACGACTCGGACGATACTTCCCAGCACGCTGCGTATGGAGATGAACTATGCGATTCTGTCGCAATCATGACAATCGTCGCGCTCACGACAGCATCGTGTTTTCCAATTCCCAGTAGAAAATGTGAAACTCAGAACTTACAAAATCAAAACCAATTTTTCCCCAAAGTCATATAACATGCTAAATCACGTAAAAACGTACCTCTAGTGCCACCAATCATGCTTATAACAAATATAACTCAATTTGCACAACAATTACACAAATCAAAACAACATATATTAAGGTTGCACAAACCTAGAAATTCATCTCATATTCATGTTCAAACTCTTCAAGAATTGACATGCAAAGCCTTATAATCTTCTATCTCAAATCATATACACATATATATGAACACATACATTTACATATAACAAAACACACACTTAAAAAATAATCACATATCAACCCAAAATCCAGAGAGAAATGGACTACCATTCTCAAATATACACAGTCAAATGCATACTCCCAAACCTAGAAATGGAGCTCTAGCCACTAGCTTCAAAATCCAATCTTTTCCTTTCCTTTACTCTTTATCCTTTCTTCAGATTCTTGCACAAATCCAATCAAAATAAAACCCAATTAAACCATGCAATCAAAACCATACAACCCAATATCAGACCCTTGGAAACAGAAGAAAAAGAAGAACCCCAAACCAAATAACACAGCCACTTACCTCTTGGATCTCTTCAAATCTCAAAACCCTAGCTCAAGCATCAAAGTACAGCAAATACAAAGGAATAGAGCAGAAATGGAGAAGAGAAAGAAAAACGTGAGAATGCAAGGGAGAGGGCAAAATCAAATAGCTTCCACGGGAAGCAAAAATTTCTGCCTTCCCTCTCTCTACTCCTTTCAAATCCCCATTAATGCACTCACCCACTTATCCACATGTCACTCATTCATTGGACCTCTTTTTAATCTTTCTTGACTTTTGCTTCAAGTCCTTATAAATTCTCTTATAAATCCTTGGCAAATTACATATCACTCACTAATAACAATTCTTTTCATTAATTACTTTAAATAACTCTTCAACTAAGTCCTTAATTCACTTGCATAAATTACAGAAATACCCTTTTAATAATCCAATTACACATACAATTTCTACTAGGCCATTTTTAGGATGTGACATCCGTAGTCTCTCATGCTATATAGTCCTCAAAATTTCAAGGAAGTGTTCTAATTTTTCTTACTACATGTTTAGTTTTTTTTCCTTGCCTATCATTTTCATGCTTTGAGGACAATGCATATTTTAAGTTTGGGGGTGGTTTCAATTTGTTTTGTATGGTTTATTTTGCCTTTGAAAAAAAAAATTGAATTAATTTGAGCTTGAAATTTGCTTTGACCTTGTTTGGCGTTTGAATGTGAATGTATTTGAGCTCGATTTTGGATGATGGCATGTAATTAAAGACTAAGTTAAGCTAGAATATAGTTTGATGGTGGCTAAGTTAGGTTGATCATTTTATGCTTAAGTTTCAATCTGTCGATGAGCAAACTTTCTAAATTATGACTTTCATATCTAGATTGATTTATTTTAATAAGCTAGCACAAATGATTTTTTTTCATCTTTTTGCATCCAGCATGATTAATTTTAACTATGTTTCTCAAGAACAGGATGTATGAGTTCTAAGAAATTAAACTTGCTTGCAAAAGACACTGTTAATGCATTTGAAAACTTTATTTTAACCTTGCCTTGATATACATAGACTTTTGATTTTTGAGCAATGAATTTAGAAATATGGGATGTCCAGAAACCAAAAATAAAAAAATAATAATAATAAATATTTATCTTTTCCTTTTTGAGAAGTGGTTTACCAATATTGAACGGTTCAAGTGGTACGGTACTTGTTCCCCTTAAAAAAGGTTTCGGTAATAATCCTTGTGAATGGAAAAGATCAGTGCTGGGAGAGCTTTACCCCGTAGGGGCCGTTCATAGCTCAAAATTTGCCACGTAAAAAAAAATAGTTCACCATCGCTGGTTGATTCAGGTGGTTCGGACCTATTTCCCTTAAACAAAGTCTCGGTAATGAGCTTTGTGTATGGAAAAAATTAATGTTGGCAGAGTGTACCCCCGTAGGGAGCCGATATAAGCTCAAACAAAAGCCATTAAAAATGCCTCAAATAGGAAAAGTGAATAAAAAGAAAATAAAAAAATTGGCTCCTATATTCTCTAAGTTTATTTGCACGAATTTGTAAATTGTATTTATCTTGGCAGGTTGAGTATATATTTCCCTATGTATTGGCTTAACTCTTATCGAAACTTAACTGTGTGGTCATGATTCTAAATCCTCTATATCTCATTCTTGAGAACTTAGTTGACATTGTTATGCTTTGTGTGGATTGATGAGAATTTGTCGTGAAATGCAAACTGCTTATGATAAGTCAATGTAGCTTTGAAGGTTATGGTTTATAGGAAGTTGTACTTCATTGGGTTTGGACTGTAAAATAAAAAATGGAAAATGTATTTGTGATCATTGATAAATATTACTTTTACTTATATTGGTTAAGATTGGTTGCTATCATTTGAAAATCTGAGTTTGAATTGTTTAAAAGTGTGGTTTATTCTTCTTTACTTGAGGACGAGCAAGGTTCAAGTTTGGGGGTATTTTGTTAGTAGGTGTTACATAGGTTTTAAGGGTTATTTTTAAGTAAATTTTAGGTTGGAATAGTAATTTAGTAGCTAATTTTCATTATCTTTTAGTTATATATTTTAATTCTTTTCTTTTGACTACTAAGTTAGCTTAATTGTGTTAATCTTGGTGGTTTTAGGTTTAATCTTATTAATCTTCAATGATTAATAGGTTAGGAGTTCATTTGAAGACATAAAGTTTGCATTGGAAGCTTTAGAGGTTCAAAAAGAGTGCAAAATGGTGAAAGAAAACAACCAGAAAGTTTCACCACCCAAGGCTGTGATGTTTTGATGGACAGACTGTTTCACCACCTCAGGTGGTGACACTGGGCAGAAATCACCACCTGAGGGTGTGGTGACAGGGATAAAAATGTGAATGGAATGTTTTAATTGTTTTCCGGTTCCAACTCTGTTTTGTTTCTTCCAAAACAAGCCCTAGAGCTCTCCTATTCCAATTGGGACACTTTTTCCATATAGGGAGGTCATTCCATCTCAAATAGAGGGACAAAAAAAACAAGAGGGAGAATCGAAAAACTCAAGATTTAGAATCAAAGCTTCAAACACCAAGATTTTCATCTCTACTCAATTTCAAGTTTGCTTTAACTATGTTATTGAATTTGAATTCTTATTTTGGATTCTTGAACGTGATTAATATGAGCTAAATTTTCTTTAGGGTTATCTTTGATTTAACTTGAATTTTTACTCTTTTTAACTATTTCAATTAGCTTTCGTTACTTTTGCAATTGTTTACAATTATGCTCAATGCCGTCAGTTAACTGGCCATTGATTGATTGATCTATTTTCTTAAGATTAGTATGGAAGGAAAATTTTAAGATTGAATTTGAATTGTAAACAACACAAGAACATAGTTTGAATGGAAATAATATAACTTGACTTGTGGGAATTAATTGAGAATAATCATACTCGTAAATTGATTCATTAATATCTATTATAAAAGATTAATAGGCATTAGTGAATAAGTTTAGCTTAGCTTGGGAAAGCATGTTAAATATCTTAGGATTATTTTTCCTTGTTTAAGTAATTAAATTTGATTGTTGATAGTTATAATTGAAAAAGTAAATTCAAGTGAACTCAAAGATACCCTTGCTTCTCATCTATTGATTTCTTTCAATCTCTCGATTGTTTGTGTGGTTCTATTTTCACAATTATTATTTATTTTAATCAATTAAGTTTTGCTTGTCTAAATAATAGGAAATTATCACAGTTTTGGTACTTGATCATCAGCCTTGTGGGAACGATAACTCATTCACTCTTTATTACTAGAATCGATTTCATATACTTGCAAAAACCGATAACATTTTTCATGCATGGAGAGATTTATTTAATTTTGAAACAACAATAAATAAGGCATATGCATATTGTTTTATGTATAATTTTTTTCGTACAATCAATAATAAAACATGTGCATTCCATGTGTAAATTTTATGTATCATAATTTGCGAATATTAACAAAACATGTATCATGTCATAAACCATAGCATAGACACATCAACGCAAATCATAACATGTACAAATAAATGTATATTATATACATAAAAATATATACCATTGCCTATACATAGCAAAGCATTTTGCAGTATATACATATTAGCATACATCATGACATCCATGACATCCATCATGCACCATAATTAGTATATACAAACATACATCATGGAAGGTATATATTGACATGCATCATAACACGCATTTATAAACTTCTACCATAACTTGTAAAATATATATATATGTATGTATGTATGTATGTATGTATTCATAATGTGTCATAACGTGTACATATTAGCATATATCACTAAGCTGTGTGTTACACATGTTATCATGCATAACAGGTGCCTTGCACATTTCACATTGTACGCCATATCATACATATGCATTATCATGCATAAGTCATGCCACGTACACATGCACCATACATCATGTACATTCATTCTTATATTGTGCCATATTGTGTACATGTACTTTCATTATACACTGCATGCATGTACGCTGCGAATTTAAGTATATACATCATTTGTCATGTAGTGTCTACACACATGCATAATTTTGTGTATGTGTTCCACGTCTTTGCTCATATTTCATGCGTGCATTTCTATACAATATGTTTTCACATATGTTTCACATACACAATCCTTTATGTGCCTTCCTTATATGCATATCTTTGTATCCGGACATACATAATCCTCTTACAAGCATCTTTTTCCATACACAATTCTTGGCACATAGTTTGTATAAATAACTTCATGCATATAACTCCCACATAATTCTTTATACTAATGCAATCTAGTGCATCCAAAATTTTTTGTGTCTGGTTGTACCCAAAACGTTGACATGATTACATCTTATTAAGGTACCCTTGACTCAAAGTTTGGCTTTATCCAAGTAGTTCTCAACTATGAATGGCTTAGATCTCAACTCTAGAAATCTGTGTTTCATTCCATTTTGAGTTGAGCAAAGGATAAATATGTTTTGTCTCTAATTACTGGACCACATAAAGACCTTAACTATACTATGTAATTTCTAAATTCAGAGCACTTACAGTCCATTTTGAAAACAAACTGAGAAAAAAACTAGTTGCAATTAGGAGATTGGATGATAACTCACTAAGAGCACTAGAACCTTTCCGATTACTCATCAAAGCAACCCCAAGATAAGACATAACCTAGAAAATGATTCAGGCAGCCCTTCTTTGTATAGCTCTCTAAATGACTTTTTCCTACCCTTATTTCACAATCCGTTACTAACCCGTTGAGCCTTTATTTTAGTATCTAAATGCGTAGCGATTTTTGTTGTTACACATGTTAAAACTACCCTTCGCCTAAAATGATATTTGCCTCCCCTTAGAAGAATGGCCACTCTGGTAAGGATGGGCTTATACTTTAGGGACGAAAAAAAGGGATCAATCCTTGATAATTCTTTATATAATTAGAGACATAGGATTTGGCTATCAAAAAATCAATCTAATGAGGATGGGTTTACACTTTGATAAAAAGGGGTTTAATCCTTGACAATTCTCTGCGTAATTAGAAACATAAGCTTGAGATACCAAAAAAGAGGTTCAATCCTTGACAATTCTTTGAATAATTAGAGACATAGGACCGGGCTACCAAAAATCACCCTAATAAGGATGTGTTTACACTTTGAAAAAAAGGGGGTTTAATCCTTGACAATTCTATGCATAATTAGAGACATAAGCTTGAAGTACCAAAAAAAAAAAGAAGAAAAAAAGAGACAAGAAAAAAAAAAAAGAGATAAGAAAAAGAAGATGAAGAAAATAAAAGTACAACTCAAACTAGTACCCCTTAATGAGTCTCAATGGTTATCTTTTCAACCTTGGTTGTTATTCTAAGCTTGATAAGCTAAAGTATTAACAAGACCAAATTCAAGAATACCTTGATAGTATGTAATTGGGCTAGGAAGGGTCCTCCTTTTAGTCAAGTAAATGTTGCGGCTATTTTTCTCTAGCAACCTAATCGTTCCTTGACTACCATCTACCTAAGCCTAATGTTACAACTAATGTAAAGACCTTTTGATTCTTGGTTCGGTCTTATCTAAATTAGTGAAGATGACCTTTTAATAAGATTGGTATGTAGGAAAAGGCATATGGTGTTTCTTGAGCTTCTAGTGGGAAGCCATGACTGCAGTTATGCATTCGAGTTGAGTTTTGTCCCCAATATTGCATCTAGAATTTGCTTTCAAATGGCAAAAAATTCTATTTTGGCCAGTTGCACACACATAGAGAGATTGCGTGGTATGCCTTGTGTTTACGTGTGAGTTTAGTAAACCTTGATATTTACATGTTTATCTTCTTGCCCTTCATTGGGAATGATTCCTTAATTCTTTTTGCTAAGATTGAATCAGTTGATAATGTGGTTCATTTAGTACGCTTAAGGGCAGGTAAAAGCTTAAGTTTGGGTACCTAATAGGTCGCAATCATTTCACAACCTTGGGGTATTTTTTATCATTATTCACGCGAGTGATCTTTTGCATACACACCACACGATATTCTTTGCACATATGCTTTCTGCAAATGTCTTTACACATGATCGTAGCAATCATTTTATAAATTGATTTGCACATATAACTTTTGAAGTACGTCTTTTTCCATAAAATTTTTGGCAAACATCTTTCACAATATATAAGTGTTGTAGATACTTTTGCACACAGAGCTCTCTAAACTTTATTTTTTGTAAACACTTCTTTTCACGTATTTTGTGAGCACCTTCTTTGTATGTATCTCTTGTACACATTCTTTGCATGCATTCTGCACATACCCCATATGTATGATTATTTTGCATGTGTTTCATGCGCATAGTTCTCCATGTACACATCACACATGTACAATTCTTGGTATATTCATATACGTAATTTGGCGTACATTGCACACGCACAATTATTTTTACATAGCCTTTATGTATGCAATGACTTTTCACATTTTCCTGCATATGATTCTCTACATCTTTGCCGGTGCATAATTCTTCACCTTTGTCACATGTATGATCATTTGCAAATATTTCACATAATAAAATTCTTTGCACGTATTCCATAGTTGTTTGCATGTATGCAAGCAATGCACGTAGTACGTACATCCCATGCACGTAGTTGCGGCATACATGCCATGTACATAATTCTTTGCATACATTTTATATTCCTAGTCCATTGCATACACGTCACATGCATAGTACGCACTTCACATACACAATTCCTTACAATTGTCTCATATCGCATTTTTGTGCATGCGTTCCACATGTATAATCTTTTGCATATGTCTAATCTTTGCTGCATATGTGTTAGCCTAATTCTAAGTGCTAATTCCGCAAGCATACGGTGTATCGATTATAGTACAAAAGATGTCGATCCCACGAGGAATGTGCTAATTATTACACACTATTACTACTCAATTTTTATCTTGTTTACAATGATCATAAATTTATTGAATAAGTGGAAATATTATGTCTAATTCTATTTAACCTAGTTATAGATAATCCAAGAAGACAATAGATTAATGATTATAAAATAATAAATAAAACTTGAATTAATTATTCTTGATTATGAATATACTCTTGTCATGCAAGCCAAGTTGAATAAGATTCCAATTTATTCTTTCAACATAAACTAGAGTGCCTAAAACATGCATTTATAATTCTAACTCACAATTTTCATTAATGAATTAAAGTGTTATATATGCAAATTTCAGGAATAAGAAACAACCTATAACAACCATTTAATATTATGATTTCTCAAATAATACTTCAATGATGAAATTCTATTAGATTTAAGTAAGAATTCATTTTTTCAAATAAACACTAACTTATAAGGATCATGCATAAAAATTCTAATAGAAAATTCTACAAGAAAGAATAATAAAATTGATATGAATAATAAAATATAATATTAAATATTCAAGTTCATAAAAACATCATTTAATAATTACAAAGAAGAAGTAAAGATAAGAAATGAAGAAGGATAACTCTCAACCCTTTTCCCTTCCACAAAGGATTTCTTCTTCTTTGTAGTAATCTTCTCTTCAAAACATAAAAAATCCTAACTTAAAACTTTAACTAAAAATGTACTCTCAAACTTACAGAAATTCTCAATAAAAATATTCAACTAAAACTATTCAACCCTAAAAATTACAATTAAAACTAATATTTATAATGTTCTAAAAGATATGTCCCTTCAAGTGTCCCTTAGGAAGGTTGTAAGACTTGGTGAAAAGTCATACTTCTTCAAGGTAAAATTTAAATTCAACTACCAACGGTCCTCTCTGTCGCGCTCGCGACATCTGTCGTGCTCGCGACATCTGTCGCGCTCGTGATGTAACACCCCCTACTCATACGTAGACGATCCCATCCGATAAGGAGTGAGATGTCGTATGGGTAAAGGTGCCACCACGCAGAAATAGGATAAACATACATTCATACATAAACATATATACCGAAATACAGGGTAATTAAAATTTTACAAAACCATCCGTGAAAGAAGTTGATCATGCGTTAATATAACGGAAAACATTACATTACTGTTTGATCAACCCAAAGGTACAAAAGATAATTACATAACCAAAAATATACATATACATATGCGGAAGCTATTACAAAACTAACATAAGAGAGTTCTATATAAAAAGAATCATCTAAGACTACAAAAGATCAAGTCCTACACTAAACTCTGCTGTGTTAGCTTGACTGCGGCAACTCTCCCAAAGCAAAGCTCCTTCTGCACCTGCACGGGTAAACACACCATGCTAAGCGATAAACACTTGGTGGGGAAACACACACATGAAAAGGACGGCCATTCACAATGGTCGTCAAATGAAACACATTCAAGTAGCATAATCAAAAATACACATTAGATATAAATATGAACATGCAACCGCAAATAGTCGTACATTAGATAATACATGATTGCATTCATATTAACTCATCATCGTACACATTCGGATAAAACATTCTCATAATTATCAAAACAGTTAAAAGTAATTAAGCACCTACTGACTCGAGGTTGTGGATAACGAGTGAACGGACAGTACTTTACGGGTACGAACCGATTACTGACAGTACCTTACGGGTACGAATCGCAAACCATTTACTTTGTTATTTACAAAACATTTTGTTAAGGGAGCTTAAACAAGATCCAAACACATTTAAGGGTTCGCGAGGAACCAAACGGGGACCTGATCGGGGTCCAAACTGAACTGAGGCTGCAGTTATAAGACTCTATTAGGCATGCCTAACTATCCACTAAACTGACTCTAGCAGGTTATGCATAATCCATTCAATTCATTCCATAATATACCAAAATCATATATATATATATATACATACATATAGGCATATTCATATCATGGATTCGCATTCGTATGATTCATAAGTTAACAAATATAAGACTTATAGTCGCCAAAAGAAACTGGAGTTCAAAACCACACACACACACCAAGGGAAAACTCATTCAGTATAACAAGGCTATCGCGCTCGTGACAGAGACCATGGTCTCTTCGCTGCGCGCGCACGACGGACTTCACAATCGCGAGGAGGAGGGAAAAGCCTGACTCTGTCGCGCTCAGGACAGGGAGTCTAAACATCGCTACCGCAGGCTCACGATAGATCGCGTGCTTGCGACAGCACAGGCCAAGCACACAACAACTTTTTCTATCGCGAGCTCGCGACAGCACAGCCCAAGGTCACCGGTCTCTGTCACGCTCGCGACAGTGTCGTGATTTCCAAAATCTACAGAATTTTGCAGATCTCTTCCTCTCCCAAAACTCACACACAAACACTCAAATCACAACCAATGGCCTCTTACCTCAAATCCAGCCACCCATCACCATCAATACCCATAATATAACATTTTTCATCAAGTAATTTCACACCAAACATCAATTCAAACTCACAATCCCAAAAATTATCAAAACCCATAAATTTGCAGCAAAACCAAATCAATCCTCACAATCACTACAATAATCCCATGCTCATGCAAAATTACCTTTCCCAAATAAAAACCCATAACATACTTGCCATATCAAGAGCATATCACAACCCGCTTTCCAGAAATCACCAAGAGCATATACATGAACATATTTACATACAAAAATAGGAAATTTCCCAAACCTTCTATCCTTTGCTCCTAATGCTTAAATCCACTAGGTCCCGCCTTCTCTTTACCCTTCGGTTCACGAGGAGGCTCAACTAAGCATCAAGCCATCAAAGCACACAACTCAAAACCCTAACTTTAAACCCAACACCAGAAAAATGCAAGGAAGAAAAAGAAAAAGAAGAAGAACTTGGACTACACAAGGGAGATGCATAAACTTACCAAGGAAAAAGCAAGGAGATGATTAATTTCCACCACTTGAGGCTTGAATCCAAGCTAGGGTACCACAATGAAGGAGAAGAGGAAGAAGAGATAGGAAGAGAAGAGAGAACAGGATTGAGGGAGTAAAAATTCTGCTTTCCCTTTCTCTTTCCTCTTCTTTAATCCTTCCTTCCCCCCCTCTTGCCAAGTGTCCTCATCCTAATGGTGGAATTCAATCACTCACACCTAATAAACACACATCATGGACATACAATGAACACCCTACTAAAACACACCCTACCATGGTATGAGCAACCACACATAATCACAGCCCCAAAAACACACTCTAACACCATACATCCATCCACATGCTAACAAAACTCTTAAAACATACATTTCTACCCAAAATGCCCTTAATACATGTCAAAACTCACACAGTGCACATGCACAAACATGGCTCATACTACTAGGGGGCAAACGGGGTGTGACAACTCTCCCCTACTAACAAGAATTTTGTCCTCGAAATTCTCACCTGAACTGAACAGATGCGGGTACTGAATTCTCATCGACTCTTCTGGCTCCCAAGTTGCTTCTTCAACTCCATGGTGATTCCACAAAACGTTAACCAGAGGAATCTGCTTGCTTCTTAACTGTCTCACTTCCCGAGCTAAAATAGCTCTTGGTTCTCCATCATACGAAAATCAGGCTGAACTTGCACCTCTTGCACTGACAAAACATGCGACGGATCCGACCGGTACCGACGAAGCATCGAAATATGAAACACATCATGCAACTTCGATAACTCCATTGGCAAAGCCAATCTATAAGCCACCGGACCAACTCTGGCCAAAACCTCATACGGTCCAATGAAGCGAGGACTAAGCTTCCCCTTCTTTCCGAACCGAAGCACTTTTCTCCAAGGCGATACTTAAAGGAAGACTTTGTCCCCAACTTCAAACCGCACATCTTTTCTCTTCAAATTGGCATAAGACTTTTGTCGATCCTTAGCTGCCTTCAAATTTCGCTGCACAACTCTGATCTTTTCCTCTGTATCCCTAACCAATTCTAGCCCAATCACTAATCTCTCGGATAGCTCGGTCCAACAAATCGGAGTCCTACACTGCTAACCATACAAAGCCTCATACGGTGCCATACCAATACTCGACTGATAACTGTTATTGTAGGCAAACTCCATAAGCGACACAAATCGGTCCCAACTACCTAGAAAATCCAAGGCACAAGCCCTCAACATATCTTTCAAAATCTATATAACTCGTTGGGACTGACCACTGTCTGAGGATGGAATGCTGTACTAAAATTCAACTTGGTAACTGTAGACACCGGGTCCCGAGTAGCCTTGATCAGGATTACCCGATGATGAAATTTAGCTACGCCGGCTTATAGGCAAAAAGATTTGAGCTCGGAAGTGATTTTCCTTGTCTTTTTTATGAGTAAAAAAATTTATTTTAAATATTTTTAAAATTATTTTGGAGAAGGAAAAGTGTGTTTTAGGTTGAGGGTATTTTATATAAAAATTTAAAATTTAAAAAAAAAAATATGCCCAAAAAGCACGTCTGTGCTTCTTTGAAAGCACGGCTGTGCTTTGCGCTGCACTGCGCGCAGTGCGCGCGCGAAAGCATAGCTGTGCTTCTTTGAAAGCACGGCTGTGCTTTGCGTGCAGCACGCAGTCGCCCCATTTCGCCCATTTTTGAACCCCACTTGTTTTTTAACGATTTTTGGACGGTTTTGGGTGGTTTTTTGGTAGTTTTTGAGTGCTAAAAGTGGTAAAAAAATGGAGAAACAGGGGGGAGACGAATTAGAAAGATTTTAGAGAGAAAAAACTGAATTTTTGAACTTTTGAGTTGAGAGAAAAAAATCAATCTTACACACTTGCTTCCAAGGGTGATTTTTCAAGTTTCCAAGTTATTTTTCAAGCATTTTTCACAAGAAAAAAACAAGGAATTCAACACTTCTACCTTCAATTCTTCAAGATTAAATTTGAGGGTAATTATTCATGGCTTAATTCCTTAATTTTCTTGTTGATTTTAATTTCTTTTGATTCCAATTAACTTTTAAAAATGTAAATCCTTTTAGTCCTCATAATTTTCTACTTATTATTTTATCTTCAATTGTTCATATAACAAGTAAACTCTTTTAAATCCTATTATATTTTCATGTCAAATTGTTTTTTACACATATCAATATTTTAATTTTTACTCATAGTTGTTATTATAATTATTTATTTGATATGTTGAGCATGGTTAATTTTTTATTCTTATGCATGTTAAGTTGCATCATAATTATTTTATGCATGTTGTAGAATCTTATGCATGTTATATTTTCATTATACATATTATCTTTTATGTCATATTATTTCTTTGGGTTAATTTCTAACATCAATTTATTTGTTTTTATTTTTGGTTGCAAATTGTTATTTTATTCTTGTTTGAGCATCCATGCACGTGAAGGAGGAGATGCGGGGTTCGGTATCTTCTTTATACATTTTAATTCTCATTTTGTTTATATTTTTAATTTCCTTGTATATATTCATTAAGTAAAATGGTTTTTTATGCACGCCCAAATAAAAATCACAAAAATATTTCTACAAAATTAAACTTGGATTTTTCATAATAAATGGGACCAATGTCCTAGTTTTCATCCCAAATAAGTCACCACATCCAAAATGTTTTCTTTAAATACACATGCGGGAACCAAAGTCCTCGTAGTTAATAAATTCCCCGATTTTATGTATGTTTGCACTTTGTTTAAATGGGAGTTGTATTCCGCTCCTAGTATTATTGTAACTTACTTGCTCATTTACGGCTTTCCAAATGTGAATAAATGCGCCTTATAATCAATTGCATCGTGTGGAGAGAGAGCGAATTAATGATAATTAAAATTTGATCATAGAATAATTGAGGTAGAAATAGATGAGAAGTCCCGAACCCAGCTCTGGTCTTTGGGCTCAAAGAGGCGAGAGGTTTACCCTCCAAGACACCTCTTTTGTCACGAGACTTTGGCGTTAATCCTAGGCTCCTTAGGGCGAGAGGTTCACCCTCCAAGACCCCTTTGGTTGGCCCAAAATGGATATTGAGCGCAGTCTTAGGCTCTCCGAGGTGAGAGAAACTTTCCCAATGTTCTATTGGGTGGCGACTCCATGAAACCTCCTTGTTGCCCAAAATAGACGCACTTGTAAATATCTTTACAAGTTGCTAACGGATCCCCAATTGCCCGATCGCCCTCAAGCGGGCGGTCAGAGGGGCGGCCGCGGGATTCCGGCGCGCGTCACAGTACCCAAAGCCCTTTGCAACTCTTTCCAAAACTTAGATGTGAATCTTGGGTCCCGATCTGAAACTATGGACAATGGCACTCCATGCAACCGAACTATCTCATCCACATAGATACTGGCCAACCTGTCCATCGAATAATCCACTCTCACTGGCAAGAAGTGAGCTGACTTCATAAGCCGATCCACTATCACCCAAAATGAGTCATGCTTCTTCTGAGTTAAAGGCAACCCGAAAATGAAATCTATGGCGATGTCATCCCACTTCCACTCAGGGACGAATAAAGGCGTGAGTAATCCCAAAGGAACTTGGTGCTCAGTGTAACACCCCCACCGTCGTCCCCGTTGGAAGGGCGCCGACGGGCGCGCTACCCGACGCTCACTCACACACAAACACACATAAATTAAGCGAAGCATACATTCATACATGACATGCATACAGAAATACAGAGGAAATTAAAACTTTAAAGGAACAATAGCTGAACATACCATAACTCACATACATACATATCATCATTCAGCGGAAGCATAAGGCAAAAGATAAAACGAAGGAATAACTTAATATATACAGATATCATTATGCAGAACTACATACAATCCCTCATGCATATACTTACTGGTTCGCCGAGGCATCAGATAACAACACTTCACCATGCATAATCTCTTGAAACTTTACACATGCACATATCATACCAAGGTACCCTTACCTTAGCGAAACCCGTTCACATGCAACACAATTACCAAGCAATACTACACCCAACCATCATGCACCATTAAGAGGTACTAAAACATACTTTTATCATGTCACAAAACTCATACGCTAAAAAAAAACCCAGTGTATAGCAACAAACCACCACACTTCCTCTGCGCAACTCTAATCCATACAATATCATGCCATGAATTGCAAACACACACAACAACGTACCAAAAATACTGCGATAACTGAGTTCAAAGGAACATATAGCACATCATTACATTATGGTACATGCACTTACCGGACGTCGATCCACATGCATTGCATCACGATAGGACATATACTCGTTCACACATTTAACCATAGTATTCAATGATGCAGGCTAGCGTACTTATACATATTAATTAGCATGCTTACATTCCCAACTGATCAATTAAATCCATTCACAATACAATATAGGCGGAAAAACATATACAAATACATACTTGAGTCACATTCAAACCACTCAGACTTTCATGATCACATTTCGAAAGATAGCTGATTCACATTACTGAAATCTTACCCAAACGGTTATCATATTCTCATATTCATATCAGACAAAGTGAACAGAATGCCTGCTGACTCAAAATAGTGGATGAAGAGTACACAAATAGTACTTTACGGGTACCAACCGGCTAAAGGGTACCTTACGGGTACGAATCGAAAAATAACATCATTTTCCACATTCGAAAACATTTTAACGAAAGGGGATCTTAAAAAGATCCATTCACACATAAGGGTTCGCGAGGAACCAAACAGGGACCTGATCAGGGTCCAAACGTTCAAAGGGCTGCAGCTAAAGAAACTCTATTAGGCATGCCTAACTATCCACTAGACTGACTCTCGCAGGTCATGCGTAATACAAATCATGTTTTGAGTCACATAATATAATCCAACATGCATAAACCAGAGTATAGTAGACATATACATAAGTTCATAATGTCAATCATGCCTCATATAATTCATATTGCAAAGCATATAATATAATACAGTCAACACACTTTAACATTATCCAGAATTCCAAAGCATATCAGAATCAAGCATAGAAACACTAACATGCCAGTGATTATCAATACAAAATCCTAATCATGCAATAGATGAGGATAACTAATTATAAACCATGCATAATCCAATCCATTCATCCCATAATATTCTAAATTTGCATACATATATATAGGCATATTCATATCATGGATTCAGATTCGCATAACTCATAAATTAACAGATACGAGGCTTAAGGGCACTCAAAAGAAACTTGGAGTTCAAAACCACACACGTACGGCAAAGGAAACTCATTCAGCACAACTGAACTGTCGCGCTAGCGATGTCTATCGCGCTTGCGACAGAGACCATACTCTATTCGCAGCGTGCGCGCGATGGGCTTCACGATCACGGGAAGGAGGGGAAAGTCAGGCTCTGTCGCGCTCGTGACTATGTCGCGATCGCGATAGAAAGTCTAAGTTTTGCCATCGCGAGCTCGCGACAGATCGCGTGCTCGCGACAGCACAGGCCAGCATTGCGCTCTGTCGCGATCGCGATAGAGAGCACCTCAACTTTTGCTATCGCGAGCTCGCGACAGCACAGGCCAAGATCACCGGTCTCTGTCGCACTCGCGATAAAGTCGGGACCTGCAAAATCTGCAGATTTCTTCCTCTTCCAAAACACACCCACACCACACAATTTACACTCAAATAATCTCTTACCTCAATTCCAGCCACCCATCAACATCAATAACCACATTATAATATTTATCAACAATTAATTTCACACCAAATATCAATTCAAACTCACAATGCCAATAAATTTCTAATACCCACAAAATTGTAGCAAAAACCCCATCAATCCACAAAATCACTACAATAATCCCATGCTCATGCAAAATTACTTTACCCAAACAAAAACCCATAACATACATGCCTCATCAAGAACATATCACAATCAAAATTCCGAAAATCATCAAGAACACATGCATAAACACATTTACATACAAACAATAAATTTCCCAACCTCACATACCTTCAATTCAATCCTAATAATGCATTCTAACACAGTAATCCACATCAATCATGCATATACACATGCCAAAACACTTTAAATTTCAAAAATTTAAACAATACAAACACATTTACAACCTAAGTGAGAATTAGGGCAAAAACAACCCACAAAGTCACATTCATAAATCAAAGCTTCCAAACACACACACTCGAATACAACTCCCAAACCTGAAATGAAGCTTCACTCTTCAACCTTCAAGAGGCCACCTTCTCTTTTCCTTTACTCTTACTCTTTTCTTCAAATCCTTGCAACAAGTCACAATAACAACAATCAACCCAAGTACACAACTTCAAAAGCCCACTCAATCCGATGGAAGAGAAGAAGAAGAAAAACCCCACAATAAACACAGCCACTTACCTCTTACAATCCTTCAAACTCAAACCCTAACTCAAAGATGGTAGAATACCCACATGCAAAGGAAGAAGGAGTGGGAATGAGAGGGTAGAAGATAGAGGACGTGAGAAGAGGAAGAGGGCACTCCAAAATGGCTTCCACGGGAAGCTGCCCCTTCCCTTCTATCCTCTCTTTCTCTCTCTCTCAATCACATTAATTGCCCCAACAACCCATACACATGTCACTCTACCATAGGTCCTTAAACCCAACCTTTGACTTAATCACTCCTTGCACCATACACCATCCACATACAAGCACCTCTTATAATAAAAATCTTCAAGGCACCAAACTTGAGTCACACCAAATCATTCCTTAAAAACCCACTTACATCCAAGGCACCATACCTACAAACCCACACTATAAAACCTCTTAATCCACTTATATCCTACTTCCATACACTACAAGCACACTCTAACATTTCTCTTCTTAACATGCTTAATTAATTACTTTGCCATTAAATCCTTATCATCCAATTTCCCTCAAGCACAAATTACTGAAATACCCTTGAATTCCCGACTTAACACGCCAATTCCGACCAGGCCTGATTTGGGGTGTGACACTCAGCCTTTACCTGCTGACATGTTAGGCACTTGGACACAAAATCCACTTTGTCTCTTTTCATACCGGACCACCAATAGAATTGTTTCATGTCCCTATACATCTTCTCACTACCAGGATGCATAGTAAAAAGCGTACTATGCGCTTCACTCAGCAGCTGTCTTCTTAACTCCTCATTCCTCGGTACACACAAACGGTTTCTGAACAGAAGAACCCCATCCTGAACCGAAAACTCTGACTGTTTGCCCAAACTAACTTCTTGCACAATCCGCTGAAGCCTTTCATCATCCCTCTGAGCATCAACTATCCTCTATCTCAAGTTAGGCTTCACTCTCAATTGAGCCATCAAAGCTCCATCTGAACCAAACCTCCATCTAAACCGCCTCAGAAATAAAGCAGAAACCGTCTTTCGACTCAAAGCATCCGCGACTACATTGGCCTTACCCGGATGGTAATCCACAATGCAGTCGTAATCCTTAAACAACTCGAGCCAACGACGCTATCTCATATTTAACTCCTTCTGCGTGAGGAGATACTTTAAACTCTTGTGATCCGTAAATATCCTATATCTCTCCCCATACAGATAATGGCTCCAAATCTTCAAAGCAAAGATCACAGCCGCTAACTCTAAATCATGCGTCGGGTAGTTCCTTTCATGCGGTTTCAACTGCCGAGAAGCATATGCCACTACTTTACCCTCCTGCATCAGAACACATCCAAGGCCAACACCCGAAGCATCACTATACATAACAAACTCCTTACCCGAGATGGGTTGAGTCAGTATAGGAGCTTCAACTAGCAACTTCTTCAACTGCTCAAAATAAGCCTGACATCTGTCTGACCACTCAAACCTAACTCCTTTCCTCAATAACCTGGTCACCGGAGCGGCAATTACTGAGAAACCTTTAACAAACCGACGGTAATAACTCGCCAAACCGAGGAAACTCCGCACTTCCTGAACATTCCTAATCGCCTTCCAATCCACTATTGCCTCAATCTTGGCTGGATCCACTTGGATACCCTTAGCTGAAACTATATGGCCCAAAAATGACACTTCCCGAAGCCAAAAATCACACTTACTAAGCTTAGCAAACAACCGATGATCTCTCAAAACTTGCAAAACTAACCGAAGATGTTCCTCGTGCTCATTCTCGTCCTTGGAATACACCAAGATATCATCTATAAACACCACCACAAATCGATCTAAGTATGGCCTGAACACTCTGTTCATCAAATCCATGAATGCCGCTGGAGCATTGGTCAAACCAAACGGCATGACAAGGAACTCATAGTGGCCATACCGAGTCCGAAATGCAGTCTTAACCACATCCTCATTCTGAACCCGAAGCTGATAATACCCCGACCGAAGATCTATCTTGGAAAACACACCTGCACCCCAAAGCTGATCAAACAAATCCTCGACTCTAGGCAGCGGATACTTATTCTTCACTGTAACCTTATTGATCTGCCTGTAGTCGATACACATCCTCAAGGATCCATCTTTCTTCTTAACAAACAAAACCGGAGCTCCCTATGGAGATATGCTGGGTCAAATAAACCCCTTATCCAATAGCTCTTGTAGTTGAGTTTTAAGTTCCCTCAACTCTACAAGAGCCATCCGATAAGGTGCTTTCGATATAGGTGCGGTACCCGGCATAATCTCTATGGACAACTCAACTTCTCTCTCCGGAGGTAACTAAGGCAAATCACTCGGGAAAACATTACTAAACTCCCGTACCACAGGGATATCCTCAATCCTTACTTGATCCTTCTTGGAATCCAAAACCATAGCTAGGAAAGCCTCACAACCTTTCCTAATAAACCTCTTGGCTTGCATCGCTGAGATCACGTTATTCACAGAACTAGCACCCAAACCTCTTACAAATACTGGAAATTTGTTCCTATCCCGAAGCACAAAGGTCTTCCTATGGCAATCAACCACAGCCCGATGCTTACCCAATGAGTCCATACCCAAAATTAGATCAAACTCTTTAAACGGCAACTCTATCAAGTCCGCAGGAAACTCAACTCTCTCAACCAACAGGGGACAACTCCTATAAACTCTACTCACATTGACACTATGCCCTAATGGATTGGTCACACATATCTCATAGTCTAACTGATCTACAATATGCAACTTATCAAAAATCTTATCTGTGCACAAATATGAGTGTGTGGAACCAGGGTCTATTAGAGCATACAATTCAGTGTCATGAAGTAGGAACTTACCAGCAATCACATCAGGGGCATCTTGCTCCTCTCTAGCTCTCACAGCATAAGCTCTGGCTGCGACTGGTGGAGGACGCTCAACTGTCTCCGAAACAGCTCCATCTCTAGGTCGACGGCCTCAACCTCTACCTCGGCCCCTACCATGGGCAGCCTGCGTAGCATTTGATCCAACTCTGCTAGCCTCTCTCTATGGACCTGAATCCTCGTTCAACTGTGGACAATTAGCCAGACGGTGCTCGGTGCTCCCACATCTAAAACACCCACCAATGAGCCACCTACACTCACCCCGGTGAGCCTTACTGTAGTGCGAACAAATAGGTATAGCCTCAGATCTACCACCCCTGCCAGAACCAAACTCAGCTGTTGAACCCTGCCTTCTACCCCTCGAGGTTAAACCGAATGATGACTGATCTTGTGGATCCCTTGCTCTTTTACCCGAAGATGAAGAAGAAGAACCACCCCGAGATGAATTCCTTCTCTGAGCTCTCGCCCTCAGCACCGACTCTGACCTTTTAGCCCTCATGACAGCATCTGCAATCTGATAGTAGCTCACCCCTGGCGTGCTCATCAAGGAGATCAAAGTTACCCTTAAGGACTCATTTAACCCAGCCTCAAAATGCTTGCATCAAAAATCATCTGTCATGACCCCTCGCGGAGCATATCGGGACAACCGATTAAACTCTTTCTCATAATCCGTAACCGACATAGCCCTTTGCTTCAAACTTAGAAACTGTGCCCATCTCGCATCCTTGTAAGTCTGAGTCACATACTTCTTCGTGAATTCCTCAACAAAGAATTCCCATGTAACAGGATCGGGCATCTGAGGTTGTCTACACACCAGCTCCCACCATTCATACGCCAACCCTTGAAGCAAGGCCACGGCACATTCTGCTTATAGATCCGGAGGACACCTAACTTCTCTCAAAGCCCTCTTCACCTTATCTAGCCACCTCTCCGCTAACTCTGATTCATCCAACCCTGATCCATAAAAGTCTTCGGCCCCAGCTTTTCTTAAGTTCTCCATGGGAGGCCTGGGGGCAACCACTCTCTCTAAGACCCTCCCCATGTCCTGTGACAGCCTGAACATGGCTTCAAAAGGCATGGCAGCGGCCTCGGGCTGGACCCTAGCAGGTTGAGCCGACACTGTAACAGAAGGATCCCTAGCTTGAGGGTTCACACTTTCAGTGGACTCCTCAAGTGATCTACGAGCAGAATTAGATGCCATCTAAGCAAACAAGGAAAACCGCATCAGCCAACACAGCCCTAGACATATATGCACCCATACACAACATCACATGAACAATACCTAGAAACGCCTAAACCAGGCTCTGATACCACAACTTGTAACACCCCCTACTCATACGTAGACGATCCCATCCGATAAGGAGTGAAATGCCGTATGGGTAAAGGTGCCACCACGCAGAAACAGGATAAACATACATTCATACATAAACATATATACCGAAATACAGGGTAATTAAAATTTTACAAAACCATCCGTGAAAGAAGTTGATCATGCGTTAATATAACGAAAAACATTACATTACTGTTTAATCAACCCAAAGGTACAAAAGATAATTACATAACAAAAAATATACATATACATATGCGGAAGCTATTACAAAACTAACATAAGAGAGTTCTATACAAAAAGAATCATCTAAGACTACAAAAGATCAAGTCCTACACTAAACTCTGCTGTGTTAGCTTGACTGCAGCGACTCTCCCAAAGCAAAGCTCCTTCCGCACCTGCACGGGTAAACACACCGTGCTAAGCGATAAACGCTTGGTGGGGAAACACACACATGAAAAGGACGGCCATTCACAATGGTCGTCAAACGAAACACATTCAAGTAGCATAATCAGAAATACACATTAAATATAAATATGAACATGCAACCGCAAATAGTCGTACATTAGATAATACATAATTGCATTCATATTAACTCATCATAGTACACATTCGGATAAAACATTCTCATAATTATCAAAACAGTTCAAAGTAATTAAGCACCTGCTGACTCGAGGTAGTGGATAACGAGTGAACGGACAGTACCTTACGGGTACGAACCGATTACTGACAGTACCTTACGGGTACGAATCGCAAACCATTTACTTTGTCATTTATAAAACATTTTGTTAAGGGACCTTAAACAAGATCCAAACACATTTAAAGGTCCGCGAGGAACCAAACGGGGACCTGATCGGGGTCCAAACTGAACTGACGCTGTAGCTATAAGACTCTATTAGGCATGCCTAACTGTCCACTAAACTGACTCTAGCGGGTTATGCATAATCTATTCAATTCATTCCATAATATCCCAAAATCGTAAATATATATATACATGCATATAGGCATATTCATATCATGGATTCGCATTCATATGATTTATAAGTTAATAGATATAAGACTTATAGTCGCCAAAAGAAACTGGAGTTCAAAACCACACACACACACTAAGGGAAAACTCATTCAGCATAACAAGGCTGTCGCGCTCGCAACGTTTGTCGCACTCGTGACAGAGACCATGGTCTCTTCGCTGCACGCGCGCGACGGACTTCGCGATCGCGGGGAGGAGGGAAAAGCCTGACTCTGTCATGCTCGTGACTCTGAGTCTAAACATCGCTATTGCGGGCTCGCGATAGATTGCGTGCTCGCGATAGCACAGGCCAGCATTGCGCTCTGTCGCGATCGCGACACCGTCACGCTCGCGATAGAGAGCACACAACAGCTTTTGCTATCGCGAGCTCGCGACAGGGTCGTGTGCTCGCGATAGCACAGCCCAAGGTCATCGGTCTCTGTCACGCTCGTGACAGTGTCGCGATCACGACAGAGTCGTGATTTCCAAAATCTGCAGAATTCTGCAGATCTCTTCCTCTCCCAAAACTCACACACAAATCACAACCAATGGCCTCTTACCTCAAATCCAGCCACCCATCACCATCAATACCCATAATATAACATTTATCATCAATTAATTTCACACCAAACATCAATTCAAACTCACAATCCCAAAAATTATCAAAACCCATAAATTTGCAGCAAAACCACATCAATCCTCATAATAACTACAATAATCCCATGCTCATGAAAAATTACCTTTCCCAAACAAAAACCCATAACATACTTGCCATATCAAGAGCATATCACAACCCAATTTCCAGAAATCACCAAGAACACATACATGAACATATTTACATACAAAAATAGGAAATTTCCCAAACCTTGCATCCTTTGCTCCTAATGCTTAAATCCACTAAGTCCCGCCTTCTCTTTACCCTTCGGTTCACGAGGAGGCTCAACTAAGCATCAAACTATCAAAGCACACAACTCAAAACCCTAACTTCAAACCCAACACCAGAAAAATGCAAGGAAGAAGAAGAAGAAGAAGAAGAACTTGGACTACACAAGGAAGATGCATAAACTTACCCAGGAAAAAGCAAGGAGATGATTAATTTCCACCACTTGAGGCTTGAATCCAAGCTAGGGCACCACAATGAAGGAGAAGAGGAAGAAGAGATAGGAAGAGAAGAGAGAACGGGATTGAGGGAGTAAAAATTTTGCTTTCCCTTTCTCTTTCCTCTTCTTTAATCCTTCCTTCCCCCCTCTTGCCAAGTGTCCTCATCCTAATGGTGGAATTCAATCACTCACACCCAATAAACACACATCATGGACATACAATGAACACCCTACTAAAACACACCCTACCATGGTATGAGCAACCACACATAAGCACAGCCCCAAAAACACACTCTAACACCATACATGCATCCACATGCTAACAAAACTCTTAAAACATACATTTCTACCCAAAAATGCCCTTAATACATGTCAAAACTCACACAATGCACATGCACAAACATGGCTCATACTACTAGGGGGCAAACGGGGTGTGACACGCGACAAAACACGCCTTCATCTTCGCTCCACTTTCCTCGCACTGGCTTTCCTCCGCGCCATGTCGCGCCCTCGCGATGGGCGACCTTGCTCGCGACAACGCACGCTAGCTCCCTTCCTCCTTCTCTTTGGCTCCCTTCGATTGCACGTCCTGTCGCGCTCGCGACGTCTCTCGTGCTCGCGACAGAATACTCCTTCCTTTGCTTTCTTCTCTTCCTTTCTCCTTTCTTTCTTTACTTAGCGCTTCCTATCGCGCTCGCGACAGATTGATTCTTCCTTAGCTCATTTCTGCTCCTTTTCTCCAATCTTCTCCATTTTCTCCTACACACCCAAAACTCAAACAAAAACATAAAACATACCTAATTCTAACACAATTAACTACACATAAACATTATTTTAAACCTAAAACATGGATTAAATATGAGCTATTTAGACTCGTATCAACATGATTCTCTACATCTTTGCCGGTGTATAATTCTTCACCTTTGTCACATGTATGATCATTTGCAAACATTTCACAGAATAAAATTCTTTGGACGTATTCCATAGTCGTTTACATGTATCCAAGCCATGTACGTAGTACGTACATCCCATGCACGTAGTTGCGGCATACATGCCATGTACATAATTCTTTGTATACATTTTATATTCCTAGTCCATTGCATACACGTCACATGTATAGTACGCACTTCACATACACAATTCCTTATAATTGTCTCATGTCGCATTTTTGTGCATGCGTTCCACATGTATAATCTTTTGCATATGTCTAATCTTTCATATGGATAATTCTGCACATAAATTTCACACATGCATAAATTTTCACGTAGCTTCACACATTAACAGTTCCCTGCATGCATTCACATATGCATTACACGTCTCCCATGCACATAAGACTTTATATACAAGCCATGTACATGTTTTCTACATTAATGAAATGCATACGGTTCTTTATGCATATTTCGTATGCCTAACTTCAAGGATACATCACACGCATATAATTCCTCACACATATATTGGTGTGCACACAATTCACATACATAGCCCTTTGCATGTGTTTCACGTATGTATATAACTTTGCACATATATTTCACACATAATTCCTTATGCACACACAATCTCTTGCACATATTCTTGCGCACACAACTTTACAGGAAATATCCGAATAGACCTCACATGCAAAAGTGGGCCTAGGGACAACTTCTGCTCGATATTGGTGCTCACTTATACTGGACAATCATATCAAGATGAAATCCCCATAAAGTTGAAATCGTACACACCATGCTAGGGGCAATCAAGTAACATTCCTTGTATAAATAATATCAAAAATTCAAAAAAAAAAACTTCTTCGCCGATATTTCAAAGTCTCTTACTAATCTTGGTTACACATGCTGATAAGTTGGCGTCAACCAGTCAAACCTGATATGTCATGCCGACAAGCTGGCAACTATTAGTCCATCAAAGGAGATTCAACATGTCAACAAGCTGGCGCCAACCATCCGATTAATCCTGACTTATCATGCCAACAAGCTGTCGACAATCAGTTCATCAATCCTTACTCAACATGCCGACAAGCCGGCGTCAATTAGTTCACTAATGGAGAGTTAACATCATGACAAGCTAGCATCAAATATCCAAATCATTGCGATTTAACATGTTGACAAGCTGACATTAACCAATCACACCTCATCAACGTGATTTAACATGCCGACAAGCTAGCATTAACCAATCACAATTCTTCAAAGTCCTTTCCACAGGCACAAAGTCCTTCTTACAGGCATCAAGTCCTTTCAACAGGCATAATATCAACTCAATGATGGTTTAACACGCCGATAAGCTGGCGTTAACCAATCACCAACTGTGGTTTAACACGTTGACAAGCTAATGTGAACTAATCACTACAAAAAAATAATGAATTAGCGACGGACATTTTCGTAGCTAAAAGGGATATTCCCGTCGCTAATTATTTTTAGTGACGCAGCGACTAACCATCGCTATTTGCTCCGTCGCAAGAAATTTTGCGACGAAAATATAAAACAGTCGCTAAAAATCCCGACGGCAAATTCCGCGCTAAAAATAAAATTTTTGTTGCTAAATAACCTTTAAATTAGTCGCCATAAATTTTAAAAATTTATTAGCGACGAAAATTCCGTCGCTAAATTGTTATATTTTTCAATATTATTTTGAATTTAATTTTTTATTATAATTTTTAATTTAATTTTATTATTATTATTATTACATCCAAAATTTAATTTAGTTTATGTAAATAATAATTATACAATATTTTTAATATTACTAAAAATTTAAAAAAAAATAATATCAAAAAGTGCATTAAATTGTACAATAATTAAAAAACACTGTAAAAAAATACCAATTCAAACTAAATAGTGTTACTTAAAAATATATAGAAGTTCACAATAACTTTGTACAATAAGTTCACAATAATTCAAATATAATAAAAGTATATTAAATTTTACAATACTTAAATTAAAAGTACATATCTTTGTTATCTTTAGTAGCATTCCATCCAATTCCAATACAAACAAGTCACTAAAAAAATTTTCACATGAATACATACCGAAATTAATGAATTAAAAATCAAAATAAGAAAAATTTATTATAGTTCATATATTACAAGGCAGGAGCTACCCTTTTCTAAATTCCCCACTTAATTAATTAACTAGAATATACATACATATATACATACATATATACATACATACATACATACATAATGCCGATTCATGTATCATGTATCCAAATTTAACGCACTGGCTAATTTACTCTAACTACATTCATATAATTCATATAACTCTTTAGCGTCATTAGTCCAAGAATACATATATAATTATTCGTATATTATATATATAGCCATCATAATCAATTTTGCTATGTTTCATATTTGTAACAACCCAAAAAGTACCCTAGAAGGATTCGTGCATACTGAGGATGAGTAGTGATCGAAGTTGTACAAGTTGAAGTGTTCGGTATGCCATTTGGACAATTTAAGAATTTATGTAAAATTTTCGGCAAGAGTGGCAAATGGTAAATTGTGAAATATGGGATTGGAACTTGATTGAAAGAATAAGATTAATTAAGTGGGCCAATGTAAAGGATTATTAAATTATGAATATCAATGCATGAGATTTTGAGAGTTGAAGGATCAAAAGGAGATTTTGACATAAATATCTAAATTGGACCAATGGAAATGTGACAAGTGGCAAGGGGATAAGAAGGAGTATAAAAGAGGAGAGAGAAGGAGAGAGAGGGCAGAAAATCTGCCATCCCCCTTTCCCGTTCTCTTGTTCTCCCTCTGTTCCTCTTTTTCTTCTTCTTCTTCTTCTTCTTCTTCCTCTTCTTCTTCTTTTTCTTCTTCTTCTTCTTCTTCTTCTTCTTCTTCTTGCTTCAATGTCATTTGCTCTCCTTTAAGATCAAAGCCCAAGATTTGATGATGAAATTGATTAGATCAAGTGATTTGAGTGGAGATTTTGTGGGAAAGGTAAGTTTAAGTTTTGATTTCTTTGATTTCTTTTGATTAGCTTTTAAACCCTAAATTTATGTGTTGTATATTTATATGGGTTTTGATGAGGATTTTGGGATGAGAAAGAACTTGGTTGAGTTTGGGAGCAAGAAAGATCATCTAAGGAAGTTATTAGGAGCAAAGGAGTTAAGGTTAGGGATTTTGTTATTTTGATGTATATTTTGATTTGGGGTTTTGATTTGATTTTTTGGAAATTTATAGAGTTAAAATTGTTTAGAAATGTTCCAAGTGTTATGTGTTTGAATAATTTTGAGTTAAGATGTTTTGTATGTGGATTATTGAACCAAAGTGTGTTTTGATTGGAATTTTGAAGTTGTTTTGCTGATTGTCAATTTAAAGATTTTGATTATGATTAATTTATGATTTAGTTGTAATAATTAGAATAAAAGTTGGGTTTTGTGTTAATTATGAGGTTTTGAATGAGCTATTTGTGTTGTGTTGAAGTTTGAATTGATTAGGAGTTTTGGGTGTGATTTTTAGAAGAAAGAATTTCCGCAATTTTTTGCTGGAATCTAGAAAATGTGACTCTATCGCGAGCCTGATACTTGTCGTGATTGCAACAGAGATAGGTTCTTCATTTCGGTGAGGGGATGCACGAGTCGTGCACTTGTGCATGAGTCGTGCATGTGGTGCCCGTGCACTTGTGCACGAGTAGTGCACTTGGTGCACGAGTCGTGCACTTGGAGCACGACTCGTTGCAGTCTCCTCTCCCTCTTGTGCCTGCTTTGTTCCTCTGTGATTCGGCTTCACGAGTCATGTCTCTGAGCATAACTCATGCTCGGTTCCTTGTCCGCAGGGCAAGCTTGGCCACTGTTGCGAGCACGACCAAAGGTCGCGATCGCGACAGTTCCCTCTCTGTTTCAAAATGCTTTTGAAAGATCTTCTTCTTTGCATGGTTTCTCACTTATGCTATGCATATATAATTTAAAATGTGATTTATTCAATGTGTTCCCATGCATAGTAATTATTGAAACATGAGAATTTGATCTACTATTATTGTGTTATAAATGTATATGTATAATGAAATGTAAACTTAGCTATTAAGTTTAAATGAATGCATGATGATTAATAATATGATTACGTTTAATATGTTCTTATGAATACTTCGATCTATGAAACAACGGTGATTAGTTTTGAATATGATAAATGTAATTGTACATATGATATGCAAATATATGAATGCATGTGCTCATAAAAGAATGTTACAAGTATTTAATGGGAGTATTTAATGGAATGTATATATATATAAGTGAAACGTGATGAATTTAATAATGATATGGAAATTTAGCCTACGTGAGTCGGTCGTGGATAGATAGGCATGCCTATAGAGTTCTGATGCTGCAGCCCTTTGTTCTGTTCTGGACCCTGATTCGGTCCCCGTTTGGTTCCTTGCGAACCTCAATGTGTATGGATCTTGTTTAAGATCCCCAATGTGAAAATATTTTCAATGAGAAAATAAGATGTTGCTTTTCGCTTGTACCCAAGGGTACTCCTATTGTGTTATGTTTACTCGCTTATCCACCCCTTTGACTTAGCAGGCAATTAAAAGAGTAAAATAATGTGAATTAATTGATAAGTTCGGTGACGATTGGCACAATGAATACGTGAATAAGCATCTGATGCATTTGTGATAAATGCCATTTGAACTTGTACTGTACGCACTCCTATGATCTGGATCCTTCATGGACACCTATGTGGAATTGTTTGGTATCTACGGGTACCTAAGTACTTTTGTATCAAAAGCTGGTGTCAGTTAAATGAAAGAGATGTAGCAAATGACGTTCGTTCTAGTAAATGTGTATGAAATGAGAATATTGATTGCATGAGAATTCGTATGTGGATAATGCATGTTATAAATCTGTTCAAAAGCTATGAGTATGATTGTCTGTATGAAGTCTTTGTAAAGAATTATTGACATATTTGATATGCTTGTTTATTATAGCTGAGTACTTTATAAATGAACTTTATGAATATATTCGTTTATATGTTAAAATGAGAATATAGGTATGTTATGTGTTATTTATCCATGAGACTTTAGCCTGGATAATTACTGTAAGTATACTGGTAAGGAATTCATGTATGATGTTTGTTGGTTTTAATGAATATGGTAAATTATGTATTGAGTAGTATGTAAGAGGAATAATAAAGTGTTAAGCATGATATAGATAACTGAATTTAGGAAATGAGTTAAGATTAAAATTGGAATATGTGTGCATAAAGTTTTCTGTAGAACTATGTGGTTCTGATTCCCTACTATAGGGATACATAGGAAGCTTGGAATATTTATTTCAAGCCCGAACCAAATCTGAGAATCGAAATGTTTTGTTTAGTTTTGAATACGTAATGGTTTGAACAAATGAAAGGTTTTGACTTAAGTAGTAATACTATTATCTGCATGATTTTGGAACTACTAGTAAGTATGGGAATTAGTAAGGCTTAATATTTCTGACTAGCAAAATGTATTTTTGGTAACCTATGAGGTATAACTATTAATATGGTCAATTAAATGAATTAGGTAAACAATTAGTAAGTATAATGTTTTTGTGATTTTAAAAGGTAATAAAGTTATTTCTGGTTATGGTATATAAACGAGTGTCTTTACGAAATTGTTTAGGTTTTCGTATGAGAATAAGAATATGAATTTATGATAGCTTTAATCGGTGGACTTTATGTTTATGTATATATATATATTGATTTGCATGTGTTTGCCTCGGCAACCACTGTGAGTGGCTTCCCATTATTTATTTCGCCCGACTAAGTGTTATCGCTTAGCACGGTTGTTTGTTCATGCAGGTTAGGAGATCAGAGTAGCGCAGCGGTCCGCTGAGTTTTGGCCAACGAGTCGCTAGATTTTCATAGGAAGTGTTTTCGATTTCGGCATGTAATTAAATTTCATTTATTTAGCATTTATAATGAGATGTAATAATCTTTAGTGTGAATGATGGTGTGTGTGAGATAAGTTTAGGATGTGTATGTGGTTGAGGTTCTAGATGTTAGAAATTTTATTATTCTGTCTTCTGTTTTGCTAAGTAAGTGTCTCGTCCGGTAGCACCCTTTGCTCACCGTAGCTCTCTGTCCTTCGTTATGCTACGTGTGGGAGTTAGGGGTGTTACAATATTATCTAGGTTCTACCTCATATCACTCACATTTTTAAATTACCTTAGCACATGGATTGGTATCATTATTACACCTGACCCCTCTTTATAGTTTATTTATTTCTCAACACAAACCTTCCATGAGTATTCATGTCACATTTATTCGTATATTGTAAAACACATAAACTCAACGTATATTTAACCAAAATTTAAACTGAACTTGGCATTTCATACCCTATGTAATTCGACTAAGTAATCGTATTCATCAAGGCATTTTGTTTTGAAATGACACATAATTCAGTTTACTACTATTCAAACTAATTATGGAAGCTCTAAATTAACCTAAGCATAATTCATACATTTGGTCATTTCTAGGCCAAAAATAATGAGCATAAATTGAATAACATTATCAAATTACATTCAATAACCAAATTAAATGTTTCGTTAGCTTTAATTTATATTTATTTCCATAAGACATTTACCACTTTATCGAACTGTAAACAGTTCGAAAAGTCCAATCCCAACATAATTCATATTCTCAACAAAACTTGAGAAAAGTCACCAATACAAGTACAATTATCAAATTAAAAGTCCTATTATTATCAAAGTATTTCCAATTACCATAATTAAATCTCTGATAAACAAAGTGTCAATTAATCTAAAGCTTAACTAGCCATGTGAACATGCAGTCTTTAATTCAAACAAACCAATGGTGCAACTCTCAAAGTAAATGAACTGTGGATGCAAATTTCCACACCTAAGTTGAATGATAGTCTATAGGAAAAACCAAATTAAAAAATGAATAAAAAAATAGCAGCAAAAAGGAATTGAAAACATCTAAAAGCACAGTACATAGCTGACATTTTTTTGAAGCACTCAGACCACCAAAAGGAGAGGTATGAGCAGATGAACTTGGTATCCCACTTACAGTCTTGTGGTAGAAGACCCTTTTCATGGACAACACCACCTGCCAATGACCAAAGATCACTAATAATGTTTTCTTCTATAGAAAAAGAAATTCTACATAGGAAGAATGACAATGTATAGAATGAAGGACAAAAATTCTCAAAAATTACCTATAAGACAAAAAAGAAGTGACAAAACAGAGCCAGAATTTGTTAAAATTAGTCAATAATGTCAGATAATATCCAAAAGCAATTGTGCAAGTTTCAAAAGCACAAGGCCACAACAGAGCAAAGGTGCGAATGTTATACCACAGAAAAGTCAAAAAAGAAATAAAAAAAGCTCCACTAATGTTTTAATTCATAGCTAACAAAGCAATTAAAAAGTTAACCATGATTAGAAGCATCAGTAAGAAAAAGTTCAATTGAACTCATTTAACTTCTATTGCAGAATGCCTATGCAGTTTAGTCAAACACCATAAAAAATGTAAACTTGATTTTGTTTTTCTTCGAACAAAGCATACACAACAATGAAAGGAAGCAATTGGGATTTAACGGATTGATCGTTAATTTATCATGTTCTAAATTAAGTTGATCAGCATCACAACTTTTAAAACCTAAGAATTCCACTAAATGGCATATGGAATGATGAACAAAATCACAAAATAAATGCAACTGATGCTGAGTAAAAGATTTATTTTGACATAAGAGCTGAATGAATTTATGAAGCAACCAAGAATTGCAGACTACATGTTCACTATTAGACATAATGTATTTATGTCAGGAAAGTAAATTTTACAAGCTTAACTAGCTAATTAATTCTGCAATTTAATTCACATAATATCTAATTTAGTGATTTTAATGCCAACTTACAAATAAACTAACTAATTGTCAATTTCACCACTTTTAATACACATATATAGTCATAAAAATTGAGGAAAAAGCAAGTTTAATGGGATACTTACTTGTTTGAATCGAATTCTAAAACTTTTGATTCGATTCGCACAAGTTAGACTCAGATCGGCAGCCACCAATCATCATCATCGGAGCATCGTCTGACACTGCCACTGCTATCGTGAAGCTCAGAGTAAAAATACCCCATTACCGGTAGTCACATGCCCTAACGTGGCGTGGTTTGGCCGAAATCTTCGCCGGAAGAGCTCAAAAGAGCTTGGTACACCCAAAGCCGATCTATCCGTAATCGGCGAATGAGATTGATCAGTGGGTATAAGGAGGAGCACCTGATCGCCGGGAGTCCAGTGGTGGTGCTCATTTTGCTATCCGACACCAGAGTTGGCCAAAATTTACAGAAGAAACATCGATTTCGAGGAGAGAGAAAGGAATCGAGGAGAAGGAGGAGGAGGCCGGTGGTGGCGGTAAGGGGCAAGACGGCGATGGCAGAGGGCTGCCGTCGCGTCGTCGCCAGCATAGGCGAGGCTCCGCCCCAGCCTCGCCATCTTGTCTCTCCCGTCCCCCTCCCCCCGTTCCCTCTGTTCTCCCTTTTTTCAAATTTTCTCTTTTTTTTTTTAATTCACCCACTCCCCCCTCTAGACTCAATTCTTAGTATGTATGTATTATATTATTTATTTGTCTAATTATATATCTACACATTTATTTATCTATTTTAATTTATTTTTTAAATAATACATTAAATTTGAAATATTAATTAAAAGACTCTAAAATAATAGCATATCTTTTTTTAATAAATTCTTTCATAATATAAATTTCAGTTTTAAAATTACAATTTACCAGTCATCAAAATTTGGGATTTTTCAATTATTAAATTTTGATTTGAATTTTTTTAATTATATAATTTCGAGTTTAAATGTTAATCTTATCGAGATTAGAAAAAAGGTTGTCGATACTATTTTATGTATAGCAAAAATATTAAAAATAATTAATAACCATAAATTTATAAGTTAAGACAAATCCTAAAAATAAATAAAACTAAAAATTAAAATAATCCCTAAATAAAACTTTAGAAGGCCCAAAACTGCTCCAAACGTTGGAATTTGGGCCTTCCATGAGCGTTTACGGGTAAACTCAGTAATCTATTCCGAATCAATAAATTTCTCTATTAATATTAATTTTAGTTAACCCATCTAATATTTTTTTAAAAATTTTAAATAATTGAATAATAAAAAATTTATTTTAGACAAATTAAAATTTATGTGCAAAGCAAAAATGTTAAAATTAATTAATAACTATAAATATATAGGCATACTTTTATTAATATTATAATCAATTTTACCGACAAAATAGCGATGGATTATTCCATCGCTAAAATATCACTTTAATTTCTGAAAAATATTTTCATATTTAAAAAAATTGAAAATTTTTTAGCGACAAAAATATCAGTCGCTAGTTTCGTCGTTAAATCCGTCGCAAACAAAATCGCTAAAATTACCTCCAAATTTAGCGACTGAAATTGCCGTCGCTATTTTAACGACTAATTATTTGGTCACTAAATTAGTCGCAAAAATTAGCAACTGATTTTTTAGTCGCTAAATTAGTCGCAAAAAATGGGCGATAAATTGTCACCAAATTTTAGCGACTGTTTCTTTTTTCAGTCGCTAAATTAGTCGTAAAAAATGAAAAATGGAATTTAGCGACTAATTTTTAAAACAGTCGCTAATTAGCGACGGAAATAATGTAGTCGCTAATTTTAGTTTTTTTTGTAGTGAATCACGTTCATCATCTCCATGTGGTTCTGCATGCCGATAAACTGGCGCTAGTCACATCGAGTTCAAAGTCCTTTCAACAGGCATTAAACCAAAGACCTCTCAAGGGGGCACAAAACCAAAGACCTCTCGGGGGGGCAACAAAACCAAAGACCTCTCAAGGGGCACCTAAACAAAAGTAAAGCCCTCTCAAGAGGCACCAATCAGCAAAGCCATCCCAAGAGCCACCAAACCCCAAAGTCCTTTCAAAAGGCAAATCAACTAAAGTCCTCTTAAGAGACAGATCCCTTAAAGTCCTCCTAAAAGGCAAATCCACCAAAGTTCTCTTAAGAGGCAAATCCCTTGAAGTCCTCCTAAGAGGCAAATCCACCAAAATCTTCTTAAGAGGCAAACCCCAAAGTCCTCTCAAAAGGCAAATCTACCAAAGTGCTCTTAAAAGGCAAATCCCTTAAAGTCCTACTAAGAGGCAAATTCACCAAAGTCCTCTTAAGAGGCAAATCCCTTGAAATCCTCCTAAGAGGCAAATCCACCAAAGTCTTCTTAAGAGGCAAACCCTAAAGTTCTCCTAAGAGGCAAATCCACCAAAGTCCTCTTAAGAGGTAAACCCTAAAGTCCTCCCAAGAGGCAAATCCACCAAAGTCCTCTCAAGAGGCAAAGCCACCAAAGTCCTCTTAAGAGACAAATCCCTTGAAGTCCTCCTAAAAGGCAAATCCACTAAAGTCCTCTTAAAAGGCAAACCCTGAAGTCCTCTCAAGAGAAAATCCACCAAAGTCCTCTTAAGAGGCAAATCTCTTGAAGTCCTTCTAAAAGGCAAATTCGCCAAAGTCCTCTTAAGAGGCAAATCCCTTGAAGTCCTCCTAAGAGGCAAATCCGTCAAAGTCCTCTTAAGAAGCAAACCCCTTGAAATCCTCCTAAAAGACAAATCCACTAAAGTCCTCTTAAGTGGGAAACCCCTTGAAATCCTCTTAAGAGGCAAATCCACCAAAGTCCTCTTAAGAGGCATCAATCCAACAAAGCCTTTTCAAAAGGCCACCAAAGTCCTCTTAAGAGGCATCAATCCCAACAAGTCCTCTTAAGAGGCAAATCCTATAAAGTCCTCTTAAGAGGCAAATCTCCTGAAGTCCTCTTAAAAGGTAAATCCCAACAAGTCCTCTTAAGAGGCAAATCTCCTGAAATCCTCTTAAGAGGCAAATGTTGGCCTAAGGTCACACTCTGATTTTGATGATTATCAAACCTTAAATAAACTCTATTAAGAATTCTTTTCCAAACATATCTCTACAGGAACTTTCTATGAGTTTGTCTGAGGATTACATTTCTGAAGAACAGGTTTTATCAGCATGGATTTAAGTTGTAAAATTTATTTACTGCTTTAGTTGTTAGGAATTTAGGCTATTAAAATGTAAGATCAAATTGATGCAAAATATTCTCACTCATGCATACACATTTTATTTTTAAAATTGCACAAAAATGTTTTTAAGTTAAAAAATGAACTTTTGATCAAAACTGGTTTTCGTCAGAAAATGATTTTTGAGAAAATGAATTTCTGTGTATCCGATTTCTAAAAGAATTTCTAAATGAATTTCTATCTCCCAATTTCTAACTGAATTTCTGTTCGTATCAGAATTCTGGATAAAACTCAGAATCGCACTAAAAGACAAAATAACGGCCATAAAACGGCTAGTTGCATTTTAACTGGTCTGATTTGCCGTCTAACAGCCATAAACGGCTAGTTTTTGATTTAAGCATCCAAAACTAATTTTTTGAGTATAAATACATGATGTTTTACCCATTAGAAAGTTAGAGAAAGTTTGGAAAGAAATTCTGACTCTTAAGAGAAAAACTTAATTTTTTAAATCTCACTTTCCACATCTTTGCACTTCATCCTTTACTCATTCTTCTCAATTTGGTTATAGCTTTTTATTGTAATCTTAGTGTGAGGAAATTCTATTGAAAAAGATTGTGTGTTGGGGTTGGCTAGAAACCTAGGAAGAATTCTAGTAAGTGTTTTAATCTTTTACTTTGGAAAAAAGATTGTGGGTAGATATACATATTTAAGATTGTATATTGGCTTTGACTCTTGCCCATTAAAAGAGTTAAGAGTGGAGAGAAAATCTCAAGAACTATATCTTGGGGAATGGAGTAGGCAAGGTTGGCCGAACCACTATAAATTCTGAGTGTCATCTTTTATACTCTCTTTTCTGACTCTCTATATTTCTACAGCTCTGCTTTTTGAAATTCTGTCAATCGTGATTTCAAAAATATTTCTTATAAAATATACTGATATTGCCAAAACAATTTTTACTTATACGTCTCTGAAGTTATACTTGAGTTTTCAAATTGCAAAAGAATTTACTAAAATCTGATCATTGTTTGCACTGCATTTCTGTTCTTAAATTCAGAATTCTGTATTGTTCATCAAATCCGTTCCATTAGAAAATCAGCCAGAAAATTTTGTGACACCCAATTCACCCCCCTCTTGTGTGTCTTTGGGACCAATATTTGGTATCAGAGCGGTTCTCAATCTTCCTAAGGCTTAACATCCTTGAGTGATCCTAAGAATGGCTGACGCTCCAATTGTTACACCTTTCAAGGAAGGACACTCAGTTCGCCGTCCTCCTATGTTCAATGGCGAAAACTATCCCTTTTGGAAAGTTGTGATGAGGCACTTCATTCAATCACAAGATATAGATTGCTGGGATATTATTGAAGATGGATATGAGCCTCCAAGAAACATAGTAACTGTAGAATGAGCTTCTGATACTTCCACCGTATTAAAAACCAGAAAAGAATTTACTGAAGCAGAAAAGAGACTTGTGCAACTAAACTCCAAAGCTATGAGTATTTTCTTTTGCTCATTGCAAACAAATGAGTTTAACAGAGTTTCTGGATGTGATACTGCCAAAGAAATATGGGACAAGCTGGAAGCAACATATGAAGGTACCAATCAAGTTAAAGATACAAGATTGCACGTTCTGATGGTTGATTATGAAAGCTTCAAGATGAAACCTGAGGAATCTATCTCTGAGGTAATAAACAGGTATGTAAAATTGACTAATGATATTAAAGCTTTAGGTAAAAAATTGGATGAACATGATAAAATTGCAAAGCTGGTAAGAGGTCTTACACCTAGATGGGAAGCAAAAGCTTCAATTTTATTGGATAAGGATCTTAGCACTTTAAATTTTGATAATGTATGTGGATCCCTTATTTCGCATGAGGTTTACATTAAATCTCAAGATGCAGAGAAGGAGAAAGATAGGAAATTAAAAGCTATTGCTCTTAAGGCAGAATTCGGAAGTGACTATTCTACAAGTGATGATGAGATGGCATTGATCACCAAGAAATTTAGGAAGCTGTATAGAAAAGGAAAGAAATCCTACATAAAACAGCACCAAAAATTTCCACATCACAAGGGAGAAAATTCCTCCAAATCTGCTGGTGAAGTTATATGCTATGAATGCAACAAACCAGGTCATATCAAATCAAAATGCCCAAACTTGAAAAGAAAGGAGAAAAGATTCAAGAAGAAGGCTATGAAGGCTACATGGAGTGATAGTGAAGAATCAAGCACAAGTGAAGCAGAATTTACAAATTCTGATGAAATTGGTCTGATGGCAATTTCTTATCGTGAAGAGCAGAATCTATTTTCTGATGAAGAGCAGAGAGCTTCAGCTGATAATTTAGAGAAATCTAAAGTAAGTAATTCTGACTCTGATTCTGATGGTAATGAGTATGAAAAAAATTATTGATTGTTTTGAAGAACTGCATCATAAATATTGTTTGCTTAAGAAGACGCATGTTGAGATGAAAAAAGATTTTGACGCATTAAAATTGGAACATGAAAATGTTAGTAAATCAAAAACTAAATTGAGAAATGATTAATCTGATTTGGAAAGAAAATATGCATCTTTACATGAGAAAGCCAAAGGAAAACAGATTTGTGTGTGCAATAATAATGCTGTTGAAAGTGCTATATCTGTTCATGCATGTTCATCAAAGAATTTTTATAAGAGAAGTTACACCAAGAACAAGGATGGCAAAGCTGTATCTTATGGTAAATTAGCAACTAATCCTTCTGCTATATGCTTTTTTGCTGTAAAAAGGGGCATATTTCAAAATTCTGTTTTTACAAGAAGAATGCTAATTTTGTTGAACAAAAGTGGGTGATTAAAACTTCTGGACAGTTACTACTAACCCTGTAGGACCCAAGAAGAATTGGGTACCTAAAACTATTTGAAATTATTGCAGGTCTGCCTAAGGAGCACCAAGACTGAGAAATGGTATATGGATAGTGGCTGCTCCAGGCATATGACGTGGGACAGAACCAATTTTTCAAAATTGGTGGTTCTGTTAGTTTTGGTGACAATCGGAAAGGAAAAATTATTGGAATTGGATCAATTGGTACTAATCCAGTTATTGAAGATGTTTCTCTTGTTGAAGGACTGAAGTATAATTTATTGAGTATTAGTCAGTTGTGTGACAAGAAGAGAAGAGTAATTTTTGAAGTAGATCATTGTAGAGTTAAAGATGTTGAAACTGGTCAATCTATTTTAAAGGGTCAGAGATCGAGAAATATCTACTTAGTCAGTCTTGAAGACATCAAGAAAAGTGAAGCTAAATGTTCGATCTCAAAAGAAGATGTGAGTATCTTATGGCACAGGAAATTGGGGCATGTAAGTTTTCACGTGATTGAGAAGCTGATGAGAAAAGACTTAGTGAGAGGTATGCCTAAGATGAAAATTGATAAGGATCATTTGTGCAAAGCATGTCAGCTTGGAAAGCAAACCAGGAATTCTCACAAATCCAAGTCTGGCGTATCTATTGAGAAGGCTTTAGAGCTGCTCCACATGGATTTATTTGGTCCAATTAATCCCTCAAGTATTGGTGGAAAGTCTTATATTTTGAATGTGGTGGATGATTACACAAGATACACGTGGGTGCTATTTCTTGCTCATAAGGATGATGCTTTTGAAGCATTTAAAAAGTTAAGCAAGAAGATTCAAAATGAAAAAGGATATAAGATCACAAGCATCAGAAGTGATCACGGTGGATAATTTGAGAACAAGAAGTTTGAAAAATTTTGCAATAATAATGGTATTAATCACACCTTTTCTGCTCCAAGAACACCTCAGCAGAATGGTGTAGTAGAAAGGAAGAATAGAACTCTTCAAGAGATGGCCAGAACTATGCTAAACGAGAATAATCTACTTAAGTACTTCTGGGCCGAGGCAACCAACACAGCTTGCTACATATTGAATAGAGTCATGATCAGGTCTGTGTTGGAAAAGACTCCATATGAGCTATGGAAAGGAAGAAAGCCCAACATCAGTTACTTTCAACCATTTGGCTTTAAGTGTTTCATTTTTAATGATAAAATTAATTTAGCTAAATTTGATACAAAGTCTGATGAAGGTATATTTTTAGGATATTCTTTAAATTCAAAAGCTTATAGAGTTTTTAATAGAAGAACACGTAAAGTATAAGAATCAATAAATGTTAAATTTGACTTTACTAACGTAAATGCTGGAGAAAGGAGTTTGTCTGATGATGAAACAGGTTTTGAGAAAGAAAAAGATAGAGAAATTCAGAGTGCTGAAACAGAGAAATCACAAGATCAACAGGAAGAACCAGATGATGGTTATATGAATCAACTTGAGGAAGCTGAAGATAATTCTGAAGTTCATGAGGAAAATGAACAAGAAACCCAGACAGAACAACAGCCTGAGCAATCAACTGAACTACCAAAAGATTGGAGATTTCACAAATATCATTCAAAGGATAATCTGTTGAGTGATCCCTCTCAGAAAATGATAACAAGAAGAGCCTTGCGTGAATATTGTGGTAATGTTGCCTTTGTCTCTCAACTTGAACCTGAAAATTATATTGATGCTCAAAATGATGAGAATTGGATCATTGCTATGCAAGAAGAGCTAAGTCAGTTTGAAAGAAACAGAGTCTGGAATTTAGTTCCAAGACCCTCAAATTGTTCCATTATTGGCACAAAATGGGTGTTTAGAAATAAGTTGGATGAGCAAGGTAACGTGGTTAGAAATAAAGCCAGATTGGTGGCCCAAGGCTACAACCAAGAGGAAGGTATAGATTTTGATGAAACCTTTGCACCTGTTGCTAGATTAAAAGCAATTAGAATTTTGTGTGCATTTGCATGTTTTAAAAATTTCAGATTATACCAAATGGATGTTAAAAGTGCTTTTCTAAATGGTTTATTGAATGAGGAAGTTTATGTTGAACAACCTCCAGGTTTTGAAAATTCTGAACATCCAGATTTTGTTTATAAACTTAAAAAGGCTTTATATGGTTTAAAGCAAGCTCCTAGAGCTTGGTATGAAAGGTTAAGTTATTTTTTGATTGCTCATGATTTTAACAGAGGTAAAGTAGATAGCACTCTTTTTATAAAGCATAAATCATCTCATATTTTAATTGTTCAAATTTATGTTGATGATATAGTTTTTGGCTCTACTAACGTTTCTTTGTGCAAAGAGTTTGAAGCAATTATGAAAAAGGAATTTGAGATGAGCATGATGGGTGAGTTAACATTTTTTCTGGGACTTCAAATTAGGCAGTGTGCAGATGGAATATTTATAAATCAGTCTAAGTATACTAAGGAGTTGCTGAAGAAATTGAAGATGTCTGATGCAAAAATTGCCAGTACCCCTATGAGCTCAACAATAAAAATTGACAAGGATGAGAAAGGGAAAAATGTGGAAGAAAAGTTGTATCGGGGTATGATTGGATCTCTGCTATATTTAACAGCAAGTAGACCAGACATTCACTTTAGTATCTGTCTCTGTGCAAGATTTCAATTAGCTCCAAAGGAATCACATTTATCGGCAGTCAAAAGAATTTTGAGATATCTTTGTGGAACAAAGGAATTAGGACTTTGGTATCCAAAGAACACTTCTTTTAATCTCATTGGGTATTCAGATGCTGATTATGCTGGTTGCAGGATTGATAGAAAAAGTACTTCGGGTGCTTGCCACTTTCTGGGAAATTCACTAATCACTTGGTCAAGTAGAAAGCAGAATTCTGTGGCATTATCTACAGCTGAGGCAGAATACATAGTTACTGGTGGATGTGTAGCTCAAATTCTATGGATAAGACAGCAATTGAAAGATTATGGGAAAGAATTTGACAATATTCCAATATTTTGTTACAACATAAGTGCTATAAATTTGACAAAGAATCCTATTTTGCACTCTAGAACGAAGCACATTGAAATAAGGCACCATTTTATTCGTGATCATGTGCAAAGAGGAGATGTTTTGTTGGAATTTATTCTTACTGAAAACCAGATAGCTGATATTTTTACAAAGCCTCTCAAGGAAGACAGATTTTGTCAATTAAGAAGAAAGTTAGGAATGGATACATCAAAAATTTAATATTCTGTTGAGGTACGTTTTCTAACAAAATTCTGATAAGAAATCTGCTGATTAATTTTGAAATCAGTGTGAAAAAGCGTGATACAATTTTTTTTGTTATTCTACTGGTTTTAAATATTAAAATATGTTAAATGTGACTTTCCCTTTCGTGTTCAATTATAAAAAGCTCATATTTTTTTATTAAAGAAAAAATAGTCATTTTATTCCTTATTTAAAAAAAAAAGATTAATTAAATTCGTTTGATCTTCTTCCTGGAAACAAATATCAGTTTGTTGAATTTAGTTTGTGGGTTTATCAAAAGAATGAGATTAATTTAAGTTTTGAGTTTAAAGTCAATGGTTATCTCCTTGGAAAATGAAATTTACTTTTTGATTTTTGTCTTTTTCCAAAGTCTTCTCAAGTTACTTTTCATTTAATGCCAAACTTGTTTCATACTCCTCCATTTTAATACTTTATTTGAAAGTGAGACTATTTCTTCATCTTCATCCTCCCGTCACTTTCATTTCCATTTTGTAAAACTTATTCATTTCTTACCCATTTGCCCAAATTCAAGACAAAAGTATGGCAATTTTGACCCAAATAAACCAATTTCTCACCCAAATCCAAGAAATGCAATCCGTGAAAATCTCAATCAAACCCAAATCAAAACCAACACCCAAAATTATATCTGTCATATTTCCTCCGAAATCATCGCTTGAGCTGCTCAATTGCGAAATCAATTTTATGGATGGAATTCGAAGGAAGAAAATCGTTGTCGGCATTTCAGGTAACGTAATTTTACCCGAATTTGGTAAAATCATTTTTTTTTGGGTTTTTGGGCAGTATCATGGAAATTATCTTCATCGTTCAAAATTGGGAAAAGAAAATATTTTTGTTGAAAAATATTTTAGTGACTTGAAAAATAATTTTGTTGTTGGGTTGGCCTTGAAAATATTTTTGATTATATATTATTGTGATAAATTGGTTGTTTTCCTCTTCTATTTTGCTGATGATAAACAGGGGAAGAAAAAGGTTGAATTTGTTGATTGAATTGGTTGTGTTGATTTGTCGATCTGTTGATTGATTTTTGTTAAAAATCAAATTGTTGATCAAAAATTGGAAAATTGGAATAAAATTGTTGATTCTTGTTTGCTTATTGGTTAAATACACATGATATATATGTTGAGCTGATATATGTGGATTGAATTTTATTGAAGAAAATTTGGGACATGTTGAGTTGTTATTGTGATTAAAAATGAGCTGATTCGATTAAATTGAATTTTTTTTGAGAACCAATTGCAATATTAAAAATATATGCTATGTGATATGTTAGGAATACTTTATGTGTTTTTATGCAGAAATGATAGTGAACTTTTATTGGATATTGATTGGATCTCTGTGATTATTTTTGGGATTTCTGTGAATTGCTTATTGCTTGTGGACTGTTTTTGTTTATGGTGCAGACTCTCTCTTTTTGATTGATGACAAAAAGGGGGAGAAATAGGTTAATCTGCTTATTGGATATGTTGGATATATTTTGTTGAGAAACTTTTGTGGATGAATTATTGGTTTGAATGGTTATAATCTTGAACTGTTAAAATTATTGTTTATAGCTTGGTTATAAGCTTGAACTGTTAATATGTTTATATTTTTGAACAAGGGACATATAAGTTTTTATATTTACCCCCATGCACATATTCAGGGGGAGTATATTTTACTAACCTAGATAGACTTCTAAATTGGAGTTTATTAAGGTTTTGTCATCATTAAGAAGGGGGAGATTGTTGGCCTAAGGTCACACTCTGATTTTGATGATTATCAAACCTTAAATAAACTCTATTAAGAATTCTTTTCTAAACATATCTCTACAGGAACTTTCTACGAGTTTGTCTGAGGATTACATTTCTGAAGAACAAATTTTATCAGCATGAATTTAAGTTGTAAAATTTATTTACTGCTTTAGTTGTTAGGAATTTAGGCTATTAAAATGTAAGATCAAATTGAGGCAAAATATTCTCACCCATGCATACACATTTTAGTTTTAAAATTGCACAAAAATGTTTTTAAGTTAGAAAATGAACTTTTGATCAAAACTGGTTTTCGTCAGAAAATGATTTTTGAGAAAATGAATTTATGTGTATCAGATTTCTAAAATAATTTTTAAATGAATTTCTATCTACCAATTTCTAACTGAATTTCTGTTCGTATCAGAATTCTGGACAAAACTCAGAATCGCACTAAAAGACAAAATAACGGCTAGTTGCATTTTAACTGGTCTGATTTGCCCTCCAACAGCCATAAACGGCTAGTTTTTGATTTAAGCATCCAAAACTAATTTTTTGAGTATAAATACATGATGTTTTACCCATTAGAAGGTTAGAAAAAGTTTGGAAAGAAATTTTTATGCTTAAGAGAAAAGCTTAATTTTTTAAATCTCACTTTCCACATCTTTGCACTTCATTCTTTACTCATTCTCCTCAATTTGGTTATAGCTTTTTGTTGTAATCTTAGTGTGAGGAAATTCTATTGAAAAAGATTGTGAGTTGGGGTTGGCTAGAAACCTAGGAAGAATTCTAGTAAGTGTTTTAATCTTTTACTTTGGGAAAAAGATTGTGGGTAGATATACATATTTAAGATTGTATATTAGCTTTGACTCTTGCCCATTAAAAGAGTTAAGAGTGGAGAGAAAATCTCAAGAACTATATCTTGGGGAGTGGAGTAGGCAAGGTTGGTCGAACCACTATAAATTATGAGTGTCATCTTTTCTACTCTCTTTTCTGACTCTCTATATTTCTATAGCTCTGCTTTTTGAAATTCTGTCAATCGTGATTTCAAAAATATTTCTTATAAAATATACTGATATTGCCAAAACAATTTTTACTTATACGTCTCTGAAGTTATACTTGAGTTTTCAAATTGCAAAAGAATTTACTAAAATATGATCATTGTTTGCACTGCATTTCTGTTCTTAAAGTCAGAATTCTGTATTGTTCATCAAATCTGTTCCATTAGAAAATCAGCCAAAAAATTTTGTGACACCCAATTCACCCCCCCTCTTATGTGTCTTTGGGACCAACAGCAAATCCCAGCAAGTCCTCTTAAGTGGCAAATCCCATGAGTCCTCTTAAGAGACAAATCACAGCAAGTCCTCTTAAGAGACAAATCCCGTGAAGTCTTTTTAAGAGGCAAATCTCCTGAAGTCCTCTTAAGAGGCAAATCCCATAAAGTCCTCTTAAGAGACATCAGTCCAAATTCAACCAAGTCCTCCTAAGAGGCACCAACTTAGCCACGTCCTCTTAAGAGGCATCAATTCAGTAAAGTCCTCTCTCCATCAACAATTCACATCAATAAGGAGACAGCCACCTCAGGTACGCGTTTCTAACTCTTCTACTCTGAACTTTCGCTCACTTAAACACTAGTGTACTAGCCTCTCCAAAGTTGGGGGCAACTATAGACATTGGGTTCTGAGGTGGCTGGAAAAAAAAGGAAAAGCTAAGTCACGGGCAGCCTGTGACTCGCTAGTTGAGTCATGGACAACCCGTGACTAGCTTAAAGAAAAGAAAAAAACTAAAAAGGAAAAGAAGACAGCAGACCAGGCGGGTTTGGACGAAAAGAAAAAAAAAAGAAAAAATGAGAGTGAACCCGAAACCAGGAAGAGGGAAAAGGGGGAGACGCCGACCACCTCCGGCAATGAATGACGACACGCAAGGCGGTAAAAGACTCCAGACGGCACGACGATCCTTTCGCTCCCCACCGATCATCCCCACTCACCGACAGTAGGGAGATCGAGGAGGAAGAGGCGCTACTGTCCGGTGCCATTTTTGATGAGTCACGGTATCGAACGGCGACATGAGTGGCACCACCGAATTCTTGAAGCCGAGATGCGTCTTCCAGTGTCCTCCACTGCCCCTCACTAGTCGCCGATAAGGAGAACGGGACAGAGAAAGCCGTGATCTTTTGGCATAAATCCCAGCCAAACCATGAGTCATTTCGCCACGTGACCGCCAACGAAAGGATCTTGGCACTACGATCTTCGCTCCGATAGTGGCAGTGTCGTTGACAGCAAAGCTCCAGCGAGGCCATTGTGAGACTCCAGTATTTATTATTATTATTGTTGTTGTTGTTGTTGTTGTTGTTGTTGTTGTTGTTGTTGTGAATATTATTATTGTGATGATGATGATGATTATTATTATTATTATTGTTGTTGTTGTTGTTGTTGCTGCTGTGAATATTATTATTATTTATTTTTATTATTATTATTATTATTATTATTATTATTATTATTATTATTATTTATAGCATAATGTTGTTATTGTCATTTTTTATTGTTATTATTTTTATTGTTATTATTACTATTATTGTTATTATTGTTATTGTTGTTGTTGTTATTATTGTTATTATTATAATTATAATTATAATTATTTTATTTATGTCTTACATTTGTTAATTTATTGATTTTGTTAGTTGATTTTATTTCTATTATATTAGAATAATTATTTCTCCCATTTATTTGATTCAATTATTTATTTATCATTTTATTTAATTTAATCCATTACCAACAATATTGTTTTTTGTCATGACTGTGACCGCAAGGGACATACGGCTCATCTATGGGCTAGGCGAAATATGGCCGAGGTGAATAGTTTAGGATTTATTTACTATTCGTTTATTTAGGGCATGTATAATTATTATTTCATTTTCTTTTATTTCCTTTGAGGTCTGTAATAATAAAGGTTTTTCGACTGCATTAAGAACAACCACCACACAAAATATTTCTACTAAATTAAACATTTGTTAATAAAATGGACTAATATCCAGTTTTATATCTCAAAATGACACTCAAAAGAAGAGTTATTGTTTTCATCAAAATGGGATTACTCATCCACCTTTTCCTAAAATCGGCCTGTGAACTTTTCACTTTTTTTGTAAAATATGTATGTGTGAACCAATATTTCCACCTAAATAAACTCATCGTTTTATGTATGTTTTATTTTCCATGTTATAAGATGATTATTTATTTGTAAGACATTTTTACTTTATTTTTTATAGTTTTTTTTATGTGCTTGAGAGTGCCTTTCTTTTTTACATAATAACTTGCGTGAAAAGAGAGAGGAAATAATTAATTTTGAAATCTATTCACGTAACATTAATCAAAAGTATCAATAAGAGTGACGTCTCGAACTCTCTCTGATTTTGGTCTCATAAGGTTGGAACTAATTTTTTAATATTTTATTGGGTAGCGACTTCTATTAAACCTACATTGTGGTGTCCAATAGACGCACTCGTACGTTGATCGCCAATAATAAAATAGGAGTGCATTCCTGTCCATTGTAAAGTGACCAGCTTGCACGAGTCTTATGAACCTCCATCCGGTCTCTCTATTTACATTCTCTCTTTAAAAGCCATTATCACTTAAAATTTAGAGTATTTTTGCCTGATCCGTCCAGACTTATCTTATTGTAGCTTACTTAACCTTGTTGATCCGATCGGATTGCTCACACCTACCATCCGATCTCATTACATTCTGATCTTTCAGGATCTATCACTTATGAAAGTGACTAGCTTTCAAAATTTCCTTTATTCTTGTTCAATGTTGTGCTCAAATTGGTGCAGCCACCACAAATACCCTACCCAAGTGGTTGCAAAATCATGGTTCGTGAGGCTCTAGCCCCGCTAAGTGATACGCTTTTATTTAGAATCTTCCCAATAAAACAACTCTAACGATGCTGGAAATGTTAGGATTGTTGAAACAAAGCCCAAAATGGAGATGAGACGTCGTCAAGAGTTGCAATGCATCGACTCAGGGTTTAAAGATACAACAGAATCCTATGTCGATTAGTTATTTGCCAGGAAATAGTCTGAAGGTGGGAGCTTCTGTTTTTTGCTATTCATAGGAGAAATTTAAATTAGGAAAGTTGCAGATAGAATGATTTAAACTTGTAGCTGCTTTTTTGTTGTATCTGTTTGGGTTGACTGGAAGTTTATGAATTTTTGGTGAATTATCATAGTTCAGAAATTCTTATCCGTTTTATTTGCCCTTCCAAACACTAAATAGTTAAATGGATGCGTATTTGCCCTTAAATTTTATCGAAATACCCAAGTTTGATAAATAGAATGGTGTCAAATTTGCCAGCAGTAAAATGGATCATGTGCCAGCACCTAGCCAATTAGATCTGCTGTTATGACCTCTTGGGTTGATCAAACTTAGGTTACTACCTCCAATGAACGTAACGATTAATTACTCGCATCTGCTTTAGGCTTTAGGGTGTGTCGAACAAGATTCAGCATACAAACAATTCTATTTTAAAATTGAAAAAATTGAACAAGCGAGCACAGTCAATCCACATATATGTTCTTGTTCAATATCCATGAGTTATCAGCTGAACAGATTTACCACTTTGAAAGCAACTAGCATTGATTCTTTATATTGTTTGATACAGTGCCCCTTAATTAATATTCTAAGAGTGTTTGATTAGAAGCACTTTAATTGTGTATACAAGCAGCACAAAAAAAAATGATGCCACAAGCATAAAAGATCAACCAACATAAATGTTCTTGCGCATGATCTTCTATCATAATTGTTAGATTGTAGGCTTCCTACTCCCTCATCACACCCTTCCTAATTCGGTGTTGTGTTTTTCCAATTGTTCTTTCAACTCCATTCTCCATCCTTGGATCAGTCTCTCTTGCTTTTTAATAATCTCATCCTTCTTCTTCAACTCATCTTCCATCAATGCAATTTCCTGTTAAAATGCAACAGATTTACCCAAATATAAGATGACATTGCCAAAAGTCTGAATGAAGTTTGTGCAAGTACAACATGCTTTGCAGTATGTTTTGTAGCTATTGCAGTTTGTGAGTGACAATTACCTTTATCAGTGATTCAGCTACTGTTGGTTGATCTTCACGTTGCAGACCAATAAAATAAAGTTGAAGCTTCTTAGCAGCCTCCATGAAGTCTCTGGCATGCCTCTCCACATCAACTGAAATAATCACAAAATAAGGGCCTTTTTAGCATGCATTGCTATATAGCTTTATTTTGTTGCTGGCTGGAACTTACATGCATACATAACATATTTCACGCAAGGCATGCTATTAAAACCATTCTCTGGTCCTAAGGGTGCCCAGAAATAATATTAAAAAGAATAACAGAGAGACTAGTATATGTACTTAATATCATATGCAATTTGGAAAAGCTGTACTTCAATTTAGAGGATCAGGATGTATCACAAAAGTGTTTCAATTACCGACAACCTTCTATACTAGAGCAAGGAAAACCTATGTAAGGGTATATATGTAATTACACATAATGTTACTCTTAGCCTCATTTAAGACAACAATTTTGTTTTCCAAAACGATACTTTATATTAACGAGATTAATTACAGTACAAAAACATGCTGCTCATGTACATTAGATACAAAAACAACATGATAAGTTATCCAAGAAACAAATCCTATACACAAAAGGAGTAATTAAACACACCATAAACATCAACTTCTGACCAAGTCCATTGTTCCTCTAAAGCAATACAAAAGGTTAAATATATAACTGCACAATGTACTCATATGATAATTTAAAAACGTTATAAAATTTTGAACCATTATTCCAACTTGTTTGGATGGATGAATTAGTGTCACAGAGATCTATTTCTAAACTCATCTCAACTAAATTCAGACCTAAAGACCTCTATCACAGAAGTTATAAAGTAACTCACAATGAAACAAGAGAAGAGGGGGGGATACTAACTCTGGTGAGAAGGGTGGGGAGAGCGGTCAATGGCTTGAAGCTCTCTGGCGGGCAAGCATGGAAGCAAAGCTGCCTCTAGGGCTACCACACAATCAATCATGTCTTCCCTCGCTGGCTGCTGCATCTGCTGCGACGGTGATTGCAGCTGCGGTGGGTCCATTTGTCGCTGTAGTTGCTGATCCAGCGCTTGTCTATCTGCCATTTTTGCTGATCCCCTTCGTCCCGTGGATGTAATTTTACAATTTCCTGGCTCTCAAGTGACTAAAAAGAATACCTACAAAATATTGAATATTAATCCAGTCCTCAAAAAACTATATTTTAAGTTATAAAATGCTAAACCTTTTTAAGTTTTAAATAAGAGTAAGAGGCAATCTAAGTAATTGCATAAATGTAATGTTGGGATATCTTTCAATATAAAAGTAAATCTAATAGTATATATTATATCCATATATACGTTGGGCTTTGGGGAGTCTCTTTTAGATTTCTGCAAGTGTACCCATCTAATTTCTTGCCATGTGTACTTGAATCACTCTTCTATCTAATTAGTTTTGTCCATGTGTATAACATGTTTCCTAATTTTCTGTAGATGTCTTATCCATCAACAATCACTACCTTCAGAACTTGTCCTCTATCTTATGTATCATTTCCCAAATATTATAAATATGGCATAAGATCATAATTATAGTACAAATATGATTGATTTATATTATAAATTTTATTGATATATAAATTAATATAATTTTTGTTTGTGCACAATTAATATGATCTTATTATTTTATTTATTTTTAAATTTATATAATATAAAAATTTAATAAATAGTTAATAATATTTTGCGCCATGCGCGAATTTCAACTAGCTCTAAAATATAAACGAGGTGTAAAGTGCCTCGATCAAAAATTTTAATCACAGTAATTCAACCGAGACAAATATTACAACTTCAATCTCAAAAAGCATATGAAGAATAAGGTTTGTCACTTGGCTAATTTACTCAATAAATCCTTCAATTTTAAAGTTTGAAGTTACTGAACTCGAATTTATAACATTAAAATTACGTCACTTTAATTATTGTAATTAAAAATATCCGATTAACATATTTCTATTGGTTCTTTCTTGGCAACTAATGACAATAATAATTCCTTTTATTTTTTCTTTCATAATTAAAGCCCAGTAATTAGTAAAAAAAAAAAAAATTGACCGAACAGCCTAACATTTTTTTCATTATGAGAGTAGAACAAGTAAAATGGTTACTGGCCTCGAATTATGTCAGAAAAATTAAAGGAAATCTTTATGGTTATCAACTTATCAGGTAACTAGAAAAAATAAATAAATAACTGGTTAATCTAACTGAAGTTAGGTAATATTAGCATTACAAATTGAAATTTAGTGACTTTAATTTATAAGCCATAAAGTTAAAGTACATGTTGTGTAAATTATCCCCAAAGTGTGACACTTGGAATTTTTCTTTTTTTTTTATATATATTTGTGTCTCATAATTTTTTAATGTATTTGCTTTATTTTGCAATTTTGAGAGTTGTTAGAAATTAAAATGAGTATGTTTTTCAATCATATACTACCTTTAAATCCAAGTGGAATTTCAGTCTTTTAGACAATTGAACATAAATTTTAATATGAATTCAATTTGTTTGAATTTATTGCTTATTTTATACAAATATAAAAGTTAAATAAATGAAATAAATTGCCTATTATGCTTCCACTATAATATGCATCATTTAGGAGTTGGCACTCAAAGAAGAAGATTTTTCATCCCCCATGAATTGTATATATTCTTCCATCATGTATAATATTTTTCTAAACTAATTGTGGTACCAATTCTCTATATTATTTTTGCATGACTGTATAAAGTAGAGTTCATTCAAAGGGACGTATTTAGTGGAATCTACTCAACTAAAGTAAGAAAATCAAAATAGCCTTATAATGTTAAATTTTTTCTAAAATTAGCCCACTAAAAATATTTAAATGATTCCATTAAAATTGTAATTTCACTAAACTATAAAATTCAATTAAAAATTATATATTTATATATATATATATATATATATATATATATAGATAATTTTAATGTTTGAACCCATCCAACAAAATTCTATTCATTCATATAATATCCCGCAGACAATCGACTAATTTAAGTCACAAGAGTTGAATGTTAATTGTTTGTTTTTCTTTTTTGATAATTAGAAATTCATATCTGATCAATAGAAAATTCTCAGTTAATTCGAAAAACTGCCAGATCGTAGCTAAATTTAAATCTTAATTTCAATTTGATCTGTTATTTTTACAGAAATTAATTTAATTTTAACGTCTAGAATATTTGAAAAGTAAAATTAATATTGGCTAATGATAACAAATGATAAAAATCTTAAGAACTTTTTAATTTCTCAATCTAAATCAGAATACAATCAAAACCCATTTCAAAATTTAAAATATAATCACAGAAAGAGGCACAAAGAAAGACAAAGCACTGAGAGAAAAAAAAAATACCTGTTTACTTTTGTAAACGACTTCACATTTCTTCTTCAAATTCGCGCATCATAAAGAAGCATACGAAATCCATTCAAACGACCGTCTTGAATTCCAAACCACCATTATCACACTCAAATCGAAAGCCTCAAACATCTTTTCAAATCAGATAAATACTCTAAACATGGAGATGGAATGAGCATAAAGAAGGGGATAGGAAAGAGAGGGCACAATAACTTTAGGCTTTAATCAAAGAGAAGAATAAGAACTGGGAAGAGAAATAGCTGGCAACAAAAGGGAGGTAATTTAATTAGAATTTTACTAATTTGCGGTTTGATGGAAAAAGAAAAAAGGACGAGAGAGATGAGACAGTGGTGCCGGCTAGGGTGGATAGTGAAAAATTACAAATTTAGTTCAATCCATTCTTTATCTATAATGCTGTACCAATAAATGCAATTGGCTGATATTTAAGTAGCAATTTTGTGCCAGCGTATTTGTACAGTTAGATCGGTGGTGAAAGCAAAATAGAACGGTTCAATGCGCACACTGTTACATTTTCTGATACTTTTTTAATTTTATATAATTTTAAATATTTTAATATTTTTATATAGAATTAAAAAATTAAAAATAATAAAGGCTCAGATACCACCAATGTTGTGAAAAACCGGACCGGACCGATCGGTTGAACCGGTCTAACCGGGAACCAGCTGCTGGTCCGATTTTCAAAACATAAAAAATCGGAATGCATTTAAAATCGGATTGAACCGGAAAGAACCCGGTGAATCGGCAAACCGGAAAGAACCCGGTTTTGCACCAAAAGATTTTGATGGAGAAAAAAGAAAAAAAAAATAAGTTGCGAGGGATTAAAGCAGAAGGGTAGAGCAGCAGCAGACATTTCTCCTTCTTCATTTCACCTCACTCCATTTTTCCATTTTCTTCACTCTCTTTTTGCATTTTCTTCGGTCACACCGCATCTCCAAGCCGCACCGTCGCCGCAATGCCGCACCCCTGCTGTTTCTCCTTCCTCGAGAAATTCTGGTAATTTTTTTTCTTCAGGTGATGGGATTTACGATTCTTATTAGTAGCTTAATTTGAAAATGTGCTGTTTGGCTTCTGTGTTGGCATGATTAGTCCTTTGCTTATGGGTCAAGCTTGAACTGTGGGATTCAAACATAGATTAAGTTACTAACTTTATTAAAATGGAAGTGTAGTTGCCGAAATTGAAGGGTGGGATTTGCTGTATATTTGATAATGAAGCAGAGATTCATGGTTTCTTATACAAATTGTAAAGAAATTTTAGTTTATTTTTTTTAATTTTAAAAAAGAAAAGAAAAAGAAGCAGCATGTCATTTTCCACTTTGCCAAATCCGTTGAGCTCTCTTTTTCATCTCAATGAAACTTTACCTGTTCTTATAAATCCTTAAATACATACTGGTACAAGGATTATATATAGAACAATCAATTTCTGACCTATAATATGAATTTGCAAATTATGCATTGATCATATATATATATATATATATATATAAACATTTAATAAATAAATCTAGAAAAGCTAAAAGAATTGGAAATTTAAATGCCAAATTCCAGAAAATTGAAATGGGTTTTACTTGCTTGAAAAGGAATGTAGAATCTTTTGATCTTCATCAGCAGAGGATGGAAGAAAAATATATATATATATATATATATATATAATTATATTAATATTTTTTAAAAAAATAAAAATTTCGAGTCAATCCGGTCCAACCAGTTGACCCATGACCCAGTTGGTAAGCTGAGTCAATATCTGGTCCAGTTCTGAAAACATTGGTTACGACACATAATGAAAAATGCTAATGAATTAAAATTGATCTTTACAATAATTTATTTATATTATCTGAAGGAAAAGGAAGTTAAAAATATAAAATTCTAGACTAGAGAGAAAATGCTCTACCGTTTTGCACTTATATATATATATATATATATATATACACACACACTAGTTTGAGATGCACCTAATAAATTTTTTTGGAAAAGATGCAATAATAATTTTTAATAAATATATTCGATAAAAATAATAAATATAAAAATTTTATATAATATCTTCACAAATATATAGCTAGGTTTGCAAAGGTTTTCAGTTCGAACATTTTTTTTCAAGTCACTCATGAAAATTTTAATTATATATATAATATAATTTGGGTACGCCCATAACTTTAATATGGATAAAGGTACAATTCATATAGAATTAAGTAATTTAATCTGATTAATATTACCAAATCCTATCTCAAAAAGAGTCTGAGTTAAACTAAAGATAGGTCTCTACCTGTTAAGATCTCTATAAATAGATGAGAGATCTCAGTATTTGGTAACGAGAAAACGTATATGCCACAAGTCTGCTCGTTCCCACTCATGCTTGTTTTTGTCTTAATCTTTCAGGAGTTTTTAGATTGTGGAATATCAGCTGTTATCCCGCATGTGGATAAAAGTCAGGCCAGTGACCAAAAACAAACGGGATCCTTGTAGACGCTTCCGCAACGAGTTTCTGCGCTACAAGTGGTAGGTACCATATATTAATGTTGCCTCCTTAAATTATATTTGTTGTAATTTTCACCTTCATTGGTATCAGAGTCGTTGTTTTTACGTCCTGGCATGTGGCTAAATATGATCTAAAATTTTATGTGTAAAATTGGTAGATCTAGGATGCATGAAACACAATAAATTTTTTTTGTGTTAATAATATATATGTGTATATATTACGGCCCAAAAATTGTGTATGTGTACACTGCGATTCGAGGGGACGAATATAAGTGTTCAAAATGCATAACTAGAAATCGAAATTTTTAATTTTTGACCTTACCATTAAATTCACAGACCCTGAAAGCCCCCCACCGGCCGAAACCGGAGCTCCAGAATCCTCCGGGAAGGTGGTGCATAGACTACACGCGCTACCATACGCTTGGCGCGTGCGCATGGGTAGTGGCTCACACGCGCGATGCCACGTGTCAGTAGTAATGCGTCACTGGTGACACGTGGCCCAATGGCTGAGCGCCACGTGGATGGAAGAGGCCATGCCACGTGGCATATGGGAGGGGTGGACACGTGGACAAACTAGAAGGTGACACGTGGATGACTGAGGTCATGCCACGTGTCCCAACCAGGGTGAGACACGTGGACACCTGAGGACAAGCCACGTGTCACACCATGTGTCAGTGATGGCATGGCATCACTGACACGTGCACTAATGAGACCATGACACGTGTTTGCCACGTGGCCAGTGATGTGTCACCAATGTGCCACGTTGTCAACAGGTGGACCAATAGCATTCAGACACGTAGCGTGACTGGATGAAGACACGTGGCTCAATGCGGTGTTGCCACGTGGCGGATCTGAGGGAGATGCGCGGCGCGTGGGGCGCGTCTGCTCTCCCTTCCTCAGCGTGTGTTGGCGCGTGTGACGTCCTCCAACCACCAAATCAGCTCAAATTTTTTGCAAATTGATTTTTCAAATTATTTTAAATTTTTTGGTCATTTTTTCTAAATTTTTTAATGACTAGAAAATAAATTGTGTATTTTTTTATATTTAAATGTGTTTAATTTCAAAATAAAATATAAAAAGATGTAGAAAATGTGTTTTTTGCTTTCGAAAATTTTTAAAAATATTTTGAAATTTTTTTTGACATTTTGTCCGTAATTATTGATTGAAATGTGTTTCAATTATATGTGTTTATACATGAGTGTATAAATTTTTTCTGTAATATGTTACAGAAATATTAAATAAGGACACTAGGTCTTCCTTAATTTGTGCATAGGTTGTTTTGAGAAATGCAAGAGTACAATCTATAAGTAACATCAGAATGTGAAAGAAGATTTGAGCTGATGACATTGATGCAATAGTGCATCATAAAGTAAATGTGTGAGAACAAATGCAAGAGTGCATTTGGACTGGTGGTCTGAGTATGAAAATGGAACTTTGGTTAGAGTTGCCAAAAGGAAAGTGTAATGACACTAAGGAATGGACGTAGTGTGCATCGTCCATGGCTTTATCAATTGACTTATAAGTTGCTTGATGAATTGATGAAGTCGGTCAAAGAAATAATCCTAATAGCTAAAAAGATTTTATGAAATCTGGACTTCTAAAATAGTTGACATAAGTGTCAATTTGAGTTGGTGTTTATTTTTGTTAAATAGGATTTATGTTTCCTATTGATATTTGATATGAGTGTCTTATTTTTGGGATTATTGGATTTTATTTATTGGTTAAATAAATGTGTTTATTTATTATAATGGCATTTAACTTTATAATAAATGTGTTTGTTTTCATTGTTAATTGCCCTGCAATATTTTATGAATAAAATGATTGCTTATTTATTAAGTAGAGGCTTAATAAAAATCCCCTCATAAGTTTGAGAACTTAATAATCTAATAATTCAGATTTATTATGCATGAAATTTTAACTTGTAAGGTTGGACATTAGGACTTAGAGGGTAATTGGATACTATTATTAACCTTTTTAAATTTGAGCCTAATAGAAAATTTTACTAGGTTATTATTTCAGATGCATAGTAAATTGCATGTGTTGCCTTTTCTCCCTTAAAAATGTGCAGTATTGTTCCATTTGAGATTATAGGATGAATGTTGCTTCCAAGTCAATTGTCACCAAGCTTAATAAAGATATGAAGCTAAATGCTAACAATTATGAAATCTGGAATACGAAGATTCAGTGTGTGCTTGAAGAGCAAGAGGCTCTTGAACCCTCAAGTTCGGTTATGGCTGAACCTGAGGATGACATTATAGCCCAGCATAGGCGGGACTAAGATGCCTATGTAGCATGGAAAAATAAGAATTCCACTGCTCATACCATCTTCCTAAGTGTGATGGAAGATGATATCACTAAGTAATTCTGTAAGTATCAAAATGCAATTGATTTGTGGATCACTTTACAGAAGAAGTTTAGAGATGTGACTCTGAATAAGCTCTAATCATTGAGGATCAAATTTGATACATATCAGAAAAAGTCTGATTATTCAATGCGAAAACATCTAAGAGAGATGGAAAAGAATAAGTGAGTTTAGTGACTTTGGTCATAAATTGACTGACGAGCAGCAGGTCCACACTGCTATCCGTTCCTTATCTAAGAGTTGGGAGTATATAAGGATGCAACTACCTCATGTGGACAACGTAAAGGGATGTTATTTATCATTTGGAGTTTAAAAGGGACCGTTTGGCAGCGACTAAGGTCAATGCCATTGTGCATATAGCACAGTCCCCTTGTAATAGAATGAATTCTCATTAGAACAATAAAAGAAGCTTCAACAATAGGAATAAGTAAAAGGCTCAAGAGCCTGAAAAGCAAAAGGAAAAACGGAATCACTAAAGGTCTAAAGGAAAAAAGGAGGTAAAAGTTTTAAGAGTGAAATGTTTCAATGCATGAGTTGGGGTTTTTCTGGTGCGTGTGTGCATGTGTAGCACTATGGTGTGAATTAGTCGGGTCAGGTTTGTGTATGCATGAGTGCACCATTTTAGTGTGTGTGCATGGGAGTTGCATTGCGTGTGGTTGAGTGCACCATAGTAGGATATGCACTAGTGGGTTATTGTGGTGTGTGTTACTCACACATGTGTAGGGTGCATTATTAGGGTGTCTCATTGTGTGCATGTGTTACACCTAGTTAGGGTGTAAGTAAATAATCTCCTCCACTAGATGATTGACATGTGTAAAGGGGAAAGAAAGAGGGGAAAGAGAAAATGAAAAAGGGAAAAATCAAATGTTGAAACCCATTTTCCTGTTTTCTCTTCTTCTTCTCCTTCTTCTTCCTCCTTTGCACTCTCCTAAGTGTTCTACTTAGATTCAAGCTCAAGTGGTGGAATTAATTACTCCCTTACATCATTCTTGGTAAGTTCTTGCTTTTTCTTTGTATTGTTCATGCGTTTTCTCTTCTTCTTCTTGAGTTGGATCTAAGCTAGGGTTTATGTTTTTGGTGTTTGGGTGCTTGTTTGTACTTAGTTGAGCCTCCTCGCGAGCCAAAGGGCAAAGAGAAGGCTGGAACTAGTGGATCCAAGCAATAGGAGCTAAGGATTTTAAGGTTTGGGAATTTCTTGGTTTTCATGTATATATATATGTTTAGGTATGAGATCTGTTGATTTCTTAGAATGAGGTTGTTATATGTTCTTTATTATGATATATATGCTATGGGTTTGTGTTTTAAATGTGGATCTTGCAAGAGTATGAGTTATATGTGATAATATTGGAATTGATGTGATTTTGTGTATAAATTGGGGTTTTGGATGATTCTTGAAATTGGAGATTTAAATTATTAAACTGTGCGAAATTTCTTGTTAATTAATGTTGTATTATGGTTATTGATGCTAATGGATGGCTTGGTTTGAGGTAAGAGCTTTTTGGATGAGTTTTGTGTGTTTGTGGTTGTAAGAGGGAGGAAGAAAATCTGCAGAATTCTGCAGATTTTGCAAAACTCGACAATGTCGCGAGCGTGACAGAGATCGGCGTTTCTGAGCTTCGCTGTCGCGAGCACGCGACACCCATCGCGAGCCCGCGATAGCCAAAGTATTAGCACCCTCTGTCGTGAGCGCGACATCCATCGCGATCGCGACAGAGCGCGATGCTGGTTGAGTGCTATCGCGAGCACGCGATTCGTCGCAAGCCCGCGACAGCAATTTTGTTCTCCGTCGCGATCGCGACAGAGCCTGGCCCTTCCTTCCTCCTTGCGGTCACGAAATCCGTCGACCACGCGCAGCAAAGAGACTTCGGTCTCTGTCGCGAGCGCGATAGACGTCGCTAGCGCGACAGCTCCCTGTATGCTGAATGAGTTTCTTTTGATGTGTGCGTTTTTGAACTCCAGTTTCCATTAATGTTTATGAGATTTACGCTTGATATCTTATGAATTATATGATGCGGATGCATGATACGACTATGTACATATATGAAGATGATTTTGGAATATTATGAGATGTATTGAATGGTTTATGCACGACCTGCTAGAGTCTAGAAAGTGGATAGTTAGGCATGCCTAATAGAGTCTTATAGCTGCAGCCCTTTGATAAGTTTGGACCTCGATTAGGTCCCCGTTTGGTTCCTCGCGAACCCCTATGTGTTCGGATCTTGTTTAAGATCCCTTTTGAAAAATATTTTGTGAAAGTAAAAGTATCTTGATTTATCGGCTCGTACCCGTAAAGTACTGTCCGTATCGGCTCGTACACGTAAAGTACTGTCCGTATACTCGTTATCCACTCCATCGAGTCAGCAGGTGCTTTGAATGAATTGTGTTATGAGGAAATGTATTTGTTACATGTGTGAACTCATAAATGAAAAGTATAATCTGTTATGAGAATATGAATATTGTTTTGAGCTTCTGAATGTATGGCTTTAGAATATACGCATGCTTATGCAATTATTATGCTATGTGTATGGTATTCATGATGAATGTTTCTGTTTTGCCTTGACGACCGTTGTGAATGGTTGTCCTATAATATCTTTGTGTTCCCCACTAAGCGTTTATCGCTTAGCATGGTGTGTTTACCCGTGCAGGTGCGGAAGGAGTTGCTTTGGGAGAGTCGCCGCAGTCTGAGCTAATGCAGCAGGGTTTAGAATAGGACTGAGTTTTGTATTTTGAGATTCTTTTTGTATAGAACTCTCTTATATTGGTTTTATAATAACTTCCGCTTTTATTTATGTAATTCTGGGATTTGTAATTAATTGTTGTATCTCTTTGATTCATCAGAACAGTAATGTAATGATTTCCATTATATTAATGCATGATCAGCTTATTTCATGAATGGTTTTGTAAAGTTTTAAATTACCTTGTATTTCGGTATGTACGGTTATGTATGGATGTTTGTATATTCTGTATCTGTGTGGTGTCACCTTTACTCATACGGCATCTCACTCCTTATCGGATGGGATCGTCTAAGTACGGGTAAGGGGTGTTACAGGTGCTTCGGTGCATCGCAACCTTACGCTTCTATATGGTTTTGATATACACATTATTGAAATGTGAGACATGCGCTCCTTTAAGGGAAGGAAAGAACGTCATAACATATGTTTTATACCATGTGTACTTATGTGACCAAAGGGATGGAAATTTAATAATATTATTGATCTCCACTTTCCCTATTGTGAGACCCTATTTATATTTCAACCCTTAGAACCCTTAACTTATCCCTGAAGTATGGTTCAATGTGGCTAGCTTAGTTAGTCTCTAAGAGGTCCAGGAAAAGTTTAGGCCTGGAGGATCTAACTAGAAAAGTGAGTTGAATCATGATGGATGGCATACAGTAGGAGGGGAAGATAGTCCTTTGATCACTTTCATAAGGTTTCGTGGTTCACTGGCTAGCCTATTATAGTTTCTATGAGTAGAAACATAATAGTGAATATGAAAATTGTTTTATGAGATCATGAGTTAAAATAGTGAATGTGAGAAGGCAATATAGGGTTAGGCATACGTGAAAAGGAAGATCTTGTTTTTTCGAGATGCTATATATCCCTAACAGGTGTATAGCACTAGTACTCTCGAGGTATGCTGGTCACACAATCTATTTGCCAGTATAACTAAAGATTAAGAATGGATTTCGTTCTGCCATGTGCGAGTGGGAGATGATAGAGTTTGGGTACGCCCATGACTCTAATATAGATAAAGGTCCAATCCAGATAAAATTAAGTAATTCAATCTGATTAATATTACCAAATCGTATCTCAGAAAGAGTTTGAGTTAAATTAGAGATAGGTTTCTACCTATTAGGATCTCTATAAATAGATGAGAGATCTCAGTATTTAGTAACGAGAAAATGTCTATGCCACAAGGCTGCTTGTTCCCACTCACGCTTATTTTTGTCTTAATCTTTCGGGGGTTTTTAGATTGTGGAATAGCTGTTGTTATCCCGCATGTGGATAAAAGCCAGGCCAGTGACAAAAAACAAACGGGATCCTTGTAAATGCTTCCGCAATGAGTTTCTGCGCTACAAGTGGTAGGTACCATTTATTAATGTTACCTCCTTAAATTATATTTGTTGTAATTTTCACCTTCAATATAATATTTATTTAAGATAATTTTATGATTTGTCAATAATTTAAAATATAAATGATATTTTTGTCAAAAAATAATTTCCACCTACTTACTACTTTTATAGATAGATAGTGGTTAAACAATTAATTATAAAATATTATTTTATTGAATAAATAAAGTATTATTAATAAAAATAAAAAAAGGAAAGGGGGAAAAAACATGATTAGATATGAAAAACACAATGTAAAAGAAATAGAATATTATGATGGATAATTAATTTATATACTTATAATATTTCAGTTCAACTATTATTGTTGTTGCTACTACTATCTGGACCAATAGGTTGTGATGATGTTAACCCAAAAAAAAATGAAAGCAAAAGAATAATAAAAAGAAAATAAAATATAAAGCATTTCAAGGCCTATAAATATTAAATGAAGAGATATTATTAAGTTTAGAAAGAAAAACAAAATTGAGAAAAATATAAAAGTAATCATATATATATAACAATTCAAAATTTAAAAATTAATAAAATGAATTATGTAAGAAAAAAATGATATCACTTTGAAAATGGGGATTAGCTATTAAATCTGCTAAAAACCTGAGGAAAAAAAAATAAAATTGTTAAAAATTATGAAACTAAACAGTAATAGAATATTTTCCTGCAAAATAAATTAAAAATATAAATGATAATACTTGCTATTAGACTTTGATCTAAAGTCCAAGGCACACCCAGATTTTGGACTAAACTTAAGGCCTATTCAGATTTTAGACTTAAGGCCCACAAAAATTTGATCCAATTGGAAAGTATTTCATATTCCGATCGGCCTTTTTGCTTTCTATCTCTGGTTAATTTGACGTGTTAGCAGACCTAACATTACAATTGTCAATATAATTATATTAGCACTCCCTTTTCGCTTTCCATCTCTGGTTAATTTGACGTGTTAGCAGACCTAACAATACAATTGTCAACATAATTATATTAGCACTCGATTGTCACTACTTCAACATACAACTACTTCAACATACAACGTATAAGACACTATAAATGACCCCTCCATTCCAACAGGGAAAGGACTTTTGGAATTTTTTTGAAACTCTCTCCACATTTTATCTCTTTAAACTTATCTGACCTCATAATGCTTACCCCTTATAGGCCAGTTGCAAGTCCATGGTAGATCAGGACTTGTGACTTAGTCTGATCGGATCACCTCTTAGTCAGCTCTTCTGGGTTTAATCTTTTCAAGATTATCATTTGGTGCTTTCATTAAGAGCAGACCATGGGAGATTCTCTAAGACGATCCCAATTCTCACAACACTTTGAGGGCAGTCAACACATCAGATCCACGATTAACAAAGAGAGAGAACTCTAAAAAATCTCCTGCCAACTTTCGATGATGAAGGTATCTTTGATGCCGTTGATTGCCTGGATGACTTCACCCCTATAATTGGGAAAGCCTTAAAAGCTCTCATCAAAGGCGTTGGTGATAAGCTATAGAGCAAGATCATGCATTCAATGAAGAAAGATAAAAGGCCTCAATCCTTTGCGAGGGATTATGAAGCAGAAAGCATGGAATGAGAGGAAAGAAGAACGAGGCCATGAGCCAAAGGTATAGTAATCAAAGAAGGAAGAAATTTCTCTGGCACTCGATTGGATACATGCGAGTATTCTTACAGAGGGAAGGGCAAAGAGAGTGATATTCCCTTTCATGGCCAATATGACACGTATGATGTATACGATGGAACCTACGAACCATCGCATTCCCCTTCGGCCTCTATGGGAGACGACTTGTTGTTCATGTGCACTTTGAGAATGAAAGTATCAAACATAAGGGAGAAACTGATTGAACCCGTTATGAGTAATGATGAAAAATGGTTTCTCCAAACCATCAAGAAATTCAGATTGGGTCATCCTAAGAAACCCATATTTGATGGAAATACCATTTTCACTTTCTCTTTGGAAATTAGAGAAGCATAAGTTCCTAAAAGGTTCAAAAAGATAAGGATGCCAAGGTATACATGCAAAATAGATTCAACACGTCACCTATCAGAATACCTCACTCAAATCCAGATGTATTCTTTTGACAATAAAATTTTCGGCAGGGTTTTCCCCATAACATTTGTAACAACCCGATTTGGACTATGGTAGGATTTGCAGTATTTTTGGTTGAGTATTTAGGAGTGTATGAGTAAAAGAGGACATAATTGAAAGAGTATATAAGATAATTAATGAAATGAATTTGTTTGAAGGAGTTTGTCCAAGTGGATGCGTAAGTGGATTGAGCAAGGGTTCTGTTGCAAGCGCGACAGAACATTCTTGCGAAAATCCAACAAAAGCTGGATTTAGTGGGTTTTAATTAGAGTTTGGACATATGGCAGCTTTGGGAGATAAACACCTAGTCTAGAGCATGCTATTAATTAAGTGAATTATGTTTTGGGGACTTAAATGCATCTTGGTGGCCATTAATGTGAGTGGGTGGCTTTTAATTAGGGGTTGTTGACCTTGAATGGTTTAGTTGGTCCGGTTTCCTCTTCCTTTTGTTCTTCACTCTCTGCATTTGGTTTCTTTTGGTTCTTCTTCTCTTTCTTTTGTCCTTCCTCTCATGTTTCTTCTTCTTTTTCATTTGAGCACCTCAAGTTAAGCTTTTGCTTGGATTGGTTTGAAGAGTGTGGTGAGGGTTTTGTAGTGAGTTCGAAGAGGTAAGTGGATGGATTTTCGGATCAAGATCTTTTTCTTGTTATAGTTCTGTTCTTGACTTAAAGCTAAATGAGTAAATGGATTAAGTGTTTGTTGGCTGATTTTGGTGCATGGAAGCTGTTGGCAAGACGAAAGACAAGGGCAAGGAGAAGATTTGAGCTGAAGAAGAGATAGTGGTCAAGCTAATTTTAAGGTAGGGATCATGTGTGGTTTGTTTGATGCACGTTATTGAGCTGTTATTATACTTGATTGGTCTTTAGATGCATGATAAATGATTAGGAACTTGAGGGCTTTCATATAGTTCAACGGCTCTCTTAGTTGTTAAATTGAATATGATTTGTTATTGATGAATATTATGTAGTGAATGTATGATCTGATGATTATATGCATATTAGAGTGCGTGTGATTAGAGTATTGTGTGTGAAATTTGGCTTGAATAGAGTTGTATAATGCCCCAATACCCCTTGGGAGGACATAGGGATGCTACGTAATGCTAAACAACACTCACTCTTACTTATGAATAACAATTAACACTATCAAGAACATTAATTATCATTAATCCTTTTATTAACACTAGCTCATTATAGCTTACAACTTAAGATTCAGAATGGCATTTACAATTACATGCTTTACTTATATGAAAATGGAACTTTATCTATACAATATCATTACAAAATCAACCTAGCTAGAAGACTTCAAACTCCTTATAGTGGCCTGCAGATGCTCCTTTCAAAACACAAGCTCCAAGCTATAACCTATACGGGAAAACACCTGTGCTAAGCGATAACGCTTAGTGGGGATATAAACAAACAAGTCTAACACAAGCATTCACAAATTAACATATAACAATATGACATACTTTAATTAAACAATATACCATGTAATAGCAAATTAGAGAATAACTCAATAACATGCCAACATTCGATAATCCATACTTTACAATATCAATATTCAATACATGATGCCAGCGGAAAGCTTCAATGTCATCAATATCACAACTAACGTCATCATGTAACAAAGCATTGATATCACTCAATATGGCATAGCTAACACTACCATTAATCACTATAAGCACAATCTTGTTATATGCACATGTACACATTATTATCATCACTACATACATTTATCATTTCCATATAGATAGCCTGAATCATACAGAAGTGGATATGGGTACACTAATAATATAACGACACTAGTTCACTGGATACCCGTCGGTATCAAACACTAGACACCCGTCGGTGTCAAACACTAGACGCCCGTCGGTGTCACACTGGCAGCTGCGAATCACTAACCCTTTATAAGCATGCTTATCTATCCACAACTCGATTACAGGCTATACAATTGATCCATACTATATCATATACATTACTCTAATTCATATACACTTAACATGTTCATACTAGGTGCACATGTAACACCCCCTACTCATACGTAAGCGATCCCATCCGATAAAGAGTGAGATGCCGTATGGGCAAAGGTGTCACTGCACAGAAATAAGATACACATACATTCATTCATAAACATACATACCGAAATACAGGGAAAATAAAATTTTACAAAACCATTCATGAAAGAAGCTGATCATGCATTAATATAACGGAAAATATTACATTACTGTTTGATCAACCTACAGGTACAGAAGATAATTACATGTCCAAATATATACTTATACACATGCGGAAGCTATTAAAAAAATAACATAAGAGAGTTCTATACAAAAAGAATCATCAAGCTACAAAATTAAGCCCTACACTATAACCCAGCTGTGTTGGCCTGGCTGCGACGACTCTCCCAAGGCAACTCCTTCCACACCTGCACGGGTAAACACACTGTGCTAAGCGATAAATGCTTAGTGGGGAAACACATAAATCAAATGGACGGCCATTCACAATGGTCGTCAAGCAAAACACATACAGATGGAATAGTCAGAAATACATATATGATAAAATTATGAGCAAGCGAATATATAGCGTCATACATTTGATATAATATAACTGTCTTCGTAATATCACATTAATAAACATATTTGGATAATACATTCTCATAATTAGCAAAACAAATCCAAACAATAAAGCACCTGCTGACTCAAGGTAGTGGATAATGAGTGAACGAACAGTACTTTACGGGTACGAATCGATTACAGACAGTACCTTATGGGTACGAATCGAAAACCAATTTACTTTATCATTTGCAAAACGTTTTATAAACGGACCTTAAATAAGATCCAAACACATTAGAGGCTTTGCGAGGAACCAAACGGGACCTGATCGGGGTCCAAACTGAACTGAGGCTGCAGCTATAAGACTCTATTAGGCATGCCTAACTATCCACTTAGTTAACTCGCAAGCTAAATTACACAGTTAACGTCCATAGTTCAATTATAACAAGCAAAGAATTCACATACTTTGATAAATCAGTACATGCAAATATCATCCATCTTACTAGTATACAGCTCATAATAAGTGACAATGTGTGCTAAAATCAATAATTTAACATCCCTAAATCATGTGAAATAAATAAGATTTTATTGCAAAAATAGGGTGGGTCATGGTGGTAACCAGATTGGTTGTCACCGTGACATACCAAGGATCTCGGCAGAATGCAAGTCTAGGGTACCTCACGGTGGTAACCCATTAGATTGTCACCGTGACATATCCAGACCCCAAAACAGAATGCACTTTTGGGGTACCTCACGGTGGTAACCCATTAGGTTGTCACCGTGACATACCCACTGCCCAAACAGAAACAAAAGTCTGGACACCTCACGGTGGTAACCCAAAATGGTTGCCACCGTGACATGTCCAAACTCATGGCAGAATGATTCTGGTGCGTGCCTCACGGTCGCAACCAATTTGGTTGCCACCGTGACCCATGCCTAGATGCGATACCCAAGAAGAAATTCCCACATCATTCAAGCCAAAATCCCAAAAATTTTCACCTCAACCAATAAATACTCACTCAAACTATAAAAAAATAAACCAATCAAACATCATTAAATCTTGCCATAAACAAGTCCTACTCATGAATTCTAAAAACAACATCAGATTATACATTCAATCTAATCACTATTCATACCACAACTCCATCAATCTCACATTTTGTTCAACAACTCACAATCAAGGTTTCATGAACAATAGAAATCAAAACCCATAATATAATAACCGGTAAAAACATCAAGAACATCAAAAATTTCCAGAATTTCATCCAAATTATAAATTGCCAACAATGCATAAAACACAAATTCCCAAACCTTGAAATCCTTAGCTCCAAATTAATGAGCTCCACTAGATCCAACCTTCTCTTTGCCCTTTGGCTCACGAGGAGGCTCAACTAAACATCAAACCACAAAAACACATAAACACAAAACTCTAGCTTAGATCCGAACCCAGAAAATATGAAGAAGAAAGATGAAGAAGAGGAAGAAGAAGATGGAAAATGCAGAAAACTTAATAATTAAATGCAAGGTGTGATCAATTCCCACTACCAAGAGCTTGAATCCAAGCTAGGGCAACTAAAGAGTGAAGAAGAGGAAGAAGAGCAGTAGAGGGAGGAGAGGAACGGGAAAAGGGATAGGAAAATCTGATTTCCTATTTTCCTTTCCTCCTTTTACTTACCCTTACCCAAACCCTAGACACATGGCATCTCTCTAGTGGTGGAAATCAACCACTCACACACTACAAACATATATCATGGACACACAAAGAACACCCTACTAAAACACACCCTACCATGGTATGAGCAACCACACACACAAACACAGCCCCAAGAACACACTCTACAAACATATGAGTAAGCACACCCAAGTGCAACCCAACTAATTCACACCCTAACACCACACATGCACCCACATGCTAACAAAACTCTTAAAATATATATTTTTACCCAAAATGCCCCTAATACATGTCAAAACTCACACAATGCACATGCACAGACATAGCTCATACTACTAGGGGGCAAACGGGGTGTGACAACTCTCCCCCACTAACAAGAATTTCATCCTCGAAATTCTCACCTGATCTGAACAAGTGCGGGTACTGAACTCTCATCGACTCTTCTTGCTCCCAAGTTGTTTCCTCAACCCCATGGTGACTCTATAACACTTTAACTAGCGGAATCTGCTTGCTTCTCAGCTATCTCACTTCCCGGGCTAGAATAGCTCTTGGTTCTTCATCATACGAAAAATCAGGCTGAACCTGCACCTCTTGCACTGACAAAACATGCGACGGATCCGACCGATACCGATGAAGCATCGAAACATGAAACACATCATGCAACTTCGATAACACCATTGGCAAAGCTAATTTATAGGCCACCAGACCAACTCTGGCCAAAACCTCATACGGACCAATGAAGCGAGGACTAAGTTTCCCCTTCTTTCCAAACCGAAGCACCTTTCTCCAAGGTGACACTTTAAGGAAGACTTTGTCCCCAACTTCAAACCGCACATCTTTTCTCTTCATATTGGCATAAGACTTTTGTCGATCCTTAGCTGCCTTCAAATTTCGCTGCACAACTCTGATCTTTTCCTCTGTATCCCTAACCAATTCTGGCCCAATCACTGATCGCTCGGACAACTCAGTCCAACAAATCGGAGTCCTACACTGCCGACTATATAAACTTTGTACGGTGCCATACCGATGCTCGACTGATAACTGTTATTGTAGGCAAACTCCATAAGCGACACATATCGGTCCCAACTACCTAGAAAGTCCAAAACAGAAGCTCTCAGCATATCCTCCAAAATCTGTATAACTCGTTCGGACTGACCATCTGTCTGAGGATGGAATGTTGTATTGAAGTTCAACTTGGTACCCAAAGCTCTCTGCAACTCTTTCCAAAACTTAGATGTGAACCTTGGGTCCCGATCTAAAACTATGGACAACGGCACTCCATGCAACCGAACTATCTCATCCATATAGATACTGGCCAACCTATCCATCGAATAATCCACTCTCACCGGTAAGAAGTGAGCTGACTTCGTAAGCCGATCCACTATCACCCATACTGAGTCATGCTTCTTCTGAGTCAAAGGCAACCCGAAAATAAAATCCATGGCGATGTCATCCCACTTCCACTCGGGAACGGATAGAGGCGTGAGTAATCCCGAGGGAACTTGGTGCTCAGCCTTCACCTACTGACTTGTTAGGCACTTGGACACAAAATTCACTATGTCTCTTTTCATACCGGACCACCAATAGAACTGTTTCATGTCCCTGTACATCTTCTCACTACCAGGATGCATAGTAAAAATTGTACTATGCGCCTCACTCAACAGCTATCTTCTCAACTCCTCATTATCCGATACACACAAACGGTTTTTATACAGAAGAACCCCATCTTAAACTGAGAACTCTGACTGCTTGCCCAAACTAACTTCTTGCACACTCCGTTGAAGCCTTTCATCAACCCTCTGAGCATCAACTATCATCTGTCTCAAGGTAGGCTTCACTCTCAACTGAGCCATCAAAGCTCAATCTGAACCAAACCTCCATCTAAACCGCCTCAGAAATAAAGCAGAAACTGACTTCCAACTCAAAGCATCCGCGACTATATTGGCCTTACCCGGATGGTAATCCACAGTGCAGTTGTAATCCTTAAACAACTCAAGCCAACGACGCTGTCTCATATTGAACTCCTTCTACATGAGGAGATACTTTAAACTCTTATGATCCGTAAATATCCTACATCTCTCCCCATATAGATAATGGCGCCAAATCTTCAAAGCAAAGATCACAGCCGCCAACTCTAAATCATGCGTCGGATAATTCCTCTCATGCGGCTTCAACTGTCGAGAAGCATAAGCTACCACCATACCTTCTTACATCAGTACACAACCAAAACCAACATTCGAAGCATCATTATACATAACAAACTCCTTACCCGAGATGGGTTGAGTCAGTATAGGAGCTTCAACTAGCAACTTCTTCAACTGCTCAAAACAAGTCTGACATCTGTTTGACCACTCAAACCTAACTCCTTTCCTCAACAACCTGGTCATCGGAGCGGCAATCACTGAGAAACCCTTAACAAATCGATGGTAATAACCCGCCAAACCGAGGAAACTCCGCACTTCCTGAATATTTCTAGGCGCTTTTCAATCAACTATCGCCTCAATCTTGGCTGGATCCACTTGGATACCCTTAGCTGAAACTATATGACCCAAAAATGACACTTCTCGAAGCCAAAAATCACACTTGCTAAGCTTAGCAAACAGCCGATGATCTCTCAAAACTTGCAAAACCAACCGAAGATGCTCCTCATGCTCGGTCTCATCCTTGGAATACACCAAGATATCATCTATAAACACCACTACAAACCGGTCTAAGTATGTCCTAAACACTCTGTTCATCAAATCTATGAATGCTGCTGGAGCATTAGTCAAACCAAACGGCATCACAAGGAACTCATCGTGGCCATGCCGAGTCCGAAATGCAGTCTTAACCACATCCTCATCCTTGACCCGAAGCTACCCCGACCGAAGATCTATCTTGGAAGACACACCTGCACCCCGAAGCTGATCGAACAAATCCTCGACTCTAGGCAGTGGATACTTATTCTTCACTGTAACCTTATTGATCTACCTGTAGTCGATACACATCCTCAAGGATCTATCTTTTTTCTTGACAAACAGAACCGAAGCTCCCCAAGGAGATATGCTGGGTCGAATAAACCCCTTATCCAATAGCTCTTGTAGTTGAGTTTTAAGTTCCCTCAACTCTACAGGAGCCATCCGATAAGGTGCTTTCGATACAGGTGTGGTACCCCGCATAATCTCTATGGACAACTCAACTTCTCTCTCCGAGGACAACCTGGGCAAATCACTCGGGAAAACATCACTAAACTCCCGCACAACAGGGATATCCTCAATCCTAACTTGATCCCTCTTGGAATCCAAAACCACAGCTAGGAAAGCCTCACAACCCTTCCTAATAAATCTCTTGGCTTGCATCGCTGAGATCACACTATTCACAGAACTAGCACCCAAACCTCTTACAAACTCTGGAAATCTGTTCCTATCCCGAAGTACAAAGGACTTCCTATGGCAATCAATCACAGCCTGATGCTTACCCAACCAGTCCATACCCAAAATCAGATCAAACTCTTTGAAAGGCAACTCTATCAAGTCCGCAGGAAACGCAACTCCCTCAACCAACAGGGGACAACTCCTATAAACTCTACTCACATTGACACTATGCCCTAATAGATTGGTCACACATATCTCATAGTCTAACTAATCTACCACATGCAACTTATCAATAATCTTATCCGTGCACAAATATGAGTGTGTGGAACCAGGGTCTATTAGAGCATACAATTCAGTGTCATGGAGTAGGAACTTACCAGCAATCACATCAGGGGCATCCTGCTCCTCTCTAGCTCTCACAGCATAAGCACTAGCTGCGACTGGTGGAGGATGTAACACCCCTCACCCACGTATAGCATACTGTATGGAAAACATAGACAGTATGTGACGATGGGTGAGGAATGCTACGGCAAAGCAAGCCGGGAACAGTAATATAAGCAGAAGTATCAAAAATTTTCTCAAAACATACAAACATCCACAAACACAAAAGACATTCATATACTTATTATTACATTGTTCATAATATTTTATTGCATCCCAATAGCTTCAATACAATGCTCATTAAGAATTACATTAAAAAGGTAGACTATAATTCCTCAACCCTAGCTATTACTACGGACTGGATGGCCAGACTGTTACGGATTATCCTCGGCGACACGACTAACTCCAAACCTGCATGGATAAAAACCCATGCTAAGCACAAAGCTTAGTGGGGAAAACACATAGTATGGACGACCATTCACAATGGCCGTCAGTCATAACACACAATAAATAACCAACATCGAATCATTTAACATATAAGTACATAATTGGTTATAATTAGAATATTTTAAACATAATCACTTTCGTTTAACTACTTCCTTCAAATTGTTGCATTATTATAGTGTCATTAACTCATGTTAATATTACAAAGAAAATAATCAAAGCTGAAGCATATGAACTTTTAAAGACGTTACCACATTTACGCATAGGGACTCCACAGAATCCAAAACACTTATATGCGCGAAGCGCAACTCATGCCAATGTATAAGTTACATCGTACAAGGTGATCACATTCTCATTAGATGCATAAATTTACACAAAGTTTCACTTATCTTTATCAATTCACACGTATCATTTAGTTCACATATTTATGCTTGCTTAACGCCTGCTAAGTCAAAAGGGTGGATAACGAGTACTGAATGGTACCTTACGGGTACGAATTGAACACATAATAGAATGTACCTTACAGGTACAAGTCGGAAAGCAACATTTCATTGAACAGGACCTTAAACAAGATCCATACACATACACATAATAGGGGTTCGCGAGGAACCATTCGGGGACCTGATCAGGGTCCAAATCGTTCAAAGGGCGCTGTAGCTACACATACATAGACTCTATTAGGCATGCCTAACTATCCACGACTCGACTAATGCAGGCTAATATTTAATTGTTTCTTTTAGAAATGCTCGTGTCATAATATAAAATCTTTTTCAAAAGTACATACTTTTATTACAATCACATAATAATCCGATACATAAATTGTTCATAAAAACAATGGTTCACGTAAATATAACAATCCGTAACGTTTAATTATAATCACATTTAATTTTAATACATGCTCCACAAATTATTACAACTATAATTTGCATGGTATCACACATCTTAAATTACACATTATGTCACATGTGAATCACAAGCCAATACTCATGTCAAATAGCTCAATCAATCATCTATTCATGGCATAGAAAAGAGTCGCGCTCGCGACCCTTGTCGCGATCGCGACAAAAAGTTAAATGGCCTCTGTCGCCCTCGCGACAGAGCCCCACGATACACTAGGAATTGTGCTCGCGACCTGTGTCGCGACCACGATCAAACCAAATGATCTCTGTCGCGCTCGCGATAGAGCTAAACATCATCCTTCTTTCTTCTCTCACTTGCATACACTTTACATAGAAACATACTTACTTTTGTCATATCCATAACTAATTTTCTTAAACATTATTTTCCTAAATTCGTGTATAGAATCCAAGAGTTCCAATACAAATATCCCAAACTACTCAATTGCCTAAGAGTCATTTCGTAACTAAATAGTCAAATTAAAAAGTCGTTGAGATACGAAAGGTTCATTTTAATTTTGGTTTATGACACACTTAATTCCATCATTTACTTCATTCTTAACATCTCATATAAATTCTAAACTATAAATAAATCTCCTCAAGTTTTGAATCATTAAAGACTCGTAGACTTTGGTCGGTCTTATACAAATGGGCCACAATTAAGGCTAACTCTAGCATCTGCACTTTAACCCTTCATAAGCACGCTTATCTATCCACTATAACAGTAATCAGGCTCAAAAGACCGCAACTCAATTATACTCTACTTTGATACCAAGCATGAATTATAATTCAAGTACACTCATCAACTTCAAAGGCCTTTAATTCATGTGCAGTCTTTATCAATCATGTTCAACAACTAAAAGCATGTAACACTTAGATTCCACGCATAAACTCTTATATCACATCCTCATATATAGGCGCTCATGGGTTCATACATTTTTATCACACCACTTACCATCCTTAGTACATCTATACATTGTTACTTTATTAATTAAATTACCAATCTTAAGCATACTCAATTGTATTTCCCCATTGATAACGACTTTATAGTCATTTGCTAACCCCAAACATGCATAATAAGCTAAGGGGAAGGGTAAGGGGTTGACCCATGGCAACTAGGAGCTCAAAAAGAAGAAGAAAAAGCCTTATATGCATTTTTCTATCGCGAGGTCGCGACCCGTGTCGCGATCGCGACAGAGGCTCGCCTCTGGTGCCTCATGAGACTGCTTTTTACCCTAAACTTGTATCACCAAAACCACCCACTAGAACAAATTGTTAGGCAAAGTGGTCTTCATAATAATTGTTCACTAGGATGTTATCGTTCAAATGGGACAAGTTTCAGATCAATTGAACTTCTAAAACGCCAGATATGAGCTACACAACCTACACTGCTCTTGTAAACCCGTTTAATCACACCTCGGTTTTTACCATTTTCAAGGGTCCTAGAGTCAGAATTAGGTTCCGGTCCTTCAAAGATAATTTTAGATAAATGAATTATCTTTAAAATGGAACTATTTTCATCTCATTTGGACATCTATAACTTGACTTATAACTAAAACGAACACTAAAGGTCCAGTGGAATCTGGACAGAGTATTCCCAGAAAATTCAAAGTCGCTAAACCCAAGCCAATCCACACAACCACATCAACACAACTAATCAATTTTAAATAAAATACACTTAAAAACCGAAACTCATTCATACACAAATCAATAATTAAGAATTCACACCAAAACATATAACTTTTCCCAAACCTCAAACTCCTTTGCTCCATTAGCTTCAATGGTTGCTCTTTTTGCTTCCACACTCTTTCTTCAGTTTTATTATTCCAATTTCCTCATCAAAACATAAAAATAATACTTAGGATTTCTAATTTAACAAAGAGGAATTGCAGAAATCAAAATTTATAACTTACCCTTCTATCTCTAATCTCTTATAAAAGTACTCGAGCTACAATCCATTATATACACAACTTGGGCTTGCAAGAAGAGAGAGAGGGGCTGGCGTGAGATGAAGAAGAAGATGAAGAGAAGAAAAACAAGGGAAGCAACGTGAGAGAGAGGAGAGGAATGAGCAGAAAATATGTTGTCTCCCTTTCACGCACACTTCTCTCACCTAAATAAAGTCAAGCCTATCTCAAATGCCACATGGCACTACCCTATAGGCTCAAGGTAGATTTTTATGTCAATTCTCCTTTTTAGTCCTTTAGCTCTTCTTTACTCTTTCCTTGGCACACTACATAGATGTCATTCCTACATTGACCCACAATTAAATCTTATCCCCTTCAATTAAGTCCAAAATTGATACCTTACAAATTTGCAATTGGCCGCACTTGCCGAACTTTTGCACTAATACCAAATTCGTTCTTTCGGCACACCTGACACAACATTTCACATACATTCTGTCTAATATTACTCCATTTTCATAGATTAGCCCTCGTAATTATTTATTCGATTCAATCAAATCCATATTTGCAAAATGACCAAAAGACCCTTGGCTCACTTTTTCTTAATTCTGATCATATCTTTTCCTACTACTTAATCAGTTCGACCATCAACTCACAAGATTTCGATCGTCAAAATCCTCGGAAATACACAAATCCTTCTTGGGTACATTTTGGGGTGTTACAGAGGACGCTCAACTGTCTCCGAAATAGCTCCATCTCTAGGTCGACCTCCTCGACCTCTACCTCGGCCCCTACAACGGGCAGCCTGTGTAGCATTTGATCCAACTCCGCTAGCCCCTCTTGGTGGACCTGAATCCTCACTCAACTGTGGACAATTAGCCAGACGGTGCTCGGTGCTCCCACATCTAAAAAACCCACCAGTGAGCCACCTACACTCACCCCGATGAGTCTTACTGCAGTGCGAACAAATAGGTATAGCATCAGATCTATCACCCCTGCCAGAACCAGACACAGCTGCCGAACCCTGCCTTCTACCCCTCGTGGCTGAACCGGATGATGACTGATCTTACGAATCCCTTGGTCTCTTACCCGAAGATAAAGAAGAAGAACCACCCCGAGACTGATTCCTCCTCTGAGCTCTCTCTCTTAGCACTGACTCTGACCTTTCAGCCCTCATGGCAGCATCTGCAATCTGATAGTAGTTCACCCCTGGCATGCTCATCAACGAGATCAAAGCTACTCTTAAGGACTCATTTAACCCAGCCTCAAAATGCTTGCATCGGAAGTCATCTGTCATGACCCCTCGCGGAGCATATCGGGACAACCGATTAAACTCTTTTTCATAATCCGAAACTGACATAGCCCTTTGCTTCAAACTCAGAAACTGTGCCCATCTCGCATCCTTATAAGTCTGAGTTAAATACTTCATCGTGAATTCCTCATCAAAGAATTCCCGTGTAACGGGATCGAGCATCTGAGGTTGTCTGCACACCAGCTCCCACCATTCATACGCCGACCCTTGCAGCAAGGCCACAACACATTCTACTTGCAGATCCAGAGGACACCTAACTTCTCTCAAAGCCCTCTTCACCTTATCTAACCACCTCTCTGCTAACTCTGATTCATCCAACCCTGTTCCATAAAAGTCTTCGGCCCCAGCTTTTCTTAAATTCTCTATGGGAGGCCTGGGGGTAACCACTCTCTCCAAGACACCCTTGCCATGTCCTGAGACAGCCTGAACATGGCTTCAAAAGGCATGGCAGCGGCCTCGGGCTGGACCCTAGCAGCTTGAGCCGACACTATAACAGAAGGACCCCTAGCTTGAGGGTTCACACTTTCAGCAGACTCCTCAAGTGATCCACGAGCAGAATTAGAAGCCATCTAAGCAAATAAAGAGAACCGCATCAGTCAACACAGCCCTAGAGATATACGTACCCATACACAATATCACATTAACAACACCCAAAAACGCCTAAACCGTGCTCTAATACCACAACTTGTAACACCCCCTACTCATACGTAGGCGATCCCATCCGATAAGGAGTGAGATGCCGTATGGGCAAAGGTGTCACTGCGCAGAAACAAGATACACATACATTTATACATAAACATATATACCGAAATATAGGGTAAATAAAATTTTACAAAACCATTCATGAAAGAAGCTGATCATGCATTAATATAACAGAAAACATTACATTAACGTTTGATCAACCTACAGGTACAGAAGATAATTACATGTCCAAAAATATACTTATACACATGCGGAAGCTATTTTAAAAATAACATAAGAGAGTTCTACATAAAAAGAATCATCAAGCTACAAAATTAAGCCCTACACTATAACCCAGCTGTGTTGGCCTGGCTGCGATGACTCTCCCAAGGCAACTCCTTCCACACCAGCACGGGTAAACACACCGTGCTAAGCGATAAACGCTTAGTGGGGAAACACACAAATCAAATGAACGGCCATTCACAATGGTCGTCAAGCAAAACACATACAGATGGAATAGTCAGAAATACATATATGATAAAATTATGAGCAAGCGAATATATAGCATCATACATTTGATATAACATGACTCTCTTCGTAATATCACATTAATAAACATATTTGGATAATACATTCTCATAAATAGCAAAACAAATCCAAACAATAAAGCACCTGCTGACTCAAGGTAGTGGATAACTAGTGAACGGACAGTACTTTACGGGCACGAATCGATTACAGACAGTACCTTACGGGTATGAATCGAAAACCAATTTACTTTATCATTTGCAAAACGTTTTATAAACGGACCTTAAACAAGATCCAAACACATTAGAGGGTTCGCGAGGAACCAAACGGGACCTGATCGGGGTCCAAACTGAACTGAGGCTGCAGCTATAAGACTCTATTAGGCATGCCTAACTATCCACTTAGTTGACTCGCAGGCTAAATTACACAGTTAACGTCCATAGTTCAATTATAACAAGCAAAGAATTCACATACTTTGATAAATCAGTACATGCAAATATCATCCATCTTATTAGTATACAGCTCATAATAAGTGACAATGTGTGCTAAAATCAATAATTTAACATCCCTAAATCATGTGAAATAAATAAGATTTTATTGCAAAAACAAGGTAGGTCACGGTGGTAACCAGATTGGTTGTCACCGTGACATACCAAGGATCTCTGCAGAATGTAAGTCTAGGGTACCTCACGGTGGTAACCCATTAGGTTGTCACCGTGACATACCCAGACCCCAAAACATAATGCAATTTTGGGGTACCTCAAGGTGGTAACCCATTAGGTTGTCACCGTGACATACCCACTGCCCAAACAGAAATAAAAGTCTGGACAGCTCACGATGGTAACCCAAATTGGTTGCCACCGTGACATGTCCAAACTCACGGCATAATGCATCTGGTGCGTGCCTCACAGTCGCAACCAAATGGGTTGCCACCGTGACCCATGCCCAGATGCGATACCCAAGAGCAAATTCCCACATCATTCAAGCCAAAATCCCAAAACTTCTCACCTCAACAAATAAATACTCACTCAAACTATAAAAAAATAAACCAATCAAACATCATTAAATCTTGCCATAAACAAGTCCTACTCATGAATTCTAAAAATAACATCAAATTGTACATTCAATCTCATCACTATTCATACCACAACTCCATCAATCTCACATTTGGTTTAATAACTCACAATCAAGGTTTCATGAACAATAGAAATCAAAACCCATAACATAATAACCGGTAAAAACATCAAGAACATCAAAAATTTCTAGAATTTGATCCAAATTATAATTTGCCAACAATGCATAAAACACAATTTCCCAAACCTTGAAATCCTTAGCTCCAAATTAATGAGCTCCACTAGATCCAACCTTCTCCTTGCCCTTTGGTTCACGAGGAGGCTCAACTAAACATCAAACCGCAAAAACACATAAGCACAAAACTCTAACTTAGATCCAAACCCAGAAAATATGAAGAAGAAAGATGAAGAAGAGGGAGAAGAAGATGGAAAATGCAGAAAACTTACTAATTAAATGCAAGGTGTGATCAATTCCCACTACCAAGAGCTTGAATCCAAGCTAGGGCAACTAAAGAGTGAAGAAGAGGAAGAAGAGCAGTAGAGGGAGGAGAGGAACGGGAAAAGGGATAGGAAAATCTGATTTCCTATTTTCCTTTCCTCGTTTTACTTACCCTTACCCAAACCCTAGACACATGGCATCTCTCTAGTGGTAGAAATCAACCACTCACACACTACAAACATACATCATGGACACACAAAGAACACCCTACTAAAACACACCCTACCATGGTATGAGCAACCACACACACAAACACAGCTCCAAGAACACACTCTACAAACATATGAGTAAGCATACCAAAGTGCAACCCAACTAATTCACACCCTAACACCATACATGCACCCACATGCTAACAAAACTCTTAAAATATACATTTCTACCCAAAATGCCCTTAATACATGTCAAAACTCACACAATGCACATGCACAAACATGGCTCATACTACTAGCGGGCAAACAGGGTGTGACAGCACAACTATTTTATATTACCAATACCAAATAATGTTCATTAATCACATAACATAATGTCCATGCACTCATATAAAGCAATATAACATCATTAAGTAAGCACACACTCCTTTGTACATCTTCATATACTTAACACATTATGATTCAATAATGTATGATCAATATCATATACCATGTCATGTTCAATAATTAAAAAACATGTATACATTTAATTCCTTTATTAAATTACTATCCCGTTGCATCATTTACATATAATTTCAATTGACAAACATTCATATACTCATTGCATAATGTTAGGTATGAATTGGACAAGTTGCAATGAATTTCGGGAAGAAAAAACACACAAAAATACACAAACTATAGGAGGGTAAAGGTGGGCAATGATTCATGCCAACCATGGGATCAAAATAAGAAGAAAAATCCCTTATTTAACTTATTCTATTGCGCTCGCGACAGTAGCCTGCATCAGGTGCCCTACGAGACTGCTTTTCACCTCAAATTTGAACCGCAAAAACTAACATCTAAAACTCGTTTTTAGGCAAAAATTTCTCTTAAAAATTGTTCCCTAGGATGTTGAGTTTCAAATGGGACAAATTTCAGGTCATTTGGACATCGAAAACGTCAGATATGACTTAAACAACCTATACTGTTCCAATGAACCCGCCATAATAGAGACACTTATGTTTTAGCCACTTTTGGGACGCTTAGAGCTAGAATTAGCTAAACTATATTTTTGAGACATTTTTAGGCATGGATCTTAGGTTTCAGTTTCAATTTGAATTAACCAATTTAGAGCACTTTAACTTAAAATACAGTATAAACAACGTACATAGGTCAAATGAACCACAAAGACAGTTTTACACAATCAAGCTTATCAAGCCTGAAATTAGCCAACTTGGCCAAACCAATACACCAAATTCAAACTATAGTTCTTATACACATATATGAAAATTATGGCATAATCAAATTCTCAACATGTAACATTAACCATAAATTACAAAACCACTACTAACATCTTCGAAATTAGGGTTCATGCATAAATATGACAATCACTAGCACAATCAACACACACCCATTTCCACTCAAAACACATCACTAGCACATACCTCATCCATAGCATTTAACAATTATCATATAATCAAGCAAAACATCTAAACTCAATAATCATGTATCTTCAGAAATTTAAATCCCAAACTAATAAATCGTGCATTTAATTAAAAGTTAACACAAAATCTAATCCCAAACCTCTTGAAGCTCTCCTTCACTCTTCACTACTCAAATGGCCTTCTCTTTGCCATTTTGCCTTTGTACTAGCTTCTCCAACTTACAAACATATACATATACATGCAAAGTTCAATTAGAACTATAAACTGAAATTCAATTGAAAGAGGAGAAGAGAATAATACTTAGGCTTACCTATACGTGAACCTAACTTAACATCCAATTGAACCCACTTGAAACCAATTCTAACAAGCTCTAAGATGAAGAAATGATATAGATGAAGGAAGAAGTAAGTTGCAGAATTCCCTTTGAGAGTGGCCGGCCAAATGTGGAACAAATGTGGCCAAACCCACTTCCAAACTCCTTAAATATGCATGGCAAAACTAGGTGTCAATAATAGGTTAACCCAAAGCTAGGTGGCATCTCCCTACAATGCCACTTGGCTTCCACTATTCTTTAATTAACATTAATTAATCCATCTTAGTTTAATTAATCACCATTTACTCCAATTAATCCTTACTTACCAATTAATCATGCAATTTACACTTTAACCACTAAATTATTTTAATTTTATGTAATTAAGTCCCTAATTTCTTACTTTTAATTTAGTCCAAATCTATAAACCCTAATTTTACACTCACTTAATTACACTAATCATGGTCAATACTGTTAGGATCAATTTTGGGCTGTTACAAGTTGTGTTGACTAGCATGTGAGTGGGAAGATCGATTCTATCGCGAGCATGACAAAGCTCGGTCATCCGAGCTTCCGCATTGGAGTTCTTTGTTGCGAGCGTGATAGAGAGTTCGATAGCTGAGCTACAGCCGGGCTGATTGTCTATCGCGGGCACTTATGTGTGTGTGAGCGCAATTGACGCCCTTTTGGCTTCTGTCGCGAGCGCGGGCGTGATAGAAGCAATCTAGCTCTCTGCCGCGAGCGTGACCCCTCTTGGTACTTTGAGTAGTCTTTATTTATGAGTTTATACATGAATTTTTAGTATTCTATACATGATTTGCTTAGTTAATACTTGAATTGAATTGAGGTCAGTAACTTAATGGATTCATGAATATTTATAGAGTATTGGATTATTGTATAGAGTTTATAGGTATAAGCCTGAATAGTCATAGTAGTGGATAGATAAGAATGCTTATAAAGGGTTAGAGTGCAGCTGCTAGAGTGGCACCATTAGTGCCTATATGTTAAATACATCGAGTATTTAGTTAATTGAGTTAGGTCTCCATATGTTGTGATACTGTTAACCAGTATCCAGAGTACCTGTATCCACCATTGATGTGAATTTAGGCTAGTAAATGTCCAATATTGTATTTGAGATGCAGTGGAGGCTTTTATACGTTTATGCCTTTGCATGAAATGTTATCATGATTAAAAGAATATGTATATGATATTTCCACATGAATGGTTATTATTTTATTTTAAGTATGCTTATTGATATGTTGTGTGTGAGTTATTTGTGACTTCGATAGAAGTCCAATGTTCTATTTATCCCCACTAAGCATTATCGCTTAGCACAGGTGTTTTTCCGTGTAGGGTTGCAGGTTTGGATTAGAGAGCGCTCTTCTGTTGGCCACTAGGAGCTTGAGTGAAGTTTTTTTGCTTTATGTAGTTGAATATTTTTGTATCGATCAGTGTAGTGTTTTTATATATGAAGTGTAGTGTATGTATTTGTATAGAAGAATGAACATGTAATAGATGAACAACGATGTTTTATAATTTGTATAATTATTAAAACTTCTTTTATACAAGTATGCTTCTATTATGGATATGCTTTCTGCTTGTTGTTATAGTTACTTCCCACTTGAATGATTGATCGTATATGTATATATTCGTGTATGTGAATGCGTGGTGCCCCCGTATCCTCCCAAGGGGTGTTACAACATTGGCATGAGACACTCTAGATTGGTTCCACGATCTCCCTTTGGGATCAAGCTCTACTTTCAAGTAGATTCATGACATGTTTACCACTAGATACATACTCCAAGTTAGAACACCAAAAACAACAAATGATTTTTGTAATTTGTTATAGAAAACTGAGGAAAGCTTTCAAGACTATATAGGTAGGTTTTAGATGTTGGCCTCCGAAATTAAAAATTTACACCCAAAAATTGAAGTATCAGCTTTGGCGAAGAATGTGAGAAATTTGCCATTATTTAAGTATTTGACCACCTAACCCCGCACCAATTTTTCAACTTGATGGACAAGGCAAATCAATATACCCAGCTAAATGGCGCTTTAAGGACAGATTGGTAACATTCGAGTTCCGTAGGTGTACATAATGCTATTGGATGGGGGGACATATGAATAGGAGTCCAGAAAGAGCAAATACATCAAAAAGTACTGGGAAAAGGAAAGAATCTGAGTAAGGAAGATTTGATCGCCATGTTAATATTCCGGCTAAAATCTATACCACGCTTAATTTTTCTCCTTCAAATGTACTAAAGTGGATCAAAGAAAAACATAATAAAGTCAACTGGCTGAAGTAATGGTCAGATCAGACATATGCACGAAGGGATAAGTATAAGTTTGTGATTTTTATAAAGACATAGGCCATATAATGGATGAATGTAAAGCTCTGAAAGATGAGATAGAGTGGTTTTTACAGAAAAGGTTGAAAAGGTTTGTTGAACAACCATCTAAAGGCTCATGAAAGTCCTTAGTTAATCGAGGATGATCAAGTTCTGATGAGGAGGAAAAAAGAAAACCAAGAGATTTAGAAGGGCAATAGCGTATAACGTGTAAGGCCTCGACTTTACCCTACTCGTATTATATGCTCTTAGGGTACAAGAGTGGTCTAAGTTGTGAAATTGGTCAAGTAATTGTGTTTGGAACTTAATTGGATTAAATTGGAAGTTCGAGAGGACCTAATTGAAAAAATTAAATTAGTTAAGTGACACAAAGGGGATTTGGCATGATTAAAGTAAATAAAGGATTAATTAAGGAAAGAAAGATTAATTAAGTTAATTAAGATTAATTAGATTAAGTGGAAGATAAGTGTCTTGAATTGGTGTGGCCATGTATGCATTTCCATGCATATATAAATGTTAAGAGGTGGGATTTGTCCTTTCCTCACTTCACTTGGCCGGCCATTCCAAGTCCAAATGCTGGAATTTCACTTCATCTTCATCGCATTTCTAACTTACCAAGGCAGCCATTTATCTTAGCTTAAGTAATTTCACGGTTTATTGTGGAATTGTTAAGTTTTGCTAGAAAAAGGTAAGAGTTTGATTTGGTTCTCTCCATCTTTTGCTCTTGAATTTCATTTGAGGATTTGATTTCTAATCCCAATTTTGGAAATTGGGAATTGGCTATAGAAGAGAAGGCTGCTACTTCAAAGGGGAAAGAAAAGATAGTTGAGCAAAGTTCTAAGTGAACCTAAAGGAGCAAAGGAAAATAGGTTTGGAATTATTCTGTGTATTTTTGTGCTATTGAATATTTACTAATAAATTGAATATTTTGAGATGTTTTTGTATGTGTTATGTTGATTTGGGTTGAATTTGGTGGATTGATTGTGTCAAATTAGTTGATTTTAGGTTAATTGATTTATATAGTGCAGTTCTGTCCAAAGGGGAAGATTGACCATTGATACTGTTTTAAGCATAAGTCAACATTTAAAACCCAAAATTGCAAGATTCTAATTGGGTTAGAACTAGAACCTATTTGGATAAAAATGTTGTAGAAATAGCAATAATTTATTTTGGACTCTAAGGGCCTCAAAATTGCTCATTCCAGTAGCTAAATGTTCTAGGCAGATCATTGGAGCAGTGTAGACAAATCTGGGAATATCTCCCTATTTTTAGCTCAAATTTACTTGAAATTTCAGCCATTAGAAAGCTAGCATCCGGAGGTTTAAATGTGAAGAAGACCATTTTCATTAAAATGGATATTTTCTATGTGATTTTAGAGGTTTTATTTGATGTTGCAAACTGTTTTGGTAGAACAGAGTTGTTGTAGGGTCTATTTTGGGTTAGCCCGTTTGTCATGGGCCATTTGGTGAGGGATGCCCATCCCTCAAGTGTGGGATACCTGTCCCTCAGGTGTGGTCGTCCCTCACCCCCTGTTTTGACTATATGGTCCATTTTTTGCCCCTAATTGAACCCAAACTTCATTGAAACTTTTCAAAACTTATTCGACACATGTTTAGGGTTAATAAATAAGTATATCGGTTATTATCCTTTGGAAACATTAGTAAATAGGTTATGTACATGAATAATTAGTGAGGTATTTAATGGTATAATTAATAAAAAAATTATCGAATAAGGATTAAAACGACTTGGCATGTGATATTAGTATTTATGAGCAACACAACTAGGTTAAAATTGCTTATTGAAATGTTAAGCGTGTGTATATTAATTTGGTCTTATGTTATATGAATTAAATGATGATTACATGACTTATTAAATAAATTATACATATATGGAATTATTTTGTGAAATAAATTATGCAAATGCTAAAAATTACCATTCTTTTTTAAATGGTTTGCTTACCCCATTTAAATATTATGCAATGTGAAATATGAATTTAATGATGATTATTTGGCTCATTAAATGGATTATACATGTATGTAATTATTTTGTGAAATAAACTATGCAAATGCAATCACATCATGATTTAAATGGATTAAATAAATATTTTGCCTACAAAAGTCGGGTCGTGGATAGTTAGGCATGCCTATAGGGTCCTTTGTTGCTGCAGCCCTTTGTTCAGAATTCTGGTTATAGATTCCCCTTTGTTTGGATTCCGGTTGTGGATCCCTATGTGTTTTGTTAGATCCCTGGTGGGATCCCTCTGTATAAAAGTACCCTCAGGCACCTATACATTTCAACCCATTATCCACTTCTTTGAAAAGGCAGGCTCTGCCTTTCAGCATCAAGCGAGGCAATTGTAGCTTTTTTTTAGTGAGAGAAGAGGATAAGGAACAAAATTCAATCTAATATGTAAGCCTAAGTATTAAGAGGATCGGTACTTAAAAAAGGTCCAACAGAGCAGCTAATCATTGCCCTTATGATACACACGACTAAGTTGAGGCAATTTTTAAAGCTCACATCATTATCGTACGGTCAGATCAACCACTTAGAAAGATACTCCAAATACCGAACCTAAAAGGGAGATTTGTCGAATGGGCTATTAAGATACAATCATACGATATCAGATATGAGCCCTGATCAGCTATCAAAGCATAAGCTTTAGCCGACTTTGTTGTTGAATTTACAGAAGAAGTCCAACAAATTACCAAGCCAAAAAGCATTATTTAGGAAATTATAGTGGATAGAGCTTCCAATGAACAAAAGGGAAGAGTAGGGGTAATAATGAATGGTTATTTAAATATTTAGGTGAAGTATGCCATTTGGCTACATTTTGCAGCTTCGAACAATGTAGTGGAATATGAAGCCTTATTAGTCTTTTGATGATGTAGTTAGGGCATTGGCTAGCCAATTGGGTAATACTATGCTTGGGTATGGTGTGGACAACTTGCCCTGTTCCTATCAGTTGTAGTTGGATCCGAAAGTGCCCTTTTGTGTTCGATCCCTCTACTGCAATTGCAATAAGATTTCTATTTTTTCCTTCTTTGTCCTGCATGTCCTGTTTAGTAGAAAACTAGTATAATATCACGATGGAAAAATGCAAGAGAGGCCCTTAGATGTGGAGCACTTGTATAACACCTCTTATCCATATGTAGTGAACTCCACCTCCAAGAGATAAGTTACTACAACTAGTAAGGGCTGTCACTCTTGCAGGCATGCAATCAAAGAAAATCAGGCATTGGCTTACTTGCATACATAAATATAAGGTTAGGAATTATAAAATTTCTTTTATCATGCTTAGGCACACATTTCTATCAGTCATTCATATGCATGCTGCAACTATCATACTGAACACACTTTACTATATATGTTACAATCTTCTATACCTGCACAGATAAACACCCGTTCTAAGCAAAACGGCTTAGTGGGGAAAAACATGCAATAGACAACCACTCACAGTGGTCATCAATAGATACACAGGTATATGCTATATAAATATAGACAGTAAAAGCAATAAAAATAGTAAATACACAATTGAACATCAATTTAAAGTTTAGGGATACTGTACACATCTACAAATATTCACATGTTCACATATATGTCATCATATCTGTTGTTACTTTCACAAGACAAAGTTGCCTGCATTACAAAGTGGTGGATAATGGGTTATAATGCATAGGTACCCGAAGGTACAGTTTCATGTTCAAATTCCATACGCATAGGGATCTAAGCAAGATTAATAGACATATGGGGATCCATTACGTCCAAACATATAGGCTGGAACATAAGACCCTATAGGCATGCCTATTTATCCACGACCCGTATTGTGCAGGCCAATTACTTATTTAACCATCTGTTCACATTATTACATTACATGTTATTCACATAAAACATCTCACAGAATAATTCCATATGTGTATGGCCCATTAAATAAGCCTAAATAATGTAATATAAGTCATATAAGATGATTTATAGATTTAATTATGCACAAATCAAATAATACAGAAAAATAGCCAAGGCAAAATGAGGGACGACCATGACTCATGAGGGACGGCCATGGTCATTTGCACATGCTCGTTCCTGGTCACCCATGGCCAAGGGATGGCCGCTACTTCACTTTCGTCTGTCTTTGATGATCTGCACCTGAGGGACGACCGTCGATCAATACACATACCCCATCCCTCACAAGGCCACACCTGAGGGATGGCAACACCTCATCGCCCACGCCCATCCTCGATAAAATCATGCTCTCGTGTGAAGATGCTTAAGGAATGGCCCAACTTTCTTCTTTTCCTTGAGCCAAACTTCACTCACACACACATTCACAATACAGAATGCAAGACTAACTTCCATAGCTAGAAAGACAAGGTTAAGCTCATTTTTAGCCAAAGTGGCCTTCATAAGAAACAATCCCCTGGATGTTAACTTCCTAGTGGTAGAAGTTTCTGGTCATTTGGAGATGTAACCAAAGAGATATGGCCTTAAACCCAAACTACTCCAAAAACCCTATTCCAAAAAAAGCTACAATTTTGTGCAATTTTAAAGGCCTTCCAGTCATAAATAAATTATAGATATTTCTAGGACATTTGTAGAAATAGATACCACAATTCTAACCCAATAAGAATCATGTATAGCCAAATTAGTTTCCAAAGGTCACTCTAACCCTTAGGCATAATTTCCCTTTTTAAACTCATCTTGCCTAAATCAAACTATTCCTCATAATCGACCACACACCCCCAACTCAATTCAACTCAACATCATCATACATACCTCAAAGAAAATAATTAAGCAAAAATACACATAGAACACAATAAATTCCCAAACCTTCTCCTTAGCTTGCTCTTATGGCTCAATTAGCTCCTCCTTCTCCAATCTTCTCTTTTCCTTTGGCTCCACTTGATTTCATCACTACAAATCAACAAAGATTCATCATTTACACAATAAGCTCTTGACTCTTAACCATCAAAATTCATGGATAGGAGAAGAAAGACTAACAATCAGTTACCTCCTTAGCTTGCACAAACACTTAAATTCAACTAGCTAATTTGAGTGACAACTCAAGCACCCATTAATGAAAGATTAGGAAGTTAAAAAAGAAGAAATGGATGGAGAGGGGAAGGAAGAAGGGAATGGATTTGGTTCCCAAATCCATCACGCCCACATGGATTTTAAAGCCATGCTTATCCAATTCTTCCTTCTTTAAATCTAATCCACAGATTTATCACTCAATGGTTGGCCATTCTCCTTAATTCCTCCTTTACTCCTTTAATCCCTTCTAAATCATACTTCAACCTCTTAATTAGTTAAATTCATGCATTAGCATATTAAATAATCCATTTAGTGCAATTTAGTCCATAAGGGTCAATGACAATTTTAATTCTAAATTTCAACTTAATACCAATCATATCGTAAATACATAACTTAACCAATTACTCACTTAGGTCACTCTTATATCCTTAATAGCATGCAAGATGACTAGGGTACAAGTCGGGACCTTACAACTTATATCGCACTAGGAGGTATTACAAAGGAGGTACCTCAATTCCACATAAATACTAGTGATAAGATGTATTACCAAGATGTATTTAGGATTTATGCATGTGGGTGATGAATGTCTATGTTATGATACAATTTGAGGTGACATATTCGCATGGGCGAGTTAGCAACCTTTGCGAGATGGTGTGACAGCTGAAGATTGTGCAGTGGATCCCATTTGGCCAATAAGACTAGTCTAGTGATGAAGTAAGTGATAAGACTGCTGAGAGCAAAAAGGATTGATGTGTTGGTTTCCCCTCTTTTAATTTTTTTTTATCATACAATACATTTTTTAAATAATTGCCCCCTGGTGTGGGCTAATTTCTGATTGTGTTTACCCTTGTGATAGGTTAGTTTAGTACATTTGTCTACTTCTATTGTGTTATTGCCCCATGGTGGGTGGGTATAATGAACAGATAAAGCCTTTGGTGGCCACATAGAACATTTGCTTTATCAAAATGTTAACTTTGATATAAAAAGATTATCCACCTTGTTTATATTATGATGCAATTTTTGAGATGATTGTGAGGACTAATGTCTTTTTGCCCAATAAAAAATGAAATGAACAACCTGAAATTGACTTAAATATAGTCCAAGCCCTATTCCTATCATACTACCCATTAATTGTGTAACACCCCTTACCTATATGTAGGAAGCTTCATCCTTGGAGGAGGATGAAGGGTCCTGATAGATGAGGGTTGTCACGCAAAACCTCAAGCACAAACATATAATAATAAATCATACACTCAAAGCAGTAAAATAGAATTTCACAAACACAAGACCATGGCTGAGAACAAAAGGTATAATATTATTAATGTACGAAATAGTCTTTACATACCATATTACAAAAGTGTCATAGCACAAAAGATTGCTTACAAACTTGGTATCACACCAACTTACAAAAAAAGAACTTACATCAATAGTTTTCATTACAAAATCACTAAACTATTACATGTGCAAAAAGAAGTACAATTTAGAACTACAAAATCTCTCTCCTAGTTGTGTCGGCCCTTCTGAAATGGATCACCTTGCTCACGGACTCCAACATCTTCCACACCTGCACGGATGAAACACTCGTGCTAAGCGAATACGCTTAGTGAGGAAAAGCACAATGAAAAATGACCACTCACAGTGGACGCTGATACAAATCACATACACATGGCACATACTTAAATCCATACTTAAACAATTCATCATACTGAAGGTAAAAATATCTTATACTAATCAATCAAACATAAAGTGCCAAATCAAAAATCATCATCACATAAGAAGAGAAAACCTGCTTTCTCAAAATATAGTGGATAGCGAGTAATTCATAATCATTCGAAACACATGGATACCCGAGGGTATCGAAATCATCCTTTTCTTTTATTTACAAAACATTTTCGTATGGAATCTTAAACAAGATTCAAGTTAAATGGGGATTATGCGGATCCAATTCAGGGACCTGATCTGTCACACCCCATTTGCCCCCTAAAAGTTCAAGCCATTTGTATGTGCATGCATTGTGTGTGTTTTGGCACGTGATAAGGGTATTCTGGGAAAATTGCATGTTTATGGGCTTTAATATAGTGTGGGCGCATGTATGGTATTAGGGTGTGAGTAAGTTGGGTTGTGATGGTGTGTGTTTGCTCATATCATTGTAGGGTGTGAATTAGTGAGAAGAACATTGTGTGTAGTGTATTGCATGCTTATTGGGTGTGAGTGAATAAATTCCACCAATGAGGGAATGACATATGTCTAGGGTAGGAAAAGATGAATAGAAGAAGAAAGAGAATTGGGAAAGCAGAATTTCCATCTCCTTTTCCCGTTCTCCTCTTCTCTCTGTCTCTCTCTTCTTCCTTTGCTCTCCATTTGTGTGCCCTAGCTTGGATTCAAGTGATTATTGGTGGGAATTGATCATCTCTTGCACTCTAATTTGTAAGTTTTCTGCATTTCTATCATCTCCTTCATCTCTTTTTCTTCTTCTTCTTCTTCTTCTTCTTCTTCTTCTTCTTCTTATTCTTCTTCTTCTTCTTCTTCTTCTTCTTCTTCTTCTTCTTCTTCTTCTTCTTCATTTTTCCCATTTCTGGTCTAGGGTTTGATGTTTGGTTTGTCTTTATTTGTGTGATTTGTGGGTATTGGTTGTTAGTTGAGCTTCCTCATGATCTTAAAGGGAAGGAGAAGGCATCGGGAAGTGGTGCTCATTAGATTGGAGCATAGGAGTTAATAGGTTTGGGAACTTTCTTTGAATTGATGTTCATATGTGGGTTTGAGTTATGCATGCCATTTTGGAATAATGTGATGTTTATTAGACTTATGCTGGTATATATGGTATGGGTTTTGGTTTATGATAAGTTATGATGCATAATTATTGAGCTTATTGAACCAAATGTGAAGTTAATTGAATTTTGCTGCAATTTTCTGGTTTTCTAATTATTGAGATATTGATTTGTGAATTGATGATTTATTTGGAATTAATTGTGGAAATATGTTATTTTATGTTGGTTATGGTGTTTGGAAAGCTTAATTTGAGGTCAGATTGAGTTTGGAGTGATTTGGGTCAAAATGGATTTGAATTGGGAAAATTTTGGGTTTTCTGGGATTTGCTGAGGACTGGAAATCCCAATATTTTCGTGACCACGGCATTCTCGCGAGCGCGACAGAATGGGAATTCCAGCTCTCGCGTGATTTGCACTGAAGATGCGAAGTCGTCCGACTCGTGCTTGAACAGCACGACTCATTCTGCCTTTGGCATGTGCGAGTTGTGCAGTTCAACAGGACGTCGGCGAAGTGAGAGATCAGCACGTTCCGTGCTGATACAGCACGACTCGTGCTTGAGCAGCACCACTCGTACTCGCTCAGCACGACTCGTGCTGTTGAGGCATCTTCTGCATGTCGTGCTTGGAGCGTGACTGGGAGGAAGCATCTGACATGAGTCGTGCCCCTTAGCCCGACTCATGTCCTTTGCTCTTCTATCGCGCGCGCGATAGAGCTCCCAGTCCGTCCTGTTTTCTTGCGCGCACAGTTTTCCAAAAATGAGATTTAAACGTCTTTTTCAGGGTTTTTCCTTGCTGTATGATATATGAACTTGTTTATATGCCTATCATACTATGAATTATCAATAATGAATCATATGTTGTGATTGGAACATTATTTGGATTATGCATGACCTGCGAGAGTCAGTCTAGTGGATAGTTAGGCATGCCTAATAGAGTCTCTTAGCTGCAGCCCTCTGTTCCATTTGGACCCTGATCAAGCCCCCTGTTTGGATCCTCGTGATCCCCTCTGTATTTGGATATTGTTTAAGGTCCCCACTATAAAATGTTTTGAATGCGATAAAATAAAATAATTTTCGATTCGTACCCGTAAGGTACCATGACTGTTCGATTCGTACCCGTAAGGTACCGTCACTGTATACTCGTTATCCACTATTTTTAGTCAGCAGGTGTTTGTTTTGTTTTGCTATGACATATTATAAGAATGTGATATCGGAATGAGCATAATTATAAGTATATGAATTAGTTATTATCTGAATGTGATTACGAGCTTCCGAATGTTATGAATATGATTCGAATGTGATATGTATGCATATGTAACTCAAGCATATTTATATTGTATATGATTATTCACATAAGTCATATCGTATGTGTTATGCCTCGACGACCATTGTGAATGGCCATCCACGTTATTTGTATGTTTCGCCACTAAGCGTTATCGCTCAGTACAGTGTTTTATCCGTGCAGGTGCAGAAGGAGCTATATTTTTGGGAGAGTTGCCGCCAGTCAAGCCAACACAGAGATTAGTGTTAGGGCTTATTTTTGTAGTATTTTATGATGATTCTTTTTGTAATAGAACTCTCATTGTATCAGTAATTTTGTAAGCTTCCACATTGTATATTGGATATGTAATTCTTTTGTATGGGCAATTGATCAGAATATTATTGTAATGATTTTGTTATATTAATGTATGATCATTTATTGCTCCTCAAAGGTTTTAAATCCTTCTTTATTTCCGTATGTTGATGATGTATGAATGTCTACTATGTATCAATTTGTTTGTTGACACACCCTGCTCATACGACTTCCCACTCCTATGTGGATGGGTTCGCCTACGTATAGGTAGGGGGTGTTACAGGTTTTGGTATCAGAGCCAGGTTTAGGTATTTCTGGGTGTTGTTGTGCATAGATGCGTATATATGTCTAGGACTGTGTTGGCTGATGCAGTTGTCTTTGTTTGTTTAGATAGGTTTTGATTCCGTGCATGGGTCACTTGAGGAGTCCGCCGAGAGTGTGAACCCTCAAGCTGTTGATCCTTCTGTTTCTGTGTTGGCTCAACCTGCTAGGGTATAGCCCGAGGCCATAGCCATGCCCTTAGAGGCGATGCTTAAGATATCTCAGGACATGGCTTGAGTCTTGGAGAGAGTGACAGCCCCTAAGGCCCCGATTGAGAGTATGAGAAGAGCTAGTGCTGAGGATTTTTATTGGACCGGTTTGGATGAGTTAGAGTATGCTGAGAAGTGGTTAGATAAGGTGAAGCGTACTCTGAGGGAGGTCCGGTGTCCTCCTGATCAGCGAGTGGAGTGTGCAGTGGCATTGCTCCAAGGATTTGCTTTTGACTGGTGGGAGTTGGTCTGTAGGCATCCCTATTTGCCTGACCCGATTTCTTGGGAGTTCTATGAGAGGGAGTTCACAAATAAGTATATGACTCAGACCTATATGGATGCAAAGTGGGTGCAGTTCTTGAGTTTGAAGCAGTGAGCCATGATAGTATCTGAATTTGAGAAAGAGTTCAACCATTTGGCGAAGTATGCACCGGAATGTATTTTGACAGAGGAGTTCAGGTGTAGGCATTTTGAGGCCGGTTTGAATGAGTCACTGCGGGCGATGTTGATTTCTTTGATGAGTACTCCGGGAGTGGGGTATTACCACATTGTGCAAGCTACAGTACGGGTTGAGAGGTTAGAATCTATTTTAAGAGAGAGGGCTCAGAGGAGAAACCCTTCTTATGGAGGTTTATCTTCTTCATCCTTGGGTAAGAGGTCAAGGAACCTGCAGAACGAGTCATCTGCAGGCCCGGCTATGAGAGGTAGAAGACAGGGTTCAACTTTGGTGTCTGGTTCTGGTAGAGGTAATTCAGGTGGAAGGATTGAGATGTTACTGGAATTTTCTCATTGTAGCAAGCGACACAGGGGTGAGTGTAGGTGGCTCATAGGTGGGTGTTTCCGCTGTGGGAGCACCGAGCACTTTTTTGCCAATTGTCCAAGATCGAATGAGGCTTCAAGTGATCAGCGAGAGGCCAGTAGAGTTGGTTCGAATGCTACTCAAGCTAGTCGCAGAAGAGGCCGTGGAAGAGGTCGAGGCGGTTGACCTAGAGAGGGAGCTGCATCAAAGTCAGTTGAGCGTCCTTTGCCAGTCCCAGCTAGAGCATATGCAGTGAGAGCTCGGGAGCAGCAGGATGCTCCAGATGTGATAGCCGGTAAGTTCCTACTCCATGACATTGAATTATATGCTCTAATTGACCCTGGTTCCACACACTCATATTTGTGCACCGATAAGATAATTGATAAGTTGCATGAGGTAGATCAGTTAGATTATGAGATTTGTGTGACCAGTCCATTAGGGCATAGTGCCAATGTGAGTAGAGTGTATAGGAGTTATCCTCCTCAGGTTGAGGGAGTTGTGTTTCCAGCAGATTTGATTGAGTTGCTGTTCAGAGAGTTTTATCTAATCTTAGGCGTGGATTGGCTGGGTAGGCATCGGGCAGTGGTTGATTGTCATAGGAAAACAGTTGTGCTTTGGGATAGAGATCGGTCTTCTGTTATTGTTAAAGGTTTGGGTGCTAGTTCTTTTCGTAATGTGATTTCTGCAATGCAAGCTAAGAGATTCATTAGGAAGGGTTGTGAGGCTTTTCTAGCTGTGGTGTTGGACTCTAAGCGGGATCAAGTTAGGATTGAGGATATCCCGGTTGTTCGGGAGTTTGGAGATGTTTTTCCAAGCGAGTTGCCTGGTTTGCCTCCTGAGAGAGAAGTGGAGTTGTCCATAGAGATAGTGTCGGGTACTTCGCCCATTTTGAAAGCGCCTTATCGGATGGCTCCTGTAGAGTTGAGAGAACTCAAAACTCAGCTACAAGAGTTATTGGATAAGGGGTTTATTAGACCCAGCATATCTCCATGGGGAGCTCCGATTTTGTTCGTGAAGAAGAAGGATGGTTCCTTAAGGATGTGTATCGACTATAGGCAGATCAACAAGGTCACAGTGAAGAATAAGTATCCTTTGCCTAGAGTTGAGGATTTGTTTGATCAGCTTAGAGGCGTGGGTGTCTTTTCGAAGATTGATCTTCGGTTGGGTTATTATCAGTTGCAAGTTAAGGACGAGGATGTGATTAAGACTGCATTTTGGACTAAGTATGGCCACTATGAGTTTTTAGTGATGCCGTTTGGTTTGACTAATGCACCGGTGGCTTTTATGGATTTGATGAACCGAGTGTTTAGGCCATATCTTGACCGATTTGTAGTGGTGTTTATAGATGATATCTTGGTTTACTCGAAGGATAAGAGTGAGCATGAGGAGCATATCCGGTTAGTTTTGCAAGTGTTGATGGAGCATCGGTTGTTTGCGAACCTTAGTAAGTGTGACTTCTAGCTTCTGGAAGTGTCATTCTTGGGTCATATTGTTTCGGCTAAGGGTATTCAAGTTGATCCATCTAATATTGAGGCAATTGTTAATTGGAAAGCGCCTAGGAATGTTCCAGAAGTGAGAAGTTTTCTCTGTTTGGCAGGCTACTATCATCGGTTTGTGAAGGGTTTTTCTATCATTGCTGCTCCGATGACGAGATTGTTGAGAAAAGGAGTTAGATTTGAGTTGTCGGATAAGTGCCAGGCTTATTTTGAGCAGTTGAAGAGGTTATTGGTCGAAGCTCCTGTACTTACTCAACCCATCTCGGGTAAAGAGTTTGTGATGTATAGTGATGCTTCCGGTGTTGGGCTTGGTTGTGTGTTGATGCAAGAGGGGAAAGTTGTGGCTTATGCGTCATGTCAGTTGAAGCCGCATGAGAGGAACTATCCGAAGCATGATTTGGAGTTGGCGGCTGTGATCTTTGCTTTGAAGATTTGGTGGCATTATCTATATGGGGAGAAGTGTATGATCTTTATGGATCATAAGAGCTTGAAGTATCTCCTCACGCAGAAGGAGTTGAATATGAGACAGCACCGATGGTAGAGTTGTTCCAGGATTATAATTGTATAGTGGATTACCATCCTGGTAAGGTCAATGTGGTGGCGGATGCTTTGAGTTAGAAGTCAGTTTCAGCTTTGTTCTTGAGGCGGTTTAGGTGGACATTTGATTCAGATGAGGCTTTGGTTGCCCAGTTGAGAGTGAGGCCTACTTTGAGACAATTGATTATGGATGCTCAGAAGGATGATGAGAGGTTGCAGTGGGTTGTGCAAGAGGTTCGATCTGGTAAACAATCAGAGTTCTTGATTTTGGACGGGGTGCTTATGTATAGAAATTGCTTGTGTGTGCCCGAGCATGATGAATTAAAGAAGCAGCTTTTAGGTGAGGCACACTCTTTTCACTATGCATCCTGGGAGCGAAAAGATGTATCGGGACATGAAACAGTTCTATTGGTGGTCTGGTATGAAGAGAGATATTGTGGATTATGTGGCAAAGTGCTTGACTTGTCAGCAGGTAAAGGCTGAGCATCAAGTTCCTTCGGGATTGCTCACACCTTTATCTATTCCTGAGTGGAAATAGGATGATATTGCCATGGATTTTGTATCTGGTTTGCCATTGACTCAGAGGAAGCATGACTCGGTTTGGGTGATAGTGGATTGGCTTACGAAATCAGCTCATTTTCTACCGGTTAGAGTGGATTATTCGATGAATAAGTTGGCCAGTATCTATGTGGATGAAGTGGTCAGATTGCATGGAGTGCCGTTATCTATAGTGTCAGATCGGGATCCAAGGTTCACATCTAAGTTTTGGAAGGAATTGCAAAGAGCTTTGGGTACCAAGTTGAATTTCAGTACGGCATTTCATCCTCAGACAGATGGGCAGTTAGAGAGGGTTATTCAGATTCTGAAGGATATGTTGAGGGCTTGTACATTAGATTTTCTGGGTAGTTGGGATAGATATGTGCAGTTGATAGAGTTTGCCTACAACAACAGTTATCAGGCGAGCATCGGTATGTCACCGTATGAGGCTTTCAGTTATTGGGCCAGAGTTGGTTAGGGATATAGAGGAAAAGATCAGAGTTGTGCAACAGAATCTGAAGGCGGCTAAAGATCGGCAGAAGTCCTATGCTAACCTTAAGAGGAAAGATGTTCAGTTTGAGGTTGGGGACAAAGTTTTCCTTAAGGTTTCTCCTTGGAGAAAAGTGTTGAGATTTGGTTAGAAGGGTAAACTTAGTCCTCGATTTATTGGACCTTTAGAGGTGTTAGCTAAGGTTGGTCTGGTAGCCTATAAGTTGGCTTTACCGATGGAGTTGGCAAAGTTACATGATGTATTTCATGTTTCTATGCTCCGTCGGTATAGATCGGATCCGTCGCATGTGTTATTGGTTCAAGATGTGCAAGTGCAGCCAGACTATTCGTATAATGAGGAACCGAAAGCCATTCTATCTCGGGAAGTGAGATAGTTGAGGAATAAGCAAGTTCCATTGGTTAAAGTATTATGGCAACATCATGGGGTTGAAGAAGCGACTTGGGAACCAGAGGCGACGATGAGGGCTCAGTATCCGCATTTATTCAGTTCCGGTGAGAATTTCGAGGACGAAATACTTGTTAGTAGCGGAGAGTTATCACACCCCATTTGCCCCTGAGAAGTTCGAGCCATTTGTGTGTGCATGCATTGTGTGTGTTTTGGCATGTGATAAGGGTATTATGGGAAAATTGCATGTTTATGGGCTTTAATATAGTGTGGGCGCATGTGTGGTATTAGGGTGTGAGTAAGTTGGGTTGTGATGGTGTGTGTTTGCTCATATCATTGTAGGGTGTGAATTAGTGAGAAGAACATTGTGTGTGGTGTATTGCATGCTTGTTGGGTGTGAGTGAACAAATTCCACCAATGAGGGAATGACATATGGCTAGGGTTAGGAAAAGATGAATAGAAGAAGAAAGAAAATTGGGAAAGCAGAATTTCCATCTCTTTTTCCCGTTCTCCTCTTCTCTCTGTCTCTCTCTTCTTCCTTTGCTCTCCATTTGTGTGCCCTAGCTTGGATTCAAGTGATTGTTGGTGGGAATTGATCATCTCTTGCACTTTAATTGGTAAGTTTTCTGCATTTCCATCATCTCCATCATCATCATCTTCTTCTTCTTCTTCTTCTTCTTCTTCTTCTTCTTCATTTTTCCCGTTACTGGTCTAGGGTTTGATGTTTGGTTTGTCTTTATTTGTGTGATTTGTGGGTATTGGTTGTTAGTTGAGCCTCCTCGTGATCCTAAAGGGAAGGAGAAGGCGTCGGGAAGTGGTGCTCATTAGATTGGAGCATAGGAGTTAACAGGTTTGGGAACTTTCTTTGAATTGATGTTCATATGTGGGTTTGAGTTATGCATGCAATTCTGGAATAATGTGATGTTTATTAGACTTATGCTGGTATATATGGTATGGGTTTTGGTTTATGATAAGTTATGATGCATAATTATTGAGCTATTTGAACCAAATGTCAAGTTAATTGAATTTTGCTGCAATTTTCTGGTTTTCTAATTATTGAGATATTGATTTGTGAATTGATGATTTATTTGAAATCAATTGTGGAAATATGTTGTTTTATTTTGGTTATGGTGTTTGGAAAGCTTAATTTGAGGTAAGATTGAGTTTGGAGTGATTTGGGTCAAAATGGATTTGAATTGGGAAAATTCTGGGTTTTCTGCGTTTTGCTGAGGACTGGAATTCCCGATGCTGTCGTGAGCGCGACAGAATGGGAATTCCAGCTGTAACACCCCTTACCCGTACTTAGGCGATCCCATCCCATGAGGAGTAAGATGCCGTACGAGTCAGGGTGCAAACGCACAAAGCATAAATATATATAAATTCAATCAAAGATAAACATACATAAATACGGGGCAATTAAAAACTTTTGCGAAACATAAAAACTAAGGCTGATCATGCATTAATATAATGGAAGCATTACATTACTGTTAGATCAACCAAGAGATACAACAGATAATTACAAATCCCAAAATACATGTACAAAAGCGGAAGCTATTACAAAACTGATGTAAGAGAGTTCTATACAAAAAGAATTCTCAAAATACAAAAATAAAGCCCTACACCAAGACCCTACTGTGTTGGCTTCGATGGCTGCAACTCTCCCAAAGCAAACTCCTTCCGCACCTACACGGGTAACACACCGTGCTAAGCGATAACGCTTAGTGGGGAAACACACATATAGCATAAGGACAACCATTCACAACGGTCGTCAAAGCAAACACATACAGATGGCATAATCAGAAATACGCATTAAATAGGAGTATGAACATATGAACATGTATACATATAGAGTCATACCTTCGATAAAGTACCACTGCCTTCATAACATCTCATTAATAAACATATTCGGATAATACAGTCTCATAAACATAAAACAAAATCAAACAATAAGCACCTGCCGAGTCAAGGTAGTGGATAACGAGTGAACAGACAGTACTTTATGGGTACGAGCCAATTACAGACAGTACCTTACGGGTACGAATTGAGAAACCAATTTTACTTTTAACTTTCACAAAACATTTTCAAAAGGGACCTTAAACAAGATCCATACACATTAGAGGGTTCGTGAGGAACCAAACGGGGACCTGATCGGGGTCCAAACGGAACAGAGGCTGCAGCTATAAGACTCTTTTAGGCATGCCTAACTATCCGCTAGACTGACTCTTGCAGGCTATAATTATACAGTTAACATCCGCATTTCAATTATAACAACACCGGATTCACATACCTTAATTAAACCGTATATGTAAACATCAACCATCTTACCAGTATACAACTCATAATAAGTGACAAAGAGTGCAAAAATCCATAATTAAACTTTCCTAAGTCCTGTGAACTAAACGGGATTTTATTGCAAAAACAGGTTAGGTCACGATGGTAATCAAATTGGTTACCACCATGACATACCAAGGATTTCGGCAGAATGCAAGTCTGGGGTACCTCACGGTGGTAACTAAATAGGTTGCCACCGTGACATACCTAGACCCCAAAATAGAAAGCACCTTTGGGGTACCTCACGGTGGTAACTAAATAGGTTGCCACCGTGACATACCCACAGCCCAAACAGAATCTAAAGTCTGAACACCTCACGATGGTGACAAGATTGGTTGCCACCGTGACATATTCAAACTCTGGGCAGAATGCATCTGGTTCAAGCCTCACGGTGGTAACTAAACTGGTTGCCACCGTGACCCACGCCCAGACGCGATTCCTAAAGGCAAATTTCCAGATTTTCAAGCCAAAAATCCCAAAACTCTCACATCAAACAACATATCCTCACTCCAATAACAATATTAAACCATCCAAACACCAATAAATCATGCCATAGCCAAAACCTACTCATGAATTCAAAGAACAATAAAAATTTACCTAATTCATTTAATCACTATTCCATCAAACTCACATTGGTTCCCAAAACACACAATCAAGGTTTAATAGACAAAGAGAACCAAAACCCATAACATAATAACTTGTAAAAACATCAAGAACATCACAATTTCAAGAATTTCATTCAATTAAACATGCCAACTATTCAAATAGCACAAATTCCCAAACCTTGCAATCCTTAGCTCCAAATCAATGAGCTCCACTAGTCCTAACCTTCTCTTTGCCCTTTGGCTCATGAGGAGGCTCAGCTAAACACCAAACCACAAAAATACACAAACTCAAAACCCTAATTTAAAACCTTAACCCAGAAAATAGGAAGAGGAGAAGAAGAACTTGAACAAAAACAAAACCAAAAGTATAAAGCTTACCAATCAAACACGAGGAGCAATTAATTCCCACCACACCAACTTGAATCCAAGCAAATCACTTAGAGAAGAGCAAAGAGGAAGAAGAAGAGGGAAGGAGAAGGGAGAATGGGAAAATGGGGTTTGGAATCTGAATTTCCCCTTTTCCTCTTTCTCTTTCCTTTCTTTTCTCCCCCTTTACACTTGTCAACATCTTAGTGGAGGGCATTAATCACTCACACAATAGATGCACATGTCACACACACACAATGAAATACTTCAATAATGCACCCTACACATGTATGAGCAACACACACAATGCAATCTCATCTAATACTCACACATAATAATATGCTCACATGCATGTGATCCTAACTCCACTTATGGACACCTTATTTCTATATGCACAACCACACAGTAACAAACCCACAAAATATGCATATATACCAAATACCCCTATGATATGCCAAAACCATGCAAATGCACACACATACATATTGCACGTTCGACTAGGGGGCAAATGGGGTGTGACACCAGCTCTCGCGTGATTTGCACTGAAGATGTGAAGCCGTCCGACTCATGCTTGAACAGCACAACTCGTGTTGCCTTTGGCGTGTGCGAGTTGTGCAGTTCAACAGGACGCCGGCGAAGTGAGAGATCAGCACGTTCCGTGCTAATACAGCACGACTCATGCTCGCTCAGCACGACTCGTGCTGTTGAGGCATCTTCTGCATGTTGTGCTTGGAGCATGACTAGGAGGAAGCATCTGACACGAGTTGTGTCCCTTAGCCCGACTCGTGTCCTTTGCTCTTTTGTCGCAAGTCCGACAAAGCTCCCAATCCGCCTTGTTTTCTCGCGTGCACAATTTTTCGAAAATGAGATTTAAATGTCTATTTCAGGGTTTTTCCTTGCTGTATGATATATGAACTTGTTTATATGCCTATCATATTATGAATTATTAATGATGAATCATATGTTGTGATTGGAACATGATTTGGATTATGCATGACTTGCGAGAGTCAGTCTAGTGGATAGTTAGTCATGCCTAATAGAGTCTCTTAGCTGCAGCCCTTTGTTCCATTTGGACCCTGATCAGGCCCCTGTTCTGATCCTCGCGATCCCCTCTATATTTTGATCTTGTTTAAGGTTCCCTCTATAAAATGTTTTGAATGCGATAAAATAAAATGGTTTTCGATTCGTACCCGTAAGGTACCGTCACTGTTCGATTCGTACCCATAAGGTACCATCACTGTATACTCGTTATCCACTATTTTGAGTCAGCAGGTGTTTGTTTTATTTTGCTATGACATGATATAAGAATGTGATATCGGAATGAGCATAATGATAAGTATATGAATTAGTTATTATCTGAATGTGATTACGAGCTTCTGAATGTTATGAATATGATCCGAATGTTATGAATATGCATATGTGACTCAAGCATATTTATATTGTATATGATTATTCACATAAGTCATATCGTATGTGTTATGCCTCGATGACCATTGTGAATAGCCATCCACATTATTTGTATATTTCCCCACTAAGAGTTATCGTTTAGCACGGTGTTTTATCCGTGCAGCTGCGGAAGGAGCTGTATTTTTAGGAGAGTCACCGCCAGTCAAGCCAACACAGAGGGATTAGCGTTAGGGCTTATTTTTGTAGTATTTTATGATGATTCTTTTTGTAATAGAACTCTCATTGTATCAGTAATTTTGTACTCTTCCGCATTGTATATTGGATATGTAATTCTTTTGTATGGGCAATTGATCAGAATATTATTGTAATGATTTTATTATATTGATGTATGATCAGTTTTTGCTCCACAAAGGTTTTAAATCCTTCTATATTTCCGTATGTTGATGATGTATGAATGTATGCTATGTATCAATCTGTTTGTTGACACACCCTGCTCATACGACTTCCCACTATGATGCGGATGGGTTCACCTACGTATGGATAGGGGGTGTTACATGATCATGGTCCAAAACGCATACACATGGCTGCAGCAAACTAAACTCTATAGGCATGCCTATCATCCACTTAATTTGACTTTCTCAGGTTATACATAATCCCAATTCATACTCAAAGTATAACACATTGTTCAAAGTGAAGAATTCATGAGTTAAAAATATGCACAACACACTCTCAATTCTAACCAAAGCATTCAATATAATTTGATGTAGCAAAATACAATCTAATGATATTAGATACATGAAATGACACTAAAGAATATTTAAAATCAATAAATAATGAAAAAGGAACGAAACGAAGAAAAATCGAAAAAATTCAAAAGTTAGGCAGTAGGGGTTTACACGGCGGTATGGAACTGTCTTACCGCCGTGCAAGACCCTTTACATGGGGGTATGGCAAAGCCATACCGCCGTGTAAGATCACAGCCTTCACTTCTGTGGAAAATTTCACGATTCACACGGGGGTATGAAAACCCATACCGCCGTGTGGATCGCTAGCAACCCACCAGAAATGAACCCAACTTCAACACACCAAAACACACAACTTAAAACCAACATTCAAAATATTAACACCAACTTAAAACTCACCTTTTTAGAGCTCTTAACACCTAAGAACATATTATAAACATAAATAATAATTCAAATCAACCCAAATATCTTGAATCTTATTTCAACCCACATAGCATTTGACCCAACAAAATCACAATTACGCATTTCTAGCACAATACCACATTCACATAGCGAATCAACCATCATAAAACTTCCTCAACATGCCAACTTTTCCAGAAAAAGATCAAAGAAGAACAAAGGCATAAAAACTCACAAAATTCCCAAACACACACAAAACCATAAATGTTCCCAAACCTCAAATCCTTCGACTCTAATATCGGGCTCCGCTTCCACTCGCAATTTCCTTGCCTTTGGACTCTCTAGGAGGATTCTCTGAGCAAATAAACATCAAAAACTTCAAAACTCAAACCCCCACAATAACCCAAATACCTAAATTAGAGACAAGAGAAAGAAGAAGAACAATAACAAGCTAACACTCACCTATAACAGCTTAAGATTGCCCAAAACTCACCAAGATTGCAGTTAGAAAGAGAAGATTGCAAGAAATTTAAGGAGAAAACAAGAGGAAGAAGAGGGACAAGACGAAGAAAGGAAATGGCTAAAGAAAAGACAAGGGAAAAATCTGACTTTTCTTCACCTCTTTCCTGACTCACATACCCACTCTAATTCCACATGGCAACTCCCCATTGGAAAGCCACCCCAAGACATACACAAAACCCATCCTCCCACCTACACATAAAACTGACCTCACTAAGTTACTCACTCACACCCAAACATAACTCTACAACAAATATGATTTCAATTTAAATCATACACACATACATAATAACACATGCCACATTTGAACACATACACAAAATCACACATTCAAACGGCTCATACTACTAGGGTGTTTACGGGGCATTATAACACTCCCCCATTAACAAAATTTCATCCTCAAAATTCTCACCTTATCTGAATAATTGAGGATGCTGAACTCTCATAACTGCTTCTGGTTCCTAGGTTGCCTCCTCAATTCCATGGTGCTTCCAGAATACCTTAACCAATAGAATTTGCTTACTACGGAGTTGTCTGATCTCCCTAGCCAAAATCTCCTTCAGTTCTTCATCAAATGAGAAATCTGGCTGAACCCGAATATCTTGCACTTGCAACACATGAGATGGATCGGATCGGTAGTGGCAGAGCATAGACATGTGAAAAACATCATGTAACTTAGCTAACTCCACTGGCAATGCTAACCGATAAGCTACTGGGCCAACCTTATCCAAAATCTCATATGGTCCAATAAACCGAGAACTCAATTTCCCTTTCTTACTAAACCGAAGAACTTTTCGCCACGGTGACACTTTCAAGAATACTTTATCGCCAATCTCATAACGAATGTCCCTTCGCTTCAAGTCAGCATAAGATCGTTGCCTATCTTTAGCTGCTTTTAAATTTTGTTGTACCACTTGTATCTTTTCTTCCGTGTCTCTAATCAATTTTGGACCCACAACTGATCTTTTCGATAACTCTATCCAACACACCGGGGTTCTACATTTTCGTCCATAGAGAGCTTCATACGGAGCCATCCCAATACTCGCTTGATGACCATTATTGTATGCAAACTCCATTAAGGACACATATCTATCCCAACTACTGGAGAACTTCAAAGCACAACCCCGAAGCATGTCTTCCAGAATCTGAATAACTCTTTCCGACTGACTATCCGTCTGAGGGTGAAATGCAGTGCTAAAGTTTAACCGAGTACGCAAAGCCAACTGTATCTCTTTTCAAAACTTGGACGTAAACCTCGGATCCCGATCAGACATAATAGAGACTGGAACTCCGTGAAGCCTCACTATTTCGTCCACATAAATCTCAGCCAGCTTATCCATAGAATAATCTATCCGAACTGGTAAAAAGTGTGCTGATTTTGTCAATCGGTCGACTATTACCCAAACCGAATCATGCTTGCGTTGCTACAAAGGCAATCCGACTATAGAGTCCATCGTAATATCATCCCACTTCCATTGAGGAATGGGTAAGGGATGCAACAATCCCACCGGGACTTGATGTTCAGCTTTCACCTGTTGGCACACCAGACTCTTCGAAACAAAATCTACTATATCCCTCTTCATACTTGGCCAACAACAAAATTGCTTCAGGTCTCTGTACATCTTATTTCCTCCTGGATGTATCGTAAAAATTGATGAATGTGCTTCTTGCAAAAGCCTTCTTTTCACTTCATCCACATTGGGCACACATATCCGATTCCTAAATTTGAGCACTCCCTCACTGTCTACAGAAAATTTAGTCTTCTTTCCATCCCTAACCGGGTGAGAAGTACGCTGCAACACCGAATCACTCAACTGCGCATCCATTATCACTTGCTTCAAGCTTGATTTACCTTTAACTGCGCTACAAGAGCTCCTTTTTAATCAAACCTCCACTTCCCTCTACTCAGAGACAAAGCTGATACTGATTTCCTACTCAGAGCATCCGCTACTACGTTAGCCTTGCCTGGATGATAATTAATGATACAGTCGTATTCTTTGAATAACTCTAGCCATCTTCACTGCCTTAAGTTCAATTCCTTCTGAGTGAGCAGATACTTCAGACTCTTGTGATCTGTAAAGATCCTGCAAGTCTCTCCATATAAATAATGCTGCCACACCTTAAGAGCAAACGCTATCACTGCTCGTTCCAAGTCATGCGTCAGATAGTGTTGCTCATGAGGTTTCAGCTACCTGGAAGCATAGGCTGTAACGCCCCAAATTTTTAGCGTTTTTATTAATAACTTGGCACGTTGAAAAATTCATCGAAGGTTAATTTTTGATGCATAAGAGTGAAATTTTCCTTAAAACCACATAATTTAATTATTCAAATAAATTTTAGACAAATATATACATAAATATCTAAATATGCTTACATGTAAATAGATAAGAAAATATTAAACAAAGAAATAATAAGTAATTAGGCAAATAAAATAATTATAACATGTGATAATTTTTAGGTCTAGAAGTATC